>CM060896.1:20940026-21620026 GCA_030762935.1 Hymenopus coronatus | reverse complement strand
GGGTTTCAAGTACTTTTGCCTTTTCTATATCTAGTACACGATATAATCTCCAAACTACCACTTTCAGTGAATGCTTAAAAGCCCGGCTCTCGCCCCAGGCATTAAAATTTTCGCTATGCCCCTTAGCTCAACATATTGCGGGAGGATTTACGAGCCCAGCAGGGTCGAGAGGAGGGAGAATGTGGCGTAGCGGCCACTGGAACCGCCACACACTTAAATCTGTCCAAAACGTAGCAATCGTTTCGCAGTACATGATACTGCGGTACAGCAGGTCTTTAACATATGACCCTCTCTCTACATCACCTTGTAATGGGCGTGTGCTGCGAAATTTCAGAACAAAGAATTTCTATTAAAGGAACAAGGTACATATAGAAATTACACCTTATGTGAGTTAAGTTACCACTGCTCTTAAAGTTCTGAACATTTTTTCCCCCTGAAATGTTTAGGAATCATTCTACAAATCACGAAAATTATTCCAACTGGTTGTTTGCATTGGTAACTTAAGTGATTGAGTCAGTAAAAAGTATTTCAATTAGCATAAATATAATAAAATTTACTCTTAAAACATGTGAATTTATGTACCTTTTCTCTGATATTACTTACAAATTAGAATCACACATTTGCATGCTTGTTTTTAGTATAATCAACTATCTTCTGAACCTCATTTATTTTTTTATATATCATTTCACTAGAAATTGAAAATTAATTATTTGCAAGGTCAAAATAGTAAAAATGTGGAACATTTACAATTCTATTGCTTTTTAATATCACTAATATATATTATAGAATTATAATAGTAGTTCAGAAAGTTCAATTATGTGTTGTATACAAGCATTGAAAATTTCAGCTCTATCGCCATTACTTTCTGAGAAAAAATACATAAGCATCCAAAAATGTTGCTTTGAGAAAACTGAATTTAAATATTGAAATATTCTGCTAAGGATCGTTGTACTACAGCTTTAAAGGATGCAGGCTAGCGTTTAAATACTATTAAATCCTTAAAATCCTCTTAACCGCACAAAAGTATATAATTTCTGAAACTATAAATAGTACAGATTTTATTAGTGCCTAAAACAAAACAAAAAAAAAACTTTATTATTGACCATTTGACCATTAAATCTAATAACGACAAAGAATTATGCCTAAGATGACTGTTTGAGATCTATCTGAGTTTTTCTAGCTGTACACAAAAAAAATTTTGCTTACAAAGGTTTTTATCTACGACATTTAATGGGGATAAACATTAACAGAAATGGTCTTTATTACTTGAATACTTGTAATTAGAAGGGAAATAAATGAACACATTAGGCTAAATGGACAGTCAAATATTTTCAAAGCTGTTCCTAAGTGACACAATTGAAATTCGCTTTGCTTTGTATGCCATACAGTAAAACAAAAGAGATGAAACAAAACGTCGCATTCAGTTCGAGAAAAGTTAAAGTAGTTTACAACTGAAACTAGTAACGAAGAATATCTCAGAAATGGTTGACTCCAAAAAAAAAAAAAAAAAGGAAATGTGTACGACATAAATTGTTTTAGCGATATCTACATTTTTTGTGTAGTACATTTTTTTCTGTACCTTGCAGTTTATTATAAAAAGTTGAGTGAAATTCATCGAGAATAAAAAAATCTTCAGAGGGAATTTCCAGAAAATTCAAGATATGCATTTTATTTGTGATGTAAATATATTTAATGCACACTAATTTAATCAAAATCATTAGTCATTTTTGTGAAAAACAAAACTGCAAAATTTTTACATTTTAAGAGTAGTTTGTGGTGGAGAGATTTTCTTGAAAATGTTAGTGTCTTATTCATTGAAGATACTAATCTTAAATACGAAGTTTGGTATTCAACGGTATTTTAGTTTTTGAGCTATGCTGTCCACAGACACTCACACACACAGCCCTTTTTCTAATGCCTTTTTCGGACTCAGGGGACCTCAAAAGTTATATTTCCGGTGAAATCTCTAATGAATTTTTGGTGGAAAACAATACGTTTATTATCCAGTATGTATATTGAATATAAGGGGCTAGAGAAAATAAAAAGTGCTATTCGCAATGTATTGTATGTAGCCTGTCCTCTCGGGCTGGAGTAGCATAACAGACTCCTTGGTATAATAAATTGGGACGTAAGCAGTAACAGACCTGAAGGGCAAAGTTACTACAAAAATCTTTCGCCATGGGAAGCCTAGCTGACGATTTTCACTTTCATTGCTTGATGCAATGTAGATACAGAAGATATCGCATTCCCCAAAAATTTGATACTGATGTTCCACTGGAAATAGTTTTTTAGGAAAAGGTCCAAAGCATGAAGGAGATAAAGGAATAAGGTTCTCAACAATGTCTTACATATAAAAAGTCATGTGACAATTCAGAAGTTTGATTCACAAATACTTAATACAGATTTTACATTTCGCTGTAGGTACAGTAGATAAAACAATCCTCGGAATTTTAAAAACTTGCATTACACAATGGTCTTGTAACTTCATTCTCTTGGTATAATAAATTAATTTTAAAAGGCTCATGCTTCTATCTACTGCAAGATATTCAAGATAAACATCAGCAGAAATGGTCTTATCACTTGCTTCCTTTTAATTAGAAGGGAAATAAGGGGATACATTAAACTAAAGCGATAGTCAAATCTTTAAAAAGCTGATTACTTTTAAAATTCGGATTACTGTTGTTACTAGTCATTATAATCATAGCAGAATTCTCTTATTGTATGCCTATTTGGAAGTAAAGCGTAAATAAAGAAATGCACACGCTAAAGTGATAGTCAAATCTTTTAAAAGCCTGTATCAGTGTGAAACAATTGAAATTCGGTTCCCTTTACTTTCTAAGAGACGCAAAGAAAGATTACTTCGTGTTTGAGAAAAGTTTAAGTACCTTAAAACTGACACCAATAACTCGGAATATCTCGATAACGGTTAACTGTACAAAAAATCTTATGTATTCCATTCACATGAATTTCTCTAATCTAATCAACAAATTATAGTTTAAGTTAATGCTTCTATTTACGTCATGTTCATCGTGAATGGTTACCATGCTAACTTCATATACCCAAGGTCGCAGGTTCAAACTCGGCGGAGGACGATGGATTTTTCGGGTGTAAACATCCTAGAATGGCTTCCTTTGGGAGGGAAGTTAAGCCGGTGGTCCCGTGTCGTAGATTTACGGCATGTAAAAAAACCTCAACCCTTATAGAGAGGCCTCTGAACAAAATTAAGCGGTCTTTCACGTCCAATTTAAAATGGGACGCTGAGAACCACAGCAGTTAAGGAGCATCCATAAATAACACATATTTTTTTTTTTTTTTTTTTTTATGCTAATCGTGAAAAAGTTAGCAAAAATATATTTATTACTTGTTTATTTGTAAGCAGAACTGAAATAAGGTAGTACCATAAGTTAAAGCGATAGTCAAAAGCTGGTTGCTCTGTGACTTAAGTTCTTTTGTTTGTATGGACAGGAGTTGACAAAGCCCTGTATGAGAAAAGTAAGTTTTTAAAAGCTGAAACCATAACAAGGAATATTTCAAAAACGATCAACTCCACGAAAAAAAAGGTACATGACATAAAGCGTGTGTTTTATCGTGATCTACTTTTTTATATACTAAGTTTTTGTCTGTCTGTTACGGTTTACCAGTTATGCAAAATTCAATAAATATTATCCTGAATAAAGAGGTCTTAAGAGGCTATTCTCACAAAATTCAAGATATACATTTTATTTGGCATGTAAATATTTTAAATATAAGAGATTTTAATGAAAATTGTTACAGCCATTTTTGAGAAAATCAAAATTTTCGAAATGTTTTGCATGTAAAAGGTAGTTTGGGGAGATGGGCTTTCTTGAAAAATATTCGTGTGTTATCCTTGGAAGATAGCAAACTTAAATACCAAGTTTGGTATTTAATGGTCTTTTCGTTTTTGAGATTGCTGACCACAGACACACACGGACATGCACACATTCGGACCTTACTCCAAAAAGGCTTTTTTTGGATTCAGGGGGACCCAAAACATGTATTTCCAGTGAAATCTCGGTATCGAATATTTAGGTGAAATGCAATACGTACCTTCTCTATATACTGTGTACATAGTACGTGTAGAGAAACGAAGATATATATGACAAATTGTGTTTTAATGAGATCTACATTTTTGTGCAGTGAGTTTTCGTCTATCTTTTACGCTTTACCAGCTATACAAAAGTTATAAAGAAATTATCCAGAATGAAGAGATATTCAGAGGTTATTCCCAGGAAATTCAAGATATACATTTCGTTTGGCCTGAAAATGTCGTACGCATAAGGTATTTTAATCGAAATAGTTAGAGCCATTTTTGAAAAAATCAAAATTTTCCGAAACATATTCTATGTAAAGGTTAATTGGAGGTGGACGCTTTTCTTGAAAATCTTCGCGTCGCATACTTGGAATGTTGAACTAAAATACTAAGTCATGCAGCCGGCTTTTTGGTTTCAAGCTATGCAAGCAACAGACACACAAGGACATATTTCTAAAATGTATTGCTTTGGATCCAAGGGTGTCAAAACAAGTAGTTTCTATGAAGTCTGGGTATCAATTCGGTGCAGGGCAATAACTTTGGCACCTATATACCATGTACTATGTAGAGAAAGTAAAAATATGAAATAATAAGTTAGATAGGTAGAGTCAGACTGAAAAATTCAATGCCATAGTCGGGATTTGAACCTCTGATCTCCCGATCTCTAGCCTGTTGCTCTGCCACTGAGCAACATGCCAGCATAGCATTGCATTTCTCAACTGACTCGCATGTTTCCCGGTAAACCAAAGGAGGTATCAATTCTTTAGAGATAACATCCCCAATGGCGACTCAAGATTCATAGTATAGCCAACTATTATGGTCAAATGGTATTGGATTAATTGTTTTTTCACACAAGCCGTGAGTAGGATAGTAGTTGGATACACAGAGTTAGACAGAGCAATCGGCTAGAAATTGGGTAATCCGTGGTTCAAATTCCGGCTATGGCATTGAATTTTTCTAGGCTGACTCTACCTATCCAATTACACACGGCTTGTGTGAAAAACAATTAATCTAAAAGGATATGCGTTTGAAAGATTGGTTTCTAGAAGAATGAGTAGTGAGAGTCAAATAAATACAATGATAATAATGTTTTACTTCCTCCACTCTTTCCTTCTTTGGAAGAGGATTATGTTGAATGCACAAAAACGCCTTGGTAAATTCAGAATTTGCGATTGTTTTTGTCTGCTATCTCTATAAATTTGAATAAGAATACCACTTAGCATGGCAGCAATCTTCTGCTTGATGATTTTCTGAGGTTTAAAGCGCGGTGGAACACAATTACCCCAAACAAACGCCCCATCGCTGATAGCGCTAACAGATTTTCATACTTAATTCAATTTCTTTAGACGCTCCTTTCTCTCTTGGATGCTTTTAGTCAAAGGTAGTCCCTGTATTAGAAACAATACCCTTTTTGCAATTAACATACATTAGCATAGAAGTCTTAATTGTTTTCGCACTTCTACGAGCTTCTTTTATAACAAAGGATCGTCACCATCTTGTCTAAGAACAATAGTTGTTTAATTGACTTTTCAGGCTTAATTTCGATTCGGTGTTGGAAACATTCACTTTTGGGCTATTTCTTCTCATTTGAAGTACAGAGAATATTAGTGTTACATTTCTAGAGCAAAATACCGCTTTTTTTACTTTCTCTACACGTACTATGTTCATAGCGTATAGAAAAGGTATTGTATTTTTTTTTGTAGTTTTTAAGCCCGCTTTTACTGCACTGGCACCGCAGGCGATGACACTGATGATACATGAAGATGGAGACCCGGTGGAATGAGATGGCGGGGGAAACCGGAGAACCCGGAGAAAACCCGCCCCTGCGCCGCTTTGTCCACCACAAATCTCATATGCGGTCGCGAATGAACCCAAATATGCGATACCGAGATTTTACCGAAAATACTTGTTTTGGGTCTCCATGAATCCAGAAAAAGCATTTTTGGAAAAAGGTGGTGTGTGTGAGCATGTGTGTGTATGTGTTTGTGGGTAGCATAGTTCAAGAACGAAAAGACCATTAAATACCAAACTTGGTAATTAAGTTTGGTATATCCCAAGGTTGCGACATGAAAATTTTCAATAAAATCCCACTACCACAAACTACCGTTTATATGGAACTTTTTCGAAAATTTTATTTTCTCAAAAATGGCCCTAACATTTCTGATTAAAATATTATATATTAAATATATTTAAATGACAAATGAAATGTATATCTTGATTTTTCTGGGAATAGCCTCTGAAGGCTACTTTATTCTGGATGAATTTTACGGAATTTTGCATAACTACTAAACCGCAAGAGTTAGGCTAAACACAACACAAAAATGTAGACTACATTAAAACACACAATTTGTGTTATACACATTTTTTTCGTGGAGTGAATCGTTTTTAAGGTATTCCTTGTTTTTAGTTTCAGCTTTGAAAAACGTATACTTTTCTCACACAGGAATGTGTCAACTCCTGTCCATACAAACAAAGGAACTTCAGTGACATAGTAACCAGTATTTGACTATCACTTTAACCTATGGTACTCCCTTATTTTGTTTCTACTTACAAGGAAGCAATTAATAAGTAATGAAATAAATGTAAGCATAAGCTTTTTAACAATAATTTGTTGCAGAGATGTAGAGAAAGTCATATGAATGGAACATATTTTTTGCTTTCCCTAACACATCTCTACAACGTACATAGTAGATAAGCAGCGTTTTAAATGTTTATTGTTTCATTTGTGCAGCCCCCTTTAACGGCTATGGTCATATCTGGGGATTGTAACAGGTGAAATAACTCTCATTAAAGGTAGATAATTGACATTAGTGAATCACTTTATTGCATTAAACACACACGTACATACCTATTCACTCTCGCATTCATACCTTCACACTCTGCGGGATATAGGAAAATATTATGGTTAAAGAAAAAATATTCGCCCCAACCGGGAATCGAACCGGACCTCCGCGTGAGTAGTAGCTTGCTGACCACTCGACCGTGGAGGCTGTCGCAGGTATTTTATTCCACCCAAATATTCGATACCGATATTTCACCGGGAAGACATGTTTTGAGAACCCCTGAATCAAAAAGAAGCCTTTTTAGAAAAATGTCCGTGTGTATATGGTTTGTGTGCCTGTGTATGTGTGTATGTATGTGAACAGAATTACTCATAAATGAAAAATTTGTTAAATACCATTTGATTCACAGTCATAACTACTGTCATGTAACAGCTGGGATTTGAGTACGTTCTCCATGCGGTGCTCTAACCATTGAGTTGCGGTGACAACATGCGTGTATTGCATTCAATCCTCCATTCGGTGGTTTTCGGTGATTTGTGGCTTTCCCTTGTGAACCAATCGGTATGTGTCATAACTTTAGAGAACTCCTTAATGGTGACTTCCATATCGTATGTAGTAACCTGGAAATATTCACAGAATTATTTCAATTGTAACTGAACGTGCTAGCGCATTCACCTCACTGCGGAGACACATTATAATCATTCATAAGAATAGTTTCTTTGCGGAACAGGTAAAGAAAGTAATGTGAATAGAAGACATTCTTTTTTACTTTCTCAAGTAGTACTATGCATATAGTGTATAGAGAAGGTATTGCATTCCAACCAAAAATTGATACCGTGATTTCACCAGAAATACATATTTTAGGGTCTCCTGTATCCAAAAAAAGTATTTTTAGAAAAAAGGTCCGTGTGTGTGGGTGTCCGTATGTCTGTGAACACGATAACTCAAAAATGAAAAGTCGGTAAAATACCAAACTTGGTATTTAAATTCAATATTTTCCAGGGATGCGACACGGAGATTTTGAGAAAAGTTGCCCACCCCAAACTACCCTTTACATAGAATAAATTTCGAAAGTTTTGATTTTCTCAAAAATGGCTCTATTGATTCTGATTGAAATACCGCATATCAAAGATATTTATATGGAAAATAAAAGGTATATCTTGAATTTTCTGGAATAGCCTCTAAAGACCTCTTTGTTCTGAATGAATTCTGTTGAATTTTGCGTAACTGGTAAACCGGAAACTTACTTCAGAAAAATGTAGATGATGTTAAAACACGCAATTTATGTAATACGTTTTTTTTTTTTTTTTTTTTTTTTTTTTTTATTTTGCCATTTCTGAGTTATTCCTTGTTATTTGTTTCAGATGTAAACTACTTTAACTTTTCTCACACGGATAATTGTAAACTCTTGGCCTTGCATAGAACTGAATTTCATCCACATGGCAACCGGCTTATAAAAGATTTGACTATAGTTTTAGCCTACTTACAAGGAATCAAATAAGCAAATAATTATTAAAATGCCTGCTAACGTTTATCTCGATTATTATAAAGTGGATAGAAGAGTATGCTTTTAATTTGTTGCAGCAATGTAGAGAAAGTCATATGAATGGAACACATACATCCCCAAAAATCTCATGTGTTCCAACATATAACTTTCTCTAACTATCCTGCAACAGATTATTTTTACAAAATCTGATCTTTCTCTATTTCATGCTAATCAAAATAAAACTAGCAGAAATGATTAATTACTTCCTTATAAGCAGTAATGGAATAAGGCAATACACTAGGCTAAAGAACAGTTAAATATTTTAAAAGCTGTTGTTATGTGATTGAAATTCGTTTCTTTGCATGACCAGGAGTTGCCAAATTCCCGAATGAGAAAAGTTTAAGTATTTTAAACTGAAAACAAATGGTTAACCCCACAAAAAAGGTCAATATGACATAAACTGTGTGTTTTAACGAGGTCTACATATTTTGTGTAGTAAGTTTTTGTACGTATCTTATGGTTTACCAGTTATGCAAAATTCATCCAGAATGAAGAGGTTTCCAGAGTCTATTCCCAAAAAATTCAACATATACTCGTATGCAATTCATTAGTCATGAATGTGTACATATTTCATTTTAATCAAAATCGTTTAAGACATTTTTGAGAAAGTAAAAATGTTCGAGAAATGTTCCGTGTAAAGGGTACTTTGGTGTGAGGAGATTTTCTTGAAAATATTCGCGTCACTTACTTGGAATGCACTGAATTTGAATAGCAAATTTAGTTATTTAACCAATTTTTCGTTTTTGAGCTATATTGCATGCCACCCAAAGTGTTGATACCGAGATTTCGCCTGAAATATATGTTTGGGTCCCCCTGAATCCAAAAAAAGCATTTTTGGAAGATGATTAGTGTGTGTGTTTCTCGTGTTTTTCTGCGTGTATGTGTATGTGTATGTGTGTGTGCCTGTGAACAGCATAGCTCAAAAACGAAAACACCGTTAAATACCAAACTTGGTATTTAGGTTTGGTATCTTCCAAGGATGCGACTCGAAGATTTTCAAGAAAATACCCCCCACCCCAAACTACCTTTTACAAGGAACTTTTTTCGAAAATTTTGATTTTCTCAAAAATGGCTCTAACGACTTTGATTAAAATATCGTATGTTACACATATTTACCTGACAAATAAAATGTATATCTTGAATTTTCTGGGAATAGCTTCTGAAGACTACTTTATTCTGTATGAATTTTGCAGAATTTTGCATAACTGCTAAACCGTAATGGATGGACAAGAACTTACTAAACAGAAAAATAGAGCACATTAAAACACTCAATTTATATTATACACATTTTTTCGTGTGGTTGGTTGTTTTTAAGATATTTCTGGTTTTTCGTTTCTGCTTTGAAAACTTGTACTTTTCTCATACAGGAATTTGTCAACTGCTGTCCATACAAACAAAGGAACATAGCAACCAGCTTTTGACTAACACTTTAACCTATGGTACTCCCTTATTTCGCTTCTGCTTACAAGGAAGCAAGTAATAATACTATTTCTGCAAATTGTTTCTGGATTAGCATGAAGTAAATAGAAGCATAAGCTTTTTAACAATAATTTGTTGCGGAGACGTAGAGAAAGTCATGTGAATGGAACACATCAGATTTTTTGGGGATTCAAGTGGTCGCAAAACATATATTTCCGGTGAAATTACGGTATCGAATTTTTTGGATTTTCGATGTACGCCATATGTACATCGAAAATACGTGCTAGAGAAAGTAAACTTTATTTCGTAGCTGCCTGACAGTGAGCTTAGCAGCCAGTGATTGTTGTCCGATCTAATGTTGGCAGGGCCGAACATGACAATGTGCTCCTATCTTGTTGGAAGTATAATTCATGAGTTGTGTCAACACTACGTTTTGCAACATGTTTAGATAATTACCTCCACAGTTGTATTGGATAAACTTGGTACTGGATGTTGCACCCCACGCAGTGATGCCGTGCTGATTCGTTCATTAGCTCTGTATACACAATTACCTATGTCTGTTCACATAGGCAGAAAGGTTGATACAGGCTTCATCACACAAGATGAGTTTATTAAGAAAGTCTCGTTGGTAATAATCAGCTTGATTACGCATAATTTCACAAAATTGCAGCTGGTGGTCTATGCCACTCTCTAGAGGACCTCGTGGAAGTCATAGTTATGTATCTCCAATTTGGATTTACGCATTAACATTTGCAAGGAGGTGCTAATATAAAGAGTTTCCAAATTAACCCTTTCGCAAATTCCAAAACTTTTGTGCATGCTGTTTTATATAACATTGAAAACAGTGAAATGCATAATTACTATCTTTTTTTTTACCGAACACGTAACTCAAAAACGAAAAGTCGATAAAAAACCAAACTCGGTTTTGTATCTTTCAAGGATGCGACACGAAGATTTTGAAGAAAATCCCCCCCCCAGCTATCCTATACAGAGAAAAAACTTCGAATATTTTGATTTTTTCAAAAATAGCTCTAACGATTTTGAACGCATATTAAAGATTTTTACATGACTAATAAATGTACATCTTGAATTTCCTGGGAATATCTTCTGTAGATCTCTTTATTCTGTTGAATTTTGGTAAATTTTGCATAAGTGATAAACCGTAAGAGATAGATAAAACCTCCTTAAGCGAAAAATGTAAGTAGATCACTTTGTAAAACACACAATTTATGTCATATACATTTTTTCGAGGAGTTGACCATATTTGAAATATTCCTTATAATTGGTTTTAAAATACTTGAACTTTTCTCATAAGGGAATTTGTCAACTCCTGGCAATGCAAAGAAGCAGATTTCAACCACATGCCAATCAGCTTTTAAAATATTTGATTATGGATTTAGCCTTGCATACTCTTATTTCCCTTCTATTTACAAGGAAGCATGTAATAAGACCATTTATTCTAGTTCTTATCTCGATTAGTATGAAGTAAATAAAGAATAAGTATTTAACAAAAATTTCTTATGTTGAGAAAGTCATGTTAATGGAACTTATAGATTTTTATTTATAAGAGGGCCCTAAAATGTGTATTACTGATATAATTAGTATTGAATTTTTGGGTGGAATGCAATACTGTCTGGAATCTCTATCTGGGTACATAAATTAAGAATCTTATGTGTTCCATTTACATGGACAGGCTATGGGGTTTGATTTTCTATCTTTCTTTCTTTATTTATTTATTTGTTTATTTATTTCTCTCTTTCTTTTTCTTTCTGTTTTCCGATACCATGGGTACTGTTTAAAAAAATACATTTGTAATTTTATTCATACTGTTATAAGAATTTGTAAATTGCAAATCTTGGCACTATTACTGAATGATAGAATACAGCTGGTTCAATCTATTATGAAAGCAAGAGGAGATTTTCTCAAGGGCTGAGAACATTTAAAACTCTTAACCATTTAAGAGCAGTGGCCGCCACAATCTTCAGATCTCAATTAGACCGACCTTTTGTTGTAAGGTTACCTCAAAGAAAGAGTTTTCCTGGCACATCCAACAACCCGATAGCTGCTATCTCGCAAGAAATTGCTAATATTCCAAGACATCTTTGCAAAATGCCGTGCAGCAAGAATGGTGTACGTTGAATAAGAGAACGAAGGATAACTTCCCAAAGCTTCATAAAGCCACATTGTTTGCCCAGTATGTGACATCTTTTGATTTCCTCCTTTCTCAAATATTATAGCATTTATAAGGGTTTAAGATATAAGTAACCTTTGAAAGTCCCTATATACAGAGTGGGCGGTGAATAGGTCCAAATAATTTGATATTTAGTGGACAACAACGAGCATCACACATGAGTGTATCTAATTTTTGTCTGCTAACTTATAGCACTATCATAGATGAAGTGCGCGCGCGCACACATACACACACGCGCACACACACTCACACACACACACACAAACACACGCTGTTAAATGAACAGAAGAAGTGGAATAGAAAATGGAACTGAGATTCTAGATGACGTCAAGATGAAGAGAAGCTATGGAAAGTTAAAAGATGTAATATAAAATAGAAAGAGCCTAAGCAGGTATATACCTACCTACCTGTCGTAAGGCAGAAGTACTAAATGTCAGTATATGTAAATTAAATGACAACTGAATTTGGATTTCACTCGCAACTCTCCTTTTACAATATGTAGTCTTTATGGGTTTAGTAAGGTTATTTTTTTTCAAACAATTGTTCATTAAAAATCGTATGTGTTCCATTAATATACCTTTCTCTGCATTTCAATAACAAATTATTCTTAAAAAATGTTATTCTTCTCTCTGCTTCATACTAATCGAGCTAAACATTAGCAGAAATGGTCTTATTTCTTGCTGGTAAGTAGAAGGGAAATAAGGGAGTTTCATAGGCTAAATCGATAGTAAAAGCTTTTAATAGCTGGTTGCCATGTGGCTAAAATATGTTTCTTTGCATGTACAGGAGTTTAAAAATTACCGTATGAGAAAAAGTGCTTAAATATTTTAAAACTAAAAGCAATAACAATGAATATCTCGGAAATGGTCAGTTCCATGAAAGAATGTATAGGACATAAATACTGGGTTTTAACGATATCTAATTTTTTGTTTGGTACCTTTTAGTCTATCTCTTACGGTGTGTCAGTTGTGCAAAGCTCAGCAAAATTCATCCAGAATATAGAGGTCTTCTGAGGTATTTCCAGAAAATTCAAGATGTTAATTTTTTTGGTCATGTAAATATCTTTAATATACGGTATTTTAATCAAATCACTTTATCCATTTTTGAAAAATTAAAATTTTCGCATTCCATGTAAAGGGTAGTTTGGGTTGGAGAGATTTTTCTCAAAATCTTCTCAGTTTTAAAATATACTTAACTTAATTACCAAGTCTGGTATTTACCAAGCTTTCGTCTCTTAGTCATCGTGTTCATAGACAGAGGAAACTTTTTCTAACACTTTATTTTGGATACAGTGAACATTAAAACGCGTATCTTCGGTGAAATCTCGGTATCGAATTTTTGGGTGGAGTGCAATACATTCTCTCCATGTACTACGTATAAGGAACAATTTTTCAATGTGTCTCCTGAAACCTAAATGCAAGGGTACCAAATACTATTTTTGAATGTAAGTCTCCGTTAACATGAAGTGCGCTTTCATAACTAAACGGCGCTTAAAAATCCACCACCATTCTGCGAACAACAGCGAAGAAATTTAGTGCACCATTTCCGCCTTTTATTTCGTTTGTGTATCCTGCTGCTATAGCGCTAAATAGAGTAATTAATTAGAAGAGAATGGGCATGGAAAAATTATTTGCAACAAAGCTTCTCATTGTGTTGTTTTCTACGACAATAGTGGGCTTCTTTTCTCTAATTTTGAATTAATTGCAGGCGCTCTCTCCAAGCCTTTGAAGTTAGTTGTAATGTTTGGATTAATCATTTAATATGGTAAAAGTAAATTGCTTCTTTTACTTCGCCAAATTACTCCAGCTCTACTTCTCTCTCCATTAGTTTGAAACAGCGAAAACAATAGTCGAGAGTCTCAGGCAGATGCCGAAGAGCTGGTGTTCTGCAGTTTGATTGTGAAGAAATATGTCCCTAAGTGTGTGGTGATTCTTAAAACTCATTTTAAGCTTCTGCTTAGTAGGTTTACCTTCTCTGCCAGGTATAAGTAGTAGGAAAGTAGTTTCCCCTTAAAATCTGTATAACGATGTTAAATTTAGCTTACTTTTCTACATTTTAGTATTTGTTGTACCAAAATGTTTGATACTAAACATCTTTAATAATTGTAATTTGAACCGATTATTTCCTTGCAAACGAAGCTTAAAAATCTTCTTTTAAAGGTTTACTTAAACAAAAATTTACTAAGGGATATTAACCCTTTCATTATGATTTCAAGATATAAACTTATTCATTAAGTTTATAACTTAAAACATTTAGAATTAGCTTTATTTCATGCACAGGAGCATGAAAAGGTTTAGAAGCTAATCTATTCTCCTCACCGAATATACATATTTTGAAAATTCTTGAACTTTCTCTAGTGCCTACGTATGAATAATCTACATAGTGGGTAGAGAAGGTAAATATTCAATACCGAAATTACACCGAAAATACGTTACAAAAAAGTTAGCTCCGTATGTGAGCGTGTGTGTGTTTTCTCAAAAATGGCTTTAACGATTTAGATTAAATAATTTTGTATAAAACATTTTATGTATACCATTCACATGACTTTCTCTACATCTCTGCAACAAATTATTGTTAAAAAGCTTATGCTTCTTGTTACTTAATGCTGATCGAGAACAAATTAGCAGAAATGGTCTTATTACTTGCTTCCATGCAAGTAGAAGGGAAATAAGGGAGTAGTATAGCCAAAAGTATTAGTCAAAATCTGGTTGATATGTGACTTAAGTTCCTTTGTTTCAATGGGTAGGAGCTGACAAATTCCCGTATGAGAAAAGCATACGTGTTTTTAAAGCTGAGACCAATAACAAGGAATTTCTCAAAAACAATCCACTCCAGGAAAAAGATGTATATAAAATAAATCATGAATTTTAACGAGCTCTAACCGCCTGCGGTGCCATTAGTAGTTAAAGCGGGCGTTAAACACTACCAAAAAAAAAAAAAAAATTAACGAGCTCTAGATTTTCTGTTAAGTATATTTTTGGCTATCTCTTACGGTTTGCCAGTTATGCAACATTACGTAAAATTCATCCAGAATAAAGTAATCCTTAGAGGCTATTTCCAGAAAATTCAAGATATATATTTTATTTGTCAGATAAGTATCATTAAAATGCATATTTTAATCAAAATCTTTAGAGCCATTTTTGAGAAAATTAAAAGTTTTGAAAAATTTCCCTTGTAAAGGGTAGTTGGAGCGGGGGAGGGGGGATTTCTTGAAAATGTTCGTGTCGTATTCTTGGAAGATACTTAACCTTAATACCAAGTTTGGTATTTAACGGACTTATTTTAACCATTTCTTTTGGATTTGGTGGGACCCAAAACATGTATTTCCGGTGAAATTTCGGAATTGAATTTTTAGGTGCATTACAATACCTTCTCTATACACTATGTACATGATACGTGTGGAAAAAGTAAAAATGTTATTTGTCAATTTAGGTCACATGAAGTATTTTGATTTTCTACTTATATTTCTACTTCTCCTTACACCGAGTGTACAGTCGAGTGCACAGAAACTTGCTGATGTTTCAGGTGTCCCATAATGTATATCTTTATTTAGTGTTGGAAAATTCTTCATCACCTGTGTTCCACATTTGTTCTGGCAGAATCAGTTTCTTATTCTTTTTTCTACGTCTTCTTCTTCTTCTTCTTCTTCTTCCAGCGTCTAGTATTCGTTGAAAGGCTCTTCTTGGTATCCTTTCATCACTCATCCACATTAATCATTCAGTCCATTTCTTGTTGTTTGTTTTAATTTTTTACTCACTGCAGCCCCATATATGCAATGTAGATAGTGGATAGGGAAGATATTGTATTCCACCCAAATATCCAATACCGAGATTTCACCAGAAATATATGTTTCACAACCCTCTGAATCCAATAGAAGCATTTTCAGAAAAAGGTCTAAGTATGTGTCTGTCTGTGTGTCTGTGGACAGCATAGATCAAAAAGGAAAAGGCTGTTAAATACCAAACTTGGCATTTAAGTTGGGTATCCTCCAAGTTTGCGACACGAAGATTTTTAAGAAAATCCCCCCACCCCCAATTACCCTTTTCATTGAAAGGTTTTCGAAAATTTTGATTTTCTAAAACATGGCTCTAACGATTTTGATTAAAATACCAAATATAAGCCATTTCCATCACAAATAACTTTTATATCTTGAATTTTCTGGCAACACCTTCTAAAGACGTGTTTAATCTGGATGAATTTTGCTGAATTTTTCATAACTAGTAAACCGTAAGAGATAGACAAAAGTTTAGTGCACAGGAAATTTAGATCTCGTTAAAAGACACAATTTATGACATACACATTTTTTTACCGTGGAGTTTACCATTTTCGAGATATTCCTCGTTATTAGTTTCAATTGTAAAGTACTTATATGTTTTCAGGCAGGAAGTATCTGTTTTTCCTTCGTTCTACTCCTGGCCAAGTAAAAAAGCGATTTTCAATGACAATCGCATAACGACAGTTTTTAAAATATTTTGACTATCACTTTAGCGTAACGCATTCCTTTAGTTTCGTACTACTTATAAGGAACTAAGTAATAAGAACATTCTGCTAATGTTTATCTCGAATAGCATTGTGTAGAAAGAAGAATAATCTTTTGTAAGAAGAGCAGCTAGAGAAAGGCATGTGAGTGTAACACATCAGAGTTTTCTTATAACTTATAAATTCTTCTTTTATTGCTAATTTGGTATTCTATTTGCTCGTTTGCATCCTTCACTTTCCGCAAAAATATCCCTGTCACCTTATTCTGATTTTCTCCTTAGATTCTATTATCCAGGTTTCCTTTCCATACAACACAAAAGGAGAGTCATTGTCTTTACGTATCGTACTTTTCTTGTTTTCTGGCCTAAAGTTCTTTTTAGATCCCACATATGGCCTGACATTTAGATATTTTACTTTCTAATTTTTATCTTTTTCATATGTAATCTCACATCCTAATTACTTAAAATGTGTTACTTGTTTCACTATTTTATTCGCGAATAATATTTCGGCTCTTATTTCATATTTAATCTTAAATGCCATTATTTTATTTATTTATTGATATTTTACACCTATATCTATTTGCCACATTCTGCAACTTGTATTTTCTTGCTGGTTTTAATTCAAGTCTGGCAGGCTGAATGTTACATTTCAGGGAGGGTTCTACACTGCATCCACCAAGGCTTACTGAGCACCAGACCCCAGTTTGACGTGATAGTATCCTTCGGTCGACCAAAACCGAATAGTACATAATATTGTCCAAACAGAGCTTCATTTTAACGCGAGGAGCGCTAGGAATCTGCGCCCTAGACCTGACAGACCACTCCAAGACTTGCCGACATCAGTGCCATTCCGCCGCCGAGAAGCGTATTTCAAACGCTCACTCACCACCATAGAAAGTCGCCACCACCCAGTCTCGCCGGCACTTACTAGACATGAAAGGGACCAGTTCGTATGAAATAACGGCATAAATCTAGAGAAAATGAAGAAACCACTCTAGCATTTGCCTGCTGACCAAGGAAGACCCCCAAAAACCCGTGCACTGAGTGGCTAGCCACGGGACTCAAACTCAGGAATTTTCAAGACGCCTGAGAAACCTCATGGGCTAAAGGATGGAGACAGCTTAGTATTTCCTTACTAACTTAATGCACTACGTACGAATCCAAACACTCGATTATACACTACCACAGCTAAATTGGAATAGCTCTGGAACTCTGAACGGACCACAAACTAGGATTGAATCTCTATCATAATGACATATGTCAGTGATTCAGCAATAGATCTACAACAAAAACATTGACTGAATATGGAAAACAGAGAGAGAAAGAGAGAGAGAGAGAGAGAGAGAGCAGTAGGTCGGTCATGCTTTCAAAACAACGCTAAACGTGATATTCATCACTAATTAGTTTTAAATATATTCTCAGCATATGAAACATAATCTTGTTTCTAAATTCCATATCTCTTTCCATTTAAAACGCGTACTAATTAACAAATGGAACAAATAACCTCAGATAAACCAGTTTTATAATTTAAAATCACAGCTACATAAAAAGATATCAATAATTTTTGGTCAGTTTAATATTTCATAAATGAGTTATCATAACAATACTTCTATTTGAACATGAAATCAGTATTTAAAAACTCTGCCTCTTTATAGAGGCAATCAAATATAATACTGGTTAATTATCTATGTTTCTTTTCATTATAATAGTAGCTAACGCTACACAACGTAAATAGTGCATAGAGTAGGTATTTTAATTCATCCAAAATTTCGATACAGAGATTTCACAGGAAAATCATCTTTTGAGTCTCCTGTGATTGTGTGTGTGTGTGTGTGTGTGTGTGTGTGCCTATGGTGTGTGACCTGACTACTGAGGTCTACCCAGGGAAAAACCCGTGGGCTTTTACATTAGGCCGGTACCTGTTCTATAAACAGGCCATGGAAAACTATACGTCACATACGCACGTCAATCCCAGAAAGGATGACTACTGAAGACCTCGGTTGGGGTGACATTTATAAATACTGTCTAATACTGTCTACTCAGATGCCCAGGCTAGAGCCAGAAGATATTGAGGCCTCTCACTAAACTGCCCAGACGTACCCTATCTCCCACGGGTGCCGGAACCACACCCACGTCGAGTACAACCCAATACGAAAAGCTCCCTTCCAGGAGGAGGTTGATGTCGGCCCGAATACTCCTAGTAACGCCAGAAGTACCACGGGTGCTCGGGGCCCGCAACGCTCGCACCGGAGCAGCTGAAGAGATCGGAACCCGCCCTCTACTGCAGGGCAAAAATACGTTAAATACCAAATTTGGTGTTCAAGTTCAGTATCTTACAAAGATACGACATGAAGGTTTTTAAGAAAATTCCCCTACTCCCTTTACACGGAACATTTTTCGAAAAATTTGATTTACCCAAAAATGATTCTAACAATTTTAATTAAAATAACAAATGTTCAAGATATTTTCATGACAAACGAAATGTATATATTGAATTTTCCGGGAAATGGCCCTGAAGACTTCTTTATTCTGTATGACTTTTGTGTAACTGTGCACCGTAAGAAATGCACAAAAATTATAAATCTCATTAAACACAGAATTTATGTCATAATTTTATTGTAAAGTTAACCTTTCCAAGGCTGTCCTTGTTACTGATTTCACATTTAAACGGAAAGTCATCTTTCGTTTCATACCTCCATTGTTTTACTCCTACCGACGCAAAGAAAGCCGAAGTTCAATTGTTTCACACAGCGATAGTTTTTAAAATATATAAGTGTATTCCTTCATTTCCCTTTTGTTTACAACGAAGCAAATGATAAGACAAAATTTGCTAATTGCCCGCCTGGGTAGTGTGGTGATAGCGTATCTGTTTTATATTCAAAAGGTCGTGAGTTCGAATCTCGCTTAGGGTGAGTTACTCGGATACGGTTTTTTTCGGGGTTTTCCCTTATCCTGAGAAGACGAATGTGGAGTGACTTTAAGCTCCATGGACCCGGAGATCATTTGAGCATCATTTCACCAATTTCATTCATGGTATATCGATTAGCATATCATAGATAAAATAATCCTCTTTTGTGAGGAAAGTTTATTTGCGGAACGGGAGAGAAACCCATGTGAATGGAACACATCAGATTTTTTCTGCAGTACTATTGAAACAAGCATTTCGTTTTCTATAAAAGAATATACATAAGCTTCACCCAAATAAACAATAATAAAGCATCAAAAGGGCTATTAACTTGCAATTCTTCAGACCTCTGCGTTCTATATTTATAATGATAATAGAGCGGCGTTCCGTAAGTCCTTAGAAACAGATAGAACAACAAATTATTTTTGGTAGATCTTTTATTTTTTTTTTTAATGTTTTATTTATAGTCGCCTAACTACAAGGTCTTTTAGCGACTATTCATTTCCAAAGTGGGTTTTTACAGAATAAACTTAAATAAATAATACAATAATAATAATTACATCAGGATTATTAACAATAAATAAGTAACAAGATAGGATCTAAAAGGTATGAACTATAAATAATAACAGAGTCACGATCACAGTAGAATTAGTAACAATGAGAATAAACCGTGGTAGGTTTAAACTATTATAGCTATTAATGCTGTCATTAATAGCTATAAGTGAGTGGTGGCAAGATAAGGTTTAAATAAAATGAACATTAAGTACAATAGCATAAGCATAGTTAAAGCAACATTTGTAACAATATTGTCTTATTAATCATTATATTAATATCTTCCAATTAACAAAAACAATTATAATTTATATTGACAGCTTATGAACATTAATTTTTATAAAAGTTTATAGAAAGAGATATCTTTTAAAAATTGTAAAATTCGTGGAATCATGCTGGTTATATTGAAAGCAGTGGGATCTTCTGGAATTTGATTCTTCAGTCTCCATCTGTGGTACGATGTGGATGGTAGTTAAACTTTCGGAGGATGTTCTTTGGAGAGCAGGAAGGTGTGTGTGAGATTGCTGTGGCCAATTCTAGCCCTGGTGATGACAATCTGATCTTGACGTTTTAAATTACTAAGAGTGATTTTCTTTTCAGGGTTGGGTAAAATAACGTGAAGCTTACTGGTGGGATTGTTTGACCACTGATGGAAATATTTGGCTTTTATTTTGTTGTTTATCTATTTAATGTAATCTTGATATGTTGTAGGTATTGGACTATTTTGAGGGTGTTTAGTGGCTTCACGTGCTTCGCAATCAGCTTTCTCGTTACCTTCGATTTGTTTATGTGAAGGTACCTATGTTAGAATTACTTGTTTTCCTTTGTTTGATGCTTTTTAGTATGTTAATATTACTTCTTGCACTAGAGTATTTGGATTTGTTTTCCTTTGAATGGCTAATAGTGCACTCAGTGAATCTGTAAATATAAATTTATTTGATTCTGTTTCTTCAGCAATGTAGTGAAGACTTTACTTTATAGCAAATAATTCACACGAGTAATAGGTAGTGTGTATTGAAGGGTGTCTGCTGAAAGTACTATTGCACATTTGTATCTATTGCTGAACCATCGGTGTAAATGTTTTCGTATTCCGAGTATTTTTTTTTTTTTTTTTTGGATCTCCTTGAACACTTTTTGAAAGATTATGTTGATTTCAGTTTACTGTACTTAAGCATTTGTAAATTAACAACTGGTGATGGAAGTTTCCACGGAGCCACATCTAGGACATTTCGTCTTACAGTTTTTTTATTTTTCAACATTATCTCCTTTTAGCTTGATACACTTTTCCCAGCATTTTTCCAATTATTTTAAGCCTTTCAAAAAGTAGGATTTCGGGATGGTTCTCAATAGAGGCAGCTGTTTGGTAGATTTTTTTGGTAGTGTTCAACACCCGCTTTAACTATTTACGGCACCGCAGACGGTGACACTGATGATACATGAATGATGATGGAGCGGGGCCGGAATGCGATGGCGGGGGAAACCAGAGTACCCGGAGAAAACCCGCCCAGCGCCACTTTGTACACCAAAAATCTCACATGCGGTCGCTTGGTACCGAATCCCGGCCGTCTAGGTGAGAGGTGAGTGTTCTAGCCACTCGGCCACGGCGTGGCCCCTGTTTGGTAGATGACCTCTTTGTTAGATGTGAATCCTTTTCCGCCGAGCCACTTTTTAAAGTTTGAAAATAAAAAAAAAAAAAAAATGTGCACCCTTGCATTGTATTAATGAAGACAATATTTTTATTTGCCAGATGAGGTCGTTTTTCTTGATTTCTCCGCTCAACGATGCATAATACGCTCCATTTATCGCTCTTCCTTATGCAAGTAATCAATGTAGATAAATCCACGTGCATCCTAAAATCCAGAGGCCATCACCTTGTCTGCAGACTTCACCACCTTCGGAGCCACTGTTAAAAAACCCGCCCCTACGCCCACATTTTCGATGCTACGAATGTAATTTCTTGGATTTTCTAAGAACTTATTAAACGCCCCTCGTTCATGAACTCAATAAATATTAAACCTTGTTCAAAATACTAATGAAGGTGGTTCTGTGTATTGAGACATTCCTGGTATTCATCGTCGCCAAGGGAATGTAATCCATGAACTATAATATGTCAGTAGGCTTTCAATTTTAAAGGATTAGCAACTGTATGAACGCAGCTCTTGAAATGCTCACTTACTGTCCAACACGTCTATGAAACTTCTTTAAACATGTCAATGATGCACCAATTTCGTCAAGTTTTACTTTGTCTGATTCGTACATAGTACATGGTGAGAGAAAGTATTGCATTCGAAACCTTATATTACATATAGAAATTTCACTGGAAATACACACTTAAGGGTCCCCTGTATCAAAAAAGCATACATTAAAGTATATGATATGTTCTATTTACATAACTTTCTCTAGCTGTTCCAAATAGCAACCATTCCTACAAAAGATTATTCCTTTATCTACGTCTTATTACTTGCTTCCTTGTAAGTTGAAGGGAAACAAGGGAATACGCCAGGCAACGCGATAGCCAAATCTTTTAAACTTTTGTCGTTTGGTTCGCTTTGCGTGATGGCGTTTGAGAAAAGTTAAGTAGTTTAAAATTAAAACCAATAACAAGGAATACAGCTAAAATGGTCAACTCCACATGAAAAACGTGTATGGCATCAACTATATTTTTTGCAATCTTGTGTAGTAAGGTTTTGTCTATTTCTTACGGTTTAACCGTTATGGAAAATTCGGCAAACCTCAACCATAATTAAGAGCTCTTCAGAGGTTATTCCCAAAAAATGCTATTTTTATGTAAGTATCTTTAATATACAGTATTTTAATCAAAATCGATTTATTAATTTTTGAGTAAAACGCGATTTTCAGAAATATTTCCGTTTAACGGCTGGTTTGTGGTGGGGGAATTTTCTTGAAATCTCGAATTCTTGGAATATACTAAACATAAATACTAAGTATGATATTTAACGTCTTTTCGTTTTTGAGTTATGCTGCCCAGACACACACATACACGCATGTTTTTCTAAAAATTCTTTCTGTGGACTCAGGGGACCTTAAATCATAATTTTCGGTGAAATCTCGATATCGAATTTTTGGGTGGAGCACAATATCTTCTATAGCTAATATGTAAAATGTATGTAATATACCAGCTACACACATACACATACACGACCTTTTATAGCTAGACAATGAGGTCATTTGCCGAAGATACTGGGAGCCGTGTTTCCGCATCCTAACTGCGATGACTCATATCGAAGGCGAACATGAAAACCTTTGCACAGAATAGTAATTTGGGTTTTGAAAGCTTCACGATCAGTTTCCTTTACTATTATCTATTCAGGCTTAAGTTGATCCTCGCCAAAACAAAACTCAGGTGACCAGTGCACCTATATAATATAGCCTTCCGCCATTCGTGTCAGAAATGCTGTCATACATTCACAACCACATGGTGCATATACGCGGCATATCGTAATGTAAACAGAGTTCTTATTCTGACAATTAAACGGAGACTAAAATATTCTGTTAAATATTATTGTGAAAATATTGATAGTCATAATAAAAAATAAGCACACCTGTAATAATTAACTCTAAAAAAACACCAAGGAAAAAATCGCTCTCTGGGCTGTTTGTGCTGATGCTTTCTACTCCACGGTTGAGAACTAGGTTATCAACAACAGTACCATTTAAACTATCAAGGCTTCTTCTTTCGTTACATGTAGAACTACTAAATTGTTTGTGACTGATTTTTAAAACAGAAATTGTGCACTATTACGTGAATTACATTTTTCACAAAATCGTCACTTCTTAAATCGCATATGTCACATGCTTTCATTTTTTCCCGTGTGTAACCAGTTTTTCCGAAACAGTGCTGAACTCAGCTGTTAATTTCATCACTTCTTTTACGAGAAGTGTTGAATATTTCTCACAAAACTTACAATAAACATTCAACACTATAGTTTTTCATCATTAGTTAACGTTTATCAGTCTTATGCTTTATGTAACTGTACGAAAATGCAAGAAAAAACTCATGGCGACCGTCTTCCATGATTCTAAACAGCAACAACCAGCAGCCGTTACTGTGAAGATAATATTGCGGAAATCGTGACTCGTACCAATAGCATTTTGGGACTTGTAGCTCTGTGTAACAGTACAAATTGGCAATTCTTTCATTCTTAGTTATTTATATTAAATATTATACAATTTAAGAATGCATTCCTTCCGCAATTTAGATTGTTAGCATGGGATTACATTCTTGCGCGGACTAGTACTGTGTTTTATCGCAGTGCACAAGCCACGTGGATCCGTTTTGGCACGGATCAATCTTAGAGTGAATAGTATGCAAACTCACAGATCGTGAGAATACAGAAAATAAATAGCAGAAGAAGAAAAAAGAAAATTCACGCCGGTTTTGTTACTTTGCCTTTATTTCTATCTGCATCTTCAAGAGTTGTCCAAATAAATAAAAACAAAAGATCGGTGATTACAGCTGAAGCGACTGGTATTCAATTTGAGGTAAAAGTTTGAAGTTTGCGTCGAGTTCCTTTCAACATTCTGGTTAATACGACTACTTAGGGACACTAAGATTGACAGCGATGGCATCCTAGGAAAGTGATTGATTAGTTGGCAGTTCTTTCCATTACGGCGACCCCCTCTTTGATTAATGGACGAGGGTTTTGTTCGCTGCAGGCCGTTGAATATGCTTAGCAAAACAATGATCGGATGAAAAGCATTGATCTCTTTCCAACGGAGCCATCACACCGACCTTTTTTTCTTCGTTTCTCTGCTTGCAGCGCTCATCTTAAAAGTTTTCATGCAGGCTTTGGAGAAAAAGTTATCTCCATTGTCCTGGTGCACAAATTCTGCTTTTTCTTTCTAGCAGAAAAATTCATCCATTTATCATGTAGTGCAGAGTCAAGAAATTGGAACGATTTTCCTTTTTCCAAACCTTTTCGATCAGCAAATAAACTGATCTGCCTTTAGAGAGATTAAAAGACAGACAAGCAGAAGACAATAGCTTGATTTATCTGCTGATGTGCCCTTTGCTGTTAAAACTAGAATCCGGGTCTGCATTACAGAGATTAGCGATATCTTATCTAAGCAGGACTTGATGGATGAAAACCATCAGGCTCTCTCTAAAATAATAAGATTTTTAAATGCCAAATTTTAGGAAACAATAAAAGTCCTTTACTGTCAATGTTAAATCTGCTAAATTAATGACCAAATATCTCATAAAATACTTAAGATAAATTCCAAGTTCATTGTAATAGTATGTTTTTGAAATGCATTTGCTTTTTAACTACTATTTTGTTAATTCCATCTTTTGAGTAATATAATCTTTTGATGGTATGACAGCAGCAATTAATTACTTTTAAAATTAAACAAATATGTTACACCAAAGAAAATCCACAACAGCATTAAAACCCGGTTTATAATTTAAGCTTAAACTTCGAAACTAGCTTTGAAGCTTGAAAATCTACGTTAAAATAATGTTATTGCAGTCTATACCAGTTATTACACCTATAAAATGACAGTGAAATCTTTTCCATAAATAAAAATTCTAGCTTCCATGATTATTCAAATAACAATAGGTATTGTCTAAATTCATTGTTCTAATGAAAATCCAATGTGTTCCATTCACATGACTTTCTCTACATCTATGTAACAAATTATTGTTAAAAGCTTATTCTGCTGAGTACTTCCTGCTAATCGAGATACATAGAGCAGAAGGGCTCTTATTACTTGTTTTCTTGTAAACAGAAGGTAAATAAGAGAATACGAGATTAGGCTAAAGTGAACATTTTGTCAAATCTCTAATAAGCTGGTTTTTATTCGTTTCTTTGCATGGCCAAGTGTTGACACATGCCTGTATGAGAACAGTATTTTAAAACTGAAACCAATAACAGGGAATACCTCGGAAACTGCAAATTCTACGAAAAAATGTATTTGCAAGTTGTGTGTTTTAAAGAGATATGCAATATTTTGAAACAAGTTTTTATCTATCTCTTTCGGTTTAACAATTACTTACAAAATAGTCATCTAGAACATAGAAGATCTTCAGAGGCTATTTCCGAAGAATTCAGGATATACGTTCTAATTTTCATGTAAATATCTTTAATATAGGCAATGTATTTTAATTAAAATCGTTAGGGTCATTTCTGAGAAAATCAAAATTTTTAAAGAAAAGTTCCTTGTAAAGGGTAGTTGCGGGAAGTGGGATTTTCTTGAAAATATTCTTGTTGTATTCTTGGAAAATACTCATCTTAAATGCCAGGTGTAGCATTTAGCGAACTTTTCTTTTTTGAGCTATGCTGCACACACACACACACACACACACACACACACACACATACACACACGGAAAGTCATCTCAAAATTCTATTTTGGGATTCAGGAGGTCTCAAAACATGTATTGCTGGTAAAATCTCACTATTTAATTTTAGTGGAATACAATACCTTGGATATACACTGTGTACAGAGTACATGTAGAGAAAGTAAAAATGAACCATACGAAGCAATTGTAAAAATCTTCACATAATAATTTCAATTTCTAGACTAAATGAGTTTACAAATGAATCTGTCATATAATATTTATATTAACCTGAATAATTTCAGAAAAAGTATAATTCTTGAATTCTCCAAAACTCTTGATTTGCTAAATTAAATAATTTAAGTCTCCAAATTAGAGCATTATTTCAAAAAAGCATATGACCATTTCCTTTAATGTGTGTTAGTTGAGCGACACAAAAACTGTTGACCCTCATCATAAACGGCAAAGATCATCGCTCCAGCGCGTGTAGGTTTTTTCACTCTGCGTTATCCTCCGGTGTTGTATTTTGAAACAATTTTGGTTAGTGCATTATCTGGTATCCGTTCTATATGATCGGAACAGTTTTGTTTGTAAGTAGGGATTTTGCAGTTTAAATGATATTTTTATTATTTTATTCGTTATGTAGTCCAAAGTATGTATCCAGCAACACTTCTTAGAAATCTCATTTCTGCTGTTTCTACCATTATTTTATCACTTGTGCTCATCGCCCAATTTTCGAAACCATTACTTGGACGTCATAACTTTATAAACTTTATAAAACTTCAGCATTGTATCCTTTTGAGTTTTATTTTTCAGGGTTCGTTTAAGACTACCACTTATGTTTTGAAACTTATATAGTTACTTTCTCTACACGTACTGTGTAAATAGTGTATAGAGAAGGTATTACATTCCACCCAAAATTTTCTTTACCGAGATTTCACCGGAAATACACGTTTTATTGTTACCTATATGCAAAAGGCATTTTTAGAAAAACGTCTGTGTGTGTCAGTATGTGCGTGTCTGTGAACATAACTCGAAAACAAAGTCGGTAAAATACCAAATTTGGTATTTAGGATAAGCATCTTCCCGAGATGCGACACGATAGTTTAGCGGAAAATATCCACACACCCAACTTCCCTTATGGTGTACAAATTTTCGAAAACTTTGATTTCCACAAAAATGGTTCTAGCTATTTTCATTAAAATACCATAATTTAAGATATTTACATGACAAATATTAGGCATATTTTGTATTTTCTGGGAATAGACTCTGCAGAGGTTTTCATTTGGATGAATTGTGCTGAATTTTGCATGACTGGTAAACCATAACAGATAGACAAAAACTTATTACACAAAAATACAGATCTTATTAAAACACACAATGTACTACTGTGTCAAGAAAGTTCCGGGAATTTGCCAATAAAACACAAAAAAATAATTATTCATCCAATTTTATTTTATCACCAACAAAAAAGGCCTCTTCTGAAATTATACATTTATGCCAACGGATAATCCAATCATCAAAATATTTTTTGTGGGGACTTCTAAGAATCGATGTCAATTGTCGCCGCGAATTTTCCTTTTTGTCTTCTATCGACTGAAAACGGGTGCCTCGAAGTGGTAACTTGAGTTTTGGAAACAGAAAGAAATCAGCAGGAGTCAGATCAGGTAAATACGGTGGTTGTTCGATGAAATTTGTTAAGTTTTTGGCCAGAAATTCGTTCACAATAATAGCCTTGTGAGGTGGTACGTTATCATGGTACAGAATCCATGAGTTGTTCCACAAATCTGGCCTTTTTCGCCGTATATGTTCTCTCAAACGCCGCATAACGCTCAGATAATAAGACTTTATTTACCATCTGACCTTCTGGCAAGAACTCTGAGTGCACGACACCGCGATAATCGAAAAAAACTGTCAACATGACCTTCAGTTTTAAACAGGATTTTTAAATGATTAATTCCCGGTATTTTCTTGACAGGATGCACGTCATATACACTTTTTACTACGGAATTGACTATTTTCGAGATATTTCTTGATTTTAGTTTTAAAATAATTAAAGCTTTCCTATTACGAGAATTTGTCAACTCCTATTTAAGCAAACTAATGGATTTCAATAGCATGGCAACCTGCTTTAAATAGATTTGACAAACGCTTTAACTAATACACCTACCCCCCCTATTTTTACTTTCTCTAGCCCCATATGTACAATATACATAGGGATAGAGAAGTATTGTATTCCACCCAAAATTCTATATTCACCGGAAATACATGTTTTAGGACTCCCTGTATCCAAAAAAAAAAAAGCATTTTCAGAAAAAGGTCCGAGTGTGTGTGTCTGTGTGTCTGTGAACACGATAACTCAAAAACGAAAAGTAGCTAAAATACCAAACTTGGTATTTAAGTTAGTATCTTCCAGGGATGCGACACGAAGATTTTAAGAAAAATCCCCCCACCCCAAACTACCCTTTACATGGAACTTTTTTCGAAAATTTTGATTTTCTTAAAAATGGCTCTAATGATTTTGATTAAAGTATCATATATTAAAGATATTTACCTAAAAATAAAATGTATATCTTGAATTTTCTGGGATAGCTTCTGAAGACCTGTTTATTCTGGATGAATTTTGCTTAATTTGGCATAACTAGTAAACCGTAAGAGATAGACAAAAACTTGCTATACAAGAAATTTAGGTATTGTTAAAATACACAAGTTATGTCATGTACATGTTTCTCGTGGAGCTTACCACTTTCGAGGTATTCATTGTTATTAGTTTCAGTTGTGAAGTACTTATACTTTTCTCAGACGGGAGTGTCCGTTTTTCCTTTGTTCTACTCCTGGCCAAGAAAAGAAGCGATTTGTAATGACAATCGCATAACGACAGCTTTTAAAACATTTGACTGTTGGTTTAGCTTAGTGTATTCCTTTATTTTCTTCCTACTTATACGGAACTAAATAATAAGAACATTGTGCTAATGAGTATCACGATTAGCAAGGTGCAGAAAGAAGAAGAATCTTATATGTGAAGTTTGTAGAACAGCTAGAGAAAGTCATGTGAATGTAACACATAAGATTTTTTATATTTTGTCTAAAACTCATATTATTTAACGAGTATTATGAAAAAATAACTTTTTACCTTTTTAATAGTTTTGATCTAATTTCACACATGCATCACCTTAAGCGGAAGATGATATTCTTGAATATATTGGATATGGCTTTAATTTACAGTCAATAGAAAATAAATATGAAACCAACTGGTGAAAAAGTGACATAACTATTTTCACTCTATAATTTGTGGCATTCCACACTACGCAGATCCCATTTACCAGGAAAAGAATGGAATCTGTGTACTATGAAATAATAAGCAAAGCATTGGTATGCAAACCAACTCTTTGAAAATCGACTTTTGGGCAAATTTGATAATTTTGGGAGAATAGGTCTTTCTTCTTTTTTACTCAGCATACGCCCCACATGCTTTTATAACAAAAATTTATAATTCAGTAATAAAGGATATTGTCAGGAGCAATGCTGCTCTTGATGTTGAGGTAGTATGTAAATGGAGCTTGCAAATTAATTGCAATCTGACATTTTTTCAGCATGTCAAAATCTACATCATGAATATACATCAAAATTGTTTCACACTATTCAAATAATCTATAATTATGCATTGCAATTTTCCCCTATTTTTAGTTTTTCTTAATCCATAGTAATTTTTCCGGTTGCTTGCACCCTGTTACATGCTCATCTGTTTCATAGTTCTAGCAGAGGGCTTATTTCTTGAAAAATAAGGTTCTCAATTCGTTTCGATTGTGGTTCATTATTATTGAATTGAATTATGATAACAAAAGTACATATTATAACATAATAGACAATAACGTACACTAACATAATATATAGCACGATAACATACAAGAAAAGAACTATCATAATATGCAATTCAATAGTATAAACTTTTAAGTAATAAAATAACAATAAACTTTTCACTCTCTTAAACCCCGCTTAGATTTTAAGATATGTTGCGGTGGAAGATTATTATCTTATTGCAGTTGTTTAAATGTATAATGAAATAAAGTCTACTTTTGTGAAAAACTGGACAATCAAACAAAATGCGTTCCTCAGATGAAACACACTCCTGAAATACGCAGATTAAACCGTTTGTAACATTTATTTTTATTCGTTCAAAATAATTTCCGAATTTACCGTGTCCAGAAAGAGGTTGAGTGGTTGTAAACGCTCTATGTTCAAGTCTATCTTGAACAGTATTAAAGAACAACCGTCTAGTCAGACACTCTTCCTTCCTTTTTCCACCATTTGAATGGCATATAATCGTTCGATGTGGCAGATGGGATACTTACTCTATGTGTACTCTGTGATAGCGGCCTCCTTTGCAAGTCGATCAGCCCTTTCATTTCCAATTGCTTCATTGTCTCCTCGTCGTACCCATCCCATCCATACACATGTGTAAATTACTCTCCATAATTAATTTTCTAATACACACAATCAGTGTATTGAGGTAATATTTACTATTAACTGCTTTAAGTGCTGTTTGTGAATCGCTAAAAATACCTAACTACATTAACTCGATTATTTATGCTCCTCTGCACGTCTTCTTTGAGAGCTACTCTAGAAGTTCTGCCTCGACTACTGTGGTGACACACTGAATTTTACTAACATATTTCAACATGATTAATTATTGTAGCAGCAAACGCACATAAAACTTGAGCTTTTCGTGCAGAAAGTGGCCAACTGTATAACCGTGATTACTCTCACTGTTAGTAACGGTAAGGGACTAGAATGTGCGACAGTTGTATGCGACGCTGAATGTTCTATTTGCGACCTTGGAATTTCTGCAAGTGCTTTACGACCTTTCTTGATGTCAATAATGTTTGCTATTGAGAGTGGAGTGAAATGCAGAGGTCCAATTCCAGCAGTTGTCCGAACACGGGATACAGCGCTGGAGTCCTGACTAGACTCCGGTACTAATAAAAAAAAACATGTTTTAAGATCCTCTGAATAAAAAAATACATTTTTAGAAAAATGTGCGTGTATCTGTCTGTCAGTGTGTATCTCTGTGGGCAGCATAGCTCAAAAACGAAAAGTCCATTACATAGAAAACCTGATATTTAAGTGCAGTATTTTCCAAGATTTCCAAGAAAACTATCCCTTATATACAAATAATTTCGAAAATTTTTGTTTTCTGAAAAATGACTCTATTGATTATGATTAAAATCTCTCTTATTTAAGATATTTATATGTTAAATAAAATGCATATCATGAATTTTTAGGGAATAGCCTCTGAAGACCTCTTTATTCTGGATGAGTAAACCGTAAAAGATAAACAAAAACTTACTGCACAAAAATTGCAGAACTCCTTAAAACACACAATTTGTCATATACGTCTTTTTCGTGGATTGCCCGCTTTCGAGAAATTTCTTGTTATTGGATGCAGTTTTAAAATACTTAAACTTTGCTCATATAGGAAGTTGTCATCTCCTCGCCACGAAAAGAAACAGATTTCAATTCCATAGCAACCACATCTTAAAACATTTTACTATCGCTTTAGCCTAGTGTATATCATTACTTTCCTTTTATTTTAAAGAAAGCGAGTAAAAATACCATTTCTACAATGCTATCTGGATTAGCATGAAGTTATTAGAGGAATAAGCTTATTAACAATATTTGTTACAGAGATGCAGAAAAAGTCATGTGAATTGAACACATCAGATTATTTGTCAGTCTATCTTTCATAACAATAGTTTATTACTACTCTTATATTGTAGGAAAATAGACTGTCCTAAGAGGCGCCCCTAAGAGGGAGTAATAAAGAGAAACACCGGGCGGCCGGAACTAGGAGGGACGGCACCGCTTTTACAGGGTCCCTATAGTTACCAGTTTGAAGCCCCCGGCAGTAGGACCGGTAGACTGGGGACCCTCTAGCCCTACATATGGTCAAACGCAGCCTCCGAGTGCAGACCCCATCCCATTAGCCAGCTGAAATTGGGGGACGGAAACATTTACTTTGAGCATCCTTTTTCTCTACCACGCCGCATCGAGCACCATCGCCGACATTTTCAATCCTGAAAGAAGCCAAAGGGATAAAGGGGGAAAGAGCCAGGAGCCAGGAGCAGGAACTAGTCGCCCGAGTGTACTCGGGCGGGGGCAAATCACCACGGTACCTATCCGCTTTTCTTGCGGATTTACCCGTGTGATATAATAGATGTAGTCTTATGCAAGCGTTTTTGTCAATGTCAAAGTAATTGGGCAGGGTGTTCCCTCTGTGCAGCCGGCGCGGGCTAATGTCAATGGTAATGCTATGGAGGGACAGGGAATTCGGATACGAAGGAAACCTACCCAGCATTTAGTTGGCGACCAGGAGAATCCCCAGAAAAACCTATGGGTCAGGTAGGCTAGCCACGAGAAGCGAACCCGGACCTCCCAAATTAGGGCCACAGACGAAATTGCCTGAGGCATCCCGCAGGGTACATACAGAACAAGCTTATAGCCCGCCACGGTAGTGTGGTGATAGTGCCTCAACAGGTAGCGAGTTGGAATGTTGCTTAGGGTGAATTATTCGGATAAGGTTTTGTTCGGGGTTTTTCTTTATCTGAGAATATGAATGTATCCATGAACACCGAGATCATTTGAGCATAATTTCACTAATTTCATTCACCATCCGATATGACTAATCAGGTTAAATGCCATTAAACTACAAATAAACAAAGTCTTAACTAGCACAAATTTTCGAGCAAACCATAAAACGGAATACAAGAGGAACTGGTAAGCTCTATGGTTCGGTTCAGCAAGACTTGATTCAACTTTTGGAAAATTAAATTAAATGGAGTTTTATTTATGGACGCTCTTTAACTGCTGTACTTCTCAGCGTCCCATTCTAAACTGGGCGTGAAAGACCGCTTAATTTTGCTCAGAGACCTCTATATCAGGCTTGAGGTTCTTTTACGTGCCGTAAATCTGCGACACCGGACCAACAGCTTTACTTCCCTTCCGAAGGAAGCCATGCTAAGGATTTTTAAGCCCGAAAAAAATCCATCGACCTCAGTCGGGTTAGAACCCGCGAATTTGGATATATAAAGTTAGCATAGTAACCATTACAACACGAAGGGCGACATTCAAGTTTTGGAAGCACTTCTTTCAGGAATGTTTATTTTGTTGAAAGAGAGTTGTCTTTTTGTTGAAAGAGATGATTGAACTACATAACAACTGCTGACCATTCTACTCCCTTCGATTTTATATGTCTTTGATGTTCTTATAAGTGAGTTCTTAGATTACTTTACTGTTTTCAATATTGATACTTTCACAATTATTGCAATCCAGTTGGTAAGTTCTAGATTTATTTAATGAACTTATAATTTCATTCAAAGGTTTGTTAAATACTTTTCAAAGTAATTTTGAGCTGCTAGTATTATATTAAAATTGCTGAAATTTGTTTAAAACTTTAGGAAAACTATTGGATGATAAGTAAATGTCTGATATTTTGCACTGTGTTTAGTAAATGAATTTGATAATCTGGTATTTGGTGTAACTCTTTTTCCATTCTTATGTTGTTTACTGAATTTTGCATAACCGGTAGACCGTAAGAGATAGACAAAAATGTATCTGCTACGCAAAAAATGTAGACCACGATAAAACACACAATTTATGTCATATCCTTTTTTGTGGAATATCTCAGAAATGGTAAATTCCACGAAAAATTGTATGTTTGACATGAATTGTGCGTTTTAAAGTATATGTTTTAGTGTAGTAAGTTTTGTCTATCTTTTACGATTCAACAGTTATGCAAGATTCAGCAAAATTCATTCAGAACGATATCTTCAGAGGCTATTCCCAGAAAATTCAAGATATACATATTTATGACGTGTAAATATCTTTAATATACGGTATTTTAATCAAAATTGTTAAAGCAATTTTTGAGAAAAGCAAACATTTCGAATTTTTTTCCATTTAAAGGATAGTTTGGGGTGGAGGTATTTTCTTCAAAATCTTCGTGCCATATCCTTGGAAGTTACTGAACATTGATGCAGATATTGGTATTTTATTGACTTTTTGTTTTTGAGTTATCGTGTTCACAGCCACAGGTACACATTAACGGGTCCTTTTTCGAGAAATCTGAAAAAATACATTTCCATGACTTTCTCTTCACTTCTGCAACAGTTTATTGTTAAAAAGCTTATTCTTCTATTTATGTATTTCATGCCAATCAATAAAATATTAGCATAAGTAGTCTTTATAAATGCTTTAATGTAAGTGGAACAGCCACTCCGTGGCAGAGTGGTTAGACCACTCTCACCTAGGCGGCCCGGTTTTGATCCCAAGAGACCGCATGTGAGATTTGTGGTGGACAAAGCGCAGTTGGGGCGGGTTTTCTCCGGGTTCTCCGGTTTCCTCTGCCATCACATTCCACCGGTGCTCCATCTTCATGTATCATCAGTGTCACCGCCTGCGGTGCCATAAGTAGTTAAAGCGGGCGTTAAACACTACCAAAAAAAATCTGAAGTGTACTATTCACATGACTTTCTCCATATCCCTGCAACAAATAATTCTTAAAAAGCTTATACTTCTATTTACTTTATCCTAATCAGAAAAAATTAGCAGAAATAGTCTTATTACTCGCTTCCTTGTAAGTAGAAGCGAAATAAGGGACAACCGCAGGTTAAAGTGATAGTCCTAAGCTGGTTGCTATGTCAATGAAGTTCCTTTGTTTATATGGATAGGAGTTGACAAGTTACTGTATGAGAAAAGTATACGTTTTTCATAGCAGAAACCAAAAATAAGGAATGTCACAAAAACGACGAACTCCACGAAAAAAATGTATACAACATAAATTGTGTTTTAAAGTGCTCTACATTTTTTGTGTAGTAAGCTTTTGTCCATCTCTTACGGTTTAGCAGTCATTCAAAATTTAGTAAAAATCATCCAGAATAAACTACTCTTAAGAGGCTATTCCCAGAAAATTCAAGATATCATTTCATTTGTCAGGTAAATATGTTTAATATCCGAAATTTTAATCAAAATCGTTAGAGCCATTTTTGAGAAAATCAAAATTTTCGAAATAATTCCATGCAAAGAGTAGTTGGGAGTGGGGGGATTTTTCTCAAAATCTTCGTGTCGCATCCCTGGAAGATACTAAACTTAAATACCAAGTTTGGTATTTTACCGACTTTTCGTTTTTGAGTTATCGTGTTCACAGTCACACGGACACACGGACCTTTTTGTGAAAATGCTTTTTTTGGATATTGGGGACCCTGAAACATATGTTTCCGGTGAAATCTAGGTATCGAATTTTTGGGTGGAGTGCAATACTTTCTCTATACACTATGTACATAGTGCGTATGGAGAAAGTAAAAATGAAAGTAGAAGGGAAAAAAGAGAGTACCATAAAGAGTTAGACAAAATCTGGTTACTATGTGATTGAAGTTCCTTTTTTTTATATCGTATAAAGAAAAGGTTAAAGCTTAAACCAACAACATACAATATATCAAGAAAATCAACTCCATAAAAAAAATGTATGTAACATGAATTGTATATTTCAACAAGCTCTACATTTTCTATTAAGTTGGTTTTTGTCTATTTCTTGCGGTTTACCAGTTATGTAAAATTCCGCAAAATCCATCCAGAATAAACAGACTATTCCTAGAAAATTCAAGATATGCATTTTATTTGTCGAGTAAATATCTTTAATATGCGATATTTTAATGAAAATCCTTTTTGCCATTTTTGAGAAAATCAAAATATTCAAATATTTTTTCATGTTGGGGCATTTTATTTTGATGAAAATCCTTGTGTCCATCCTTGGAAGGTGCTGAACTGAAGAACAAAGGTTGATATTTAAAAGACTTTTTTATTTTTGAGCTATGCGTCCCAGAGACACATACACACACACTTTTTTCTAAAAATGCTTTTTCTTTGGATTCAGGGGGTCTGAAAAGATATATTCCCAGTGAAATCTCGGTAGCAAATTTTGAGGTGCAATACAGCACGTTCGCTATACACCATATACATAGTACGAGTAGAGAAAGTAAAAATGCAACTTTGGATACAGAGGACCCTAAAACGTGTATTTCCGGTGAATATAGTTGTGTTCCTAGCTCGTGGACCCTGAAAGGAATGCGTATACAATACACACATGAGTACAGATAAGGCGACACTGACAGATAGAAACGGTATTGAAGAATAACATGCAGCCTACTTTAAAGATTAGTCCAATTCCAAACACACCGCTGTTTCATTTTCTAAAGATTAGTTGTGTGTGTGTGTGTGTGTGTGTTTGTTTCTGTGGGCGGTATATCTCAAAAACGAAACGCTCGTTAAATACCAAACTTGGTATTTAAGTTCAAAATCTTCCAAGGATGCCCCACAAAGATTTTCAACAAAATCACCCCCATTACCCTGTATATGTGACATTTTTTCGAAATATTTTATTTTATGACATTTAGCTTTAACGATTCTTATTAAAATACCATATATTAAGATATTTTCTGGCAAACTAATGTATACCTTTGTTTCACATTTATTACGCCCCTCGGCTGTGAGTCAATTTGTTACGCAATATTTATTCAATGTATAACCATTTCCAGATGGCGAGCTAACTGAGATTCTTTCTTCTTTAGTATAACTCACGGTAATACGTAGTATTATTTATTACTTCTCAGGTCGTGGCCTCGAGGGAGGTAATATCAAATTTATAAATAATACACTGGTTTCAATGGCAACAGGTTCTTGTATATTCTTGGATATTACTTGATACAATAATTATTAAAACGGCAGGATTGCATAGATAAATGAAAATTACATTCTACATTCGCGTTCCCATAGGAAGCTATCCTTGTGCCGAGCAAAGATGCGCACACAAAGACTGACCAATAACAAATGCACAAAGTTGAGCGTCTATTCAGCTCTTATATAGGCTCGAAACTTATTTTATATGTTTTTCCTTATTAGACATTCTTTGGGGAAGTATATAATACAGACTTCCTTTTATTTATTAATACATTACTTTTCATACATAAAATATTTATTTCATAAGCTATTTGCGCTTAACGAAAATTTAAATACGGGTATACAACGTTTGGGGATGCGGTATACTGGAAAGAACAACTTCCTTTTTCAAGCACGTAGAAATGCAATTATCATTGTGGAATTTTTTAAAATAATTATTTTTTATCACAAATGAAATAAAACTTAAAATACACATTGCATTCAATATTCTGATATTCACAGAACACTTACAGGCTAATTACTTTCAGTAATTAATTTTTTCTTTACCACATATTCAATAAATTCATATGGCATTAATTTCCTTCCATTAACATAAAATGAACACTTGATATGAAAACGCTTGGCTTACGTATATTGTCTCACCTTGAATTTTCTGGGAATGACTTCCACAGACTTCTTCATTCTGGTCATTTTTGTAAGTAAGATAAAGATAGAAGCTCACTGCACAAAACATGTAGAATTCATTAAAACACACGTTTTATTATATAAATCTTTTTATGTATATATAAATATAAAATGAGTTAAGCATATTATTCCTCGTATAACGGTAGCATTAAAGTAATTCTCTTTACGAATTCTCTTTATCGTTGACACGGAAACACCAGTGTAATATGCAATTGGTTGTAAGCTTGTAGCTCTGGATATAAATACTCTTTATTCAGAGTTTCTTCATCATATTAATCTATAACGCTATTTTTAATTTCACGCCCTTCTGAATGCACTACCGTACATTTCTTAGCTCAATGGTGAAAAAAATACAAATCTTCTTGCAGCATTGAATTACTTCTGCACCTGTAACTATCGCCTATCACAGCCTATCGCTTTCCCCTCTCCCCACACCTCATCCACTAGGGCTCACGAGCCCAGAACACAACTATATCTGTTTTAAGTTTTTAGGTAGAGTTAGTATCTATGTATCATGCATTATGTAGAGAAATTAAAAATATCTATAAAAGATTTATTTGTAGTAATTTTTTAAAAAATGCATTGGTTGGCTCATGTTATTACAACAATAAATTTTAAAAAATAAAAAAATATTATTGAACTAATCATGCAAAGTAGAATTTTGATACATGGCAAAAATATCACCATTGTATATCAAATTATTTTACATAGTGTAGATTTTCCAATATATATATATAAATTTTGGGAATTTGCACGAAAATAAATAGTAGTGGATGTGTCACAACCAGCTTTTCTTTTCATTTTAAAATTACACTAGTATAGGAAAAAACCACAGCACTGCTGATACACTAAATATTCCACGATATTTGTGGCTAATGAACCAAGCAGTGGCTTAAAAGCAACAACTGCGTTTTAGACAACATTTACATCAACGTCTGTTGTGAAAGCAATATTTACGCTTAGCCACAGCGTGTTTCGGTTGTATAAACTTGCCAATCAATTATTTTGAAGGACGGGCTCTAGATATGTCGCCACTGAAGCGTGATTTACATGCTATATTGAAAAACAACATATCTCGCTTTATACACCTCAAACACAAAAGGAATATTTCCTAAAACATAAACACATAAATCTTACATACACATGACCTTCTGCACCCACCATCGTTTATTTGCATATGTGTAATTTCTATACAGTATTTTTATGAAAGCTTAGGATTACTTTTTCTACCTAATTGTATGTATATAGTAGGTACAAAATGTATTGTATTCCTCTCCAAAATTCCATACCATGTTTTCTTGAATCCTGAAATAATAAATTAATATATACAAACAAGATTGTTTTTAGAAAAAACTTCACGAACACCTGCGCGTGAGTGTAGCCGGGCAATCCAGTTCATAGTCTTGCAACCATATTTTCGGTGTCTATACCACTTTATTGCTCCCTTGAAGGGAAAGCAAATATAAATTACTAGATTGTTCACATATATTGTTTGGCCAAAGTCTTTTGAGACAGAAGAAGGGAGCACAGGTAATAGACGTAGGTGTGATACCTGTTTTGTACCTTTGCAGCGTCTCAAAATTCTCTGAACAAAGAATATATAAATTATATATGATATATATGATAAGTTATGTTCATATAAAAACTTTATTTTATATTAACACACGCATAAATTAATGAAATTATTTTTAAGAAAAAGAAAATCTGACACGTTCCATCGCCCGCCTGGGTAGCGTGGTGGTAGCATGTCTGCCTCACGTTCAAAAGGTCGTGAGTTCGAATCTCGCTTAGGGTGAGTTACCCGGGGAAGGTTTTTTGCGGGGTTTTTCCCTTATCCTGAGAAGACGAATGTCGAGTAACTTTAAGCTCCATGGACCCCGAGATCATTTGAGCATCATATCATCAATTGCATTCATCGTCCGATATGACCAAACCAGGTTAAAGGACGTTAAACTACAGAAAAAAAAAAAAAAAAAAACATATTTTCCATTCTCATGATCTTCTATGTTTTTGTAACAAATTATCGTTAATGGTCAGCAGAAATGGGCTTATTACTGTTTCCTTGTAAGTAGAAGGAAATAATTGGGCTAAAGCGACTGAAAATCACTTAAAAGCTGCTGCTATGGTATTGAAATCCGTTTCTTTGCATTACCAGTAGTTGACAAACTCCCTAAAGAGAAAATTTTAAACTGAAACCAATGGCAAGGAATATTTCTGAAACGGTCACATCCATTAAAAAATGTGTATAATTAACATTGTGTGTTTCAACTAGCTATACATTTTTGTGTAGTTAAGTTTTTGTCTCTCTGTTATCAGTTAGCAAAAGTCATCCAGGAAGAAGAGGCCTTCTGAGGCTATTCCCAGAAAATTCAAAATATGTATTTTATTTGTCACGAAAGTAACTTTAATATGCGGCTCTTTAATTAAAATTGTTAGCTATTTTTGAAAAAATAAAAATATTCAAAATTTTTCCATGCAATTTGGGTTATGGGGATTTACCTCAAAACCCCCGTGTCGTATATTTGGAAGATACAAAACATAAATACCAAGTTTGGTATCTTGATCTTCCCAACTTTTCGTTTTTGAGCTGTCTGTTCACGGTCCTTTTTATAAAAATGCTATTTTTGTCGGGGGAGCGATGGGACCACATATCTCTACTAATAATTCTATCCCGAAACACACTTTCAACTGTTCTCATGAAAGATTGGAGTCTTGACAAAAAGGCAAAATAACGCTCCCTGTCTGTTAACTCTCTAAAAAAAAAGGGGGGGGGGAGGATACGTATTCAGTACGTCGGGCGTCAACCCTTCACTCGAAAAAAATTGACCCCGGATCTTTTACACCCGGAAATGTTTCTGCAGATCTACTTTCTCTTGGCAAGCTGACTGAGTTAGTACATATGAATCATAAATAAATACACGCTGTGGAGTAGAAAACATATACTGAGTCATCATACACTTTGTGACTATGTACAGGACAAAATAAAAAGTCACTCGTAAAAACTAAACTACACCATATCACTGTCAACTCAATACTGCACTCAGAAGCGTGACCTTGTTTACAGCAGCAGTGCGGAATCATATGTCTACATGCCGTAGCCGGTCGGAGGTTTTTGACTCACTCGGTATTTTTTTTTTTTAGTCGCTGTCTGACAGCCGGGCAGCTCACATCGTGTTGTGGTGCCTGCCTCTTGCTCTCACTGGTGCGACTTGTGTTTTTCTTTTCGCGTGCAGTTTCGCGCGGAGTTAAAAGGGGCTACTTTGACAGCCTCTTCTATTCGTACTTTCTTTGTGTGTTTGTGCTTTCTTTCCATCCATTACATTATTGGAACATTTCTACACCATGGCTGCCCCCGTTGATACGGGGCACCTTATTTATTCTGTGATGCAGACATGCTACCAGTCTGAGGACCAGCCATCTTCTCTACCGGCGCCACGCTCAGCTCTTCCAACCGCGTCAAGCAGCGCCCAGTGAGAAACCTCTTTGTCACATCAGCAGCGCCAGCCCGTGCCCGTTACTACGCATTGCTCTGGTTAAATGCGGCCTGTCGACCGCGGCCTGCCTTCCGCCGGTTTTGCACCACCCAACCGGGATAGTTCTTGCCCACGTGACTCCAAGAGGAAGAAACTGGATTCTGCTGTACCTGATTCTCCTTTCGCTACAACTAACCGTTTTGCACCCTTGGCTGACATGGATCTTAAGGATGGTGATCATGGCGTAAGTACGCCTACTCCTTCTGTTTCCCCACCCCCAAAGCCACCTCCTATCTATGTTTCTAATATACTCAACGTGAATACTGTCCTCAAACACTTACAAACGTCCAATGTTGGCACTTACAAGCTTGTTACACTGGACAGCAACAAGGTCAAATTCACTTTCGAGACTGTGGACGGTTATCGTGCAGCCATACATTATTTTGAGGACCAGAAGGTCAAGTTTCACATGTACCAAATGCGTCATGAACGCAACCTCCGGGTGGTTATTCGTGGGCTTCATCCCACTATAGACACTGCTCTAGTGCTGCAAGAATTGACCTCCCTTGGATATTCACCCGCACAGATGACTCAAGTTTACCATCCCGTCACCAAGGCGAAACTACCTCTCTTTTTCGTGCATCTCAAGCCCAATCCGCTCAACGATGACATCTATAAGCTCGATTGTTTGTACTACACGATGGTGAGAGTGGAGCCCCCGAAACCCAAACGGGGTGTTATTCAGTGCATGAATTGTCAGGAATTTGGGCACAGTCATAATTATTGCCACAAACAACCCCGTTGTGTCAAATGTGATGGCCATCATCCTAGTGCGCAATGCTTTAAGGCTCCTCACGCGCCGCCGCTGTGTGTGAACTGTCAAGGTCAACATACGGCGAATTATAACGGCTGCCCTGTTCATCGACCCCTCCAAGTCATTCAGTCTCGCTCTTCTCCCCGACGTACCGTTTGTGGTGCCTCTCCTGCCGCCGTTCCTCCACTTCATGCTTTCCCACCTATGGAGTCTATCTTGCCTACTTCCACTGAAGCTGCCTCTCCTCGTCCTACTGCATTTGATGATCGACCTTTGCTGTCGTCGCTAGTTTCTCGGGGTTCCCCTCCCGGTGCTACGCAGCCCTTTGCAGCCGCAACCCGTCAGTGTGGACAGGACCGTTCTCCATTGGACTGCTTGATGGCTCGACTGGACTCTATCTTCGCCCTTCTACAGCCCCTTCTTACTACATTGCAGCAATTGCTTCCTGTTCTGTTCCGTGTTCATGGCTATTTCAATCCCTTCCTGCCTTCGAATCTGCACTTGGAATTGTCAGAGTATCACTAATAAGTTTTATGAATTATTACACTTCCTTACGGCTTATGACGTAGACCTGCTCGCCACTGAAACCAAATTGGCTCCTCACATATCTTTCCATCTTCCTGGGTATACTGTGAATCGTGCTGATCACCCTAACTCTACTCGAATGGGTGGTTCTGCGGTGTTTATCAAAACTTGTCTGCCTCACAGTGCCCTTCCGCCTCTTCTAGAGGACTCCTTCTAGGTTGCTCGGATTCAGCTGTCTACTACTTCCGCAAACATTCAAGTTGGTTCTTTCTATTCTGCTCCTCAGAATCATGTCAGTCTCACCGACTTCTGGGGTATTGTTCATGTTTTCCAGGGTCCCTTTTGGTCGGCGGCGATTTTAACTCCAAGCATCCTCTATGGGGTTCGAACCTATCTAATCCTAGGGGCAAACTTTCACACGCTGCAATCCATCAGTTACACCTAGACGTATTCTCTCCTGTTGAACCTACGTTTAGTCCACACGATGGTACGACTCCGGACGTGTTATATCTTCATTGGACGTAATATTTCCCGTCATTGTTCCCGTCTCTCCGTTGTTCATGATCTGAGCTCCTACCATTTACCAGTCCTGCCCACTCTCTCCGATGGTGCGAAGTACAAAGACTTACCCCCATCCCTGATACGCCATCCTTTTGACTGGCCTTTGTACACCTCTTTGCTTGCCGATCTCACTATTACGACTGTGCCGCTTAAGTCACCCCGTGATGTCGATGTGGCTGTTTCTACCCTGACTCACAATATCCAGTGTGTGGTCAACCTTGCCAGCAATACTCTCCGGGATCTTCGTCCTCGTTTTGTGCCATTTTATTCTCCCTAGCTCCGTCTACTGCACCCCATCAAGAGAGACTGTCGGAAACTCTGGGAACGCACGCGTTACCCACTTCACAAAACCAATTTTAATCGCGCTACTCGGGAGCTGAAGGCTACCTTATGTGTTGCACGCTGCACTGCTGCTGAACACCGACTGCCAGATTTAAACGCCAGTGATGGGTCACTATGGCAGAAGACTAAAGCTTTCACACGTCCTTCTGCTGCCACGCCGCCTCTTAAGGTTGGGAACACCTGGTTTTCTACGCCACTTGAAAAGGTAAATTTGTGCTCAGAACTCCTGGAACGTCAGTTTTCCCCAAATCCTGTGCTGGACGTGGACTTTGCTCATCGTGTGGAGGAAGAACTCACGCAACCTCTGTTACTCGCTCATTTCCGCCACTTCTTTACCCCTGCTGAAGTTAAAAACACCATCGCTCGCTCTTCAGTTCACAAAGCTCCCGGTCCTGACCTTATTGTGCAACCCTTACTCCTTCATTTACCCCGGAATGCGCTGGTTTTGTTGACGCAAATCTACAACGCTATCCTCCGCACTGCTCATATTCCTCATCAATGGAAACACGCTACAGTTATCCTTCTTCCCAAACCTGATAAAGTCAGGAATGATCCCCCCAGTTATCGTTCTATTAGTTTACTCCCCCTACTCTCCAAAATCTTCGAACGTCTCCTTCTGCCTCGTCTTTTGCCTCAGCTCACACCGATTATCCCTGACACCCAGTTTGGTTTTCGCTCCCTTCACTCCTGCTCTCAGCAGCACCATTGTGTCGTTGACGCTATTCTTGATTCCTATGAGCGTCAATCTGTGTGCCTAGGACTGTTTTTGGATACGGAGAAGGCCTTTGATAAAGTTTGGCACGATGGATTGCTATTCAAACTAAAACCGCATCTCTCGGACACTTATTTTCGCTTCGTACATTTCTATTTGCGCAATCGGACCATCTCTGTTAAACATGATTGTACATTTTCAAAGGCCCTTCCTATCTCCTCTGGTGTGCCGTAAGGGAGCGTACTGGGCCCCTTATTATACCTGGCTTATACCTCGGATTTTCCTAGTCATCCGCAACTCACCATTGCTCACTATGCCGACGATGTGGCGGTGCTAAGTGTGGGTACTTGTGCTACGGGGGCAAGCCGCCTTCAAGACTTCTGCAACCAAATTCACTCCTGGTGCCAACGTTGGAGAGTGACTACGAACGCTCATAAATCCCGTGTTGTGAAGTTCACCTACAAAACGAACGTGACTCATCATCCCATTTCTCTCAATGGGACGGAGAGGTACCTCGGCCTTATCTTGGACAACCGGCTTACTTGGGGTCCCCATCTCTCCCGTCTAGTGCAGAGGATTCGTCATCGTATCCGCGACGTCCATAATCTTGTGTCCGGTTCTTCGCCATTGCCTTTGCGGTACAAGCGTCTTGTCTACACTTCCTTAATTTGACCCATGTGGCAATATAGCTGTGCAATATGGGGTTCTGCCGCTCCGTCGCAGACCATCAAACTCCAGCGCACACAGAACCGTTTTCTCCGCCTCTTGACTGGCGCTCCATGATACGTGCGCAACTCAACTCTGCACGCTGACATAGGCCTGCCGGAGATACTGTGTGTCCTCCGCATCAGCTACAAGAGGCTCCATCGATCCTGTTTGCGCCACAGCAATCCTCTTCTCCGCCATATTTATCTTCCTCCTGAACCTCAATGACGAAGACTGAAGCGCCGCTGGCACTCCGATCTGCGACTGAACATTTAGCTCTTTTATTATTTTCTGTGCTGCTTTCTTTGTATCTTTGTACTATTTCTTTGGGCCCATCGCTGGATGATATCCCAACCACATATTACATGCTGTTCTGTGTGTCTAATTAGCTCAACTGCATTGTACCTAATTGTACAAAAGAGTTTTCTTCCAATAAAAAAACTCGGTATTTTGTAAACAAGGTTTATATTCTTTGAATGAACAATACCATTTGTAAGATCAATTAATCAAGCAAGGACATACATTTCAAACAGAAATAGCGTTTCGAATACTCCCCTTCTAACAAAATTGGCCGTAGTCGGGCACTATATATCGCACGACACATTCCTGCCTTTTGATAGTTGCATATGTAGCTTATGTTGGTTTCTCGTGTTTGGTTCGAACATAGCAAAATACCAAATTAAGCACCTCTCTAACCACAAGCAAACACTTCCGCGGTAATCATTAAATACCCCAAGAATGCCACTTAAGGATGTACAAAGCTATTTCTCAGTTATACATTGAAATTTATGATTGTGGCATATTATCCTTATGTAAACCGTTTGTAATAACAAACCCGTTATGTATTAAATAGCCGGTTTTATGAATTACTATAAAAGTGTTGTTTGTTAGAATATTAACATGTGAATTCCTACAATCATTAAGTGAATCCCTACCCTTTTCATTAGCACAGATTTGACACTGGCCAATCTTAATATAGGTGGTTGCTATGGTTAAAAATGTTATACAAGGTTGCTCCTAATTTTACGTGTTCAGATATCCTTTATGTGTTAATAGAGTTGCAGAACTCAACGGAACTGTTTCAAATTAACCCCAGCGAACCAGCTTGCTCAGACATTTGGTCTGAGATTGGCATTCGGGAGGTCGTGGGATCGGTTCTCGCGGCCGAATTGCGTGCCCCATGGACAGTAGTTTTGGGCCACTAGGCAAATACTGGGGAGGCTTCTTCTTTCTTTCCCCGAACTTCCTGTCCCTTCACTTCATCGCCATTCATCCAACCAGGCTCTTTTAGAATTGTAAATGTCGGCGAGGACTGCGTTTGTTGGCGCCCTTCCGTGGTGGTGGCTACGCTCTCTCGGTGGCGGAATGGTGTTCAAGTCATCTTTGAAGTCATTGGTCACGCTTGGGGTACGGGCTCCCGGCGCTTGCCGACGGAGAAAATATGATATGGTTCTGCACTGTTGCTCTCCTCCCCGGTTTTGACCGCCCTTTGAAATTACTCTCATTTCATGCTATCCTCCTGGAATCTTGTGTATAATAAGTCAATAGCTGCAGTGCGGATTCCCCTCTGACATCACACACACATAAGCTAAATCTGCGGGGAACTGGCGTGAGTGGCCTCCCCTTTGCCCCTCTTGCTTATAAGCGGTGATGGTGGGCGACCCGCAAAACTAAGGTTGCTCACCCGGTGCCTGACTGGCCAATTTTAATAGCTTATTTGAGTTCTGCAACTCTTTTAACATGTGAATGGATATCTGCACCTGTATTTCATCCAACCTACAACTTTCTGGTTTGTGTCGGCGAGAAGTGCAGTGTCGACAGTGTCCGCGCTTTGGAAATACAGCAGTCGGCGGCGAGAAGAGGGCTGGAGTTATCTGTAGGGTCCTGGGGGTTCGGTCAGATCTGGGTCGCGGGCTCCTAGCGCTCCCAAAGTCTAGATGAAGAACTCCTTAGACTATATTGGAGAACCTCTTTGTGGCTCTCTCCGCGGTCCGATTTCTGCGGCCCTTGGATTATACTTTCTTATCGTCCTATCCTCCTAGGGTATGACTGCAGTGTGGAACCCCCTCTGGAATGACACATTCACACACACACGGCACAAAATTCAGATCACTTTAGCTGTAATCCTACGCCCATCCCTTCTTTGTATTAATTAGGAGGCTTCACTACCATAATTGAATGCTGAAGCTCTGATAACTTATATGGCGTAGTCTTCTGTTGCCTTTTTAATAAATATGGTTTCATAATAAATTATCCCCGTTGTTTTTAAGTATTTTAATTTTGTTTGCTATATCATCTTCAAAAGTCGAATTATAACCCAAATAAAAGGTCATGCAGACAGCAACGAACGAATTGACATAACTAAATAATAACGAAAGATATCAACACAACATTTTATTTACAAAGTTACCTATAGTGCCTTACTGTATTTTACAACGTAATATTCTTTCTGTCAACACATTTATTGTCACGTGGTACCAGTTTTTCAATGCCGATGTTATTATACCTTTCTCTCTCTCCTAAGAACTTATTCGTTTTTTGATGCCACAAAGTATTCTACCAATCAAATTTTATACGCAAACAAAACAAGTGTATGGTGTTAATGCAATGAACGAGCCTCAATAAGGAAATAGCTTATTATTTACGAATAATCAGTGTGCACGACAAAGCACGGAGTAGAAGTGTGACAAATCATTATGGTGGAGCTGAAAGCAAATGTTGATACAATTATTCGGAAAAACTAGTGCTTCTCGTACATGACTTTTTGGGTGGAAAAGGTTTCCCACCTATAAAGACCTAAGGAGACAGTGACATTTTGCTTCAGATCTTTAGTTGTGAAAGAGCATTGAAAAACCAGTACCACATCAATAAGTACCTTAATAATTACATGTATATTGTAATAACGTTTTGTGTTGATATGCCTCATTATTTAGCCATATTATTCATTACTTTCTGGATGGACATCATATTTAAATTTAGTTCTAAAATATGAATCAACAATTTCGCTCGTTATAGAATATTTTCAACAAATTGTCATCACGTTGTTACATATACAAAAATAAAGTAATAAAGTAAGCTTTTGTAGTTTGTTGAAGAATTGATCTTGAGAGTGATGTGAATCCAACAAATTTATATTTTAAGTCAAGCACTTCGAGATATTCTTTTTTGTTTGTGTTACAAAGCGGAAATTTCCCATTGTTTCTTTCGCTATACAAAGACAGTGCTAATTGCAAAACCATCACAAAGCGACCAGCTATTATAAGAGTTGACTATTGCTTAGGTTTTTTTTTTTTTTTTTAATTTAGTTTAACGTCCTTTAACCTTGATCATATCGGATGATGAATGAAATTTGTGAAATGATGCTCAAATTATCGCGGGGCCCATAGAGCTTAAAGTTACCCGACATTCGTCTTTTCAGGATAAGGGAAAACCCCGAAAAAAGCCTTATCTGAGTAACTCACCCTAAGCGAGATTCGAATCACGACCTTTTGAATGTGAGGCCGACACGCTACCACCACACTACCCAGGTGGGCTTAAGTTTAACATTGTTTTCACCGATCCATCTTCAAACTATAACAATGTGTGTAATAAAACTATTTCTGAAATAGTTATCTCCATTGATATGCAATAGCAGCATAAGAATGCCTCCGTGGTCGAGTGGTCAGCGAGCTGACTTTTCACTCGGGGGTCCCGGGTTCGATTCCCGGCTGAGGTGGGACATTTTTCTTTAGCTAGAATTATTCCTTATCCCTACAGAGTCTAGAAGTATGTATGCGAGAGTGAATGTGTGTGTGTATTTGAGTAAAATGAAATGATTTAAACCGACAGACAACGAGTTGTTTCAAGTGCAAGGCCCCCGATATGACCTTAGATGTTAAATGGGGTTACATAAATGAAACAATAAAAAAAAAAAAAAAAAAAAAGACGAATGCAAATATTATATTCCACCCAAAAATTCTATACCATTCCAACAGAAATATAGAGGACCCCTGAAAAAAAATAAATAAAAGGACGTTCTTAAAAAAGGTGTGTGTGTGTGTGTGTGTGTGTGTGTGTGTGTGCCTATGGGCAACATAACTCAAAAATGAAAAGTTCGTTAATTATTAAATTTGGTACTTTAGTCCAAGGGTTTAGGGTTATTTAGTCCAAGGATGCAACACGAAATTCTCAAGAAGGCGCTAACGGTTTTGCTTAAAACGCCATATGTTTAAGCTTGTTTATGACAAATAAAATGTATATCTTGAATTTTACGGAATGATGTTTCTATAACTAGTAAACGGTAAGAGATAGACAAAACTGTGGATGTTGTTCAAACAAATAATTTGTCCTTGTTATTGGTTTCAATTTTAACATGCTCATACTTTTCTCAAACAGGAAGTACCCATGTTCCTTTTATATTACTCCTGGCCTTGCAAGGAAGCGAATTTCAATGACAATCTTATAACAACTTTTAAAATATTTGACTATCGCTTTAGCATATTGCATTCCCTTAACTCCTATCTACTTATAAGGCACTAAATTGTAAGACCATTCTGCATGAAATAGAAAAATAACGTTTTTGCAAGTGGTGTGTTTGCAGAGTACGTAGAGAAATTAATGTGAATGGAACACATTAGATTTTTACATTGGCTCTCTAGCGCTGTCACTATTTCTGTCGTGCTGTATGACATTTTTGAACACTTCTACATGTAATTAATTACACACAGTTATCCCAGAATTCAAACAAGCAAATTGTTAGGACTGTTGAAGGATCCTAGACAAACACTTTCATATAGGGAACTTATTCTGCCTTTTGTCAAATGTCGGAATTATGACAGGATTTCTGTATCGTAATAGTGGCCGTAATTCAAAAGACTGTGGACGTGTGTCCTGTTTTCATTCCCAATGCCTCATTTCTATCCTAGCAGTCGAAGGAATGCAGCATTGGTCTACTACAATCAATACGTTGTTTAAAACTACTGCACTTGCAATTCTGGTAAAATTTGAGGATGTGCACGCCACTGATAACTGTTTGGTTGATTTCAAATCAAATGCAGTTAGCTAGAGCGGTTCTCTTTGACATACTAGTGGATGTCTTCGTTTCGCTGGTCATCAAACCTTTGATAGTAAGATCACACCGCTCTCTGAAGTTTCCCCTGATTATTTTTAAATTATATCGTTTTTCTCAAAAAAAAGTACACAATTTTGGCCAGCATCAATACCTAGTATATCTTTTTGAATGTTATGATAAACCCTATAGGAAAAATAGGTTTAAAAAATTTTGAGGTTTTCCATTCACATGACTTTCTCTACATCACTGTAACAAATTATTGTTAAAAACATATTCTTTCTTCTACTTAATGATAATCGAAATAAACACTAGTAGGAATTGTCTAAATTACTTTCTTCCTTGTAAGTAGAAGGAAAATAAGGGAATACACTAAGCTTAAACGACAGTCAAATCTTTTAAAAATCGGTTACCATGTAAATGAGATTCATTTCTATGCGGGGCTAAAAGTTTAGAACTTTCCGTGTGAGAAAGAAAACAAATAAAAGGTTTATCTCGGAAATGGTCAATTCAAAGAAAAAAATGTACATGACTTAAATTGCGTGTTTAAACGTGATCTATCTTTTTTGTCAAATAAGTTTTTGTTTACCTCTAATAGTTTACCAGTTACGCAAAATTCAGCAAAATTCATTCAGAATAAAGAGATCTATAGAGGATCTTCCCAGAAAATTGAAGATATACATTTTCTTTGTCATATAAATATCTTTAATATACGGTATTTTAATCAAAATTTTAGAGCCATTTTTGAAAAAATCAAAATTTTCTAAATGTTTTGTATGCAAAGTGTAGTTTGGAGATTTTTCTCAATATCTTCGTTTCGCATTCCTGGAAGATACTAAACTTAAATACCTACCAAATTTGGTATTTTACGGGCTTTTCGTTTTTGAGTTATCGTTATGTTCACAGACACACACACACACACCACACACACACACACACACACACACGGGTCTTTTTTTGAACATGCTTTTCTTTTGGGTACAGGGGACCTTAAACGTGTATTTCCGGTAAAATCTCGGTATCGAATTTTGGGTGCAATAGAATACCTTCTCTATACACTACATAGTGCGTGTAGAGAAAGTAAAATATCTACATTACGTAAAATATTCAATGTAGTAATTGGTTGTCAAGGAATCTGCGCAGACTAATTTAATAAAAGTATTATGTGTGTTGAAAACATGTAATGTCCGCTTTTAGCGGAGCAATAAAACAAAACAAAAACGAGAAAGAAAGGAAGTAAACCCCTACTCTTGCTAGGACTTGAACAGCGGTACTTAAGTATGTAAGTATTACATTATTTCAACCACTTCAGCTACTGCGGTTCTAGGGCGTTGTGCTTCGTAGATTCATTCTGTGCAGGGATGTTACAGGTCGTTGCATCAAACAAATCTCTGTAATCTATTGTATATTGTACTTCGGATATTATATTATGAAAATGTAAAATGCGCTTTACTTTCTAGTACATATTTCTTAACACGTTTTATGTAGGTGCTTGTTTTACTATGGAGATGGATCTTCATTTTGTATTTCATTTGAAATTCAATGGGCAAAATTATTTTGTTTTGTAAAGTGTGAACTTTGCCTACAGTTGTCATATATATTCTCTGTCCAGCCTTACTTCACCTGTAATGTAAACAAAAGCAACAGGTTGCAATAGCAATGATTGGTTGCTGAACGTTTTACTGCCTTTCTTCATCACAAAATAGTTCATATTAAATTGCTGGCTGAGTACAGAAATATCGTATTACACTGTGTAATGTTTTCTAAATAACATAGTATGAATGATTAAGGAACAGAGTGTACTTATTATTTCTTTGTGTAACAATGCTATCTATCATGCAGTTCATTCCTAACGGTTGCTTCTGGTCAGCAAGTAATGGTGGAAACATGTAATACCATGTAGTGAAACATAAACAAGGAAAGAATTATTCCTAGTGTATGTATAAGTTTCGTGAAAAGTATACCTTCTCAATAAACAATATTCTTACCTTAGCGGTAGAATTTACTGGTGCTTCCGAAAGTAGTATAAAGTGTGCAAAACTTTAAAATTAGCCGATGTGCGATATCTTGACTAGCAGCTTTACAAGTGACAGCCGAAAATGCAGTGAATGTGTCACACATTAACAGAGTGAGATTTGGAGGGAATGGTGGACAATGTTGTTGTCCCACTAATCAATTTATATGATGATTCAGCAACTGCATCAAATGAAGTGGGACCAGTTCTATCTTCAGATTACCTTCAGATATATGGCATTATACTAAAGAAACATTCAGTGAGACTGCCTCCGTGGTCGAGTGGTCAGCGAGCTGACTTCTTACCCGGAGGTCCCGAGCTCGATTCCCGATTTTCTTTAACTAGTATTATTAGCGAATTAAACCCAACCTACAGGCAACAAGTTGTTCTTGATGCAAAGCCACCGATATGACCTTACATGCCAAGGGGGGCTATCTAAAAGAAATAATATATATATATATATATATATATATATATATATATATATATATATATATATATATATGCAGTGTGTGGTTGTGCATATGTGAAGGCTAAAAATATACAAAAAATGGAGTATTTTACTTATGCAATAATTACGCAAACTTCCAAAACAACATGTCTGCATTTTATGATTTTACGAGAGAGTTTTACATTTGGTACTGAGTATACAACGACTCACCTACCTGTTTTGTTTATTATATATTTAATAGAGTTAATCATTATCCGTGAACAGTAAAAATAGGCAGCTATTTCTTTCCCTGCCAAAGGTAGGTACGCGGTTTTACAATTGTGCGGCAGAGGAACCAGCTTAGCACCACGTGGTGGGAGCACGTGTGTTCGCGAAAGAATAGCTACATTCTGATTTGCTTACATCGCCGGTGAAGTAAGGATGGACATGCAGGGGTGATATACTGTATTTTGAAGCTCCTTCGACTGGCACGGAGAAGTGCACCCCTCAGGTGTTTAATACAATTGTTATTGAAACGTTGCACGTAGATGCTTATCGTACATAACTTTTATTTTATTTGTCAGTTCGAATAAACCATATTGATTAACGCAGCAAAATATGAACGACTCATTATAAAATTCGAACAAAGGAGACAACATAAAAACAAAGATATTTACGGAGACTTGAACCTCCTTCAATATCTTAACACACATTCTAACCATAGCACTGCATTATGCCACCACATTTACGCTCTCCGAAATTCGATTGTTCCAGTCACGGACTCTGGCTGTTTGGTCAGTGGCGTGCTAACCCATAATACACTTTATGCCGTAGCAAACAATTTGGAACCCATAGCCCACATATCTGAACCCACGCTTCAGCCTTGCCAATTTGTGCGGGTGAAATATGCACATGATATATATATTATATATAAACTAATATCATTTTTTTAACAAACATAAGTAATATATCCTACATTTCACAAAGATTTAATTCACTAAACTTTATTACTTAACTAAACCTTTAAAAGCAAAATTTTAAGCCCAAATAAAGAAATAAAAAATTTAAAGATTTCGTTTATCTGATTGCTATTGATTCTGCTTGCGACGGGCAACAATTAGATAGTAAAGAAATGTTTGCAAAAAGAAAAAAAAAAAAAAAAAAGGAAAGGAAACGCTATGAATTAACCATAGAGACACTACAACAATATATGACAGTGAGCAGTCTACTACTTGGGGCCAGTTTTCCGTGTGTCATCTGTATATCGAACTTGGGGATTTTAAAGCCGTGTTGGCATGCAATCCGGTAGCTCAGTGATTAAAGCAACTGGACAGAAAACTGGAGATCCGTGATTTAAATTCCACCACCAATGGCACCGCCTTTAAAGCTATTTTGACACCTGCAAACGTAATATTGTTTTCTGATCTGGATAATTTTGAATTTTATTATACTATGTTTCAGCTATTCAAGAAATGTACTTACTTTGTAAATAACAGCAGCAACATGTCTAGTGCTACATTCAGTTATTGCTTTCTGGGATAATTTTCATTGTGACTGGGAAACAGTACAACTGAAATAAAGTTTTTTTTTTTTTTTTTTTCGCTTTTATATAACTTGTTTATTTTCAAAACGGGAGATGTTATGCTCTGGCGCTCATTTTAGCTGTTTCATGCGATACTAACCAGGTGAAACAATTAGACGTAAACCATTGATGTAGCGGTTTAGAAGATGCAATTAGTCATTAAAATTATTTAATTTTTGGCTTTTTATGCTTCACTGTTATTTTTAGCTCAACTGAGATTTGATAAGCGAAATACAGACGGAAATAAAGAGACGAAGAATGCCGATTCACAAGCGTTATCATGAAATTAGAGCCTTTGCATGACGCACGGAACTAGATGGTGTAAATACACGTTATAATAAAGAAATCGATACGAGTAGCAGAGGTCATTAAGGTATGGATCGTAAACATCTTCAAGGCCGTTCTCCCTGATGAACCTTTTCTTCTTTTTTTTAAACAGTACCGGAGTCTGATCAGGACTCCGGCGATGTATCCCCGTTTACATCCCCCCTAAATTTATTGTAAGATTACTGGTTTTACTGTTCCTTTACACAAACAAATACACATTGCACAAGTATAACACCCATGCCCAAGGCGGGACTCGAACCCACGATCCCCTGCCCACGAAGCACAAAAGCGAGACGCCTTAGCGACCGGGCAGCTTGGGAGAGACGTAGAGACTTTTCCTAGTTTTTTCTCATAATAGTTAAATTGCCGAACCTGAATCTTAAGCCTAGAACATATCCTTTCCAAATTTCCTTTATAATATAATTTAGTTTGTCGCCGGGATCCACCGTCTGTAGTGTCGCGTGTGATAAAAACGGGCGTGAAAATTTCTTAAGGAAAAGTAGTAGGTAGTGTTTTGTGTAAGTCATTCCTATACTTACAGGTTTAATACAGCAGACAGCATATTTTATAAACAAAGACGTAGAAATCTCATATGTTCCATTCACATGACTTTCTCTGGCTGTTCCTTAAACAAACTTATCTTACAAAAGATTATTCTTCTATCTACACCATCTAATCGAGATAAACATTAGCAGAATTGGTCCTATTACGTGCTTCTTAGTAAGCAGAAGGAAAATAAGGAAATACACTAGGCTAAAGCGATAATCAAATCTTTTAAAAGCTGGGCGCTATGGGAAACAACTGGGTTTTGGTTCTCTTTGCTTGCTATGAGTGAACAAAAGAGAGACGAAAAGAAAAATGACTTCCCGTTTGAGAAAAGATTGTGCCTAGTTTAAAACTGAAACCAATAATGCGGAATATCAATTTTTTCTTATTCACTATGCACATAGTACGAGTAGAGAAAGTAAATATGCGTTAATAAATGTTTTTTACACATAAGCCATGTGTAGGAGAGGAGTAGGACAGTTACAGCCAGACTGAAAAATTCAATGATATAGCCGGGATTTGAACCACGATACTACCTGTCTCCGTCCAAGTGATCCAATCACCGAACTACAATAACAGAATGCAGAGACAACACTAAATTATCCAACTGATTCAATGTTTCCTGGTAAGCAACAGGTGATCTCAAATTATTTTTAGATACCTACCCCAATGGCGGCAACATGATAAGTAATTGTCCAACCTTGTGTTTCTTGAAAACAGAGCGAACAACTCATCTGGTTTTTACTAGCACATTATCGGTGTTGTTATAGAAAAGCTATTAATATTATATATGTAGCTTTTATAATAATTAATTCGCAAGTCCTGTCAAATTGCTATTGCTACAGGCACTTTTTATGTCAATCGCCTTCATGACTGCATCAACATTTTAAGAATAATGTAACGGACCAAGGTCTGAATATTGCATATACGAGACGTAACTTAACATGATTTTAGTTACAGACTTGCGATATCGTTTTGTATAAAGAAATCTATACTGACGATGAAACATGAAAATATACAACAAAAGAATGAACATTTCCTAAATGCTGGCCAGTAAATAGAATTAAAAAAACCAACAAAAAAACAAAACAAAGCCATTTTCATATTTAGACGAAACAAGTCGCTTTCTGCGAAGTTGCAGAACAAATCTAATGAGAACCCTTTACATGATGTTCTCTGGCTGATCTGCAGACAAACTATTCTGCAGATGAATATTCTTTCATGTACAAGGATGCTATTCAGATAAACATTAGCAGAAATGGCACTATTATTTATTTTCCAGTAAAATAATGGAATACACTAGGCCAAAGCGGCAGTCAAATCTAAGAAGCTGGTCGCAATCTGAAACAGTTTAATCGATTCTACTTTAATGGTCAAAAGTAGGCAAGCGAACGAGGACCGCTTGAGAAAAGCTTACGTATTTTTAAATTGAAAGTAGTAATAAAGATCTCCGAAATGGTTAACCATACAAAAAAAAAAAAAAAAAAAAGTAAAAATGATGTGCTCCATTTGCATGATTTTCTACCTATTCTATAAATAAACTTCGTACAAAAATTAATTTTCTTTCTACCACATGCTACTTGAGACCAGCATTACTAGAGTAGTCTTTTTACCTACTTGTTTACAAGTAGAAGGGAACTCTGCTGATGTGATAGTCAAATGTTTCAAAAAGTGTTGTTGCTATGTGATTGTCATTGAAATTCGCTTATCGGCCACGTATGGCCACGAGTAAAACAAAAGAAATACAGACTTCCTGTTTGAGAAAAATATAAGTATTTAAAAACAAACCAATAATAAGGAGTATTTCTGAAATTGTCAACTGCACAAAACATTGTGTATCACATAAATGTTGTGTTTTAACGACATCTACATTTTTTGCTTGGTAAGTTTTAGTCCCTCTCTCTTACGGTTTACCAGATATCTGAACGTCATTCAGAATGAAGAGGTCTTCAGAGTATATCCCCAGTAAATTCAAGATATACATTTTATTTGTCATGTAAATATCTCTAATATGCGTTACTTTAATCCAAATTTAATTTTTGAGAAAAACAATTTTGTAAAATGTGTTCCAAGTAAAGGGTAGTTTGGAGTGGGGGAATGTTTTGAAAATGTTTGTGTCACTTCCTTGGAAGACACTAAACATAAATACAAAGTTTGGTATTTACCGGTTTTTTCGTTTTTGAGCTATGCTGTTCCCAGCACAGATAAAGAGAGAGAGAGAGAGAGAGAGAGAGAGAGAGAGAGAGACACACACACACAGGGACATTTTTCTAAAATGTTTTTTAAACTATGGGGACGTCAAAACATATTTTTTCGGGGAAATCTCGGTATTGAATACTTTTTCTATCTAGTATGTGCGTTGTACATTAGCACTAGAAAAAGAAAATATTTGTTTTCAAGTTCCGAGCCCTAGTCATAATCAAATCAATTAGGACATTTAGCTCTCAATAGCACGTGCCATCTATTTCCGCAGTGAGAGAAAAGTTCAAATACGCACATACTTTGGAAACATATGTTACCCCTCTTTGAAAACAGTGGGCCCTTTAATTGCATCCTCTCACCCTCTCTGCATTGAAATGAACTTGATCAAACTGTGTTGGAACGTTGCGGAAAGTTTAACAATAATCACCATTAAAGTTGACACAACATGTTTACCCAATGTCAACATTTCATACATAACCAGTTTTGTTGTCGCAAGTACTTAGCATGCCAACTGTTTTTGTACACCCTGTTCCTCTGTATTTCATGTTTCACCTTTGTTTCTCGTTTCAAGCACTTGTGTCATGCTGTTCACAAATATCGTTTAACATACATTTCGATTAGGCGATAACTAGTGAAAAAAATCCGATGTGTTCCATTCACATGACTTTCTCTACATATCTGTAACAAATTATTGTTAAAAAGCTTATGCTTCTACTTACTCCATGCTAATCGAGAAAATATTAGCAGAAATAGTCTTATTACTTGCTTCATTGTAAGTAGAAGCGAAGTAAGGGAGAACCATAGGTTAAAGTGATTGTCAAAAGCTGGTTGCTATGTGACTTAAGTTCCTTTGTTTGTATGAACGGGAGTTGACAAATTCCGGTATAAGTTTTTTTTACAGCTGAAACCAAAAACAAGGAATATGTCAAAAACGATCAACTCCACAAATAAAAATGCATGTAACGTAAATCGTGTGTTTTTATGTGCTCTACATTTTTTGTGTGGCAAGCTTTTGCCATCTCTTACGGTTTAGCAGTTATGCAAAATTCCGTAAAGTTCATCCAGAATAAAGTAGGCTATTCAACGAAAATTCAAGATAAACATTTTATTTGTAAGGTAAATATCTTTAATATACGATATTTTAATCAAAATCGTTAAAGTCATTTTTGAGAAAATCAAAATTTTCGAAAAAAGTTCCGTGTAAAGGGTAGTTGGTGATGGGGGGATTTAAGAGATCTATATCTTGTGTACTATGTCTTGATCTATATTTTGTGTACTAAGTCTTGATCTATATTTTGTGTACTAAGTCTTTGATTATCAATTGTGGCTTGCGAGATATTTAAAAGGAATCACGAATGAAGCCTTCAGAAAATTCATGATAGATATACATTTCGCTTTTATCAGGAAAATATCTAAAACATACCGTATTTTTATCAATTTGTTAGAGAATTTATTGAGAAAGTAAAAGTTTTGGAAATATTTCCATGTAAATGGTAGTTTAGGATGGGGAGATTTTTTTGAAAAAGTGTTAACGCAGTCTTGGAAGATACTGTACTTATGTATCAAGTTTTATATTTAATGGACTTTTCTTTTATCAGCTATGCTGCACTCACACACACACACACACACACACACACACACACACATAGAGGTCGCGCCGTGGTCGAGTGGTTAGACCACTTGCCTCTCACCTAGACGGCCCGGGTTCGATCCCAAGTGACCGCATGTGAGATCTGTGGAGAAAAAGCGGCGCGGTGGCGGCTTTCCCCCGGGTTCTCCGATTTCCCCCGCCATCGCAATCCACCGGTGCACCATCCTCATTCCAAGCCAATGTCATCGCCTGCAGTGCCACAATTAGTAAAACCGGGCGATAAACACCACCAAATAAAGAACACGCACATATGGAATGTGAACATTTTTTTTTCAGTGCATGTATTTTCGGTGAAATCTTGGTATCAGTTTTTGGGTGAAATACATTTCTCTGTCTACTATAAACACAGTACAAACGTACTAGAGAGAGTAAAATAGTGTTAATTTAATGTAAAATTGTGTACTGAGTGGTACAGGAATGAAATGCACTACTAATGAGCTCACCTAATGAGTATTTTTGTCCTACTCTGCCAACAGCTAGGTACTTAGTCATTAAGGAATGAAGTACAATAATAAATAAATAAATGATACCTTTCTATCTGTATTTATTAGTAACTGTTTCTGTAGTCGGAACAATTTCTTCGATGTCCTCCCTCGTATTATATCCAGGTGGCCTAACTGCTCCGTATTTGATGTGCTCATATATCACTTCTGCGTTAAAAGAGTTGCAAAACTCAGCGGGGCTATTTCAAGTTAAAGCCGGCCAGTCGAAAACTCCATGAACGCGACCTGCTCATTTTCTCCGCTTATATGCAAGAGGGGTAAAATGAAGTTCGCACAGCTAATTCACCAGTAAGCGCTTTTAACTTGAAATAAACCCGTTGAGCTTTGCAACTCTTTTAACGGGAGTATCTGCACACATCAAATACGGGCAATTGGGTCACCTGATATTACTATTTTTTGCACGATTTCATTCGAAACGTTTCCTTCATTGCATATTTCCTTTCATACTCGTATTTAAAAGTCACCTCTTTTACTTTTCACCAGCATATTTTATAAGTTCACTATTTATATACACCATTTGTCCTTTACATTATAAAAACTATTAATATTTGTTAATAATTTATAGCCTTTATAATAATTATACACTTAATAAATTAACTTATATCTTGAAATGACAACGAAGAGGTTAAAATATCTTCCGGATCTTTCGTGTTCTAGATCTAGCATATATATTGCATTATATTCATTAACAGTCTTTATTTCTACATCGTTTCCTCTTTGTAACATGTGTTTGGAATTAAATCAGCACGTTTATGACAAATTCTGGCCAATAAATGGCTTCAACATATGTATTTTATTCCTGTGAATTACGTTTACAAAAGGAATAATGAACAGAACCATGAAAAATAATTGTTTTAGCCGCACATATTGCAGATAAATTGTCCCCTTAAAAAGTTAACTACCGCTTAGTACGCGAGAAACAGCACGCACAGAATAAATTAAGCGGTCATGAAGTTGCTGTGACAAAAATTACTTAAATCCGTTGATTCTCTTGGTTTTGAGTTCCGATACGCGGTGACATACAACCAATTAACCTTCTCATGCAATTCAATTTCATTTTAAAGCATTTCCATCCCAGCACAGATTACACTCTCCGGCCATTTTACTGCGAATTGCTAAACACAAGCTGGAAAAGTAATTTCCTATCATTTATAAGTCCCTCCTATTATTTTTCACAAGTGTACACAAAACAAATTTCCTGTTCACACAGTTTTATTGATTCTTCAAAAATGGAATTTGCATACAGGCAAAGGTATCTGGTATAAACGTTCCACGGAAACTTTTCTTTTTTGTATTCATAAAATAGCATTATTATGCTATTAATAGTTTTGTTCTCATTTTGCATTGTTTGCTTAGTGGCAAGTGTTACTAAAGAAACGTTTCTTAGTAAAATTATATGCTGTAGCCATCGTATACCTAATATAATACAAAAGAACATAGTATACAAAGAGAAGACACTTGAATACAAATTACACACCAATAGATTAACAATAAATATAGTTTACGTTGCGCAGCACCCTCCCCATCCTGGTCAATCTGAAGCCCTGGTGCAGACCCGCGATCCTCATGTGACTGGTTGCTCTCGTCCTGCAGAAGAGCAATCGTTTCCAAGGTTGGACGTATCCTTCCTTGGTGGTAACTTTTAAAAAGCGTGGGGTATTCCTTTTGCCATGCAGTTTGTGTTACAGTATGGTGTAATGAGATTACAGTAATTTACGATACGAACATCGTAACATATCGCATTACAATATGAGACTGGAAAATTCACTAACGAGACCGTAGGAAGAGTTTGATAACCATCGAGTATTATAATACGTAGTTATAATATGTGTAACGCACGTTTTATCTATGTATTAGGTATTAGGAATCATTGAAACTGTTCACTATATTGATACACAATTGTTGCGTGTGTGTGTTGCGTTGAGTAAGATTTGATACACGATTTGTTTGTTAGGATTTTGCATAACTGCTAAACCGTAAGAGATGGAGAAAAACTTACAACACAAAAAATGTAGAGCACCTTAAAACGCACAATTTTTCTTATATACATTTTTTTCGTGGAGTTGATTGGAGTTTTTGACATATTCCTTGTTTTTGTTTTCAGCTATGAAAAACTTATACTTTTCTCATACAAGAATTTGTCAAATCCTGTTCATACAAACAAAGAAACTTCAGTCACATAGCAACCAGCTTTTGATTATTAGTTTAGCCTATAGTAATCTCTTATTTTCCTTCTGCTAACAAGGAAGTAAGTAATAAGACTGTGCTAATTTTTTTCTCGATTAGTATGAAGTAAATAGAAGTATTAGCTTTTTAACAATAATACTTTGTTGCAGAGAGGTAGAGAAAGTTATGTGAATGTAACACATCAGATTTTTTACTATCGTTCTGGTACACTTTACCCTTGGCGTCAAACGGCTGCACGGCTGTAGTGTATGGACAGTCGTGCAACGTCGCTAAGTCACTCACACACTCTCTCTCTATCTCTCTCTCTCTCTCTCTCTATCTCTATTCTATATATGCACAATTATGTTTTAAATGTATTTTGTCAGAAATGTAACGGACTTTCAGCTGTTATCGGAGATGTGTAAAACTTTTGCACTAATGTACTATTAAATGCTTCCCTTTTCTCCTAATACAGCGCTAATCACTGACGAGGACAAACATAAAGGCAGGTAGCTAATGATTAATTCTATGAAGTTGAAGCCTACAACATATCGCTAAATAAAGCAAATAATTGTGTTAGTGAAAGAAGAGAATATAAAATATAGTGCTTTACGAGTAAACCACAAGTTGCTTATAGTAAGTATGGGTTTTTTAAAAGGAACTCATATTACCAAGAAAGTTGCAAACTAGATTTTAAATAAAAAAATTGATGTGTTACACTCATATGTCTTGCTCTAGCTGTTCTAAAATCTTCTTATACAAGATTATTCCTCTTTCTGCACCTTGCTAATCGAGATAATCATTAGCAGAATATTCTCATTACTTAGTTCCTTATACGTAAGAAGAAAATAAGGAAATATACTAGCTAAACCAATAGTCAAATGTTTTAAAAGTTTTCGTTAAGCGATTGTCATTGCAAATCGCTTCTTTGCTTGGCCAGGAGTAGAACAAAAGAAAACGGACAGTTACTCTGAAAAAATGTACGTACTTCACAAATAAAACCAATAAAAAGGATTATCTCGGAAACAGTTACCTCCACAAGAAAATTGAAAAGGACATAAACTGTGTTTTAACGAAATCTACATTTTCTGTGTTGTAAGTTTTTGTCTATCGCTTACGGTTTAGTAGTTAGCAACATTCGGCAAAATTCATACAGAATAAGGAGGACTTCTAGATGTACATTTTATTTGTGATGTAAATATTTAATATGCGGGATTTTAATCAAAATCATTACAGCCATTTTTTAGAAAATCAAAATTTTCGAAAAATTTTCCATATAAAGGGTAATTGCAAGTGGGGGGATTTTCTTGAAAATCTTCGTGTCGCATCCTTGGAAGATATCAAACCTAAATACCAAGTTTGGTATTTAACGGCCTTTTCGTTTTTGAGCTATGCTGTCCACAGGCACACAGAACCCTTTTTATGAATTTTTTTTTTTGTTTTGTTTTTTTCATTTAGGGTGTCCTAAAACTAAGTAACGGTCTTTTGGTTTTTGAGCTATGGTGTCCACAGACACACTGGAACCTTTATATGAATATGTTTTTTTTGTTTGGTTTTTTAATTCGGGGAGATCTAAAATCTGTATTTCAGGTGAAATCTCGGTATAGAGTTTTTGAGTGGAATATAGTACTTCCTCTATACACTATGTACACAGTACGTGTAGAGAAAGTAAAAATCTCAGCAGATAACTTCTATAGCGTGTGGAGTAAATCAATCCACTGTTTGTCTCATCTGCTCAGAGGAAAAGAAAAGAAAGAAAAAAAAAAAAAGTGAGCCAGATTCTGCTACAGTTTTTGTAGCACCTAGCAAACATATTAACATACCAAAAATAACGACACACGTAGAAAATTTTGAGAAACAATAGTTTGTAAATTTATTTAGAACAGTCTTGGAATTTCATGACCGTAGGGAATTTCCTACAGCAAAAAAGCTAACGGTTTCTTTGCGGGAAAACATATTTTACAAAGGCTCTACTTGTTAAGAATGAGTGACGATGATCCCCTACTCATCCCTCTGGAATAAGTAGGTTCATTAATTTTTATTGCCATTTATTTAGTTTTACTAATATATATATATATATATATACACACTCACACACATTTCATGTTGCAACAATTTTAAGAAAGGTAGAGTCAGACTGAAAAATGCAATGCCACGGATCTGCCGGTTTCTTGCCTGCTGCTCCTCCACTGAGCTACCATGGCAACAGTGAATTTTTCTGTCTGACTCTACCTATGTCCGAGATTTGAATTTAGGACCGCTTGAATCTGAGACAGACATGCTACCCCCACACTAAAGTTATGGGCTTTCAAAGTTTTAATTAAAATAAACACGTCTTCAGCTGTTAAAGTAAGCAAAGTCATCCCGATAGAAGAAGACCGCAAAGAAAATTCAAGATATACAATTTTTGTCGTATAAATATATTTAATGCATGGCCCTTTCATTAAAAAGAAAAAAGGAAAAAAAAAAACCTTAGGACCATTTTTGAGAAAATAGAAAATCACGAGAAATCGTCCATAAGCGTTTGTCAAATCCTTGAAAAATGCTAAACTTAAATATAAAGTTTTGTGTTACCGGCTTTCCATTTTTGAGTTATGCTGTTTACATACACATGGACTTTTTTAAAAAATAAAATGCTTTATATGGATTTAGTGGACTCTAAAATGTCTATTTTTTGGTGAATTCTTGTTATCAACTTTTTTGTTGAAGCAAAATACCTTCTCTATACCTATACGCATGTACAAAGCACGACATGAAAAATAAAAAATATGGAATGTCAAGACCCAAGACGTTTTAAATATTTAGGTATTGCTTAGACTTCAACGAAATGTGTCGACTCAGCAAATATTTTACATATTAACATGCTGATTATAAAGTATGACTGTGAGAGTAGGTTGTGGTCATAAAAAGTCTTGTGAATAAAACATTGCTTCTTCAACCTATATTCACATAAATGAGAGCGTAAAACTTAGCGAGGATACACAATAATTAATACTCCAGTATCGTAAAATAACTGGATTTTTAGAGTACATGTGATGCAATTTCTTTTACGCTTTGTTAGGATTGACTGATTTTCATGCACCTTTTAAAAAAGTACACAGGCCAAATTATTTTTAAAAAATCTGATGTTTCATTCACATGACTTTCTCTATATGTTTCACAAATTATTCTTAGAACAGCATGTTATTTTATCTACTTCATGCTAACAGGGATACACATCAGCGGAAATGGAAAATATGAAAATATACTACGCAAAAGCCACAATTAAATATTTTAAAAGTTGGTTGCTATGTGATTGTCATTGAAATGAGTCTCTTAAAGCAAAACATAGATAAAACGGACGAGTCTTCCTGTTTCACAAACGTTTTGAGTATTTTAACATTTTGACAGCAATAGAAAATATGTCGCAAATTGTTAGATAAAAAAAAGTGCATATGAGGTAAATTGGGTTTTAACAAGTCCTGCATTTCTTTTCTGTCTATCTCTTACAGTTTACCAATTATGCAAAATTCATTCAAAGTAAAGAGAACTTCAGAGCCATTCCCAAGATGTTAGGGATGCATATTTTATTTACATGTAAATATCTCCAAAGTACGGAATTTTAATCAAAATCTCCAAAGCCATTTTTTTAAATCTAACATTTTGAAAATGTTCCACGTTAAGGATAATGTATGGTGGGGATTTTCCTAAACAAAATTCGTGTCGTATTCGTGGAAAATATTAAACTGCAATACCAAATGTTGTATTTAATGGACTTTTCGTTTGTGAGTTATGCTGTCCTAGACACACACACACACACACACAGATAGACAGACAGGCACACTGTTTTCTTTTACTTAGGGGTCCTCAAACCATGTATTTCTGCTGAAATATTTGTATCGTATTTATGGGTGGAATACATTACCTTCTCTACCTACTTATGTACATTGTATATACACGCTAGAGATAGTAAAAGTAATTATTTATATATGCCTGTATTTAAGTTCCATTAACTTAAAAGCTTTAGCATTATATTAAATCTAAATTATAGAGATTAGGTGCTTGAAATATTTCTAATCTTTTCTGTAATAGTTTCTATTACCTATATCTATTTCAGCGTATTTTTTACAGAAAAGAAGAGCATTTAATTTCCCTTGTTATGAAAGTGATAATGAGAAAGATAGATTCTGCTCGGAAATGCAACTGAGCATATTACTGGAAATTCCCAAACGGGAAACGACCTAGCTAACACGGATGACCTGTGTCGTCGATTCATGAATAATCGATAATGCAACGTAATCGAATTCAGCTGTCGTCATACTTTGAGCCGTTGCACATCAAACAGCGATGGGGCGCAGGGTGAGTGGTTAGGAGGGGACAGGTGCGTGGGCCCGGGCATAGGGTATGGGGGGCGAAAGCAGGGCTCATTTGCTACTAGCGCATCTGCACTTAACTGAGTACCGGCATACCAGAAACGTGGAGTCGCAACAATACATAGTTAAAAACAAAATGTGTGCCATGTAGCTCGCTGTCATCTTTTTACTCTCTTTACCTAGTACCTAAAGGGGTAGCAATAGTGTTTTAAGTGAGAGTATTGAAATATTGGTATAGATGTATAAAGAGTGAAGATGAGAATCCACTAAAAATATGTATGAAACAGCTCAAGATAATTAAGAACGAGAGAAGCTGGAGGGGGCAGCTAGAAGAAACCTGGGACGGGAGACCTATGGAGGAAGAGAGAGGAAAATGAAAAAGCATTTTGGAAGTCAGTGGAAAGTAGAATAGATGACATAGATACATAGGAAATTAGGGTGAACTATTATTTCGTCGTCGTTCTGGCAGAAGTCCATATGTGGCACACATAGACCATATTCAATATCTCATCTCATCTTGTAATTTCAGATCCCACGAATCTTCAGACTCTGAGATTACACACTCTAGCTGTTACATTCTCCAAGTTTTACAATGACTCTCCTTACGACACCAATTTTATTCATGTTAAAAAAATCCACTCCAGCTCTGATACAACAGGCAGTATTTGAAGATAGCAGTCAAGTATTCAATGAGGAAATATCTCTAGGAGAGCTACGGGAAGAACTATTTCACTGCAATAGTAGAAGCCCAGGACCTGTCCAGATACCATATGAATTTATTAAACAACTACCAGAGAACATCTTACTGTACATTTTAAACCTATTTAATTATATCTGGACAGCCAAGCTTTTCCCCAATCAGAGGCGACCTTCCATAGTTATACCTTTCCGTAAACCTAATAGGGACCTTTTACTCCCAGAAAACTATCGTCCAATCTCCCTCACATGTACATTATGCAAAAGCTTGGAGAAAATAATTAATAGAAGACTTCGTTGGTATTTGGAGTCTACTCATTTTTTCGCCGATATTTAAAATGGATTTCGACAACAACGCTCCACAATTGATAATTTAACTTTGCTTCAAACTGAGATTGGTCACACGTTCATCAACCGACAACATATGACTTTAGTAAGCCTTGACTTAGAGAAAGCATATGACACAGTCTGGCGAGACTACATAATTTGGTCTCTACTGAAACACAACGTTAAAGGGAATATGATCGCCTTTATATACAATTGCCTTCAAGACAGAACCATGAGGGTAAGAGCAAATGGAGTTCTCTCTCAAAGCATAAAACTTGAAAATGGCATTCCACAGGGCTCGGTTCTAAGTGTGACTCTATTTTTGGTCGCAATGAATAACGTGGTTTCCTGTCTTAGTCCCTCTGTTGGGGCTTGCCTCTTTGCAGACGACTTAACAATTTTTTTGCAGGGGGAAAAACCAGGAAACTACCCAAACGCTGCTACAAGTCACTCTCAACAATCTACAGAAATGGAGTCATGATACTGGACTTAAGTTTTCGCCACAAAAAAGCTAATGTGTTGTATTCTACAGACTACGAAAGGACTCACCAGAACCTAGACTCCTATTAGGGAGCGACATGATACCTATTGTTAAAATTGTTCGTATTTTGGGCCTTCATTTTGATCAAGGATTAAACTGGAGTGAAAACATTAGGTACCTTAAGGCCGAATGTGTTCAACGTCTCAATCTACTGAAAATGCTGGTATCCAAAACATGGGGTGCTGACTTCACCGTTTTACTTCGTACATGCAGATCAATCGTTCGCCCCAAGTTGGATTACGGTTCCACCGTCTACAACTCAGCTAGTCCTACCAACCTCAATGCAGTCAACAGCATCCAGTCTTCAGCACTGAGAACTGCCTTGGGAGCCTTTCACACCAATCCAATTAATAGTCTTCAAATAGAAGCAAATGAGCCTCCCCTCTGTACAAGGAGGAAATTGCCAAGCCTAAAATATGCTATAAAATTTGCTACCAAGGCTCACCCATGTACTTCCTCCTATATCCTTCCCGGAAATCCTCCCATAATTTCTTCTAATAAAAATGTTCGCACCTTGCCTTTCTTAAGCAGCATCCAACAATTCCTCAGAGACTACAATTTCCACCATTTATTCCTTACTCCTATGACGCAGAAATCATCCCTTGGAGATCCAAAACTCCCAGTATAAATATCTGCTTAGCAAGATACCGCAAAGAGACGACTGACAAGTTTACCTACCTCGAACTGTTTAACGAAATATGTTCAAACTACCCCGATTATCAACACATCTATACAGACGGATTTAAATGTGCCAATAGTTGTGGCTGTGCTGTATGCTTTCCCAAACACACAATGTTCTACAGCCTACCCAAATATATCTGTATTTTCTCGTGTGAATTACTAGCCATTAAATTTGCTATGGAAGACATTCTTCGAACCAATGAGCACCACTCCTACATTATCTTCAGTGATTCCATGAGTGCTCTAGTTGCTCTTCAGCAAAAGCACCTTAAGCAACCACTGCTCCTGGAGATCCAAACAGTGCATAACAAAATACTGTCTTCTGGTAAAACAATCTTGCTCTTTTAGCTCCCGTCGCATGTAGGTATACAGGGAAACGAAAGTGCAGATGAAGCGGTCAAAGAAGTTACCAAACATCCGTGTAGCCTACCGGATTTCAAGACTCCTCACCGTGACTACAGCAACTTTGTTCAAGGTATCATTATCCAAAAGTGGAAACAAGAATGGTCTACCCTGTCCAACAGCAAATTGCATGAGGTATACATTATCGCCGATTCTAGCTACTCATACAAATCATTTCATCGTAAGGACCAGACTGTACTGACTCGTCTGCATATTGGACATACATCACTCACACATTCATACCTTTTGTCTCGTGAAAAGCCACCTGCGTGTAATATTTGCAAGTCAGCTAACAGTGGAACATCTTATTAGCATCTGCAGTCTCTATGAGAAACAACGAACCATATGTAAAGTGTCAAACGAACTCCCGACAGCCCTGGAGCAGCTATAATTCTCCAACAAGATGTTGAACTTCTTACAAGCAATCCAATTGTATAATAAAATGTAATCTAAGGTTCTTGTTTCGATCTATATATTTCAAAAAAATTAAAGTAAATGTTAAATATTGTCACTGCTCACAACAAATCATAGAATAACTGTTCTCTTACTTGTATAATTCTGCATTGAGTTTACTTGTTTTGTGCATATCTTGTATATGTTTATTTAAATTTGCATTGTGAATGTATTCAGCTAATGCAATATAACCTTGCAGTTAAAGCGACTTTAAATAAATAAATTAAAAAATAAATAAAAAAGTATATCTATATATAAATACCTTATCCCATAGTACATATTTCCATTAATTTGTGCCCAATTTTTGCCGGTTTCGAAAAACCCCCGCATGCTGCTCCACGTTTTTGGAAGCAAAAATGCCTCAAACAATACTTTTCCTAGCACCCTCCGTCTGCACGCATGATGCCAAAATATACCCCAGCCTTAGGGTATGATAGCATAGGATGGATACAATTGGAGGGGACTCAGTACCAAACCTCAGGTTACTGTACCTACCTTCCAAAAGGGGTCGCTTTCGGGGCTGATCCAATGACCTGAAAGGTCGCGCCGGGTGGAGAAACTAGGAGCGACAATACAGCAATTACAGTCTCTATAGTTTCAGATTGAAGGACCTCGAGATAATAACATTGATAATCTTTTTTGCATACCACGCGCACCGAGTACCATTACCGACAGTTCCTACTCTTTAAAAAGCCAACGGCATGAAGGGTGTATAAAATGACAATAGAAATGGTATGAAGGGACAAGGAATTCGAGGGATGTAAAAAAAAAAATCTAGCCAGCATCACCTGTCTACCCGGGGAAACCTCTGAAAAACCATGCGTCATGTAGGCCGGTCAGAAGAAGCAAACTCGTGATCTTTCGAATGTGTGTCCTTGCGAAACTGCCTGAGACCGAGCGTCTCTAAGCCTTAAAGTGGAAGCATTTTTAGTTTTAAAACATTTTTGTAATATTTTGGACATTTAAAGGAAGAAATCAGGTTGATTACGTCATTTTAAACTCCAAATATATCGAATAGACCTAGTTTATTAACATCTACACCAAAGCCTAACGTTCAACATCTTCCTTTAGGATATAAACTTTCAAAAGACACCGTGCCAGACATTTTAAATTCATTGATATATTTTATTTCCATTAAAATTTAATTGTTTTAAGAAAAACCTTTCATTGTGATAAGGCAGTTAATATACAAGCAGTATAAGTCTTAAAAATTTAAAAATAAATAACTGAACCATAGAAACCTCCTTCACATTTTCATATTTTGAATATATTCTTCATATTTTCATATTTTATTAGTATTCCTCACATTTTTATATTTTGTAAATATTCTTCACATTTTAAAATTTTGTGAACAATAATTACATTAATATTTCGTAAATATTCTGAACATTTTCATACTTTGTATTCTTCACATGTTCATATCTTGTAAACATTCTTTACATTTTAATATTTTTGTGAATATTTTTCTCATTTTCATTTTTATAAATATTCTTCACGTTTTCATATTTTGTAAATATTCTTCATATTTTAATATTTATGTAAATAGTTTTCTCATTTCCATATTTTGTAAATATTCTTCACATTTTAATACTCTGTAAATGTTTTTCATTTACAAAGTAAATCTCTAGGTATGAGTAAGCAATAAAGGGAGTATTTGGTTATTGGAATATGCGAGAATCCTGAGAGCTGGCTGTGCGTTTGCTCCTTTTTCGTTTCCCACTGGAATTGTCTGTTTGCGGTTGCAGGATGAGGTGTTGGAAAACCGCCCCGGGTCAGCCAAGGGAATGCGCAGTTAGTTCTCTTGCTACTTTCACCTCGTAACGATGTTGTGGCTTCTGTTTACCTGTTCCTGCAACGGAATACCTATCGAACAGATGCTGCACAATGTTTTAATGAGCCTTTGGGGTTTCCTCGAGCAAAGCTACAGTATTTATCTGAGCTTACTTTCAGGAGCGTGAGTTTCACCAGTAGTACACATAGGCTCTTACAAACGGCACCTCTAAGTTTAAACCACTATAAGTATATATTGAGATGGGATAAAAAAAATATGATTTATTCCATTCACATGACTTCCCCTCTATTGCACAAACTATCCTTACAAACTATCCTTTTTCCTATGTCATGCCAATCGAGAAAAGTAGAATTGGTGTTATTGACTACTTCTTTGTAAGTAGAACGGAAATAAAGGAGTAAACAAGGCTAAGTCTGTCTGGGTAGCGTGGAAGTAGCCTGTCTACGAGTTCGTATCTCGCTTACGATGAGGACCCGTATCATCTATTTTTTCGGAATTGTACCATATCCTGAGAAGATGAATGACTAACTTTAAGTTCCATTGATCCTGAGATCATTCGTGCATTATTTTGCCGATTTCTTCAACCAGGTTAAAGGACGTTAACCTACAAATTTTAAGAAAAACTAAGGTAAGCAATAGTAGCATCTTTTAAAAGAACCATCGATATGTGAAACAATTGAAATTCGGTTCTCTTTTGAATTCCCCGGAGTACAACCCCACTTGAAAAAAATTGAATAGTTGAAAATTGAAACCATTAACAAGGAATATCCTGGAAATGCGTAACTAAAAGAAAAGCAGAGAAAAAAAAAGCTAATTGACATGAATTGTATGTTTTAATCACATCTATGAAGTAACTTTTTATCTATTTCTTACGTTTACCAGTTACAGAAAAGTCATCCAAACTGAAGAGGTCTTCAGAGACTAGAAAATTCATTATAGCATTTCGTTTGTTATGAAAATATCTTAAACATATATAGTAATTTAATCAAAATCGCTAGGGCCATTTTGAGGAAATCAAAATTGTCGAAAAATGACCGACGGAAAGGGTAGTTGGGAGTGGGTGGATTTTCTTGAAAATCTTAATTTCGCATCCGTGGAAGACATTGAACTTAAATACCAAATTTGTATTTTTGTTTTTGAGCTATGCCGCCCACACACACACACACACACACACACACACACACACACACAGACACGCGGACATCTTTCTAAAAATGAAATTGGATTCAAGAGTCTCAAAACAGGAATTTTTGTGAAATCTCAGTAACGAATTTTGGGTGGAGCACAATATCTTTCCAACTACTATGTACATTGTTACATGCTAAAGAAGGTAATAAAAATCAGATGTGTTCCATTCATATGACATTCTCTACAACTCTGCCACAAATTATTGTTAAAAAGCTTATGCTTCTATTTACTTTATGCTAATTGAGAAAAATTAGCAGAAACATTTTTATTATTTGCTTCCTTGTAAGTAGGAGCGAAATAAGGGAGTACCATAGGTTAAAGTGAAACTCAAAAACTGGTTGCCATGAGACTGAAGTTCCTTTGTTTCTATGGACAGTAGTTGACAAATTCCTGTATGAGAAAAGTATAAGTTTTTTAAAGTTGAAACCAATAACAAGGAATATTTAAAAAACGATTAACTCCCCGAAAAAAAAATGTATATGACATAAATTGTGTCTCTTATCGTGATCAACAATTTTTTTGTAGTCTATCTCTTACGGTTTAGCACTTATGCAAAATTTAATAAAAATCATCTAGAATATTCCTTACAGGCTATTCCCAGAAAATTAAAGATATACATTTTATTTGGCATGTAAACATATCATATAAAAGATTTTAATCACAATCGCTAGAGCAATTTTTAAGAAAATCAAAATTTTCGAAAGTTGTTCCATGTAAAGGGTAGTTTAGCGTGGGGGGTTTTCTTGAAAATCTTCGTGTGCATTCTTGGAAGACATCAAACTTAAATACCAAGTTTGTTATTTAGCGGTCTTTTCGTTTTTCAGCTATGCTGTCCACAGACACACACACACACAACACACACTCAACACACACACACACGGAACTTTTTACAATTTTTTTTATTCAGGGGGACACAAAACATGTATTTCCGGTTAAATCTCGGTATCGAATTTTGGGTGGAATACAATACCTTCTCTATACATTATGTACGTAGTACGTGTAGAGAAAGTAAAAAGGTCATATACGGGAAAGCAGTGGGGTTTGGATTTCTCTTATTTTTCAGTTCACCACTACTTTATAGAGTAAAACATTAATATTTATTCATAGTCCTGATACTGCTATAAAAATGTATAAACTACAAAGCATTGCTCTATCACTAAACAATAGAACATAGCTGATTCTGTTATTAGAACGTTCTTCACCAGTTAAAAGATATTCCTTAGATGTGGCTTCAATTCACAATTTATCATTGGCCCTTATTTTTTCGAGGAAGACAATAATTGAATAAGACAGATAAGGTGAGCGCTACGTGGCAGGAGCCAGGAGCAGGAACTAGTCGCCCCAGTGTACTCGGTCGGGGGCAAATCGCCACGGTACCTATCCGCTTTTCTTGCGGATTTACCCGTGCGATACAGTAGATGTAGTCGTTTGCAAGCGTTTGTGTCTGTGTCAATATACTGTGGGCTGGGTGTTTCCCTTAGTGCTGTGTTGGTTTACCTCCCGGGGTGGTCACCCACCCAGCAAGGGACCAGGCCCGATGCTGCTTAATGTTAAAGAACTTACGTCATCCCTGGACTAACGAATCCATGTTGTTCACAGGCCGCGCATGCGCGCCAAACACACACACACACACACACACACACACACACACACACACACACCCACTAACTCTTTTCTTTAAATGCTTTTCGTTTCTCTCTTTTTTTTTTTTTTTTTCAGGCAGTCCTTGAAATCTCGGTATCAGTTTTTTTGGGTGGAATACAATACTTTCTCAGCCTACTATGTACATTGCATACACTGCTAGAGAAAGTAAAAATATACCATCTGTTGCACTCACATGACTTTCGCTACTATTTTGCAACAAATTATTTTGAAAAAAAAAAAACAAGAAAAAACTTTAATGGGTTTGGGTCTTTGGTTTGGAATAAAACGAATGATGCCATCCGATTAGAGGAAAGTATATTTATTTTAAAATTGTAACTAAAAATAAGGAATACTTCAGAAATGGTTAACTTCACAAAAAAGTGGATTTTACATAATGACGTCATCCCAAAAACATAGTTTATGTAGACTTTTTTTTTTTTTCCAACATTATAAATGTACCAGTGATATCTTTAGCTCACCTGGCTGCGTGATTTTATTCCACCATGCTATGACGTAAGTGTGTCACCTGACCCTGCTCACCGCTGGGCATTTGTTTCCTGAGAGACCGATCGTGTTTGTCAGTGGCAAAGCGTTTATTTTGCTCGTGCATAGTTTTATTTTTCGTGGTAAGGCGTAGTAGATAAAAAAGAAATGCTTTGTGAGTTTGACGTGCCATTCCACACTTTTCATTTATGCTGACTGTTTACTCATTCTATTTGTATTTATTCATTTTCTTGTGATCACATTTGCTGCCAATTTTTACACGGAGGCAGGTCTTTCATACTTAAATTAAAGATGGTCTGTGAGAACATCCTTGTGTGAATAACATACCTCGCTGTAATTTCTGGTGACTTTTGAGTGCTCTGGATGCATCTTGTCTGTATTGGTAATCTTGCATACCAGGTTACCTTGTCATGGCGGACGCTGTCAATGTGCAATTCGAAATGCCAACATGCACATTTAAAAACCACTACGTTTTTGCAACATTAGCAAGTAGTTGGTAATGTTGCTCAATTTACTAAATAGGTCAAAACAAAGTCATTGGTATACACGGAAATAGTTATAAAATATCTGCAATGTAATAAATGAGTCAAAATAAAAGTGCGAGAAATGATTCATAATGTACGAAAAGGAAATGTTTAACTACAATAAATATAAAATAAATATAATCGCCCAAACTGATCAAACAAATAGCATAGCTTCCCCATGTCCTGCCGATTTTAAATGTACGTTATCTCTGAAGTAGTTATAGAATATCTGCAATGTAATGAGTGAAATGTAATGAGTGCGGGAAATAATAACCTCGAAGTCGAAGGTAACATATAGCTATAGGAAGGGTAATAATAACAAATATAAGAGAAATGATTCATAATGTAGGAAAAGGAAATGTTTAACTATAATAAATATAATCGCCCAAACTGAGGAAACATAGCTTCCCCATTTCCTGACGATTTTAAATATATATTCTCTCTTCTCCGTTTATTATGCCAACCAAAAACATTAATACTTCTGATTTCTGTCTATTTGTTTATTTTAAATCACCGCCAAGCAGTAAACAAATGCAACATAAAAGAATGCCATATACACCTATCCACGAAACAGAAAGGCAAATGTCGTACAAATAACCACAATCACCCGAAGTAATCAACAAAGTTTATTTTCCCTTATGCGCACATGAGTTTTAACTCGCACATTCTCACTTTATATGGCTCGGAGTATTACATGTAGTTTGCACGTCAATTTTTGGTTTTAAGGCCTAAAATTACGTATTTATATCATTTCCAAAACTACTCTTTCCTTGCATCTTTAAATATAATGCATTACAAAACATACTTCGCGCCAAATGACGTCACCGAAAGCTAAGTAACAATCTCTAAGAATTGAAAGCTATTCTCTAAGGACCTTGGTGATATCTTGGTGTTTTTTGGGGTTATGTTGTAAAGCGAGTTCGCCTGCCTGGCGTTGCGCGGTACCCGCCATGACAGGGTAACCTGGTATTCAAGATTACAATATTTTGTTTCAAATAATTCTTACAAATGTTATTCATCCTGTACTACATGTTAATCAAGATAAACATTTGCAGAAATGGTCTTATTATTTAGTTCCTTATAACTAGGAAGGAAACAAAAGAACACAGTAGGTTAAAGCGATAGTCAAATCTTTTTAAAATCGGTCGCTATTTCATTCAATTGGCAACTCCTTTGTCTTAGTATGACCAAAATATGAAATTATGAATTACTAAGTCCCATTCGAGAAAAGTTTAAATATAGGAAATACAATAATACATTATTCCAATAATAAACAAAATACTCGATATCAAGGAATATCTCGGATATGGTTACCTAAAAATAATTGTCATAAATCGCATATTTTAATGAGATTACATTTTCTGTGCAAGATTTTGTGATTAATTAGTTATACAAAAAGTCCTTCAGGTTTAGACGATTTCAAAGGCTATATTTAGAAAATTTAATATAATCTTTTGCTCTTTTCATGTAAATATTTTAAACATATGCACTTAAATAAAATCGTTACAGCCATTTTTGAGAAAATACCTTATGCAAAGGGTAATTTTGTGTTGGAGGAATTTTTCTGAAAATCTTCGTGTCGCTTCTTTGAATGAGTGGGCCTCCGTGATATAGTTGTTACCATACTAGTCTCATATACCCTAGGTCGCGGGTTCAAACCCGGCGGATGAAGTTTTTCAGGCGTAAAAACCGTTAGCATGGCTTCCGTGTCGTGTCGTAGATTTACGGCACGTAAAAGAACCTCACCTTAATTGAGAGCTTCTGAGAAAATTTAAGCGGTCCTTCACGCCCAATGTAGAATGGGACGCTGAGAACCATAGTAATTAAAGAGCGTTACATAAATAAATAAAAAAAAAAATTCCATCCTTGAGTGATACCAAACTTAAAACCAAGCTTTGTTCCGTCTTTTTATTTTTGAGTTATGCCGTTCAAAAACATACATGCGGACCTTTTTGGATTCAGGTGTCCACAAAACATGTAGTTTTTCTGAGGCCTCGGTGTCAAATTTGTGGGCGTTCTCTACATACTATGAACATTGTAGGTATCCTATGCAGTAAAGAAATTTGAAAAATCTGATGTGTTTCATTCACATGACTTTCTCTATATTTCTGTAACAAATTATTTTTAATAAGCTTATATTTTATTTATTTCATGCTATTCGAGAAAAAATTAGCAGATTATGTCTTGCTTTATTGTAAGTAGAAGCGAAATAAGGGAGTACCATAGGATAAAGTGAAAGCCAAAAGCTGGTTGCTATGTGACTGATGTTCCTTTGTTTGTATGGACAGGAGTTGACAAATTCCTGTATGAGAAAAGTATACGTTTTTCAAAGCTGAAACCAAGAAAAACGAATATCTCAAAAACGACCAACTCCACGAAAAAAATGTATTTAACATAAAGTGTGTGTTTTAACGTGTTCTACCTTTTTAAGTGGGTTAAGTTTTTGTCCATCTCTTACGGTTTAGCAGTTATGCAAAATTCATCCAGAATAAAGTAGTCTTCAGAGGCTATTCCCAGAAAATTCAAAATACACATTTTATTTGTCAGGTAAATAACTTTAATATACATATTTTAATCAAAATCGTTAAAAGCCATTTTTTAGAAAATCAAAATTTTCTAAAAACGTTCCATGTAAAGGGTAGTTTGGGGTGGGGGGATTTTTCTCAAAATCTTCGTGTCACATTCCTGGAAGATACTAAACTTAAATACCAAGTTTGGTATTTTACCGACTTTTCGTTTTTGAGTTATCGTGTTCACAGACACACGGACACACGGACACAGACACACACACACGGACCTTTTTGTGAAAATACTTTTGTTGGATACAGGGGATCCTAAAACATATATTTCCGGTGAAATCTCGGTATCGAATTTTTTGGTGCAGTGCAATACCTTCTCTATACACTATGTACATAGTACGTGTAGAGAAAGTAAGAATATATAAAATCAGTATTAGCAGAACCTAATTTTAATTCCAATTACTGAACTTAACCTATGAATATAAAATAATTTTAGACATTTTAACTTAGGATTAAGTTATATTTAATTAATTGTATAAACTTTTTTTTTTTTAAATGGATCCATTAATATTTTTCTGGTTATAGAACCTCGAGCGGTTCACTTATTGGAGATTTGTTCATTAGGCTATGTTCTTGTAGCTTAATGTTCACCGTGATGTAATAATTGAAATATTATTTGTTCACTACGCTTTAATTATCGCATATTTTCCTACTGCACTGCAATAGCAGTCTGTTTTGGAACTTTAGTTCCTGCAGATATTGCTTCGCATTGAAATTCGGTGACCTATTTGACAGATGCCTATTACTGTCCTTGTGCATTCTCTTAATTAAACTGCTCTGAATGTAAAAAAATCTGATGTGTACCATTCACATGACTTTCTCCATATCCCTGCAACAAGCAATTCTTAAAAAGCTTATACTTCTATTTACTTTATGCTAATCAGAAAAAATAGCAGAAATAGTCTAATTACTCGCTTCCTTGTAAGTAGAAGCGAAATAAGGGACAACCGTAGGTTAAAGTGATAGTCAAAAGCCGGTTGCTATGTCAATGAAGTTCCTTTGTTTATATGGATAGGAGTTGACAAGTTCCTGTATGAGAAAAGTATACGTTTTTCATAGCAGAAACAAAAAATAAGGAATTACACAAAAACGACGAACTCCAAGAAAAAATGTATATAACATAAATTGTGTGTTTTAATGAGCTCTATATTTTTTGTGTAGTAAGTTTTTGTCCATCTCTTACGGTTTAGCAGTTATTCAAAATTTAGTAAAATTCACCCAAATTAAACTACTCTGCAGAGGCTATTCCCGGAAAATTCAAGATATACATTTTATTTGTCAGGTAAATATGTTTAATATACGAAATTTTAATCAAAGTCGTTAGTGCCGTTTTTGAGAAAATCAAAATTTTCGAAAAAAATTCTATGTAAAGGGTAGTTGGGGTGGGGGGATTTTTCTCAAAATCTTCGTGTCGCATCCCTGGAAGATACTAAACTTAAATACCAAGTTTGGTATTTTACCGACTTTTCGTTTTTGAGTTATCGTGTTCACAGACACACGGACACACGGACACACACACACACACACACACACACGGAACCTTTTTGTGAAAATGCTTTTTTTGGATATTGGGGACCCTAAAACATATATTTCCGGTGAGATCTCGGTATTGAATTTTTGGGTGGAGTGCAATACTTTCTCTATACACTGTACATAGTGCGTATGGAGAAAGTAAAAATAGCTGTGAAAACATTCATGTACATTTTCTTGTTTCTTAAATTACCCAGGAAGAATACAGTTAGGTTTACCTTTTGTACCAAATACTTTGTACGTACATACTATAAAGAGAAGTTATTATATTCCACCCAAAAATGTAATACCAAATTTCAAAGGAAATTAATGTTTTGGTGGCGCCTGAAATAATAACTATGGTGGTGGTGGTGGTGGTGGTGGTAGTGGTGGTGGTGATGGTAATGGTGGTAAACATTTTTAGTGGAAAATCTCTGTGTGTGTCTCCGTCTATCTGTCTCTGTGTGCGAGGGTGCGCAGCATAACTGCAACACGAAAATTATTACATAATTAACTTGATATTTAAGTTTATTATCCTTTAAGGATGTTACATAAAGTTTTAAGGAAAATCACGATAGCTCAAAAACGAAAAGTCGGTAAAATATTTGGTATTTAAATTAGTATTTTACAGGAATGTGGCACGAAGCTTTTCAGAAAAATTCCCCACTTCCAACTACCCTTCTCATGGAAACCATTTCGAAAATTTTTATTTTCTCAAAAATGGCTCTAATAATTTTGATTAAAATACCGTATATTAAAGAAATTTACATTTACATGACAATTAAAATGGATATATTGAATTTTCTGGGAATGGCCTCAATTCTGGATGAATTTTGCATAACTCGTAAACCGCAAGAGATAGAAAAAAACTTCCAGCATAAATAATGTAGATCTTGCTAAAACACACAATTTATGTCATATAGGTTTTTTCGTGGAATTGGCCATTTATGTGATATTTCAAGTTATTCGTTTCAGATTTATGTTACTTAAACATTTCTCACATTTTTCTCCAGGCCATATAGAAACGGATTTCAACCACATGGAAACCGGCTTTTAAAAGGTTTGACTATTGTTTTAGCCCAGTGAATTTCCTTATTTTCCTTCTACTTACAAGGAGGGAAGTAATTAAGACAATTTCTGCTAATGTTAATCTCTATTATCATATAGTATATAGAAGAATATGCTTTTTAACAATATGTGTTACAGTGATGTAGAGAAAGTCATGTGAATGGAACACATCAGATTTTCAGAAAAAGGTTCCTTGTGTGTGTGTGTGTGTGTGTGTGTGTGTGTGTGTGCACGTGGGTGGACAGCATAGCTCAAAAATCTGATGTGTTACACTCACATGTCTTCCTCTAGCTGCTCTACAAACCTCCTACAAAAGATTATTCTTCTTTGTACACAATGCCAATCGAGATAAATATTAGCAGAATGTTCTTTTTACTTAGTTCCTTATAAGTAGAAGGTAATGAGGGAATGCGCTATGCTTAAGTGATTGTCAAATGTTTTAAAAGCTATCGTTATGCGATTGTCATTGCAAATCACTTCTTTGCTTGGCCAGGAGTAGAACAAAAGAAAAACGGACACTTCCCGTCTGAGAAAAGTTTAGGTACTTCACAATTGAAACCATTAACAAGGAATATCTTGGAAACAGGTACCTCCACAATAAGAACGTAAAGGACATAAATTGTGTGTTTTGTCGTGATGTTCATTTCTTGTGCAGTGAGCTTTTTTCTATCTCTTACGGTTTAGCAGTTAAGCAAAATTCGCAAAATTCATCCAGAAAAAAGAGGTCTTCAGAGGCTATTCCCAAAAAGTTCCACATATACCTTTTATTTTGGACATAAATAGTTTTACTTTACGGGATTTTAATCAAAATCCTTAAGAGCCATCTTTAAGAAAATCAAAATTTTCGAAATTTGTTCCATGTAAAGGGTGGTTTTTAATAGGGGGACCTTTTTGAAAATCTTCGTGTCGCATCCTTGGAAGATACTAAACCTAAATACCAAGTTTGGTATTTAACGGTCTTTTCGTTTTGGGGCTATGCTGTCCACAGACACACACACACACACACACGGACCTTTTTTTAAAAATGCTTTTTTCGGACTCAGGGGATCTCAAAACATATATTTCCAGTGAAATCTCGGTATCGAATTTTTGGGTGCATTACAATATCTTCGCTATCCATATGTACATTGTATTGGGGCTATAGAAAGTAAAAATGTTTTTTTCGGACCCAGGGGACCCCAAAACATATATTTCCGGTGAAATCTCAGTATCGAATTTTTGGGTGCATTAAAATACCTTCTCTATCCCTATGTACATTGTACATATGGGGCTAGAGAAAGTAAAAATGAAAAGACCATTAAATGCCAAATTTGCATCGTAATGGGATATACTATTCTGGAATAAATTTTCTTTCACAACATGCTAGGTAATCCGTGAGTGTTCTTGTGGTATCCAAGGATTTTTGAGTTCGTATTTTGTTACAGTTATGTATTTCAGTATTCATAGTCATTTAATTAATATACACTATGTAACTCCGTTCCCAATACAGTTGAGTAGTTTTGTAGATCACTAACTCAACATCAAACGGAGTTTAACAGAACATTTTAGTTTCTGAGTCAACATCGTTATTCTGTGAATATCTGGAAGCTTGAAATATCTTAGCTTGAGAGATCTGCAAACCAAAAACATTATTTCGTTAGAATAACCAGGTGATTCAAGCACGTTGTTTTGCCGACTGTTATTATTTTGTTGCAGCCAGTAAGCTACTGAACTCGGTTTGCACCACTAAACAATTTGCTACCTTTCAGGCGCATAATACAGGTTCTTTTCGTTCCCAATTAGGTCCTCTATCACACTTTTTTATGTCGTAAAAGTTTGCGAATTTTCACCATATGCATGCATGCATAATATCTCACACCTATTGATCGACGTCACGTTGACACTGAGAGCTTGGAAATGAAATGTCACTCAGAATTCAGAGTGATGTATGTGTTATTGTATTCATGAGCGTGATTTCAAGTGCCGGAGAGTCTAACCAAGTGCGAGAAATACCGGAAATTGCGTATGATTTGAAGTGATTTGTACCCCAGATTGGATATGAAGCTGAGTGGTGTGTTTCCACGTCAGTTTCTCATCATGATTATTATCACCTAAATCCCTTCTCTTCACAGTTCAGCAGCTACAGGTACAGATAAATCTCTGGTAGGAATACACCCTTTAAAAGGAAACAGAAAATTTAATATGTTCCATTCACATGACCTTCTTTAACTGTACCACAAATAAGCTTTGCTTACAATAGATTAATATTTTAACTACGTTATGTTAGTCAAGAAAAACATTGCCAGAAATGGACTTATTACTTGCTTCTTTGTAAGTAAAAGGGAAATAAAGGAATTCACTAGACTAAAGGATAGACAGATATTTTAAAAATTGATCGCTGAGTAAAGCAATTGATGTAAGATTCTCTTTTCTTGCTATGAGTAAACAAAAGAGACACACAAGAAAGAAGTTTCCCGTTTGAGAAAAGTTAGACACCTTAAAACTAAAATATCTCGAAAACGATAACTCTACAAAAAACTGTATATGACATAAATTGTATGTTTTAATGAGATCCACATTTTTGTGGCAAGTTTTGTCTATATCCTATGGTTTAGCAGCTAAATAAAATTAATCCATAATGAAATGGTTTTCAGAGGCTATTCCCAGAAAATTAGAAGTATCATTTCGTTTGTCATAAAAATATCTTATACATATGGCATTTTAATCAAAATGGAATGTGTGATTTTGTGAATATAAACATTTTCGAAAAATGGTCTATGTAAGGATTGAAACAATATTTTTGTTTCAATATACCAACTTCCCCCCCCCCCTTGAGAGATCTCGCGGGCATGCCCGTGAAAGTTCATTCTTACTGTCGGCGGCTTCATTGGTCACCGTTTGATGCTTGCATCTTATTATGCCCCTGCCTTGAAGGTTGTCCTGACCGGAGAGAGACACTAAGGTCAGCAGTGTAAGTTTTGCCTTGGAGTAACGTGCCTCTGTGACTGCTGTTGGTTCCGGATTTGGGGTGGCGGGGGATGATTTGGATACAATTATTGTAAGGTAATCATCACCAAAGTCTAAATTAAACTGCTGTGAGCTTTTGGCATACTAGGCTTTTCTTCTTTTCTTGAATTATTTCGAGCAGAATGCAGAGGTTTTGCTCACGTGAATACAGAATTTGAGAATTCTGGTAAATTTCTATTGTTCTGGGGCAGTAGCTTTCTTCTATGCAGTTTTCCCACATAAGTTGATTATGTCCATGTTTAGGAGAAATCGAACGGGATGGTGTAATTATACGTGCTAAATGGCCAATGGGTTTGTTTTAAGATATTTATGAACCTATTTATGAGGGAAAATTTAATTTGTATTGCGGGTATGTTTTTAGTTGCAATATTTTTAGAATTTTGTGAATCGCAAGGATGGGTGCGTTTATTTATTACAAGAAATGATTTATTTTATCCTGTTTAAGTATTGGGTTAATTATGGTTTTATCCTGTGGTTTCAGGCTATCCTGAACTGACGCGAGCTAGTATGTAACAAAAACCATGCATATTGCATGATGTAGTAATACAGAAGTGTTTCATTGGAACTAATTATTCAGTATTACTGTTCCTCATGTCCTTGACAAAGTTTACAGTATTTTTCCCGAACGTGTAATCGCACATTTTGTAGATATAAGTGGTTAAACAGGGAAGGTTTAATTATAAGCAATCTGTATATATATAGTAGGCTGTATTGTAATTGTTTTCTTTTTTAGAATTCAAATTGGTTGTAGGATGAAAAAGTTGCATATTGGCATCAAGAAATTTGGCTGAAACGCACACAATCAATTTGAAATTTTGACAATTTTAATGTAAATGTTTGTTTTTGTTGCACTTCAATCTAGTCTATACCTCTAATGTGTTCTGTGAATTCAGTCGTATTATACAACTGATGTATTCTGTGATGTGATGTATGGTCAGAACTCGACAACGGGAATGGCTGCTTTTGATTTCCATCCAATTATTATCCTTACTTTAATATTAATTCACCTAATGCTTAATTTCGTGATTAATTTCTTTTACTCAGGCCAAAGAATTCACTTTTATTCTCATATGTGGTAGGTATATAATTCTTTCATCAATTTTAAACTGTAGGTGAACATCTGTTTCTCATTTCCATAAACAGATAATGCAACATCACTAACAACTTTAACAGGTCTTTCAACAGCCTGAGCATGGTACTCAGGAATCTCAATTTCTGGGAAGATCTGCTATTAAAGAATAATTAATTTATGGCCTTTGAAGAGCTAGTGTTCTGGTTGAACAAAATACTTAGATTATTGATCTTTTTGTGAGTCGTATTTTGTACGTATAAGCTTCTAAAGAAATAGGAAAGCCCTTTTCTACTATATTGGTATTAATGGTACCAGTTTGTGTGTACCAATTGTGATTAAAATTAAATTCAAGATTAAAAGAATTCAAATCCTGCATTTCCGATTAAATTCGTGCACATAGAGACACACAGATTCTCTTGGGCGTTTGCGGTTATTTTTATACTCCTATATTATACACTGTGCATTTAACACCAATTTTGCTCCCGATGCTGTTGGTTTTAAAAAAAGAAACTTCTTGTTTTTCTTTTTGGAAAGGCTTTCCTATTTGTACATTAGTATTCATTTCGCTGAAATTTATTCTCGTACATTGAAAGATTTGCGCTTGCTCACATGTTGTATAGTTCATAAGTGTTTAAGATACAGACGGTTGAAACAGAATTTAACTTGAAATTTGGATTTTTTAAATGTATTTTTGCTTGTGAGTTAAGGGGTTTAAATGTTCATTCTTTGAGAGTTTTTATGTCCAGAGCGTTTTTAGATTATTGAGTGGACTTTATTTCTTCTATTCTCTGATTGTAGCTAGATGTATATGTAATTTGTTGTTATTATTATTATTATTTGAAATTACCTTTTGCTTAATGATATGGGATTAAGTATTTTTGATAATTATGCAGAACTTCGGCCGCTCTAAAAATCAAATAAAACCAAGTGTAATTTATTGACTATTTCTGATGACGATTTCAAAGGTTTTATTTGTCGGGAAAGCTTGCTTTTTTTAATTACAGACAAATTCGTGTGCATTCTGGAACGGTTCGTATTTTGCATATGTGACGGATATTTACCAAATTATATATAAACGAATATTACATAAATACAAATGGTTTTATAATGTTCTGGAACATATTTCTCCGCCAAGTACTACCACGATAGAACATTTGAAACATAAATTTATATATACAAACTAACGTTAACGGACTCGAACATAACCTGGCTTCGCCAACAGAAACAAATAAATAAAAAAAAAATCCAGATTTCATAGTATATTATTTGGCCGTTAGAAGCACTCATGTAATAGTTTATAAGTTTTTCGTTGTTTTCGTCTATAACTATGGCAGAGGCTGCCAACATTGATAAGGATAATACCGCGAGATGACTATTGGTTACGGAGACAATATGTCTACGTGTCAGGTGAATGACAGGTTTCGAGATTTCGTCGAGGTTAGTCTACATTAGGTTAAATGTATTAACATGAACTGGATCGAAATAAGAGGTAAAAAATGGATTTTCTGAAAATCTGTTATTTTTTCCAATGCAAAATGCTGTGGTCTTCCATTCGTTTTGTCTGCTTGCGCGTGAGCAAGTGTTGGTAAATGGTCCAAAGGCAGAATTAAATCTAATGCAACGTCATTATGAGGACAGAGGACTCGCTGATTTCCTGAAAAAAATAGGTTGGCAGTGTGGTTTATGCGTTCGTAAAACTTACAAAATGGACTGTGTTGTTTAAATTTTGCGAAGAGTTTTACATATAAGAAACTGGCTCAATTAGGGTAGGTGGCTCACAGCAGCTCAGTAATCACATCTATTACAAAACAGACGTTCCATGTGCATTTTTATTGCTCAGGTTAGCATTTTCAATCTGGACGTGCTGTGGAACCTTTACCCCCCCCCCCAAATAACAAATAAAAGAACCCTCACATACTCTAACTACTATAGCGACACTAACCGGCGAATTATTCCTACGGGTTCTCATAAGGCAGTAATCCTGCCAAGAGCGATATATGACGTTCTTGCATACAAATAAATAGTGTCTTCCGCTAGCAACGAAACCAAGCTTTTACATATAAATTCAGTATTTCAACTTATACCTATACATTATAAACTATTTATTATTCATATAGTACTCGTATATGTATAATTATTTGGTAAATATCCGTCATATACGTAAAATACCAGCCGTTCCAGCATGCGCACGAATTTGTCTATAATAATAATAATAATAATAATAATAATAATAATAATAATAATAATAATAATAATAATAATAATAAACAAGCTTTTCCGACTAATAAAAACTCTGAAATCGCCATCAGATATACAAAGTAAATATCATTCACACTTAGTGTCATTCGATTTTTAGAGCGGCCGAAGTTCTGTATAATAACCGTCTTTTTCATGGGTATAAAGCTTAGCTTACTTACGCTTAGTGTTCCTTTTTAGTTATCGTGGCTTGGTAAAGTGGCTATTTCCTTATTTGCGATATTTTTGCACATTTAATTGTAAGTTGTGCAAACAAAGTTGAGCACATTTTTTCCTATTGGAACTTGTGGTTATTCTGCCACGTATTACTGCTGCTTTATTTTAGTGGACTGTACTTCGAGCTAGAGTGATCATTTCCGTAACTCCTGTATAGAGTATTAACTTGTTCACTGGAGTTTCATTTTCCATTTTTATTGTCAGGAATTAAATCAATGTGAAGCAAATATATACAAATATTCATAGCTGGAAGTGTATGTACGTTTATCAGAGGAGTAGATTGCGAGCATTACTTTTTGATAAAGATAAAATTATTGTTGTTGCTCATTGGTGGTGATATTCTCCCATCAAACTTTACGAAATTTTCCAAACAAAATAAATGAAGTTTGGTACCAACGACTGGTAGTTTAACCATACCTTTTCGTTTGGTTTCTTCCTTCTTCCCCAGATACACAGATTTTTTCCCCTCTTTACATTCCGCCCTTGTGGAAGTATTTTGAAAGTTTCAAAATATTTTCACCGGGCTGTACAGTGTGTACAACGGGCGTGTCGTGTCGCAAGGTTAATTCGATATGGAGAGATTTTTTCGAAAATCTTCCTGTTGCATCCTTGAAAGTTACGAACTTGAATACCAAGTTTGGTATTTAACTGACTTAATTTCTTATCTATGCTGCCCCCCCACACACGCACACGCACACACACACACGAACATGATTCTAAAAAGGCTTTTTCATATTCAGAACATCTCAAAACAAGTATTTTCAGCGAAATGTTACGTAAATTTTGGTGGAATACAATGCCTTTTCTATTCACTGTGTACATTGTGTATATGGGCTAGAGAAAATTAAAATTTGATGCGTTCCATTCACATTATATTCTCTACCTATTCTTTTTGTGACAGCCATTTCAAAGTTATCAACTATTATTGCTAAATATTTCGTCGTTCTTTATACGTCTTATCAATTATCAGTTGTTTCTCACGTTTGCATGAAAGCAATATCATATTTTAAGGTCAGCATATTTAGAATACAGGGTTTAAGCATTTCACCATTGTTATTCTCGTTTTGTTTTCTCTAAACGTACTAGGTACTGAGCGGTAAGCTATTATAGAGGTACCTGGTTCGTACCCCGCGTGCAGGTTTAAAACATTTGTGTGAGATGTGGGTGACCTAGCTCAGGATTTTGTTGTCATAGTAGCCACAAGTGGTTTTCTCAGAGTTCCAGATTACTATGGAACTCGTCGATAATAATCATTTATAATTCATTTTGTTCGGCCTTTTCTACCGTCGAACACACATGCATTCCTCCTAAATTTTCCCCTTTTCAACTACGCTTTACCTTAAATTCCTTATTACTTTTGACCGTCTGCTGGTTAATCAAACAAACGCTTTCTATCGTGGCCGTATGTAGTAGCCCTTTCATTTGTACTGCGAATTCATCTGCGTATCTTTAAGGGTTAGTGCAAAAGTGTCGCTCGACCAGCAAGGGAACTATTTCTCTTCCTTGCTATGCCCAACCTCGGGCTGTAGAACCTCACCCCATTCATTCAATGAATGTCCTTCCCATAACGGTGCTATCCTACCGGGGTCGCTTGTCAACTCATGACAATTGTTTGTCCTTGCCTTCTTAGACGAGTTTTTAAATTCTCTCAGGCCATTTCCAATGTATAATTTATATTATATAGGCTATAAATTATATCTCGCTTTTAGATAACTCTTAACCCTGTGACTCAACGCGGCTAAGGATACATTTTATAATGCTTTGAGGTCTCCTGAGTTAAAAAAGCTGATGTAATCCATTCACATGACTTTCTCTACATCTCTGCAACAAACTTTTGTTAAAAAGTTTATGCTTCTATTTACTTCATCATAAGTGAGAAAATATTAGCAGAAATAGTCTTATTACTTGCTTCCCTGTAAATAGAAGCGAAATAAGGGAGTAACATAGGTTAAAGTGATAGCAAAAGATGGCGATATGTGACTGAAGTTCCTTTGTTTGTATGGACAGGAGTTGACAAATTCCTGTATGAGAAAAGTATAAGCTTTTTAAGGCTGAAACAAAAACAAACAAAAAAAAAAAAAAAGCAAGGAATATCTAAAAAACTAACAACTCCACGTAAAAATGTATGGGATATAAATTGTGTGTTTTAATGTGCTCTACATTTTTTGTGTGGTAAGTTTTTGTCTATCTCTTACTGTTTACCAATTGCACAAAATTCCGTAAAATTCATCCAAAATAAAGTAGTCTTCAGAGGCTATTCCTAGAAAATTCTATATATATTATTTGACAAGTATATTATCTTTAATATATGACATTTTAATCAAAATCGTTAGAGGTATTTTTTAGAAAATAAAAATTTTCGAAAAATGTTTCATGTGAAGGGTAATTGGGGGTGGAGGGATTTTCTTGAAAATCCTCGTGTCGCATCCTCAAAGATACTGAACTTAAATTCCAAGTTTGGTATTTAACGGTCTTTTCTTTTTCGAACTATGCTGCCCGCAGACACACAGACAGACAGATAGACAGACACAAACATACGGAATTTTTTCTAAAAATGCATTTTTGGGATCCAGGTGGTATGTATTTCCGGGGAAATCTCGGTATCGAATTTTTGGGTACCATGCAATACCTTCTCTATACACATGTACATAGTACGTATAGAGAAAGTAAAAAAAAAAAAAAAAAATGCGCGTCTGCCGCCAAGCTCAAAAACTAAAATACCGTTAAATACAAAGTTTGGAATTTAAATTTAATAGCTTTATAGGATGCAACTCGAAGATTTTCTGTAAAACAATCTCCCACACCAAAGTACCCTTTACATGCCAAAACATTTGATAAACATTTTTTCTCAGACAGGACTTACAATTTTATTTAAAATACCGCAAATTAAAGTTATTTACATCACAAATAAAATGTATATCTTGTGTTTTCTGGGAATACTTTATGAAGTCCTATTCATTCTGGATGCATACCTAAAAATGTAGATTTCATTAAAACACAATTTATGTCATGTACATATTTTTTGTGTTGACCGTTTTCGAGGTATTACTTGTTATTGGTTTCAATTTTAAACGACGAAACTTTTCTCTAAAAGGGTCACATTTTGCTTATTTTTTAATTTCTCTTTTGTTTTACCGACAATGCAAAGCGAACCGACATCAATTCGAATTCCGCTATTTACCTTCTGCTTAGAAGGAAGCAAGTAAGCTAATTTCTGCTAAAGTTTATCTCGATTAGCATGATCTTTTGGAAGATAAGTTTTTTTGCAGAACCGGTAGAGAAAATCATATTTATAGAAAACTTCAGATTTTTATGCTCGTAGTTATGCTTCGTTATATTGTATTATGTCTTTCTTTGTGCAAAGGTTTACCTGGATTAAAAGCAAGTTGAACTGAATATGGCCTTCGTAACATTAATAAACTATAGATGGTACAGAAAGTCCTATGGATGTAACACATTAGATTTTTTATTCTTAAATGATTTGAAGTAAAGTGGTGAAGTAATTTCTTCGCATCCCTGAGATTTTCTCTTCAGTTGCAACAGTTCTCACTTTAGACAGAGGAAATAAGTCTTCAAAAGATGAAGTGATAGTCATTCATTCAATTCTAGTACACCGTGTCGGTATATGTTGGACCACCTTGATCAGAAAATTTCTAGTTCGCGAGTCCGCCACACATTGACTCATCGCCCATACAGAGAGAGAGAGAGAGCCACGCCGTGTGCAAACGATTAGATCATTCGCTTCTTACCAACGACCGCATGTGGGATTTGTGGCGGACAAAGCTGCGCAGGGACGCATTTTATCCTGGTCCTCCGCTATTGTACTCCACCGATGTTTCATATTCCATGTGTCATCAGTGCCTTGCTTCCAGTGCCATGTGTGGTAAAAGCGGGTGTTAAACACTATTAAAAAGTCGTCCATTGAGGGCATTATTGATCGAAATCACGACTTTCAGAGTGAACATAGCGAATTAACAGGGATCTTTTCATGCAAGGTATGCAGTTGTTTTACGTACAAGTAAACATTACAGGGGACCAACGGCTTTTCTTCCATTTCGAAGGAAGCCATGATAAGAATTTTACATCCGAAAAGTTTAAAAACTTAACATTTTGAAACAATTAAAATGCTACATTCATGTGACTTTCTCTACTTGTTCTGAAAAAAGTTCTAACAGAGATAACTTTTTATTTATATCATGATAATTGAGATAAACATCAGCAGACATTCTCTTATTGCTTGTTTTTTTCTAAGGAGAAAGGATATAAGGGAATACATTGGGCTAAAGCGATATTCACATCCTTTAAAAGCTGGTTGTTATCTATACAATGAAGTCCGTTCGCTTTGTATGACCAGTAGTAAAACAAAAGAGATGAAACGAAAAGTGATTTCATGTTTAAGAAAAGTTCGGTAGTTTGAAACCAGTAATAAGGAATATCTCGGCAATGGCTAGCTGTGCAAAAATGCATTTCATATCAATTGTGTGTTATAGCTAGTACTAAAATTTTGTGTGGTAAATTTTTGTGCATCTCTTGCGGTTTACCAGTTATGCAAAATTCATCCAGAATGAAGAGGTCCTCAGAGGCTATTACCAGAAAATTCCAGATGTACATTTTATTTGTGATGTAAATATCTATTATAATTTAATCAAAGTCGTTACTTAGTTTTTAAGAAAACCAACATTTTCGAAAATGTTTCCGTGAAAGCGTATCGTATCCTTGGAACATACTAAACTTACATACCAAGATTGGTATTTAAGGTTTTTTCGTTTCTGGGCTACACGCATGAGGGCCTTTTTGTAAGAATACTTTTATTGCACTCAGGTGATCTAAAAATTCCTATTTCCGTTGAAATCTTGGTATCGAATTTTTAGGTGGAATACCTTATTTTCTCTATGCACTATGTGCATAGTACGTGTAGGAAATTAAACACACACATACCCACACATTTAAGTGCAATCCCTTTAAATTTAAAATTTTCACGCCCGATTGACTAAAACTTTTAACATCTCTACGTGTGTTATTTACTGAAATTGCACCGCAGACCTCATCTCAGGAGTTCCAAGGCTATGTTTCACAATATTTACTATTTACATATTATCCATGTTTAAATAACAGATGCAAGATTACAAGTGATTTTAAACTCTGCTTCACAATAAAAGTTTAACTTATAAAGTTTGAGGAACCTTACAAATCCGCCCTTTAAGTCTTTACAAAATCACCAGTTGTCTGTTTATGTCTCCATAATTCTAGTACATTCGATAACAACAGGGTGTCCATAAAGTAAGCATCCATTTTCATGTTACTGATCTGATACAACAAAGATTATATTTAGATATACAGTATTAGATTTGGCCTAATGTCGTTCAACATGTGCACTTTCATTGTAAACACATTGTTCTTATTGTCAGGTGGTTGCGTAAAACACGCGCTATAACATTTGAGGTGCTATTAGCAAGCATATTTTATTCGCCGTCTGAGCTAATTCAATGTGACACCCTGGTAGCACACACTCGGCTCTTGATGAAACCCCATGCGATGAAGTCAAAGAGCGAGGTGGTCACGGGAGCTGGGAGCTGACATGCGATATGCGGCTCTTCCTATCCACTATTAGGAAAGGTCTGATACTGGTAGTCCCGCTCTATTTATGCATTTTGGAGTAGTGCTCTTCACAGAGTGAGGATACCATTAGTTGCAACAATTGTAGTTGGAAAAATTGTCCCGAAATTTTTCCTTTCGGAAAACACAATCGGGCCAGAAATTCTATTTTTCGTGAGACCAAAGCACACTGGCGCTAGGGAGTCAGTTGCCACTCGATGACTTCATGTGAACATGTGACTGGAAGTTGTGTATTGACGACGCCACAAACATGAAAGGTCGCTTTGTCGCTCAACAGAGCATGATCCATCAGGATCTCCTCGTCTACAGCGTGCAATAATCATGACGCTTGGCTCATGGTCTTCATCCTCCAGCTTGTAGAGCATCTAGAACTAGATGATATGACTTCTTTATAAGAGTGGAGTGGACTTCGGGAGGTTTAGCTCACGACTCAGCTCTTGGACTTCTTGAGGGCTGACCGGTGGTCTCCAGCGCGTCTCTAATCGGTTACAGAATCTGTACACTTGATTTGCTTACTGTCCCCCCAACACAAGAAGGCAAGCGGGCCCCGAGGGGTGAGCGCGCAGGGTGGGGGCTTGAACTGTTATCTGGTCACGTACTAGTGGATCTGTTTACATTTACTACGTATGCATATGAACCAACCTACTGCTGCCAGATCTAATGCTCGTTTCAGTAACTGCAGTGATGTATTACGCATTATTTGGCTCTCGCTGCTAGCACACGCTACGGCATATAGTACTACAGTTATATGATAGTTTGTTACTCTTATTCTTGGTTTAATATTTAAATGCAGAGAGCGGCAGCGACAGCAGTGAAGATGAGGACTTCTCCGACTCGGATCTTGAACGACAACTGAACTTCTAGCTAAGTGTGAATTATGTGACAACACTGTGTATTTTAGATGAACCTAACGTCCTTGTCATATCAAATGTCGAGCATAAACATCATGCGGACAGCAAAAGTGTTTACATAAGTGCTTACGTTACGCATTCCTCTACCTTGCCTTCTTGTGTTGGGTCATCAGCACAAGGTACCGAATGGCATGTTTCGTAGGGTCCTCCTTGTGATCCGTTCTCTGAAATAGCCACTGGACTTCTCATAGGATGCATCATGTAACCAATATTCCACAATGGCGATTCTTTCGTTAATTGACATCACTCTGATGCAACAAATAATCCACAATGGATAGGACCTACTCTATGGGCGCCCTGAGTAATATGTTCATTTAATCTGAAAGAAAGGGCATAACGCTATTTAATATGTTTTAGGATTAAACATTTGAAATACACACAATTCCAATACTGGCTATTCTGATATATGATTTGATGTTGTTTGGGGACTGTGCATTATTACTGTATATTACATTGATTGGTCTAAACGCGAACACGGGATTTTCACCAAACCGAACGCGGGATTTACACCTTCCACATGATGGCGTTTAAGGTTACAAACTGAAACAAATATTTTAGAGAAAATTAGGGACGAATAAACTAAAAGTTATATTGTCAAATGTTTGCTATTGCATGAGTTGACATCCAGCTCGCATCCAGTGCAAATCTGCACAGAGTTGTTTTTGATGTTAAGGCTGCACTTCTGCCTGTTGTACATCAATAGCTTGCATCAGTTCCTTTGGTAAAGGATCATCCTAAAGTTTCATAGTATAGGTAAACATGTGTGAAATCACAAATTCAGAGCTAAAACGTTTGGCTTCTATTGATATTTCCGTGAATACATCGATATTTGAATAATAAGAACTGATGCTAAATAACGTTTTGTGTTTTCAGTGTTTATTTATAGTTTTCGTAAAGTGTTACTTGTTTTCGTTTTGGCTAAAATCTTATTAAATAAACTCTCCTTTACAAAATTCAATTTATTTGTAGACAAACTTATTTACAAATACACCTGACTGTGTGAAATAGGTATGTTATTATAAAACAATGCACTCGTAAATTATAAAAAAGAAAATATCGTGTTTTCTGTTCATATGACTTTTCTCTATCTGATCTGCAAACAAACTATTATTATAAAAGGTTATTCTTTAATCTATATCGTGCTAAACAAGTTAAGCCTTAGCAGCAATGGTTTTATTACTTAGTTCCTTATAAGTAGGAGGGAAATAAGGCAATATACTATGCTAGGCTACAGTGAAATCTTTTAAAAGCTGTCAATATGGGCCAGGAATAAAACAAGACGCATGGAAGAGGATTTCTCGTTTGAGAGAACTTGAAGAATTTTAAAACTAAAAGCAATAACAGGAAATACAACTAGGAGATGGTTAGTTCTACAAACAAAATTATATATGACATGAATTGTTTGTTTTAAAACAATCTACAGTTATTTTCCTAGAATTAAGATATTGTCTGGTTTTTACGGTTAACCAGTTATGCAAAAGCCATTGAGAATAAAGAGAACTTCGAATATACATTTTATTTGCCATGTAAATACTCAGTATTTTAATCATCATCAACTCTTCATGGATTAGGAGAATTCTCCTGTTCCAGCCTCATATTTATTCCCATCTTTTAACTGGTCTTCCTATTGTTCTGTAGCCTAGAGGTTTATATTTGTATGACTGAAATGGAATGCGAGAGTTATCCAATTAATGCAGTTTAATTAAAACGGTTAATCATTTTTCTAAAATCGACATTTTAAGAAATATTCCATGTAAAGGATAGTTTGGCATGAGGGCATTTTCTTCAATATCCTCATGTTGCATCCTTAAAATATATGAAGCTTAAATATGAAGTTTGGTATTTGACCCAAATTTCCGGTGAAATTTTAGTACCAACATTTTGGATGAAATATATAATACCTTCTCTACCTACTATGTATTTTACATACGACCTTAAAAAAAATGTAGATCTTTATATTTGTTTGTAAGGTTCAATAATATAAACTTGCACATATGCACACCCAAAGGCATTAAAAGTTCGCCTGCGAAAACTAATCGTGAGACGGTCTATTCACCGACCCCGCCCATGTCTTTCATTTGTTTGGGCTCCAGTTGTCCCTTGTACCATTTTCTGATTCAGGAGAGGACTCTCCTATGCCCTTGTTATTCTCTTAAACCATATTGGACAAGACACGTTACCGAAGGGGGCAAGAGAAATGAAAAGTAACATGCAACAAATGAAGTTCTCAATTAGGAACTGATTATCCCTAAACTTTCTGGTTGGACAATGAGACACTTCTCTCACCGGGTCATACAAAATTAGGTACCTAAATATTTTCTCTGTGGTACGTACTGTATTTCTAAATTCCAAAGTAATACATGTATGTGATGTACTAAATTAACACACTGCTTAAAGAAGTCACCTCTTCTGAGGGAGCGTCGAGTGGAGTTGAAAGATGAAAGGGTGGAATGCCCAATCGGTATTGCCTCTTCATATTCACCTGAATGTTGTGCCAGATGGCAGTGACGAAATCGTCGTAAGACCCCCGTCAAATAATGCATTTGAAGCGTAATCACATCACCAGGCGTATTTTTAGGTCTTTGAGTGTTCAACGTACGTAGTTGATTCAGAACGTTTTATATTTGGCCCAGAAATGTAATACAACATTTCATCGCAAATATATGTTTTGAATGGTCCTTTGAATACAAGCAATGGCAGTTTTAGAAAAAACTTAAATGTATGGGTTTGTGTGTGTCTGTGTGCAGATTGACTCAAACAATACAACAAATTCGATTATAATACCGAATATTTATATTTATTTGCCAAATAATATATATATATATATATATATATATATATATATATATATATATATATATATAGAGAGAGAGAGAGACTGTACTCAGAAAATTAAAGATATACATTTTATTAACCTTATAAATATCTTTAATATACGGTATTTAAATCAAAATCGTTAAGAGCCATTTTTGAGAACATCAACATTTTCGAAATTTTTTCCAGGTAAAGAGTAGTTTCAAGTGGGGGAATTATTCTCAAAAACCTTCGTGTAGCACCCCTGGAAGATAATAAAGTTAAAAACCAAGTTTGGTATTTTACCGACTTTTCGTTTTTGAGTTATCGTGTTCAGACACACGGACATATGCACACTGACATACACACGGACCTTTTTCTGAAAATACGTTTGAATACAGGGAACCCTAAAACGTCTATTTACGGTGAAATCTCGGTATTAAATTTTGGGTGGAATGCAATACTTTCTCTATACACTATGTGCATAGTATATGTAGAATATGTAAAAATGCTTATTAAAACTTTCATGTGCGTGTGTATGTATATGAAGAATATAATTGTAACACAACTTGATTTTTTAGCTCGGTATGTTCCAAAGATACAAGTAGGTTTTCAGGAAAATTTCGCTTCTTCAATATACCAATTATTTACATTGAACATATTTCGAATTGTTGTATTCTTTAAAAGTAAACAACGGCTTTAACTAAAATACCATAATATTAAAAAAAGCGTGTTGGAAAATAAAATATAGATGTTGAATTTCCTGGGAAAGCCCCGTGGAGTTAGAATCCTGAAGGAATGTTTTATAATTTTGTATAACTGACAAACTAAGAGAGATAACACAGCACAGAAAATGCAGATCTCTCGAAAATACACAATTTATCAAATACATTTTGAGTCATTCATTTCTAAATCATTCGTTATTTGATTTTAATGTTTCAGTATTTTGCCATTTTTATAGCGTCATTCGCTACTCAGTTTTTCTGTGTATGTTGAAAGAGTACCTATATAATTTCCGGCCAAAATATAAACACTATGTTTTAAATATCTGACTATCGACTTAGTCTCCTCTACCCTCCTCGTATTTGCAGCAAAATGCGTTATGAAAATAGTTATGCAAGGCTTTTATCTCGATTAGTTTCGTATTCGGCTTACCCTGCCCGTAAGTGTAAGACTGACACCCCCCTAGAACTTACAAGTCAATGTCTAAGGGTCAGAAGCCTGTCGGGGAGTCAATGGCATGAACCCCAGGATGGAGAACTTGTTGCCCGTAGCCAGGCATGAACATGAAGTGGATGATATGAAATGTAAGCGATGATTGGAAAGATGATGATGGAGCAATTTGGGGACTGAGTGGCGGGGAAAACCGAAAGACCCGGAGAAAACGCCCTTTGTCCACCACGAATCCCATATGCGGGCGCTTGGGATCGAACCCGGGCCGCCTAGACGGGAGGCGAGGTGTCTAACCACCCATGGCGCCGCCATATTTAAATTAGTGTATGGTAGAATTATCTGTGGAAGATGATAACAGACGACGATAAAGAAAGTCATATGAGTGTTACCTACTAATACTGTTTCTAACACTTTTTGTCTCAGTTTTTATGAATGGAAGAAGCTAAAAGCGAAAAAACAAATGGAATTTAGAACCACAAATCTAATATCTAAAAATACTAAACGAAAACTGGTACAGAAAATAGAGCAATCACTGGGAGATGCTCAAAATTTGCTTTCAGAGAAAAAATTTGAACACAGATTCTATAGGGTTTACGAAAACGTATTCAACAGAGTGTTGGATGCCAAGAAAGATATTTGTATTTATGTTTCATTGAGTGCCACAAAGCATTCCACCGAGTAAAGTGGAAAAGTAAATGGAAATTCTAAAAACACATCAGGGTAAATTGAAGAGGCAGAAAACTATATATATATATATATATATATGACAGAAAAATGAAAAAATGTATGATCAGGAGGTGTGTGAAGATTAGGGAAAATGGAGGCAACATTGAATTATTATTATTATTATTGCAAAGTTATAAATATATTTTTATGTAATTTTTACTATCTACACGTAATATATACCTAGTGTATTGAAGAGGTATTGTATTCCACCCTAAAATTCTATACCGATATTTCACTGGAAATATGTTTTGAGATCCCTGAGTCCAAAAAAAGAGGTCTTTATAAAAATATCGGTATGTTTTTCTATTTGTCTGTATCTGTGGACAGCACCGTAAAATACCAAACTAGCTGTTTATGTTTAGTATCTTCCAAGGATGTTAACCGAATATCTTTAAAAATTCCCCCCCCCCCCACGTTTTTTGGTTTAACGCCAACTTTTACTACTATGGCACCGTATGTGATTCCTCTCCACCACAAACCATCTTTACATGGAAATATTTTTGAAAATTTTGTTTTTTACAAAAATTGCTCTAAAGATTTTGGTCACAATACTGTATAATTAAAGATATTACATCATAAATAAAATGTTTATTTTGAATTCTCTGAGAATAGCCTCTGAAGACCTCTTTATTCTGGATGAGTTTCGCAGATTTTTGTATAACAATTGAACCGTAATGGAAAACTTAATACACAAAAATTTGTAGATCTGGTTAAAATACATAATTTATGTTATATATATTTATCTTGTAAAGTTGACCGTCTGAGATGTTGCTTGTTATTTACTTCGCCTTTAAAATACTTTAACTTTTATCATACGAGAGTTAGACGTATCCTGGCTCTACAAACAAAGGCATTTCATTCACATAGCAACCAGCTTTTAAGAGACTACTATCGCGTTAGCCTAGTCTACTTCGTGCTACTTACAAAGAGACATATATTTAGAACATGTGCTAATTTTATCTCGATTAGCATTCAGTAAACAGAAAAATAACATTTAAAACAATTTGTTACACATATGTTAAGAAAATCATGTAAATGGAACACATCAGCTTCACAGTAGGCTCCAATGCTTCTCCTGATACACCTTGGCAGATGGTTTCAGTCCCTCTTCACAAAAGCTGGAGCTCAGTGCAGTTATAAGCTGCTCCCCACCAAACTATTACTGAAGTACGATGGAGGAGCTTTGGAGCTTTAGTATGAGCTTCTCGTGATGATAAGGCAGGAAGCCTATCATTTTGGAGATCGAAGCACCGTTCAATTGTGAAGAGCTTTCGCCTGTGTGAACACAACCCCATTTGTAACACTGAAGAAGCAGTAAATTTTGATTTCCTCTGGAGCTTAACGCGTGTAGTGAGGAACTGGCCAGTACTTCTCCTATAAGCGCTCAATCCTAGGTAACTTCTAAGCGCAGGACACATGGACTTCTTTGAAATGTTTAGCCTACGAGCCAACGCTGATTATTTCCTGACCGGATTTGTTGGAATACGAGCCGCCACTGCTTCATAATTGTTTATTCTTTATAAGCCTGACAGTGCTCTTTCGGCTCGTAGGCATCAATTGTCCCTTTTTCAATGAATCTATTACTGTCCTAAGCAGCATGCGGATCTTAGGGATGTGAAAATATAAGAAGGAGATTTTCCCGCTCTGTGAAAGCTATTATGGCACATGGTTTCTCTATACTAAAAGTTTTGTAACACACGCTTTGTCTACTACACGCTTTCTCACAATGGTACCTTGAAGTGCTGCTAAGCTAATGGAGGCAAACTTCAAAACCTGTCGTACAATCCGCATCAAAATTGGTAACATTATTTACGACATATTAATGGTTAGTGAATGCAGATGTGGAAGAAGGCTAGTTTAAATTTGGAAGTCGAACCATGATTAACAAAGTATGCATATTATGCTGTAGTCACGACAATGGTTAGATCCCAACTATTCTACGGTGCTGCTGTTTGATGGCGAAAAACAAAAAAATACAGCAGCAGGTAAATTTATCGAATTATAAACATAAGCTTGCTTGTCAGAAGGGATGTAGCCATCGCATTACAGCACTTATTCGGAATTCCTCCCATTGATATTTACTTATAGGGTAACTCTAAAACACGCTTAGTGCAAAGAGGGAACTAGAGAGGTGGTTGTTCATCTTATTTCACCTCCATCCTAAATTTCCTGGCCTTTGTGTCAATATTGTGGTTACAACACTGTTACATTTATACTTTATTTTTAACCATATATTTTTGCAAGTGAACTACAGTTTTTATTCCAATTGGAACAACAATTATAGTTGCTCAACTAATTGCACACCACAACAAATATTAACAATACATATCATAGATCCAGGTTGCGGCTGTCAAAATCAAATGTATACTTAGTTGCAATATCTAGATGTATATATTAATAATATATTTAAAGTAGGGCAGTCTTATCCATTGGTTGTACGTACACTCAAGACAGTAAAAATACGCCCACTGCTGTGTGTTGCGGGGACTCGGGTCATCCCAAGTTTTTCATTGCTGCCACAACGTACCACGCGATTAAGAAAAGGCAAAACCGTTTTAGCAATCCATCCATTGATCTCTCGGCTACACTGGATGCTCCCTTAGAAGAGGTTAACTGGTTGAGTGACCCGGGCCCCGCCTGTAAGAAACTCCCTGCCCACCGCCGCCGCCGGCCGCTAGAGCTCTTCTTAGACAGCCCGGATCAAATTCGAAAATAAGACACTGTATAAGCAGTTATTTAGTTCACACGTGCGCTAATTGCCTTGACATTAGAACTTCAATGCGCAGCGAATAGAAAAGATCAATCTAATTTTGTATCTCTCGGTGAGAGAGGTCGACTATTATTGTACCAGACGCAACTTAATTTGCCGTAACTTCACTTCCATCCATTTCCTTTGGGAATATGACGCTTTTAAAAGTATATCAACAGGTGAAAGACCCCGTCTCACGATAAGTATTTCCAGGCATATTTTTAATGCCTTCGAGTGTACCTACTCGGGCTTTAAAGGCGGAGCTTATCGGACTTCCGTCTACGTCGCGTACCTCTTCGTTCCTACTGGAGGCTAGAAAGTTTCTTTTGCGGAGTTGCTGAAATGTAATGAAAGTCGCGTCTTTCTCAGGGTATGGAGCACAGAAGTGACACGAGACATATTGCTGATACTCTTAATTGCTAAGAGATTTGTCGACCTGGGGACATTTTGGAGCATGCTGCAGTTCAATTCCACGAGTATATTTAAAAGAAAAATGCCAAACATAACGCGCGATATCATCATGGATGCTCACTTAGCGTCTGACTTTGCGTTGATTGTACACGAATATCACTTCCTGAAGTCTACACGCGCACGATTATATTCTATCTTTGGCGAGCGATATTGCTGCTTTCTGTCCTGAAAAACTATACGTAGAACCTCTGGATAGGCAGAGAGGGCCCTGTGGCTCCTGGACACCTGCATTTATACCGTTTTTAAAGTTAATTTTGGCGCCTTAAATTTATTTTGCGATTGCTTGAACGTATCATGTTTAAACTTCAGCGTCCTATTGGCTGAACTTTATAAACCCGTTGATGTGGCAAGTATCCTGCTTTTTCCTTGTACCCCCTTGACGTCACCTGCTGTATCGAACGTTTGGAATACAATGTCCAACCCCTAACGCTATATTTTTACTTTTTGTACACGTGCTATGTACATAGTGTATAGAGAAGGTATTGTAATGCACTAAAGAATTTGATATCAAGATTTCATCAAAAATACATGTTTTGTGTCCCCCTGAATATTAACAAAGCATTTTTGGAAAAGTCTGCGTGTAGGAGTGTTCGCGCGAGTGCGCTCGTGTGTGTGTGTGTGCGTGCGTGTGTATGCGTGCGCGCGCGCCTGTGGACAGCATAGCTGAAAAACGAAAATCCCATTAAATACCAAACTTGGTATTCAAGTTCAGCATATTCCAAGAATCGACACGAAGATTTTCAAGAAACCCCAACTACCCTTTTCATGGGAAAAAAATTCGAAAATTTTGAATGTCTCAAACGATTTGGATTAAAATATAGTATATTAAAGATGTAAGACTTGAAGCTTTCACGGCGAATGTTGTTCATTATGGCTTCACGGGTGATCAGCCGTGTCAGGTGTATAAAATCCAAGCTTTCGACCATTGCACACTCCATGGTCTTCATCAGGGACTGCATGCAATGGTCGAAAGCTTGGATTTTATACACCTGACACGGCTGATCACCCGTGAAGCCATAATGAACTATATTAAAGATATTTACCTGAAAAATAAAATGTATATCTTGAATTTCCTCGGAATAGGCCCTGAAGACTACTTTATTCCGGATGAATTTTAGGGTATTTTGTATAACTGGCAATTCGTAAAAGATAGACAAAAACTTAATTAACATAGAATGTACATCATGATTAAACACACAATTTGTTATATTATAACATTTTTTCGTGGAGTGGATCTTTTTGAGATATTTCTTGTTATTGGTTTCAGCTTTAAAGAACATACTTTCCTCATCCGGGAATTTGTCAACTCCTGTACATACAAGGAACTTCAGTGACATAGCAACGCTTTTAACTAATACTTTAGCCTATGCTACTCCCTTATTTCCCTTCTACTTGCATGGAAGCATGTAATAAGGCTATTTGTGCTAATTTTTTCTCGATTATCATGAAATAAGCTTTTTAACAATTTGTTGCAGAGAAGAGAAAGTCATGTGAATAGAACACGTCAGATTTTTCCTCTCAAAGGGACTTGCCATCTTGCAAGACCACAGAGTTTACTACTTATTTCCCTGACAAAAGCATCCCAGGTCCACAAATACAATCGTTATACACATTCTATTGAATATCTTTATTATGTATACGTTTTAAAATTTGAAGAGGAATTCTTTTTTTATAACTTTAAAGGGTATTAGTTTGGTTCAACCTTCTTTGTAGTACAAGATTTCAAAACCAACGTTTTATATTTTTTTCAATTTTAGCAATATGTTTAAAATTACAACTAAATCTATTCTATCTACAAATTAAATATTCGGCAGGCCGAAAAGAATTTCCGCCGCAGAACATACAATGTTAGTTTTAACTGCTGTTTTAAAGATGGCAACACTGAAACTGTTTATGTAACAGAAATTGTTATAAAGCCTTTGGAGCAATAAAGAAAGAGTAGGGAGATACAATGATATAATCTTGAGCTAAAACAGCGAAGCATGAATATTTGTTGCATGGGTAGCAATTATAAAATTGACGTGGGTTCAACACCTGAAGTGAGTGTGAAATATATGAGATTGCGCAAAGTGGAACCAATCATTGGTTTACTTTTAATGTGTAGGGCGACATGACGATACTGCCTTGCTCACCTCACATTCTCTCGTCGAGTGACGAAGGTGGTGGATTCGTTTCATCTGCGCGGCAATACTAATTTCTACGCTGGTAATGTATTTAAATTAAACACTTTGCATACAGCCACTTACATAATCTTCAAGTTCATACCTACATTTATCTTATGAATGTAATATTCTTACGCTGTCTTATAATAATATACTAAACTGTTTCTCTTTCACAATGAAAAAAGCAGTAAAGTTCCGTTGCTATTAGCCTTAAAACATTTAAAACAATTTGATCAACGTAATAAATTGTTTTGTTTTAAACGCAGTATTTTATAACTTGCGCGTAATATCTTCTCTCTGGGGGTTTCACTCAGAGATGAGTATGACTTCAATTTCAGTTCGTTAAGCTTACGTTCTCTGTCCAACTCTAAGAGAAATATTTTAATATATACTTCAAATATAGTAATAAAAATATTATTTATTAAATCGCATCAAATATCTCTAATGTGCACTCAACATTTTAGGTAAGTTCAGTTCCGGACACCTAATAATCTAAACTAAACCCCTAAAAACTGAATCATATGACAAGTTTGAAATACGAATATTCAGAAAGTGTCTTTTGAAATTGTAACTAAATATCTGTAAGATTACCAAAGTTTGCTTTATACTTCTGATCATAGTGTGTGTGATATTGTATTTATATTTGCAAACTGAAATGTGAATATTAAACAAGAAACTGTCCTGTTTTGTAAGGTACAAAACATTCTTTCATAAAACAGACAGCGTTATCTATCTACGGCAGAAAGTAAACAAGTACGTTCTTGCCCTCTCTCTCCTTCCTGCTTTACCTTTGCTTCCGACACGCCTCAGTCAGCGGCGAGTCTGGACGTCTCGTATACTAGGGAGGTTGGATCATAATCGGCTGGTATAAATTAGAATCAGACATACAACAGAGATGCAAAAAATCAGAAGTGATGAAGGCTCATTTTGAAGAATGCGGAAGTGTGGAGATGCTTTAGTAGATAAAGAGGAGATAATCTATCTGAATGTCCTTACGCACTTATGAAACATGTTCACAGATTCCTCCTGTACTAAGATATCAGGGTAAGGATTGCAATTGCTAAAAGAGCTTTCAATAAAAATAGAAAAACTCGATTTGCAGCTAAGGAAGATGCTTCTGAAACGCTACGTCTGGAATAAAGCATTATATGCAGCTAAAACATGGCCAATGAGAAAAAGCTGATGCGTTCCATTCACATGAATTTCTCTACATCTCTACAACAAATTATTGTTAAACATTTTACTCTTCTACGTACTGCATGCTAATCGATAAAAAATAAAAGAAATCCTCTTGTTACTTGCTTCCTTGTAAGTAGAAGGGTAATCCATAGGCTAAAGTGATAATCAAAGCTGGTTGCTATGTGATTGAAGTTCCTTTGTGTGTATGACCAGTATTTTAAAGCTGAAACCAATAAACAGGAATATTTCAAAAACTCCACGAAAAAAATGTATGTAACATAAATTGTGTGTTTTAGAAAGCTCTACATTTTCTATTAAGTAAGTTTTTGTCTATCTCTTACAGTTTAACAGTTATGCAAAATATAGCAAAATTCATCGAGAATAAAGAGGTGTCTAGAGGCTATTCCCAGAAAATTCAAGATGTATATTCTATTTGCCATATAAATATCTTTAATATACGGTAATTTAATCAAAATCGTAGAGCCACTTTAGAGAAAGATAACATGTTCTAAATTTTTTACATATAAATGGCAGTTTGGGGTAGGAGTATTTTTATCAAAATCTTCGTGTCGCATCCCTGGAAGATAATAAACTTAAATACCAAGTTTTGTGTTTTGCCCCCCCCCCGACACACCCACACACACGGACCTTTTTCTAAAAGTACTTTTTATACAGGGGATCCTAAAACATGTATTTTCGGTGAAATCCCGGTATAGAATTATAGGGTGGAAGGCAATATCTTCTCTATACACTATGTACATAGCATGTGTGGAGAAAGTAAAAGTGGAAAGAAAGTAGAGTTTTGAGAAATGATGCTGGAGAAAAATATAGCATATTCAGTACACGATAGGAATAACCATATTTTAAGAAGAGCGGACGAAAACAGATATATCTTGCAGTCTGTACAGAAGAGGAAAGTAAAATTGTTAGGATATATCCTTAGAAGAGGATTTCTTCTAGACGCCATGAAAAACAAAACTAAAAGTAGCGACAAGACTGGGCATAGGAACAATAGAAATACTAGACGACACGAAGAAGAGAATCTATGGAAAGTTGAAAGATGCAGCGAAAATGGAAAGTGCTGCACAGATATGTGGGTTGTGCGCCTAATGCAAAGAAAAGAAAGAAAATTGTGTTGCATTTACACGAATTTCCCTACCTATTCTAATAACTATTCTTACAAAAGAATATTCTTGTATGTAGATCATGCTAATCGAGATAAACATTAGCAGAAATTGTCGTATCACTTCCTTCCTTCTAAGGAGATGAAAATAAGGGAATGATATGGTAAAACGACAGTCAAATATTTGAAAAGCTTAAAGTTCGGCTCGCTTTGCACGACTACCAGCAAGAAAAGAAAGGTGATTTCCCGTTTGAGAAATTTTTCGTATTTAAAATTGTAACCCAAAACAAAGAATATCTTGCATATGGTCAACTGTACAAAAAGTATATGACAAAAATTGTGTGTTTTAACGAAATCTACATTTTTGTGTAGTAAATTTTTGCCATCTTTTACGGTTTTGCACTAATGCAACATTCATCCAGAATGAAGAGATCTACAGAGGTGTTTGCCAGAAAATTTAAGACGTACATTAAATTTGTAATGTACACAGTATTTTTATCAAAATCGTTGGAGCCATTTTGGAGAAAAATATTTTCCAAACTTTTTTTAGTAAGGGGTAGTTTGAGGTGGGGGGATTTTCTTGAAAATCTTCTGTCGCGTCCTTGGAAGACACTGATTTACTGTTGAACGATCTTTTCGTTGCAGAGTTATGCGTTCCCCCCCACACGCACACACACACGGACATATTTCGAAAATGCTTCTCGAAAAATCTATTTCTGGTGAAATCTATGTGTTGAATTTTTGGAATACAATAACTTCTCTATATATTATGTACATTGTACATACGGCTAAAGAAAGGAAAAAAAAATGGTTTGGGGCACAATGTGATGAACGTATTGATTGACTCAAAAATAGGGGCAAGAGATACAATCTGTGTGGTTATCATTTCCATACGCTCGGATATTATAGTTTCCAATGTTACCTGTAAAAGCTACGGTATATTGAATAAAATATCGAGAAAGGTAACCTTAATTATTATGAAGTTTAATAAGTTGTGTTGCTGGCTTCATTGAATGCTGCGTATAAGCTATAAGGTTTCAGAGAGAAAAGCATTTTCATTTTATGTAGCATCAGAATCGGTAATAGACAGGCCCCTGGCAGGGAATATCAATTCCGCTTTCCCATCGACTATCGATACATAGCAGAATTTTATTATAGCTTAAAGCGTTTAATCTTCTTTATCTACATCTGTCCCAGTCTCCGAGTGAAGAGTAAAAACTATAGGATCGGTTCAATGGAGGGTGTGCTTCCTCTAATGCTCTCCGTTCTTTTCTTCTTTCCGAATTTATCTCGTCCCTCGCTAATGAACATGCTCAAAGTATATAAAAAGTACTTTGTGGTAACTTTTCAAAGCACCTGAAAGCGTTAAAAGCTATGCTTTGAGGTAGGCCAAATTCGCTGCTGTGGCATTCTGAGGAATTTAACAAACTGGGCATGAAAAATGTGTTTTCTTCCTTTTTGTCTTCAGTGGCCATGTCAGGGGTGTCAAGTTGAGATTTGCAGTGGAGGCAATTTAAATTCATTCAGAACATTTTTATTTCCTCAGTGACTATATAATAAGAGAAATACTGTATTTCACCAAAAAATTCGTTGAAATTTTGCCGTAAGTACTTGTCTTGAAGAGCTTTATTAAAAAAAAAAAAAATAGAAAATGATTCGCAAGCGCCTTGCGTGTGTGTGTTTGTGTCTGTGAACAGCATTGCAGCAATATGAAAAATCCTTTAAATACCAAATTTGTATTTAAATTAATCACCTTTCAAGGTCACAAGAAACTTCCCATCCAAACTACCGTTTAAATGAACCATTTTTTAGAACATTTCGATCTTCTCAAAGGTGGTTCCAACGGTTTTGATTGAAATTCCATATAGGTACTTACATTTGAATTTTATGGAAGTAGTCTCTGAAGACCTCTTCATTCTGGAGAACTTTGCATAACTAGTGAACTGTACGAAAGAGACACAATCTTACTATACAAAGATAGTTGTACACACAATTTGTCTTATGCATTTGTGTGTGACGTTCACCATTTTCAAGATATTATTTGCTATTAGTTTCAATTTTAAAATAAGTCTACTTTCCACAAACCGGAACTCTTCATTTCACCTCATTTGTTTACTCCCACCAAAGCGAACCGAATTTCAATTTCATCGTATAGCGATAGTTTTTAAAGAATTTAACTGTCAGTTTAACCTAGTGTATACTTTTCTTTCCCTTCTACTTGCAAGAAAGCACGTTTCTGTTATGTTCATCTCGATTAGTAGGAAGTAATATAAGAATAACTTTTGTAGTAATATTAATTTGTTTTTTCATACAAGCCGTGTGTAGGGCCGAAGTTGGACGGCTAGAGTCAGGCCAAACTTCAATGTCATTTGAGTTGGCTAGATTATGAATTCCGGGACTTAATAGTACTTACAACTTTGTAAGCGCCCCTGGGAGTATGTATGTCATTTCAAAAGATTGTAAGATCACCTTGTGGTTTACCGGAAAGCACGAGTCATTTGAGAAATTTAGTGCCGTGCGGCATGTTGCCATGGTAGCTCAATGGTTAGAACAACCGGCTTGAGATCGGGAGGTCTGTGGTTCAAGTCCTGGCTATGGAGTTGAATTTTTCAGCCTGACTCTACCTATCAAGTGCTGAAATGATAGTTTGCCAGACAAGAGGTCACAGAGAAAGTCCTGCGAAAGGAGTACATCAAAATGTTACTTTCTCTACACATTACATAGGTAGAGAAGGTATTGCACTCCACCCAAAAAATTCGATACCGAGATTTCACCGGAAATACACATTTCAGGGTCTCATGTATCCTAAAAAGCATTTTTACTTTCTCTACACCTACTACGTACACAATGTATAGAGAGGGTATTGTAATACATCCACAATTCGATACCGAGATTTCAACGGAAGCGTATGTTTTGAGACCCCTGAATCCAAAAAGGACATTTTTAGAAAAATGTCCGTGTGTGTGTGTGTTTTTTTTTTTGTTTGTCCGTGCGTGCTTGTGGGCAGCATAGCTCAGAAACGAAAAGACCGTTAAACACCAAGTTTGGTATTAGCACGAAGCTTTTCGAAAAAGTCCTCCCACCACCAACTAACTACCCTTTAAAGGAAAAAAATTGGAAAGTTTAGATTTTCTCAAAAACGGCTCTAACGATTTTCATTAAAATGTATATCTTCAATTTTCTGGAAATAGCCTTTGAAGACAGTTAATTCTGGATGAAGTTTGCATAACTGGCAAACTGTAAGAGATAGGCAAAAACTTGCATAACCAAAAATGTAGATCTCATTAAAACACACAATTTGTTATATGCACTTTTTTCGTGGAGTTGACCGTTTTTGAGATATCCCCTGTTATTATTTTCAGATATAAAATACTTATACAGGAATTTGTCCATACAACGGGATATCAGTCATATAGCAACCAGCTTTTGAATATTACTTTAACCTTTGATAATTCCTTATTTTGCTTCTACTTATAAGGAAGCAAGTAATAACACTGCTAATTTTTTTTCCCCATTACCTTGAAGTAAATAGAAGAACAAGTTTTTTAACAATACTTTATTGCAGATATGTAGAGAGTCGTGTGAATGGAACACGTAAGATGTGTGTCAGTGTATCCGTTTGTCTGTGAACACGATAACTAAAAAACTAAAAGTCTGTAAAATAACAAGTTGGTATTTACTTTTAGTACCATCGACGCGAAGCATAGTTTCTGTTATGACAGCTTTTGGTTTAACCCTACAGTGAATCTAGTCTCCAAAGTTATATAAGAACAGCGCAATACACAATTACAAAACTAGTTGTTGAGTATATTGATAGGTGAACTAGATTTTTTTATTATTTGTGACTATATTTTCTAAAAAAAAATTCTGATGACTTCTATTCTATGATTTTCTCTACATCTCTACAATAAATTAACTAGCTGCCCGGGGTGGATGGTGCACCTAACGAAAAAAACTCAGATAAAACCTTCCATTTACAGTATATACCATGCAATGAAATAAAATTACAATTAAATAATTTGACAACACTTTATTGTGTGCCCTGTAACTCTTGATTGTACTTTCCTTCCGGAGGGGAAAAAAATAGCGCCGATAGTTTACCAACTCTCGACTACGCAATGTACAACATGCGAAAAATACAATTCAAGGTACATATATTACACAAACTTCTAACGATTGACCTTGGGACTTATCGTCATTGCGAATACAAGGCCGCTTTAATTCAAAAGGAAAGTCGGTTGATATTAATGGTATTCTTGGAATAAGTATATCCTCGCCTTTCAGCTTTCCTATGTTATAGCAACTTAAATAAAAATGTTCATAATTTTTTCAACAACGAGTTTTGTTCCGCTCATAATTTCGGCTGATTGATATTGCGTAGTATGATTATCAACGAGTCAAACTTGAGCTGTAAATTGTGTGGCGGGAATCCTGGCAAATCCAATGAATTTAGAAATTCAGTTAGATAATTGACGACTTCATTTGGATTGGTAATGGAATTGATCGACTTAAATGGATGCATTTGTCCAACAATTTTACCCTGAATTTTTACATTCAAATCATCTCCATTCTTATAAGTTGCTGCTAAAATGGCTCGTTCGCTCAACCAAGCATAGTTTTTTTGTAATTTTCACCAATATTTGGGAACCTTTTCGATATTAATAATTCTTCCTTTGACGTTGTGAAGTGATAAAACTTTGATAAACGAAATGAGGCAAGTAGAAGGGTCAACAGGAATTTTCCCGCCAGTATCTTCTAATGCCTTTGCATAAGGACGAAGTAAGGTAGTGCGGAAAGGATGACATGTGGTTAACAACGTGGGCAACCATAACAATGTCGTTGGCATAATAACAGTAATGTCAGCGCATTCATAGTGTGGCGGGTAAATGTTGGTAATGAATTACAATATGGAGAAAGTCACAAAGCCTCATTCATGCTTCTTCCAAATCTCTTTCTTTCCTTTACTCCTAATGTTGTCCACCTCTTTCTTTATTTTCCTCTATGTCAAAACATCCATTTTTAAGGCTAACAATGACATAACTAAAGAGCAAGTAGATCTGGTTGGGCAATTGATAAGCTTTTATTTGACGATAGCTTTGTGTATTAAATTTCTCCATTTAACCCAAAATATTACTTGATTAAGTGCATTAAGTGCACTGCAATTGCAGTGTGATGGTTACGTGGATATCTTCATGTTCTTTAGCTAGCTCATGTACCATATAACGTCAAATAACCAACATCTGCAATAGGAAGTTAAACCTAAAACGGATCCCATCAATTCTCCGCCATTTTCAGATTCCAAGAAGGATTAATGGTTATGTGCATTGTTTAGAAATTGTTCATTTTAATGATTGACAACAAAAATATACTTACTTCTTTATTTAAATGATGTGACTAAGGGAATGATAGTTAATATATAAGAAACTTATTTGATTTTCATAGTTATCTTGCGTCATTTGTCTCCATAACCGGGTGCATTTCCTTGGCATTGAAGGGGGACAAAATGGAGCAGTAGGTACTAAGGCCGTTTGGTGGCAAATAATAAGTACGTATTTTAGGGTTTCGTCGCCAGGAAAACTTCTTCTACTCTACTTCTAAGAGTAACAAAAGTAATACATAAACATGTATTTGAATTACATTGCTGCGTTGTCATCTCCATAAAGTGTTGCGTTACCTTAGCATTGGATGAGGAGGAAATATACTACTTCAGCCATCTAATGGCAAATAAATAAGTACTTACTCTAGGTGATAGTGGCAAGGATAGTTACTTTGCAGCTTTATTTTGAACAATAGGAGCAAGGAAAGGACAGTTAATATATAAAAAGGTATTTGAATTTCACTGCTGCGTTGCGTCAGTGTCGATAAACTGGTGCGTTACCTTAACATTGATTGGGGAGGGAAAATTTAGCACTACCACGACAATTTAGCAACTAATAACCATAGTATCACTGCCATCTGGTGGCTATTAACCGAAATGCATTCGCCTTGCATGGTGTTTATTCATATTATAAGATTTTAAATACTTTCCCGTACTATTTTTAAACATTTTCGTTTCCAAAAACCTTTTCGTGACAATAACGAACACAACAAAAAAATAATTGTTCAATTTGATGCAGTCGTTCGGAAGTGATACCCGTACATACATTTCAGCGATTCATTTATATATATATATATATATATACTTATTCTTCTCTTTACTTAATGCTTTACTTAATGCTAATCGAGAGTACATTAGCAGAATTGTCTTATTACTTGCTTGCTTGTAAGTAGAAGGGAAATAAGGGAGTACCACAGGCTAAAGTGATAGTTAAATTTTTTATAAGCTGGTTGCTATGTGATTGAAGTACCTTTGTTTGTATGGACAGGAAAGTATTTTAAAGTTGAAACTAATACCAATGAATATCTCAAAAACGTTCAACCACACGAAAAAATGTATACAACAAATTGTGTGCTTTAACGAGCTCTACATTTTCTGTTCAGTAAGCCTTTGTCTACCTCTTACAGCTTACTAGTTAATTCCGCAAAATTCATCTAGAATAAAGAGATCTTTAGAAACTATTACCTGAAAACTGAAATATATTTTAATAGACGATATTTTAATCAAAATCATTAATGATTTTTGAGAAAATCAAAATTTTGGAAAATTATCCATTTAAAGGTTGTTGGAGGTGGGGAGATTTTCTTGAAAATCTTCGTGTCGTATTTTTGGAACATGCCGAACTTAGATACTAAGTTTGGTATTTAACGGTCTTTTCATTTTTGAGCTATGCTGCCCGCAAGCACGCACGCACGCACGCGCGCGCGCGCGCACACACATACACACAAATGGACATTTTTCTAATAAAAAGCGCATTTCGACGGTCCTTAACCTATTGAATTGTTACGCGAGTATGCAATTTTCAGATCCAAACAAAATGATTAGTGCTGCATTAAAGTTTTCTCTATTAGTTTTTCCAGTAGGCTCCTTATTGCTTCACAAATATGTTATAATCTCCACAACTTCTCACAAATTCCTGTTTTTATTCCTTCTAAATAAGTAAAGTTCATGACTTCTATTGTTTTCTTATTTACGAGGGTGGTTTGTTTAGGCTGATGAAAAACAAGAAAATGTCTTTAAACAATTCACCTTACTTCTCGACATATTCTCCTTAGAAGGACAGAAGAATATACACTTCGATCAATAATCCTTAAGCTTTTTCATCCCGTCGAGAAAATAAGTTTCGTCAAACTCTGTAAAATACACGTTGACTGGTATTACCACTTCCTCATTTGACAAAAATTTCTTTCCACCAAGCCACGTTTCAAGTAAGGAAACAGAAAAAGTCACTTGGGTTTAAATGTGATCAATAGGATGAATGAGAAAGCAATTCAAAGCCAATTCATGCAATTTTGCCATTGTTATCGCTGAAGTGTGGGACGGTGCATTAGATCAGTGAAAGACCAGTTTTTTGAGTGTTAACTTTGGTCTTTTTCAGCCAACGCGTTTCAAACACTCCAACAACGAAGAATAATAAGACTATTATGGTTCTGGCTTTTTCTAAGTAGTCTACAAAGATTATTTCCTGGGAATCCCTTACAACAGTGGTCATCACTTTACCGGCTTACAAAATGTTCTTTGACTTCTTCAGTGCACTTTTACCAGCGTTTGTCCATTGTGTTGAGTGACAATGGATCCAGATTTCATCAACTCACAAATTCTCGCAAAGAGTATTGTGGATTGCGATTAAACATTGTGATGAAATTGGTTCCGGATGCGCTTTTGGTTGACTGTTAGCAATTTCGGCATCCATCTTGCTCGCAGCTTTTTCATAGTCAATTCTCCATCCATAGTATTATACACTCGCTCAGTTGAGACGCCTACAACCTCAGAAATCTCATTTTTTATTCTTGCACTATCATATCATGCATTTTGTCAATGATTTCTCTTGTGATGACCTTAATTGGACGGCCGCACCACGCTTGACCTACCACGTTCAAATTAATTAATCCAAATGTAAATGAACGTCAATTGGGAATCCCATACAACAGTGGTCATCACTTTACCGGCTTACAAAATGTTCTTTGACTTCTTCAGTGCACTTTTACCAGCGTTTGTCCATTGTGTTGAGTGACAATGGATCCAGATTTCATCAACTCACAAATTCTCGCAAAGAGTATTGTGGATTGCGATTAAACATCGCCAAACATTGTGATGAAATTGGTTCCGGATGCGCTTTTGGTTGACTGTTAGCAATTTCGGCATCCATCTTGCTCGCAGCTTTTTCATAGCCAATTCTCCGTCCATAGTATTATACACTCGCTCAGTTGAGACGCCTACAACCTCAGAAATCTCATTTTTTATTCTTGCACTATCATATCATGCATTTTGTCAATGATTTCTCTTGTGATGACCTTAATTGGACGGCCGCACCACGCTTGACCTACCACGTTCAAATTAATTAATCCAAATGTAAATGAACGTCAATAGTGATGCAGAGTCCTCGTGAACTTCATCCAATTCTGTTCTGATATGTGCCGCATTCTACCTTTCAAATGAAATTAATATTTAATTATAGTAAAACTCGGTTTTTCCACTTTCAATCACAGTCAACACATTGACCAATTGAGAGGCAGTCAAAAATGAACTGTACGCTATATAGTGTTGACATTTTTACGACATTTTAAATGATCAGGCTTACTATGAAGGCTGCAGCAGGGTTACAAGTGACAGCGGCTTGCCCGGGTCCAGATCAATCGGTCGAGCACTTCTTGAGATCTCTTTTACTCAGGGCGCGTACATTGTTCAGGGATTTATTCGGTGTAAAGAACATTTTCTTTGAAGCACAACTGACATATATTTAAAACTTTTCAACACAGTTTCAACTTTGAAAGATAGCCCTCTTTCTTTTAAAACTGCATATCGTCTCTAATTTAACGACTTTATTCCCGACGAAAATTTTCTATTCACGTCAAAAATATTAACTTAACCATCTATCTTTGCCTTGCAGGTAAATGTGCTTTCCTTCTAGCTTGAAACTAAGATGTTCCGGACAATGATTTTCTCGATTACCCGGAAAAATCAACTATCTCGTCGAAAATTATAATTGTGCTTCGTAATAATATTATGTCTGAGAGTACACCAAACTCTTTCGTCACCTTAATCTTCCTGTCTGATGAGGAAATGTTGTCCCTCAGACTAAGTCTCTCGGGGACCTCCTCCCCCGATGAAGTCAGAAGGAGATGTGCAAAAATCTTTAAAAAAATTTCCTTGGTTATTACAAAAAAAAATTCCGTTGCTACAACAGTTTGACACAAAATTAAGCAGCTCGTCACCATATGAAAAATCGACTGATGAAAACAAAACCGAAACGAAATTCCATATTCACAAAAAAGTAACCAAGGAGTAATAACATAAAACACAAAATGACGAAAAAGACTTATTCTTACAAAATAAATATTACAATGCAAAATACAAATAAAACATTAAATAAACATGGCTATTGATCCACAATGCTAGATTTTGCTTCAAGGCGCAACAAAAAAGTTCCATTCCTTCATGGAGATTTGCTAGACTTGTCAAACCACCCTCATATTATCTATTATTTTACAATTGTATTACTAAAACAATATATTAAAGGTATTTGTATGGTATTGAAATACAAATTCTGCTATTCAAATAGGTAGAATTTATTAGAGTATGATGTATTGATATAAAACATCTGATTAGTTCCATCGCGTATCTTTCTTTAGCTATTCCATACACAAACGATATTTACAATTTTTCTCTTGTCTAAAAATACCCTGGAATTATATTACCTAGACTCACCGCCGGCGCTGGTGTGCTGACGCTAATTGAAACCTCTCGCGCATCGGTAGGTGAAGGGCAAACGTGATCTTTGCAGTATGTTCAGTACGCTTAAAGGCTTTAAAAGTGAGATGGTTTAAGAGTATTCGGGTTTAATAATTAACATGGTGCACTTCTATAATGCATAACTGTACCAATCACCGGAAAATGATTCCGAGGTCACTTTGCATCAGTAAGAATAAATAGAAACATTTGTGTTCCTGATTCATTCCCATTCTCGTGGGTTTCCTCGGTCACTAAGAGAACGATAATTTATTTTAGGTTCCTAATACATAAATTAGAATTATTGAGCAAGTCTTCAAGTGCTCCGAATCGTAATAAATTTGAGCCATCAAAATATCACAGCCTATACTCAGTGCATTTTGCGAAAAAATTTTTCCATGAGAATAAAGACAAGATGGTGCTAAACCCTGACACAGTTCTTTCAGTATTAGTTTCCCTTGTTAACTGACAAATGTAACGAGAACGCTAATTTCATTCTTATGACTATTTTGTATATGTTTTATTAGTATTAGAAGGCAGTGTTAAAATATTAGATTCAATATTATAATTTGACCTAAATAAATAAAAAAAAAAAAAAACCTGAAATCTCGATTAAATTAATTTTTCAAAACTGTAATTTTAGACTGAAATGCGACCCCACAGGGTGCAAAAAGGAATTTTGCAAATGTGTTAGAACATAATGTCAAATAATCGATTCTAATTTTAGATTTGTTTATAAATTATTTCAGGAAGCTCAGACCCTTCTCTCCTGTTTTGCACATATTAATATACCTATATTATCTAACTCAAATATATCACAAATACTGATAGAAAATGTTTACTTAACGTCTTGAATATACTGAAGAGGTATATAAGTACACAATTTCACGTTTATTTTATTCTTATACTGTACACACCATCTCTGAAAATCCAGTATCGCGTATGGTTTTTTTTCTGCTAAATCAATTTATTTGTTTGTTTTCATTTATTTACATGTCGCATTAAAACTGTACTTCTCGATTAACTTAACACACATTCAGTATCGCATCCATATTTCCAGCCTCTTTAGGGTGGGGAATAAGAATAGCTTCATCAGCCTAGAATCGAACCCAGCATATTTTTCATTTTTAATTCAGCATTTTGACCACTTTACTGCAAAGACACTCTTAACAAACCCTCTCTTTATTATTCTTGTTGACGACTTTGTGCATTAAGGTAAAAAGAAAGTATACGTGGAATCACTGAGAAGAAACTGAGAAAATGGAATTAAAGCTGAATTATGCTCTCTGTGATGCTTACATCCTTTTGTAAAGCACTTTAACTGCAGGTATGCGAAAAATGTTGTTCCGTTGTGGGATGAAATTCTGTCTCGTCAATGAAGTGATTTTAATCAACTTCCAACAAAACATTCAATGTCTAACCCCTGTGCATAGATGTTGACGATCATAAAGAACGTGATGTTATAATTATTTGCTACTCAGGTATCCTTATGACGTAATTATATCTGTTTCAAATGTCACTGTTTTCCCATTACAACCAATGTATTGCGCGCGACCTAGGGAGTCTCTTGCCCGCAATCAGACTTCTTCATATTACACACTTTATCTGGTCTGTGCAGCTAGGCGTGTAGGAGCTTGCTTATCTACATCATGCCTATCGAAATAAACATTTCAAAAATTGGTCTTGTTACTTGCTTCCTTGTAAGAAGGCGGATAAAGGAATACATCAGGCTAAAGTGATAGTCAATTCTTTTAAAAACTGATCGCTAAGTGAAACAACAGGGGTCCCGTTTGAGAAAGGTTAAGTAGTTCAGAATTTAAACCAATAACAAGCAATATCTCGAAAAACGATCAACTCTACAAGAAAATTGTATATGATACAAATTGTGTTTTAACGAGATCTAATTTTTGTGTGGTAATTTTAAATCTCTCTTTTCTGTTAAACCGTTATGTAAAATTTTGCAAAATCCAGAATAAAGAGGTTTTCAGAGGATATGCCCAGAACATTTAAAATATAAATTTTATTTATTATATAAATATCTTTAATATAGAGTATTTTAATCAAAATCGTTAGGCTATTTTTGAGAAAAACACAATTTTCAAAAATTGTTCCACGTAAGTGGAGTTAGTGGTGAGGAAGATTTTCTTGAAAATCTTCGTGTCTTCGTATGTTCTTAGAGGATACTAAACATAAACAACAAGTTTCGTATTTAATGGTCTTTTGGTTTTTGAGATATGCTATCCTCAGACACATCTTCTAAAAATCCTGTTTTCGGACTTAGGGGAGCTCAAAACATATATTTTCGTGTAATTTCCACATAGAATTTTTTATTAGAATACAACACCTTCTCTAGTTACTATTTGCATTGTAGGTACTTAACGTGCTAGAGAAAGTAACAAAAGTCTTAGTTCACAAAGGAAGATATCCTAAAAGCTCTAAAGGTGTTATACAAGGCAACATATTCAACTGAAAATTTTTCTTGATTAATAAGAAATAAATAGAGCAATATTATACTTTTGAAGAGTATTTTGTGAAACAGTGGGTAGAGAAATCATGTAGAGGTTTAGCATCTCCAGTTTTGTTCTGGTATTTTTAAAATTTTGAATCAAATTGGTTTCCATGGGTATTTTAGGATATACGTACTTCTGTCTCCTTGGTGGCCCTTCTCAATTATCTAGGAAACCAAGCATCCCACTACTACAGAAGTTGCTGGATAAAGATTTGCCTACTTCGCGTAAGGACATCCGGTCCTACCGATACCTAATTACTAGTGTAGGCAAGTCCTGCCCCTCTTGCGGTCTGTGCTCTCAACTGTTTCAAACGCTTATCATCACTGAGAAATTAAATGACTACGATTATCGGAAACCGCTCCCCTACTGTATTCCTCTTTACATTAGAAAACTACGCCAGATCAGCTCGCTTCGAAAATTCCCTTTTAGGAAATGCAAAGGGTAGCATCGTAGTCGAGTGGTTGGACCTCTCACCTTTCACGGTTCGAGTTCGATTCCAGAGAACCGCATGTGGGTTTTGTGTTGGACGAAGCGGCGTCTAGGGAGATTTCCTCCGGTTTCCCCAGTCTTTCATCCCACCAATTTCTCCATAATCTTTGTCATCCACTTCATCATTCATATTATCCATTCTCTCACTTTCATAGCTGGCATCGGGCTGATCACCCGGCGAATAGGCGGAATTTTCCAGTTTCCCCGTCATTCATCCCACCAATTTCTCCATCATCCTCGCTCTTATCATCCGGTTTATCATTCATATCATCCTCTCACCTTTATACCAGGCATCGAGCTCAAGGAGCAGACGGAGGCGTCTGACTCCAGGCATTGGCTTGTAGGCCGCGTTTGTGGTGGACAAAGTGGTGCAGTGGAGGGTTTTCTCCGGTTTCTCCGCTTTCCGCCGCCATCGCATTGCCCGGTGATCCATCTTCATTCCATGTATCATGTGTCACTGCCTGCGGTAGCACAAGTAGTAAAAGCAGGAACTGCAAAAGATAAAAAAAAAAAAAAATATATATTGTTATATATAATTCTCTATTATAACTATATAATATAAAATAATAAATAAAGTTAAACCAATAAATTCTAATCTTAATAAATTTATTAATAAATGTTTACGTATAGAAGAAAATACTCATAAACCACAAAAGCGTTAAACACCATGAAAATTGCTTGTAAGTCATTCTTACGAGGAGGATAAACAGAGAAAGGAAAAAGAAAACAGAAAGAAAATGCACCCAGAACCTACGTTAGGTAAAGAACCTGAAACTATGTCGCTGCACTATTTAATCCTTTACCGCATGCCTTATATTTGCGTACGATTTTCAGGCATTAAACATACTTTAGCATGAGATATATACCCAGAATTTCGTAAGTTTCATTAGGTACTTTACTACCTTTTTTATCAATTCGGCGCCGAAATATCACTGCATTCCTATGTGTTTGTTAACGACGCTGTCAATTGCCAGGGTCATATCATATCGGAGTCTCGCAGGAGTTACATTGGAGTAAATAATACTGTCATGGGGTTGTCGCATTTAAGCACAATTAAAACCAATCTGCCTTGAGTTTGAATCCGCAACCTGAGATTAGGAGGCCCGATGCTAAGCAACTGACCCACCGGCATTGTGTGTGTGTGTGGGGGGGGGGGGGTGTGATATTGAGCTTAAACATTATATTTTATATTTATCCGCCTTTTCGTTTTTGAGGCGCGCGCGCACACACACACACACACACACACACACACACACACACACACAACCTCCCTGCTATCTAGTTGGTAAAATGTCCCGTGAAACAGTAGGGACGACATGTATGGAACCGAGGCTACATAGTAAGTAGAGAATTTATTGTGTTACATCAAAATATTATAGACAATATAACACCGGAAGTACATGTTTTGAGGACCCTGGATCAAAATGCATTTTTAGAAAAATGTGTGTGTGTGAGCTTAGTATTTAAAGATTCATAATTTTAATATCAAACTTAATATTTAAGTTTACCTTCCAAAGATGTAACTAGAAGATTTTCAAAAAAATCCCCCACCCGCAAACTAACTTTTACATGGAAAACATTTCAAAGTTTGATTATCTCAAAAATGTGTCTAAGGATTTTTATGTAAGAGATAAAAACTAAACACAAAATCTAAATCTCGTTAAAACACAGATTTTGTCATAATATTTATGTTTTATAGCGGTAATCATGTCCGAGTTATTCATTGTTATTGGTTTCAATTTTTTTAAAAAGCAAAAAACAAAAAAACATGTATAGCGTTTAGAAACGGGAAGCAATCTTTCGTTTCACATCTTTTATTTTACTACTAGGCATGCAAAAAAAACTAACTTCAATCATATCACTATCGCTTGAGTAAGAATAATTTCTGGCAGAATAGGTAGAGAAATTAATGAGAATGAAACACTTTATATTTTTGAAATAATATATTTATGGATATACTTGGAAGGCATGCATCTATGTATAGATTCAACTGATATTTGAAATAGTCAAATAATGATTAAATTGACAAAGTAGGGCTTTTAAACTTCACTTGCGTTATGATAATTTCACCTACTTATTTGTTCTTGAACAGAGGTGGAGTTGTCAATGTGTTCCATGCACATGAATTTCTTAACTCCAATGATAAAAAAAAAATGGGATGTGTTCCATTCACATGACTTTCTCTACATCTCTGCAACAAATTATTTTTAAAAAGCTTATGCTTCTATATACTGCATGCTAATTGAGAGAAAATTAGTAGAACTAGTCTTATTACTTGATTCCTTTAAGTAGAAGCGAAATAAGGGAGCACCGTAGGTTAAAGCGATAGTTAAAAGCTGCTTTCTATGTGATTGAAGTTCCTTTGTATGCACAGGAGTTGATATATATCTGTATGAGAAGTTAAGTTTTTCAAAGCTGAAACAAAAGCAAGGAATACCTCAAAAACGATCAACTGCACGAAAAAATGTATACAACATAAATTGTGTGTTTTAATGTGCTCTACATTTTTGTGTGGTAAGCTTTTGTCCATGTTTTACGGTTTAGCACTTATGCAAAATTCCGTAAAATTCATCCAGAATAAAGTAGTCTGCAGAGGCCCTACCCAGAAAATTCAAAATATACATTTTATTTGGCAGGTAAATATCTTTAATATACTATATTTTAATCAAAATCGTTTGAGCCATTAGAGAAAATCAAAATTTGCGAATTTTTTTCCATGTAAAGGGTAGTTTGGATTTGGTGGATTTTTCTCAATCTTCGTGTCACATCCCTGGAAGAGACTAAACTTAAATATCAAGTTTGGTATTTTACCGACTTTTCGTTTTTGAGTTTTCGTGTTCACAAACACACGGATACACACACATGGACCTTTTTGTAAAAATGTTTTTTTTATACAAGGGACCCTAAAACATATATTTCCGGTGAAATCTCGGTATCGAATTTTTGGGTGGTGTCCAATATCTTCTCTATACACTATGCACATAGCGCGTGTAGAGAAAGTAAAAAAGCAGCCTATCGCTACAAAAGATTATTATTTTATCTACATAATGCTAATCAAGATAAATGTTACCAGAAATAGTTTTATAGTTCAATTCCTTGTAAGTAGAAGGGATATAAGGGAATAATACATTAGGCTAAAGCGATATTCAAACCTTTTGAAAAGCAGTTGACATTAAAATTCGGCTCTCTTTCCATGGTCAGGAGTAAAACAAAAAATAGGAAAAAGGATAGGATTCTCGCTTTAGAAAAGTTAGTATTTTAAATCTGAAATCATATTATTTCTTAACTGGTTAGCTCTTAAAACTATATTAAGACAAAAAGTATGCTTTTTATTGAGATACACATTTTTAGGTAGTAAGTTTCTTTCTACCTATACGGATTACCAGTTAAGCCACATTCACAATGAGATGCAGGCCCAGACGTAACGCAGCATAAGCACAAGCGCGAAGGAGCACCATTAACAATGCAGACGTAAGCGTAACACAAGAAGTTGTCACGGGTTTCTAAATCTGTAAGTTGCCTACATGCGGATATCTTCCAAGTGGCCTACGAGTTTCAAATTGAACAACATAGCCAACAATACCATATAAGAAAATTCACTCAATATTTTACAAATAAATATTTTATAAAAGTTGCATAATAACAACTGACGCTCGCGGCAGTGACGACACATTAATTGTTCGTTTTAAATTATTGAATATAGTACAACAATAGAGGCTGCTGAGCTTGATTGTCAAGCTTGCTGATTAAGCAACCTTTCGTTTTTGAGTTATTTGTTCACCTATAAATACAATATTTATTTTTATAAAGGAAACCTTAAAACATGTATCTCCTAGTACACTGATCATGTTCTGGAAAAAGTAACAAAGTACAATGCAACTTAAGATTGAAAATCATTGCCATGTTGCTTCTAGAACGTTGAATGAGGTTCAGGTGAATTTCACAGATCGAAACTCCTGAAGGAATTCACTATAAAGGAAATTCTTTGTCTCTCTGCCTATTAAATGATCATTCTAGCCGCAGTCTTCATTCAGAAATTCAGAAGAGCTCTTTCGACACGAAATGTAATCATTTTACAAATGAAGCGAACTAGAAAACGAAGTCGCTCATTGAGCGTTCCTTCTACCTTTGTATAATCCTTTTACCAATTTATGTGCTTCTGCTTTTGATTTGTTATTTTCTCTGTCTCTGATGCACCCAAGATTTGAGTAACATTGGATCAGAAACAAAAATTGATATCAATATTCCACTGGAAGTATGTGTTACCCCTGATTTAAAAAAAAATATTGTGTTCCATTCACATGCCTTTCTCTACATCTCTGTATATATTATTGCTAAATTCCTCTGTTATTTTATGTTATTCGAGTTAAATCGAGATAAAATTAATATAAATTGTCTTACTACTTGCTTCTTTGTAAGTAGAAAGGAAATAAGGAACTAAGCCAGACTAAATCGATGTCAAATTCCTTGAAGTCTTGTTGCCATCTGATTGAAATTTGTATCTTTGTTAACCAGGAGTTGACAACTCACGTACGAGAAAAGTATAAGTATTTTAAAGCTGAAACAAATAACAAGATATATCTCAAAACGTTCAGCTTTACAAAACACGTATATAACATAAAGTGTGAGTTTTGGTTTTCCATTTAAGTAATATTCAGCAAAATTCATCCGAAATAAAAAGGTCTTTAGAGTCTATTTCCGGAAAATTCTAAATTAACATTATATGCATCATGTAAATATGCTTAATATAAGATATTTTAATCAAAATCGTTAGCATCGTTTTTGAGAAGTTTAAAGGGTAGTTTACGGCTGAAGGATTTTTCTTGAAAATCTTCCTGTCACATGTTTGGTAGATAATTAACTTCAATACCAAGTTTGATTTTTAAAAGAATTTTCGTTTTTGAGCTATACTGAATTGCAGTCTAAATAATGCGACTGTATTTTTGTTTACTTTTTTGAATGAAATAACAAAGTTTCGGGCAGATGTATTTCTTGGTTTTACGAACATACCTGTTTTTTCTGGTTTTTTTGCTTTTGCAGTCCTCATGAGCTCAGAGTTGACCTATTTTAGATGTTTTCTCACTATAGAGCTCTCTAATTCTCTGTTACTTATTTTGTCAAACATTTAGAGAATGCCCTATACTGAAGACTGTCTGGCATAGGTGTAAAAGAAAGTTGTATTAAATATTTCCTCAATTGGTTACCTAAGTCTCTCCTCTTCGGCCCCGTAAGAAAATGCCATGATGCAGTTACAACACTGTGGCAAAAATTATGTTTCACTCCAATAAACAACTCTTTATTTCTTCCACAATCTGATTACAATCAGAATCTGATCACTTATAAATGTCTTGAATCAAAGATTTGATAACAACTCTGTCGCAAGATTCCTTTCAACGTTCATTGCGGCGACAATACTACTGTTTGCTACAAATTTTCCGTCGAAACTCACGTTCTGCACTCAACTGCATGCTAAGCACTTGAAAATGCACCCTGGTTTCACTTCGTTCCCCTTTTTATACCTCTCGGTCACATGGCCGGAAACTTCTAACGGCAGTCGCACATGTGAACCACTGCATTTATCATAAACATACTCATATGTAACAATGTCGAAATTCGACGTCAAGAACATTCCCACAACATACGTGTCCACTCGCAAATGTAAGTATCCCAGCTTTGACGTTAAAAGAACCTGCCGCCGGCCCGCGTGTCCAATAACGCAGTATAACAGTGGAGCCAACAATCAACTATGACTTACGAAGCAAGCTACGCATATACGTTCGGCGATTACGACTGCAGGATGTACTTATAAGTACAACTCGGTCCGGGTTCACAAAATTTCCGGATTGAGGTTCGGTGCACATAACACATAGGTGCACATCGGTGCACATAGTTATACTATGCTATATAACTATGACGTGATGGGATGGGCATGGTCTCTACAGCCAGTTTCGAAACGCGTTGCACTATCCTGCATTGCTCACTGCCTAGCCTTTTTCAGTTCTTGTCAATAGATAAACCAATGAACACTGAAACAACGCGGATTGAAAAATGTCGAAAACGCGATAGGGTAGGCGATCGACACTGATCAAACTTATGGATGATTTAAACATATTTTGAGTGACAGAAGGAGAGTCTTTTATTTCGATACAGTCAAGAGGTGGCCTGTAATTAACTGCAATGAATTCTGAGTGAGTTTGGTTGACTTATATTAGTCTTTTTTCAAGACTCTGTATATCATTATCCTGCATTTGTTATCAAGTTTTATACTCTTATTGGTAAAAGTACAAAGCTTTTTTATTTGCTAACTATATTATGTATAATTGTTTCATTGTGATTCTTTATGAATTAGAGCGATGCATATAATGTCAATACATATAATGAACTAATTTTGGAACATTATACCGCAACGTGTACATGTTTACGCTACAAACTCCTCCCCACTACCCTCTCTTTATACCGCTGACTGTGTGTGTTTGTAACTATTGAGTTTCGGAACCCAAAACCATACTTTAGTTATAAGATACCTAAATAACTTACGGAGCAAGAAGACGAATGCTCTAACACTAAACAAAGCCAATAATGTATACGCGTGACTAACTTAGCGGAGCTAGCAATAAACTAACTGCAGTGCGCGTGGCTGAACTTGGACAGATTCATAGATTGCCTTACCTCGTAGTCGCTCAATTACACTGTTGCCAGTTCGCCCTGTCCATGGCTACAGCACCAAAACTCTTAGTCGCTTTTCAGGGTGTCTTTCTCTAAATCATCTTCATCGTCAATTTCATCTTCATATCTGCTTCTGAAGTCAATGTCACTGTCGATTTCATTGCTTATATTTACAGTTACATTAGGATTACTCGGCGCCAACTGAAACTGCGTTGAGGAATTTTGTTACACTTTGCAGCAAGGATGACAGCATTGCTTACGTAGCACGAATTTATTGGCAGAGAATGAGACACCTCTTATCAGCTGTCACGGATCACTATGGATCTCCCCGAGTTTAGTCTGTGATACCCTTGTTTGTCGTAATCCAAAGAAGCGCTGTTGTTGAAATATCATGAACACCTTATCAAACAACTACTGTTAAGCTCAATTGCAGCTACTAAGGATGAAATCTGCAGTAATTTTTAAGCATTCTCCCTAGCATCGCAGACCATCTGCGTGTACTTATGGATTGCATTTACAACCATTTATATTTCTTCTTAAATTGAAAGTTGTTATTCACACTTTTTACACAGGTTATACAGAGAGAACGGAATTTTATAGCATCACATAGCCACCGGATAAAGGATTTGACTGTCGGTTTACTTATTTCCCTGTCCCCGTTGTAACTACAAGGAAATATGTGATAAACCTATTTCTGCTAAAATAGTTTATCTTGATTAACATGAAGGAGATATAATAATAAGTTTTTACTTTTTCTGGAATGTATGTACAGTGTAAATTTTCAATAGAGAAGGAATTGCATTGCATCAAAAAAATTATCGAGATTTCATGGAAAGTACATGTTTTTAGACTTATGAAACAAACAAAAAAGACACAACAAATTTAGAAAACTGCCCGTGTGTGCGCGCGCAGCATAACTCGACGAAAAATATTTAAGTTCAGTAACTTCCATGGATGGCGAAGACTTTTAAGACACGAAGATTCATTAAGGAAATTCATTCCCCCAACTATGCTTAAATGGAATAGTATTCGAAAATATTATTTTTCAAAAATGGCATGATTTTGATTAAAATTCCATATATTTCAGATATTTTGATGACAAACGAAATCTGTATGTTGCATCTGAGAATAGAATTACTTTTGTTTAGCTCGTAAACCGTGAAAGATATACTAAAACTTGCTCCACAAAAATTAAAACACACAATATATTACATACATTTTTCTTGTAGAGTTAATTGTTTCCTCGTTTCAATTTTAAGCTACTTAATCTTTTTTCAAGCGAGAGTCCACTTTGGTTTCATCTCGTGTTTTACTCCCGGGAATGCAATAGTTTCACATTCGGTAGCTTTTAAAAGAGTTGACTATGGCATTAGTCTAGTGTTATTTATTTCCCTTCTACTTACAAGTAAGCAAGTAATATAAACATTTCTCCTAATGTTTATCTCCATTAGCATGGTGTAGTTAAAGTAATGATCATTTGTAAGGAAAGTTTGTTTGCAATACAGCTGAACAAAGTTGTGTGAGACTGCCTCTGTGGTCGAGTGGTTAGCGAGCTGACTTCTCACTTGGAGGTCCCGGGTTCGATTCCCAGCTGGGGTGGGAATTTTTCTTTAACAAGAATTATTCCCTATCCCCCACAGAATATGAATATATATATATATATATATATATATATATATGTATGTGTGTGTGTGTGTGTTTGAGGAAAATAAAACTATTTAAATCCAACGTAAAGAACCTGAACAAGTGGTTTCTATCACAAAGCCCCCGATATGATCTTAGATGTTAAAGTGGGCTATGTAAATTAAACAAAAACAAATTTTGTGTGGATGGAACACGTCAGATTTTTACTTTCTTCACACGTACTATGTACATAGTGTATAGAGAAGGTATTGCAATTCACCCAAAAATTTGATACCGAGATTTCACGGGAAATATATGTTTTAAGGTCCCCTGTATCCAAAAAAAGGTCTGTGTGTGTGTGTGTGTTTGTCTGTGAACACGATAACTCAAAAACGAAAAGTCGGTAAAATACCAAACTTGGTACTCACATTTAGTATATCCTAGGGATGTGACACGAAGATTTTGAGAAAAATGTCCTCACCCCAAACTACCATTTACAAAGAACTTTTTTCGAAAATGGCTCTAACGATTTTGATTAAAATATCACGTACTAAAGATATTTACCTAACAAATAAAATGTATATCTTGAATTTTCTGGGATTAGTCTCTGAAGACTACTTTATTCTGGACGAATTTTACGGAATTTTGCATAACTGCTAAACCGCGAGAGATGGAAAAAAAAAACAAAAAAACTTAACCACACAAAAAATCTAGATCACCTTTAAACACACAATTTATGTCATATGCATTTTTTTCATGGAGTTGATCGTTTTTGAGATATTCCTTGTTTTTGGTTAAAGCTTTAAAAAATTATACTTTTCTCACACAGGACTTTGTCAACTCCTGTCCATACAAACAAAGGAGCTTGTCACATAGCAACCAGCTTTTGTCTTATCACCTATGGTACTCCCTTATTTCGCTTCTACTTACAAGGCAGCAAGTAATACGACTATTTCTGCTATTTTTTTCTCGATTAGCAGGAAGTAAATAGAACAATAAGCATTTTAACAATAATTTGTTTCAGAGATATAGAGAAAGTCATGTGAATGGAGCACATCAGATTTTTTAAAGAACATTTTATTGCAGTAGAGGTGGAAAAAATAATGATGCACCACATCAGATTTTTTAATTTCTTTTCCACACCAAGAGTTCGGCAAGAGCTTCCCCATAACTCTCTATTAAGTGTACCACTTGAATGTAACATACAATATTTTACATATGAAACAGCCACACGCATGTACAAGGCTCCAGTTCACTGGCTTGTATAGCTTTGGATAACATATTTTGTGAAGTGGAAAGGCCGGGAAAGACAAGACTGTAAGCGAATTGTGTTGGAGAGCAGGCTGTAGTGGAATTTAATGACGGTTAAACTCGCTCTCTGTCACAAAAGTTTTCCTTGATGAACGTGGCTGCCCCAAGCGAAGAGTGGGCAGGGATTTGAAATTCGTCAACATTTGCATTCTAATGTGGATGGAAGAAGTTTTCGGTTCCAGAGAATTCCCTGGGGCTTTTGGCAACCATCATGTTAGCGTGCGGGGCAAGAAGAGCAATTTAAAACTGGGTAGGATATTGACGATTTAGGATGCAGCATTTCTTTTTCCACTATTTCCTTCCTTTTTGTAATGCAAGACAATCCCATTGGCCGTGAACGTATCAAAGATCTTATTTTAGTTTGATTTATCCCCAGTTTCCACTCGATTTAGCCCTTTAGTATACTTTTGAATTACATGGCAGCGCTTCTAAAGTAGTTTATGACGCTTTCGAAATAGACTAGCGATCTGCACTTTCACAAAAGTCATTTCTTATTCAATAAACTAAATCAAATGTTCTGAAAAAAAAATCTGATTTGCCACATTCCCATACATTTATCCACTATCATTTATCTTTACGAAACTTTATTTTTAAGTATTACTTTCTATAGCAAGTATGTACAATATATAGCAGGTAGTGAAGGTATTGTATTCCACTCAAAATTGAGTACAGTGGAAATGCAGGTTTTGAGGATCCCTGAATCCAAAAGCAATATTATTAGAAAAAGGTCCTTGTGTGTACGTGTGGACAGCATAACCCAAAAACGAAAAATACGTAAATATCAATTTGGTATTTTAAGTTCAGTATCTTCCAAAGATAAAGACAAATATTTTCAGGAAAATTCCAACGCTCCAAACTACGCTTTACGCGAAACATTTTTCAAAATTTAAATTTTATCAAAATTGCTAACGATTTTGATTATAAAATATTTTAACCAGAATTATAACTTAGAAAATGTTACATTATCTGTTGGTTTTAATATATGATATTATAAATATATCTGAATTCTTTTTCTGTTTCCAAATTATATGTTTCTAAAATAATTGAATATGACAATAATTACGCATCAAACGGGATAGAACAAATCGTGTGATAGACGCTTTAAAACCGAATCGATAAACTCTAGCCTGAAATGCACATTCATTCAATGATGTAGACAATTGAGTAGCTTCTACACTTATATACAAAAAGTATCAAGTATTAAAATAATAGTGTGTTTTAAAAGTACATGTTGGTCCATCCCTTATAGCCTACCAATGATGCAATATACAACATTCCTCATTATGAAGAGGGATTTAGATGTGCATTTTTTGTAATGTAGTAAATACCTTAGTCTGTTATTTTCGTCAAAACTGTTGAAAAATTGAAAAGTGTTGTATGAAAAGTTGCGACAGTATATTAGCCTGCTGTGTATTTTATTAGTTTAATTATTAGTTTTGTATAGGCTTAATATAAGAAATATCTGCTCCAGTAGAACTCAGAACCTTAGGGCGTAGAAGCTTCTATTATGGTGTTTGCTTTGTTAGTGCTAGAGGCACTATTGCTTTGTAGAGCAATGATGTTTAGACATCAGAGACACAAGCTACAGGCTGAAGGTTAAAGAAAGGTTTATCCCCAAATATTCTGGAACCCGAGACTTTTTCATTATAAAGAGTGGACACATGGGTGGAATACAAAGACCTTACCAAGTTAGTCACGTGACAAAGCTATTTTTCTCATTTCTTTTTAGTCAATCAGGAAGGAGTGCAATATTGGAGGTTTTAGGTATTAAGCGATGTGTTTACAAGAAATGAGATTGTCATTGTGAAGTCTTATCGTGAATGTTACTGCGACTGCGAATGTTACTCTTACTGCGATTCTATGTGATGGCCGTCGACGAGAACTCAGCCATAGTGGAAATTAGTACGAAGTCGCTCGTAAGGTTAGTGCCTCAACCAGCAACAAAGAAGAATAAAAGTATTTATTTAGTAAATTTAAGTGAAATATCTCTTTTCTTGAGTCTACCCCGTGTTACATATCTTAGTTATTCTCCCCCCCCCCCCCGAGGAAGAGATAACTTGTGTTCTACAGGAACGAGCATAGCCGGTGCAACAAAGGACTTTCATAGGTATGTACACGTTTACCTATAGAATATTTCGTCTTTGAGTTGTACAGATCGCGCGCGATCACACACACACACACACACACACACACACACACACACACACACTCACTCACATTGTCATGCACTTTGTCATTTTTTTAAATATGTCTTTTTGGATTCAGATATCCTCAAAATATATATGTCTGGTGAAATATGGGTATCGAATTCTTTGGTGCAACGCAATACCTCCTGATCCTACTATTATGTCGTACACACACCTGGTATAGAAAGGAATACGTTATAAGATATGAAATATTCACATCAATAACAACGGCTATTTCGGAAATGTCGGGCGATAAGGAACAATTATTTAAATAGTGTGTTTAAAAGTATGTTTTTAATGTATTATTGTTTGTCTATCCCTTTTGGTTTACCATTGATAAGATATCATATAAAATTTCTGTTTATCTGCATATAATAAAAACATGGCTACCTCACCAAATATATCACGAACCCCAGGAGTTGAAACCGGAGCAGAACACAAAATATGTATGTGTTCCATTCACATGACTTTCTCTATATCCCTGCAAAATATGTTATTAAAAAGCTTATGCTTCTATTTACTTCATGCTAATCGAGAAACAATTAGTAGAAATAGTGTTATTACTTATTTCCTTGTAAATAGAAGCGAAATAAGGAAGTACCATTGGTCCAAAGCTGGTTGACAAATGACTGAAGTTCCTTTGTTTGTATGGACAGGAGTTGACTAATTCCTGTATGAGAAGAGTGTACGTTTTTCAAAGCTGAAACCAATAACAAGGAATATCTGAAGGACCAACTTCACGAAAAAAATGTATATAAAACAAATTGTGTGTTTTAACATGCTCTACATTTTTTGTGTGGTAAGTTCTTATCCATCTCTTACGGTTCGCCACTTATGCAAAATACTGCAAAATTCATCCAGAATAAAGTAGTCTTCAGAGGCTATTCCCAGAAAATTCAAGATATAAATTTTATTTGTCCGGTAAATATCTTTAATATATGATATTTAAATCACAATCTGTAGTACTACTTTGAGAAAATCAAAATTTTCGGTATTTTTTCCGTGTAAAGGGTAGTTGGGGATGGGGGGAGTTTCTTGAAAAGCTTCGTGTCGCATCCTTGGAAGATACCAAACCTAAATGCCAAGTTTGGTTTTTAACAGACTTTTCGTTTTTGAGCTATGCTGCCCAGACACTCACACTCACACACACACACACACACACACACACACGCACGCGCGCGGACATTTTTCTAAAAGTGATTCATTTGGATTCAGGGGGTCCCAAACATGTATTTCCGGTAGTGTCTCGGTATCGAATTTTTGGGTGCATTACAATACCTTCTCTATACATTATGTACATTAGCATATACGTGTAGAGAAAGTAAAAAAACACATTTCTGTGACTGGAACACATCATCCACATAAATGCACAAGAAATCTCATTTCTGACACCTGAATGTATAAATGTCATTTAATGCATGCTTCCAGAATATCTCCGTAAGGGAACTCGGTAAATGTTCCTATAAGTAAATAACATATTACCATCTTCATTAATTTCTCTAGCACGTGTATGTGAGTAGCAACTAAAGACTGTACCTACTGTGTTCCACCGAAAATTTCAATGTCGAGATTTCACCGGAAATATGTTTTGAGCTCCTTGAGTCCGACAAAAGCACGTGTGTGTGTGTTCAGATAGCATAACTCAAAAACGAAAAGACCGTTAAGACCAAGGATGCAACACAAATATTTAAAAATAAAAAAAATATCCCCAGTACAAACTACCCTTTTCATGGAAAAAAAAAATTGAAATTTTTGTTTTACTCGAAAATGGCTGTAACGATTTTGATTAAGGTACCATAAAATAGAGATATTTACATCACTAATAAAATGCATATTTGGAATTTTTTGGAAATCGCCTCTGAAGAGCTCTTTGTTCTGGAAGAGTTTAGCCGAATTTTGCATAATGGTTATATCGTAAGAGAGAAACAGAAACTTGCAAAGAATACAGAAATTATTAAAACACATTATTTATGTGATATGTTTTTCTTGTGAATTTGTCCATTTTTTAAATATTCATTGTTTTGGCTTCAGTTTTAAACTACCCAACCTTTTTCAAACGAGATCATGCAAAGCGAACCGAACCTCAATTATTTCACATAGCGACCAGGTTTTAAAAGATATGACTGCCATTTTAGCATAAGACATTGTTTTATTTTCCTTCTAATTATCAGGAAGCTAGTAATAAGACCGATTCTTGTAATGGTTACCTCGATTAGCATGGTGTAGATTCCAGAACAACCTTTTGTAAGAATAGTTTGTATTTGGAACAGCCAGAGAAAGTTATGTGAATGAACCATATTAGATTTTTTATAAATGTCTATCTTAGCAATATTGTGGCGAAGAAAAGCATTTCTTCCTCCCCAATATGCTCATAACCTTGACCCTGAGGGATGGCTTACATATTCACGTACTACTCTTACTATTCTGCACAGCTTCTCTTCCGGCAACCGCATTGCTAAACTTATGCGCACCTCAAACTTAATATTTGTTAAACTATTTTATATTAATGGCAGAAAACAAAATAACAGGAAGTCAAGTCACTACCTTAATGCTTTCTATACATTTATTTTACTTGATGTAAATATCAGCAATATTTTAAAACATTTGGATGAGCCATTTTTACTTTCTCTACACGTACTATGTACATAAGTGTATAGAGAAGGTATTGTAATGCACCCAAAACTTAGATACCGAGATTTCACCGGACACACGCTTTATGTATCCTTAATCCAAAAGCAGCATTTTTAAAAAAAAACTGTGTGTGTGTGTGTGTGTGTGTGTGTGTGTGTGTGTGTGTTCGTATTTAAGTTTGGTATCTTCCAAGGATGCGACAACATGATTTTCAAGAAAAACCCTATCCTAAACTATTCTTTACATAGTACATTTTTCGAAAACGCACAAAAACTTACTACACAAAAAAGTAGAGCTTATTAAAACACACAATTTATGTCATATACTTTTTATTTTGTTTTGCTTTGTAGAGTTAACCGTTTCTTAGATATTTCGGATTATTGGTTTCTTTTTAAACTTTTCTCAAACGGGAAGACATCTTTCTTCTTTTCGTTTCTCGTTTTATTCCTGGCAAGCAAAGAGAACGGAATTTCAATTGTTTCGCATGCAGCGGCTTTTAAAGAAGGAGACTATCGCTTTAGCCTGTGCATTTTCGTATTTTCCTTCTGCGTATAAGGAAGCTAGCAATAAGAGTAATTCTGCTTAGCATGATTTAGATAACAGATTAATGTTTTGAATAAAAGATTATTTACCGAACAGCTAAAGGACAACATGTGAACGGAGCACATTAGATTTTTGCGTTCTGCATACAAGGAACTAAGTTATAAGGACAATTTCTGCTAATGTTCATTTCGATTGTCATGAAGTAGATAGAACAATAATTACTTTCAGAAATGTAGAGAAAATCGTGTAAATGGAACACATGAGCTTTTTCAGAATGTAAAGCATATGTAAGAGTCTTACTACTTGGTAAAACTCTTCTCGGCTTGTGTGAGCTCTCAGGCATATGCCGTAGCAGTTGGATCACCCACAAACACTATCTCTCGTTATCTCACTCCGTTATTACAAGAACACATCGGTAATTCAGAAACTCACATAAAGAATTCCTACCATTTCACGCAGAAAATACGCAATCTAAAATGTGACCCCGCAGATATTCTCGTCAGCTTCGACATCACGTCGCTGTTTACCATGGTACCCGTCAAGGACGTTTTAGAACATATCGACGAGTTGTTCCCGCAAGACATATACGACCTTTTTAAGCTGTGTCTCACCACGACGTATTTTAGATGGAACAACGATTACTACGAACAAAAAGACGGAGTTGCCATGGGCAATCCTCTTGGACCTGTGGTAGCTAATTTGTATATGGAACGATTTGAAAAACATGCACTGGCAACTGCGACTAAAAAACCGTCCGTTTGGCTTCGTTACATTGACGACGTCTTCGCTATATGGCCTCACGGAGAAGCTGAACTCCAGAAATTCCTAGATCACCTGAACAGCCAACACGCAAACATCCAATTTACAAAACAATTAGAGTCCGACGGTCAGATTGCTTTTCTCGATGTATTGATAACTAGGAAAAACGACGGAAGATTCACGTGTGCAGTGTACAGAAAACCAACCCATACGGACCGATATCTTAGTAAACAATCCAACCATCATCCCAAACAGAAAAGAAGCGTAATCAAAACACTAGTGGAACGAGCTAAAGGAATCTGTGATCCGGAACATTTACCACAAGAATTAAAATATCTACAAAAGACGCTACTGTATAATGGGTACACTAAAAAGGATATCGATCGAGCAATACGTCCCAGAAAGATCAACACCAGACCTAGGGAGGCATCGATATATAAAAATAAAGTATTCTTGCCATATATAAAAAACATAACTGATCGTATCGGCAAGATTTTAGAGAAACAACACGTGAAACCTATATACATGCCGACAACTAAAATAAAACAGTACCTCAAATCAGCTAAAGACCGACTCGATCCACTTTTAAAATCTGGTGTTTACAAAATCCCGTGCACATGTGGCCAAGTTTACATCGGCACTACAAAGCGTAGCATTAACACACGCATTACAGAACATAAAAGTAACTGCCGCCTCGGACAAACAAAAAAATCAGCCGTGGCACAACATGTTTTATCTTTGGATGACCACCGTATGCAATATGATAAGGTAGAGGTTATAGCTACGACTAAAACCTATTTTGCCCGTTTATACAGAGAGGCCATTGAGATTTATAAGAACACCAACAACTTCAACAAAGACGAAGGACTTAAATTAAACTCCACCTGGTTCCCTATACTTTCCCAGCTCCGCAACCTCCAGACCAAATAAACAAACCAGAATCTGTCCACTTGACCCCGCCTACCAGTGCCCGAGTATATATACTGGCTATAACCCGCAGGCTCGCGGCAGACCGGATGTTCTTGACATCATAATCACCAAGAACACACCATTTCATCTAGACCTCTCGGCGGTCAACGAGTTGGACTCCGACCACGACCCTGTCGTGGTGGATACAACCGAGACCGTATCAGCTCTGGTAACACCAGACTGGATAAATGTGATCGACTGGGACGCAGCCGTCCTAGACCTAAACCAAACCGTGGACCCGCGACCGCGCATCGATTCCATCGAAGCGCTGGAAGCGGCAACCACGGCCTTCTCCCGACAACTCCTGAATGTGGTATGCGCGCATACCTACCGCATCCCATCTAACAAACCTAACCCGAGAACCATACCTAATGAACTCCGTCAGCTGCTAAAAGCCAAGGCAACCGTACGGAAGCTATGGCAGCGCTTACGCCATCCCAGGATCCAAGCAGTGTACCAGCGGTTCAAATCCCTGGCAAGGCGCCTGCTTCGCGCGCACCGCAAAGCGGCCTGGGAACACACAACGGCAAATGTAAACCTGGAAGAGAAACAACCCTGGAGGATCATCCGATCCCTCAGGAAAGACAAAAGTCAGTTTCAGCATCCCATCCATGGCACCCGTGGGAGACTCTCTTTTGAGCCCCAGGATAAAGCCACGAATTTCGCAGATTATCTGGAGTCTCAATTCGAACCCCGCGAAGACCCCCAGGACGAGGACTTTACTGAGCTCGTGGAAGCGACGGTAGACTACCTCTATGAGGAGCCCCCGCCGCCCCATGAGGAGATCCGCATTCCGTTAGTCACCTCGAAAGAGGTGGCTTCCCAACTCAACAACCTAAAGCCTAACAAAGCCCCTGGACATGACGGCGTTACGGCGCCTATGCTCCAGCACCTACCCAGAAAGGCCGTAATCCACCTGACACGGATTTACAATGCATGCCTGCATCTACGTCACTTTCCAACGTGTTGGAAGGAGGCGAGGGTAGTATGCATTTTGAAACCCGGCAAGGACCCGGTCTTCCCGTCAAGCTATAGATCTATTAGCTTACTTCCGATCGTCTCCAAAGTATTCGAGCGGTTACTCCTACCTCGCCTCACCCCTCTCTTCGAAGAGAGACTCCTACTCCCGGATCATCAGTTTGGTTTCCGTACTGGACATTCCACAACCCTGCAGTTGCTGCGACTGGCTGAGAAGGCTGCCCTGGGCTTCCAGGACAACTTCGAAACAGTCGCGGTACTTTTGGACGTGGAAAAGGCCTTCGCCACCACGTGGCATCAGGGACTCTTGTACAAGCTCAAGAACGCAGAAATCCCTCCCCCCTACCTTCACCTGCTTAGTAGCTTCCTTCGGGACCGCACTTTCAGGGTGAGGGTGGAGGGGAGGCATTCCACAGTCAGACCCATAGCGGCGGGAGTGCCGGAAGGCAGCGTGCTGTCGCCGTTACTCTTTGCCGCCTACATGTCCGACTTCCCCACAGAACCCAGTACAGTTACGTGCCAGTATGCCGACGATGTCCTCATAATGGCGCGTAACAAGAACGCTCGATATTGCTTCCCCCCGCTACAGAGACAGCTCCAGGCCATAGGCAGATGGAGTGAACAGTGGCGGATGGCCATCAGCCCGCAGAAGAGCTCAGCTCTACTGCTGGCTAAAGTCCATGGCTGGCGACCGGAGAGGTCGCTGAGGTTGCGGCGGCGGCGGCGGATCCCCTGGGTCCGCACCGCCAAATACCTTGGAGTCCTCCTCGACCGTGGCCTTACTTTCACTCCACATGTCAGGGAGAAGGTCGGTATGGGACACGCTGCCCTAAGGCAGTTGTTTCCCACCTTCCGCTCCACCATGCCTACACAGCTAAAACTACGGCTGTACCGCGCAGTCATCCCGCCCCTGATGCTGTACGGCTGCGAGGTCTGGGGTTCGGTGGCTCGTTCCACCATCCGCAGGCTGCAGACCGTGCAGAACAGGGCATTGAGGATGATAGCACAGATCGTAGATTCCCGTCCCACATTCTCCATTCCCACTCCGGAATCTCTTACATAGTGGACGTTGTGCGAGAAAGAGCTCGCACAGTATACACTAAACTTGCTCCCCACCCAAATCCCCAGGTGAACACTCTCGGTCTTTACGACCACACGCTGCCTAGGAGACGCGTAAGCTACCGCCTTCCCAAGGACGCCTTGGGATGGTAGTTTTCCGGCCGCCTCTCCCTTCTTTACAGTTCTACCCGCCAAGTTAAGCAGCATCGGGCCCGGTTCCGACTCGGACGGGTGACCGTCCAGTTGTACTCCGACCAGATCTGCAACACTGGCTTCCCCCACCCCCGTACCTACATCCCTTCAGTTCCCCCCGCTAGCCGGCACTGCTTTCCTTGACAGCCCGCAAGCGGCTGGCCAAGGTAAGCAGCATCGGGCCTGGTCCCTCTCTGGGTGGGTGACCACTCAGGTAGGTAAGCCAGCCCGCGCCGGCTGCACAGAGGGAAACACCCTGCCCACAGTACTTCGACACAGACATAAACGCTTGCACAAGACTACATCTTTTATATCACACGGGTAAATCCGCGAGAAAAGCGGATAGGTACCGTGGTGATTTGCCCCCGCCCGAGTACACTCGGGCGACTAGTTCCTGCTCCTGGCTTCTGACTGATGTAATTCTTTCCGAGTTAGCGACGTGAGTGCAGTGCCTCTGAAGATGTCCCCCACAGACAGGGACGAAACGTTAGGTAGAAATATTTTAACTAAACATATTTTAACCTACAGACCACGGCAAAACAGCCCGAAAATTTTAAATTTTAAAACCATGGACACCGACCGTGAAAGCTTACGCATATATTTAGTATTTATTAAGTTTACAATAATACATTTGCTTCGCATGGGTCGGGTGACCGTACATACTGTCTAAAAATACTTGAATTTAAAATATTATCTACATATCTAATTTTCTTAATTTTACAACACTAAGTACACACACAACAGAACAACAGACCAATAAACTGGTATCACACATAAACAGACTGCCACACACAAGTACACCACGTATTCACACATAGAGATTGCTCAAAACACCAGGTATGTATATACAATATTTACACAAGTATCTTATCTCTTAGTACACGTACTTCCATTAAGTAAATGCTCAAGCTTGACCATTTTTGACTGTTTAAAGTCCAAACATGCTATGCTTTGTCTGTTTGAAGTCAAAAATACTTTCGGCAATCATTTTTCCTAACATCCTCCATCTTCACTCAATCTGCCAAAATATGCGCCCAGTCTTCTTGATCCCCACATAATGGGAAAATCCTCCTATCAGTTTCATCAATTACCTTACGAGTTTTCCGCTTTTCCCAGCCTGAGCCGCGCTTTTCCCGTATTTGTTTAAAAACCAATTCTAAAATATGTTTCTTACCACACCCAATTTTTCTTTTATTTTGTAGCTCCAATCGATTGGTTTCTACTTTCAGATTCTCAATGTCGAGTTGTATTGCATTCTGCGGGCATGCGAAGCTTGAGTAGTCTTCTTCTGTATGGAGTACATACAAACTGAAATAGTCTGCCTTAAAGGGTAATTTGGAGAGGAGACATTTTCTTTAAGATCTTCGCGTTTCATCTTTGGAAAATACTTATCCTAAATACTTAGTTTTATAATTACCCGACATTTCAATTTTGGATTATGCTGTTGATTCATGACACCAAAAATAGACATGCATGTATAAGGAACTTTTTGTACTTCATTTAGATTTATTCCTGGTTATAACAGTCTTGTTTTCCTTCTTATTTCACGATGTTATATCTATTTTTAATAATCCCCGTTGTAGCCCCGCCCACCATTTTGGATGCTCTTGTTATTCATTTGATGTCGATAACATATTGCTCTCAGATTTGTTTGGTTACAATTATTCGCAGCCAGTATCTAAGTACACTTATTTTACCATATGCAGCATCTTTCTAGCATCCTACCTCACGAAAAGCTCTGTAGTTAGAAGCACCCCTCCCCAAATTTCAATTGTATTTTATTTACATTATCTATCTTGTCCCATTCCGATATATCACTTGCATATAGTAAAGAAGAGCTAACCATGACCTCCTACATGATTTGCAATGTTTTTACTGGCCTATCTGGAATCCGGGTCAATTGCAACAATATTTCAGAAAGTTGTCTATTCCCTTTGGTTTTACAAACTCGCTGTTCCTGTGTCATTTTGCTGTCAAACCTTACTTCTAGATAATCGAGATGTCTAACACTTTGAATTTCGTTCGCCCCATATGTCCACTTTTCCTGCTGCCCCATTGTTTACATAATTGTAGCATTGAATTCCAACCATATTGCAAACCATATAGCTTTAGAAAGAATAACAGTGGCATCAGCGTACAAAATAATTGATATTTTTTCGCCTTCAACGGTCTGCGCATCCATGGCTTGCTCCATCACATTAAGAGTGCCATCAATAACAAATTAAAAATTAACGGAGATAATATACAATACTGTGTAACTTCCCTCTGCGCTATGTTGCATTCTGATGTATTGTGCTAATCAGTCTTGATAACCAATTGCCTTCGGCGCTTTAATCATTTTTCAGAAAGTCCTTTACGTGCCACAAGGCACTATGTTCGGAGTTCGGCTGGAGGGAAAGCGTGATTGCCAACACGTCACTGGCCATAGCACAAGTATTTGTACTTCCTGCTCGTATTGAAGTTGTGTCGTTTCTCAAAGAATATGCTATTTTCAAAACGTGGACACGTTCACTATCTACTCAGAATAGCAGTTCTATTACAGAAAAAAACGGACTACAAGTGTCTTATATATCAAAAAGTGATTAATTCGATAAAGAAATAGAATGTGCACGGCATTTTGCAATACTTCATTCAGCCGTTAGGACAGCTTGCCTCAATGTCGAGTTGTATTGCATTCTGCGGGCATGCGAAGCTTGAGTAGTCTTCTTCTGTATGGAGTACATACAAACTGACATAGTCTGCCTTAAAGGGTAATTTGGAGTGAAGACATTTTCTTTAAGATCTTCGCGTTTCATCTTTGGAAAATACTTATCCTAAATACTTATTTTTATAATTACCCGACATTTCAATTTTGGATTATGCTGTTGATTCATGACACCAAAAATAGACATGCATGTATAAGGAACTTTTTGTGCTTCATTTAGATTTATTCCTCCCTCTATCGCCTGTAAATCCGACAAACTTTCAATTCGTATTTTCATAACTCGTTGGAGGATAACATCGATAGTTATCAAAGTGAGTAGCTTTATGTGATGGCTTTGAAATTAGATGCTTTTTAAATGGTCATGAGAGAACAACCGCAATTTACTGGTTGAGAAAAATATAAGCGCATTAATATTCAAACCAATAAGAAGGAATATTTTTGAAGTGTTTCTTCTAATCCTTTAATGTGGTTGGTTATATTGGAGGTAAATGAAGTCGATGAAATGGTGCTCAAATGACCTCGTGGTCTATGGAGCTTAAAGTTACTCGACGTTCGTCTTCTCAGGATAAGGCAAAACTCCGAAGAAACCTTACGGTTTATTCCTAAGAGAGATTCGAATTCAGGATGTCTTGAATGTGAAGCAAACACTACAAATGTTTAATGCCTTAAAATGTTATACAGATTGTGCACTTTAACAGTGCAGTTAACAGTATTGTTTCAGCTATTTAAAACTCATTCCGAATGAAGTATTAGAGAACGAATGAATGAAGTAGTAGAGATGACATAATTGTGAAAGGATCCTTCTCATTATGACATAAACATAATAGTTCACTTTTTATCTCGGTTCAATTTGGACTATTTCTATAAAGAATAGGTGATTTTGAATAATAGTTACAATAAAGCCTGTCTTTACTCATAACCTGGGATCGTATTTGGGGTACGTAAATACTAAAGTTCAGTGCACTTTAGAGGCAAGCAGCACTGTTATCCGAACCAGTATTTGAGAAGAGAACACAACATATAGGAGGTGGGAGCGGTAGTTTCACAAATCTAAGCGGACCGTGAGGGTACGGACTCCCCGCCTGCTTCCGAAGTATCAACCCTCGTAATGCTCTTAACTGGCATTCCTTCAAACGTTACCCCGTCTACGATCTCTACCTAATAATATGTTTGCACAGCTTAATACTTCATTTAACCATAAGGTACGTAAATACTGAAGTTCCGTGCGCATTAGACGCAAGCAGCTTGTGTTAATCGTACCAGTATTTGAGAAGAGGAGGTGGAAGCGGAAGCTTCAGCAATCTAAGCGGGCACTGAATGTACCGACTCCGCGCCTGCTTCTGACATATGTCCTCGTAGCGCAGTTAACCGGCATTCCTTCAAACGTTACCCCGTTTGCGATCTCTACATAATTGATTTGCACAGTTCAATACTTCATTTAACCAAAATGTAAAACCGGTTTTCATTTTATAAAGTAATTGATATTAATTAAAAACAATTTCATGATCATAACGGTTTTATGCTTGAATATACTTAAAGTGTATGCTGATAAATTAAAAAAAATAGCTAATTCGTTTGTTTTCTTTTACAGGTGAGTGGAGGAATAAACGCTTGGAAGTTGTCTTTGCCTTAAGGTAAGATAAATTATGCATTATGAAGGTTTTATCGCAAAAGTTCAGAAAGCTTGCCCTGAAAAATAAAAAGCTTACGAAGAAAAGCACATGGTAATAACAACATATAGTAGCCCTTGGTTTTATTATTTTCGTCTTGTATCTTAACTTTAGTTTACTGATTCTTCGTTGATTGTTATATTTTGCAACAAATATTATTTTTACTTTCTCTACCAATGTGCACTGTATGTACCTAGAGAAGGTATTATATTCCGTCCAAAAATTAGATACCGAAATCACACTGAAATTACATCAGAAATACATGTTTTTTAAGTCGCCTGAATAAAAAAATTAGAAGAAAAATCCATGCAAAACTAACTTGAGATCTACCTTTTAGTGTGTAGTAAGTTTTGTCAATCTCTTACGTCTTACCAGTTATGCAAAAGCCATCCAGAATGAAGATGTCTTCAGAGGTTACTCCCAGGAAATTGAAGATATACATTTTCTTTCTCATGGAAATGTGTATTTACATACAATATTTTAATCAAAATCGTTCAAGCTATTTTTGAGAAAATCAACATTTTCGTAGATTTTTCCATGTTAAGCATACTTTTGCAGGCTAAATTACTTGAAAAGCTTCATGTGGAATATCAAGTTTGGTATTTAAGCGATTTTTGTTTTTGAGTTACATGTTCATAGAAATACGGGTCTCTGTCTCTCTAAAATTTGGTTTCTGGATTCAGAGTACCCTAAAGTAATTATTTCCAGTGAAATCTCGGTATCGAATTTTTGGTGTAATGCTTCTTTGTCTATGTATTAAGTGTGAAGTAAAGAACGTAAAGCTGTATTTTTGTCTCATTTCGTTGCACAGAATGTTTCAATTAATGTGTACATCAACATGAGAATTTCATGTTGTAAGAGAACTTAAAATATTTATACAGATTATAAGAATTGCAAAGGTTATTCCACAAATTAGGCAGCATCAATTCTGTTATCGTAAGAAAGCTATATTCAGCCCAAAGGCACGCAGCAGGATTCCTGATGTAAACTACATTTCCAGCTTGCTAGCTCAAGCTCTACAAATCATCATCCTCGCTAAGATGTAGGCTGATGTTCTCTTGGCAGTGTGAAATATTTTTTTGAAATAAAACCGATAAATGTTTTAGAAATTGCTCGGTGGTAACAAAAAGCATAAAATTTTGTACCATTTTTATAGGGTAACACATCACTTAACATACTGTAGGGTACCTAGTCATTTTGAGAAAATTATATTTCGTGTAGTAAGAGATAGTGTTGCACTAGTTTGAGCAATCGACATTAGTAGCAACACGTCGAAATGCTGTCATAGCTGTGCCCTCCTAAAGCAATGCTGGTATAAGCATGGGTTATATTATAAAAGCTCCAATAACCAGGCCACAGGAGCCTTGTTCAACTGAGCTGCTGATGTTATGAGACGTACTGAGCTGGTTTAATTGTATATAAAAAGCATAAGCTGAAAGATTTACAACACATAAGTGAATGCTGAATGGAGTTTTCTCCAAAATGGCTCTTATGATTCTAATTAAATTATGGTACCTATATTAAAGATATTTACATGTCCAATAAAATGTATAAGAATTTTCTGGATATTGTCTCTGAAGTCCTCTTCATTCTGAATGACTTTTGCATAATCGGTAAACCGTAAGAGACGGACAAAAGCTTAGTACACAAAAAATATGGATCTCGTCAAAACATACAATTTATGCCTGTACTTTTTTTAAATACTTATGTGATATAAACTTTTATGATAAAGTGTATCGATAGTTGGCTGCCCTTTATAAAACATTATTGACTATTGAAGCATCATTGTAAAATAAATAAGATAATTATTAATACAACCAAAATGTTAATTGAAATTTTTTAAATTTCGTTTGTTACTGAAATTTCTGCCACTTGTACTGAATGTAATCGTAGACATTTTCAGATTGTTAGCAATTCATCTGTAAAATGAAAATTTAGAACTATGCCTTCTATTTTCAGACTATATTTGTCATTGTCTTTCTCAAACAAGAAGTCGTACGGATTTCTTTTGTTTCACTCCAGGCAAAGACGGATAAATGAATTTCATTTACAATTGCATAGCGACAGTTGTTAACACATTTGACTATCACTTTATCCTAATGCATTCCCTTCGTTCCTTTATACTTATAAAGATCTATTAACAATTTTGTTAATGTTTATCTCGATTTACATGGATCAGAAAGAAGAATAATATAAGACGTTTGTAGAATAGGTAGAGAAAGTCATGTGAATTGAATATATAAGAGTTTTTGTTAGATTAGTGCTATTTAGTGAAGACAATTCATTACTTATAGTACTTTCCAAAAATACTGTTTTCAAAATTTAATAGTATATTTCTCAAAATTTGGGCATTATTTCATAAAAGAATGGCACTATTTTCTTTAATATACCTGTGAGAAGCAGAATAAAAGTTTTGAAACAAATTGCTAGAAAATTGGGTCGTGTGAATCATTTTGAGTATGGGAAAGAGTGGAAAACAGTTTTGCAGGAAAATAAGGTTTAAATTTGGGAGTGAGAAGTAATAACGATGTGTCTGTCCATAGCTCAAGTTAATTGGTAGTTAAAGTGCGCCACGTTGGGAAAACTATTTTATTAAAGTTTAGAATCCATATCATTTTATTAGGAATAAAAGTAATTCGTTCAATTTTTCACAAGTTTTGGTCATATTTCACTTTAAAGAAGTTTGAAAAATCAGGATAGAAGTTAGGGTAAAAATAACTAAACAAGGACTAAAATAAATATAGGAAATACTCAAGAACAAAGGGATTTACAGAAAATGAACGGACATCTTTGTTATCTAAAATAAAAATCTGATGTGTTCTATTCACATGAGTTTGTCTACTTTTTCTGTTAAACTATTCAGATAATACCTATTCTACATCATGCTAATCGTGATAAACATTAGCAAAAATGATCTTATTACGTGCTTCCTTGCAACTAGAAGCGAAATAAGGGGAATACACTATACAAAACCGATAATAAAATGTTTTAAAAACTGTCGTTATGCGATTGTCATAAGTAATAATACGAGTTGTATTTGGAAGAAAATTCAGCGAAACAGACTATTAATAATTTATAATACATAGGAAGAGAGATTTTATCAGGTTATGATTGTAATACTTACATTAGTTCTCAAATGGTAGAAGACGCATTCCACCATGTTTAGTTATCGATTTTCTTTCTTCGCTGCCTCCTGAATTATGATATGGAACACCGTGTTTATGCCCAACGCACGAATGTCGATAGCAACAATAGAAATAGGGAACAATTATTTCATTTCAGTCATTAATAAATAACACACAAAATGGAACAAAACGTTATTTTATTTCAGGTTATTGCACTCGTCTCATATAAAAGAGATACAAATAATGATTATTTTCACCTGTTTTATTTCTTAACTAAATACATTATGAACTGGATTAAACCTAATATTGTAACTGAATTAATTGAAAGTACAATTGTGGAAGTGGCAGTTAGTTATAAAAGTGAATGAAGGGTGGCTGCCCGATTTGCCACCTTCTTACCAATAATCAAGACAAGAGATTAAGCATACGAACGTCAGTTGCGACAAGATTTCGAAGAAATGAACATCAATTGCGATTACATTTTTCGACAATATCGCTCCAGTCAGATAACCGTGAATGGTTGAAATTGTCTAATCTCGGCCATTCCGTTGGCGGTTTAATAATGTCATTGAAATTCGCGTCTTTGCATGGCCAGATTAACAATAAGAAATACGGACGATTTCCTGTATATGAGAAGTAAGTATTTTAAAATTAAGAGTATAAGCAAATACACTATAGGTTAATACTGGACACTTGCATTTTCCCCTGTGTTAAGCTGAGAGACAGGTATAAAGTGGTGCTCCTGGCGGCCAGGCCTTAAGGAACAAGCGATTACATTTGAATGTTAGGAAGGGAAACCCAATAATGATATAATATTTTGTCAATACAATACAAAACAATGTAGAAAAACAATGTAAAGGTATTGGACCTATAGGAATTATTTTTAGTTGCATGACTTTTTTGCTTTAATGTTTCTACTTGGTTTTTTCTTGTTCTTTTTTCCATTTTCATCATTCAAATAACATTTTATTAACACATTAAATGCTTTGTCAATAAACACATATTTACAACTTTCACATATGCAAGTGAATAATGCATCATATAAATTTAACCTTAGTTTAACATTCAGTCTACTGTCAGAAAGATAATGAACATTTTCATCAAATAGAGCATTGCTGCTGATGTACATTATATAAGCAGATTCGTTGTGAAATATGAATCTAGCATTTCCATAACGCTTCAGAGCAATATGCACATTTTAATTTACTACATCTGCTCTCATCAATGTCTACCTATTTGCTTATACGTTTCTCATGAGGAAATTTTACACATATTCACATGCATACATATGAATCTGCACGCTGCTGAACGTTAACTGGAAATACGTCACTTTTGCTGTTCTGGTATAATTAGTGTAGAAGTCTGAATTACAAATGATTTACATTTTTCAGGTAACTCAGAATTTAGAACTAAAAACTTGCTTACTTGCTCAAATACAGTAAATGTTTACGTTCGTCATTTATTGCATAGCGCAACTCTTTAGCACAATGATTTTGATACGAGTTGAAAATGTCAAATAAAGTCCATTTTTACTTTCTCTACACGTAATATGAACATCGTGTATAGAGAACGTATTGTATTGCATCTAAAAATTTGCTACCAAGGTTTCACTGCAAATATATGTTTTGAGACCCCCTGATTCCAAAATATGCATTTTTAGAAAAATGTCCGCGTGCGCGCCTGTGTGTGTGTGTGCGTAGCATAGCTCAAAAACGAAAACTTCGTTAAATACCAAACTTGGCATTTAAGAACAGTATCTTCCAAGGATGCGACACGAAGATTTTCAAGAAAATCCCCCCACCCCCAATTACTCTTTACATGGAAAAATTTTGATTTTCTCAAAAATGGTTCTAACGATTTTGGTTAACATGTCATATATTAAAGATACCTACGTGATAAATAAAATCTATATTTTGAATTTCCTGGGAATAGCCTCTGAAGACATCTTTATTTTGGGTGAATTTTGCGGAGTTTTGCATAACTGGTAAACCGTAAGAGATTTGTAGAGCTCTTATAACACATCATTTGTGTTGTATACATTTTTTCGTGGAGTTTATTGTTTTTGAGATATTCCTTGTTATTGGTTTCAGCTTTGAAAAACATACTTTTCTCATACATGAATTTGTCAGCTCCTGTCTATACAAACAAAGGAACTTCAGTCACATAGCAACCAGCTTTTGATTATCACTTTAACGTATGGTACTCCCTTATATCGCTTCAACTAAAAGCGATTTCTGCGAATTTTTTCTTGATTAGGATGAGGTAATTAGAATATTCAGATTTTTAACATTGCTTTGCTGTAGTCATGTGAAAATGGAATGTATCAGATTTTTTCAATGAAATTAGCGATAGCTAATATTTCATCAAACGTAGAATTAAACGCAACACGCGTTTTAATGCAACATAGTATAATAATAACTTAATAGTATGTATTTATTTTATTTATATTAAGATCTTATCAAGGAAGATTTATTTGATATTCTTCGTATAAATTAACACCTTTATTTATACAAAGTATGAAATAATCTTATTATAATTCCCCTTTTAATAAAAATTGCGTGTGCACCGTTTCACTGATGGCTTAAAACACGAAAGGCCAAGCATATCCTCAATGGACTAAATGGTGGTAGGTCAATATATTGGCTGGTCAACCTTGGGGCTAACCGAGGTTTCATGGCTGTGTCTTTTTTTATAAAATTTTACAATATAGTTCTAAGAAACCTTTCTATCTTCAAAAATTACAGACTGCCATTTCAAATTATTCTTCACTGATTTCAACAGGTGTGGAGCATCATGGGAGAAATCCACTCTACTGTTATAAATTTTAATAAATAGATTTTCCTCAGAGATGTTCAGCAATTATTTCATTTTCAGATTATTGCTTCTTTGTAGTGGTTATGTACCTTAACGTTTCACAATAATATTATCTTCTTATATTGTTTTATCTCGTGGAAAGCGGAAAAAGGACTTGGAAAGCTTCAGAAGTTCAAAGCTATTGCAGCCAAACACAGCACAAACCTTACCAGACATGGTTCAGTACTTCTCTGTCTGATAATCCTTATAACACTGTGTAGACCGATACACAGCTAAATTACATTTTAATTACTCATTATTGCTATTATATTATACATAGGCTATACTGAAGCTACAGCAACACCAGCTGATCGCCGCTCAAGGCCAACCCGCTAGACTGCGCTTGCAGTGCGTGTTGCAGTATCCTGTATTAAGCTATAGGGTATAAGCAGATACACTAAAGCTATAGTGTATTTGGTATAAGTTTATCAAAATTAAAATGAACAACAAGGAATATCTCGGAAACGGCTAACTACACAACAAAAATGTGCAGGGCATGCATGAATGACGTGAGTTTTGACGAGATCTACATGTTTTATGTAGTAAGTTATTACCTATTTCATATTATGGTTTAACAGTTATGCAAAATTCGTTCAAAATGATTGGGACTTCAGAGAATATTTCAAGGATATTTAAGATATGAATATTATTTGACATGCAACATCGTTAAAGCCATTTTTGAGAAAAAAAAAGCAAACAAACAAAAAAAAAAAACAAAACAAAAAAAAAGGTTTTCCACTTGAAGTGTAGTTGGGTGTGGGATAATTTTTCTAAACATTTTCATGTCTCATCCTTTGAACATACTGAACACACTCTCTCTCTCTCTCTCTCTCTCTCTCTCTCTTTCTCTCTCTTCCTCTCTCTCTCTCTCTCTCACACACACACACACTCACTTTTTCTAGAGTTTTTATTCAAGGGCTCAAAACATATTATTTCTCATAAAATCTCCGTATCGAATCTTTGAATGGAATAAAATACCTTTTCTATTATATACTTTGTACATACTGCTGGGGAAACTAATAAAAACTGAAAGCCCAAAACACTCCAATGCTAATATCAAACTGTTTAACATGTTATCATGATACTTTTATCAAACTATTTAACATGTTATCGTACAAACTTTATAGCATACATATATACACACACACATTATATTATATCGTTGCTGAACAAGAATCGTACCACAATGCTTTAAAGAAAAAGGCTTGTTTATTATCCTTGATTTTTTAAAAAAAAATTAAGTGATTTTTTAAAAAAATTAACCAAGTATGTTATTAACAGCAGTTTCATAAAAACATGTTCTTTTTGTTACCGCAAGATTTCACTGAGCTATAATCAATAGTTGCTAATAGAGGCGATTTTTACTTTCTCTGTACGAGCTATGTACATAGTGTATAGAGAAGGTATTGTAATTCACCCTAAAATTCGATACCGAGATTTCACCGTAAATACATGTTTTGAGACCTCTTGAATAAAAAAAAACATTTTTAGAAAAATGTCCGTGCGTGTGTGTGTGTGTCTGTGGGCAGCATAGCTCAAAAACGAAAATTCTGTTTAAAACCGAACTTGATATTCAGGTTTGATGTCCTCCAAGGATGCTACACGAAGATTTTCAAGAATATCCCCCCCCCCCCCACTTCTAACTACCCTTTACATGGAACTTTTTACGAAAATGTTGATTTTCTGAAAAATGGCTCTAGCAATTTTGATTAAAATATCGCATACTAAAGATATTTACCTCACAAATAAAATGTATATCTTGAATTTTCTGGGAATAGCCTCTGAAGACTACTTTATTCTGGATGGATTTTGCTTAACTACTAAACCGTAAGAGATGGACAAAAACCTAATACACAAAAAATGTAGAGCACGTTAAAACACTCAATTTATGTTATATACAGTTTTTTTCGTGGAGTTGATCGTTTTTGACATATTCCTTGTTCTTGGTTCCAGCTTTGAAAAACTTATCTTTTCTCATACAGGAATTTGTTAACTCCCGTCCATACAAACAAAAGAACTTCAATCACATAGCAACCAGCTTTTGGATTTCACTTTAACCTATGCTACTGCCTTATTTTGCTTATACTTACAATAAAGCAAGAAATAAGACAATTTCTACTAATTTTTCTCGATTAGCATGACATAAATAAAAGATAAGCATATTAGCAATAATTTGTTACAGTGATATAGAGAAAGTCATGTGAATGGAACACATCAGATTTTTATATTATAAGATATGACAAAAGCTTTATTTTAATATGGACAAAATCTGTTTAGTAAACACGCAGAAGCTCACTCCCATGCATTGAAGAAACAAATAAACCACATGTTTTTTTGCAATTGGAGGATTCTATTCTCAGTCTGGATACCAGCGTAATTCCTCCTTAAATATGATATAAATATATATCTTGACGGCAGTAAATGTAGCAGTTATATATTGCTCTGAAGTGGTGCAGATTACAGACACAAAATGACAGATGTAGAGACATAATTGAAGGAGTATATAAAATACAAGTAATATGCTTAGGCTATAGTTTATATAGCAACTCAAAAATATATATTAAATTAAACCACTTATAACAAAACATAACAAAATCACTTGTAGTAGACCCAAAAATTCTACGTCGAGATTTCCCGCCAGCATATATTTTCCGCTGCCTAAGTCTAGAAAAAGTAATTTTAGAAAAACATCTGTATCGACAGAATAATTCAAAAAGAAAAAGGCTGTTAGATTCCAAGTTTAGTATTTAAGTCTTGTACCTTCAACACGAAGATTTTTAAGAAAATCCTCTCACGACAAACTATTCTTTACAAGGAAAATATTTTGAAATTTTTGATTTGCTCAAAAAAGACGGAAGATTTTGAACGATTTTGATTAAAGTACCACATATTAAAGATGTTAACATGACAAATAACATTTATTTCTTTACATTTCTTGTTATTGTTCGAGTTTTTAGCTACTTAAACTTTTCTCAAACTGGAGGTCATCTTTTGTTTCATTTCTGTTTTACTTCTAGCCGTGAAAAGCGAAAAGCGAAATTAAATTTTTTCGCATGGTGACCGGTTTTTACAAGATTTGATAATAAGATTTAGTTCAGAGTATTACCTTATTTTATTTCTGCTTAAATGAACTAATACAACCGTTTCCGCTAATGTTTTTCTGGATTAGCAAAATCTACATAAATAAAGAAATAATCCTTTGTAAAAATTATTTTTAGAGAAAGTAATGTGAGTGGAACACACAAGTGTTTTCATTTAAAGTAACTATACCATTCTGATTCTCCTGATTTTGAATTAAAATTGGAGGCCTAACATTATTTAATATCAATAGTACCAGTGAGATTTTCATAAAAAGGAAAACATTATAATAAAACACGACGCTTGGATATTAACCTAAAACAATGAGAAAATGTGACGATTTAGGAAAGCGACGAGGAGAATATATTGTCCAAACCGTCAGTTTTGAAACCGGTGCCAATAGGGACTGGTGCGTAACAGTGTAAGGTCCGAATGTAATTTCGTAACCAAAAGCATGTTTACTAAACCGGCATGTAAGGATTTCCAGAACAGGATAGATAGCTTTTTTGAAGAGTTGCAGCTTTTCAATGATTGAAAACCGAAGTGGCAGAAAAACATAATGACGTACCTGAATATTAAATAGTACAGTAGTAGCTGCATGCAGCTGTAGGTTTTGATACTGTTTATCTTAGCGTTGAGCCGTTACCCCCTTCCACAGTAGTGGTGGGACAAAACACAAAAACTATTTTGAAACAGTTTTATCAACACAACTATTTGATGTAGTTTCACCACTAAAACTGTTTCATAAAGCACTTCTGGAAATTGTGTTATTCTTTCATATATCGCTTCCCCGCAACAGATTCTTGCAACAATAACAACAACGACTAAATGCCTGTTTCACTTAAGAGTATTGCAACAGTTACTACGCAGCGGTTGTTCTGTTCCATAATGTAAATATTTTGTCATTGCTTCCAAGGTTTACCGCAAGGTGCGCCTTTGTACCTTGTAGCGCGTGACCTGACATTATCGCGAAATTTGAATGTACTAATCAAATTCATTCCCTCTCGTTAACGCAAAACAATGTTCTGCTTCCGTAATTTATAATTTCCTCTTCAGTGCAACCTAATGAGTGGTTGCATTTGGCGCATTGTGATTTTATCGATGGACTGGATTTCTCAATAGTATTTGGTGGAACACATTGTGTCTGCAAAAGTTTTGCAGCTGATCAATGCGGCGCAGCAGTTTAGCGAGTTTCTTTTGCACGAAACTGTTATTTCGAAAACATAACAACATAGTGGTTACAACAGAAACAGATTATACTTTTTCGCAAAAAAGAACAACTTTTCACACCGCTATTCCACAGCTCCAACCACACTGTTTGTAACCACTTACGTCACAGTTACGACAGAAGCAAACTCACCATACGACGTGACGACTTTGCTGCGACCTGATGGGAAACAGTAGAATGATTCTTCCTCTGTTTCCTTTAGCAAGCCTTCGATTTGACAAGATGAGACAGCGCAGAGACGCCGCTGTTACGGTAGCAACCGACGCCTCCTCCCCGGCAGCCATCGGTCCCAGCTCCACATCGCCGCCGGCTGCCAGCCCTGCCTCGCCGTAACGCAACCGCAGTTACCGCCATCGCCGACACAGCTTCCCCCGATCTCCACACCGCCATGCCGGTAAAGTGCCGTGGTTCGGGGGTTTCCTCGGCAACTTTCCACCCGGCATCTGCTCACCGCTGTACAGTTGCGGTGGCCTTCTTGTTTGAGGGCCACCCGCATATAATGCGACCGGGGGCCAACACCGTTGGTACGAATGGAGATGCAGGACCAGGCTGACTTGGAAGCTGCCTTGGCGTCAGAGTTAACCCTTATTAGAGCGACTCCTGGTCGTCGAGGCTAGCCGACAGGAACGCCACTGGCCCTGCCAACACTGCTATGCCTTCGGGCACACAGCCGACGTCTGCTCATCGCCGCCGTTGTGCCACTACAGTGATACCAACACCACCACCGCCGAGTGCACTGGGCACGATCTCCGCCGTTACCACCTGTTCTGTGCCACCTATTGTGACACAGGACATTTCATCAGGCAAGCCCAGTCACCTCTCTACCCAAGGAGCAGAACTTCATCACCACCTTCTGCCCGCCGAGCAACACCACCCAGATTACAATCGCCGAGGCAACACCATCTGCTCCCTCAACAGACGCAGCGACGCGAGACGCCATTCAGGACCTTCACGCGGAGATCCTGAACGTCGGCGCTTGTCTAGCTGCCCTGGAAGAGACATGCAGCATCCTCAAACAGAAGCTGCAGGATATGCAGCATCCTCACACAGAAGCTGCAGGATATGCAAGCTTCAAACACCGCAGAAGTGACCAGACCACAGCCGCCGACCTGTCCACCAAGATCGATAGCCTCACGCTGCAGCTGAGGCAGGTTCTCCTGCTTACTCGGCTGATCTCTTCCAATCCAGAAGCCAGCAGCTCAACACCGCTCCTCCTTTTGACCAGGCTGAGGGGGCACGCATGGCCAGCGGATCTTCGAGGGTCAACCAGCTGGAAGACGATTGGGAGTTTTACTGAGCACTACCGCAACAATAACACACAACGTGCGGCAGCATCCTATCTTTCATGTGCTAACGCGGTTGCTATGCGGGACCGCGCTAAGCTTTACAGCACGATAATCTCGGCAATCTACTGCTATAACGTGGAGGGGTTTTTAGTGGGTATGCTGCATGAGGAGCGGAGAGCCCCACATATCCTCCCAGTCATTGCACTTAAGATGGGGGTCGAATGTATAATGCATTTCCCCCCTCCAGGTTAAAAAAAAAAAAAGTCAGTTCAGTTCGGAACATCGCCATGTGACAGTGTTCTTTTCAATAAGCACAGCGACGTAGCCGTCTAGGGGAGGTAAATGTGGGATTTCTTACTGCTTGGATAAAATTAGGATACTAAGTCAAAATTTTATAATTGTAAAAATACACTTTTGCTCGTTAAAATTAATTATACGTTTAATTCATTATTAGATTTTCATCAGAAGGTGTTTCATTCCTGTAACTTTTATATATATTCTATGAGCCGGATTCACAAATTACATACAAATGTAATCAAGCTTAAAACATATATTACTAATGACTGTTTCATAAATAAATAAATAAAAAAAAAAAAAAGTTCTGCCAGCGTTTTTGCAGTTTCCTAGAAAATTTCTCTTACTTTTTAAGAAAATAGTTTATGTTACTATTCCTCCTGGGGTTTTCTACAGTACTGTGATAATGTATGATGAAACTCTGACACTTATTTTCATTTAAAAACAGGAGAGTTCAAATTTGTGCATTTTAGTTTCAATATCAGAATAAATATATAAATATACACTTTGCAGCTAAAATGTGACCTATATTTCCTTCTATATATGTGTGTGAATTATTCAAAGTAACAATACAAAACTTTTGACTGACGAGCATTGTTTACTCTGCTGAAAATACCTGTATTGTCCGTAACCCAGATCTTAATTAAATAATTGTAAAATAATGTAATAAAATTTGATTATTTTTTTCTTTGTATGCCAACAACAAATTATTCCTAGAAGCATTGTTTATTTATCTGCATCATGTTAATCGAGACAAACATTAGTAGAATCGGTCTTATTACTTGGTTCTTTGTAAGTAGAAGGGAATTAAGGGAATGCACTAAGAAAGGCGATAGTTAAATATTTTAAAAGCTGGTTGCTATATGAAACAATTGGAAGTAGGTTCTCTTTGCATGATTAACAGTAAAACAAAAGAGTAGTGAAACGAAAGATGACAGTTTGAGAAAAGTTTAAGCAGTATAAAACTGAAACCAATAACAAAGAATATAAGGAAGGGATTTTCTCTATAAAAAGAAAAATGATATACATTGTATGTTTTAACGAGATCTACAACTTTTGTGCTGGAAGTTTAATCTCTTAAGGTTTATCATTTGTAAAAATATCATTGAGAATGAAGGTTTTCAAAGGCTTTCCTAGAAAATTCAAGGTATACACTTTGCGTTATCTATTGAGATATAGGCACGGACAGACACAGATAATTACACAGGCACTTTTTTCTAAAAAATATACATTTTACTTTCTTTGAATGTACTATGGACATAGCGTATAGAGATTTGTCTGAAATGTAAGTTTTGAGGTCCCCAGAAGCGCTTTTAGAAAAAGCTGTCTGTGTGTGTGTGGGCGGAGGGATGCGCAGAGCAGCACCCTGAAAAACTAAAAGAGCGTTAAATACCAAACGCGACACGAAAATGTTCAGTAAAGTCATTCCAACTGAAACTAAGCTTTACATGGAAAACGTTTCAAAAGTTGTTTTTCTCATAAACCGCTGTAACAATTTTGATTGAAATGCCCTGAATTATAAACATTTATATGAAAATAAAATGTATATCTTGAACTTTCATGGAATAGCAAAGGTATGTTCATTCTGGATTCATTTTACATAACTAGTATACCGTTAAAAAACACACAAAAACTTAAGAGATGTAGATCTCGTTCAAGCACATAATTTTTCATATGCATTTTTGTTGTAGAGTTTCAAAGATATTCCGTGTTATTTGGTTTCAAGTTTAAACTATGTAGCTTTTCCAAACCTTTCCTTTGATCTCGCTTTTGTTTACTGCTAGCCTTACAAGCTATCCGAACTTCAAATGTTCAAAGTGACCAGCTTTTACAAGATATAACTGTCACTTTAGCCATATTTTCCTTCTACGAACAAGAAAGTAAGTAATGAGACCATTTCTGGGAATGCTCATCTCGATTAGTTTGAGGTAGGTAAAATAATGCCTTTTGTAATTAAAGTTTGTTTGTAGAACGAGTGAAAAGAGTAATGTGAATAGAACACAAGCCTTTGTTTTTATTCAGAAATATATATTTCACACAAAATATTGATTTACAATTTTCGGGTGGAATAAAATACTTCCGCTTATATTAATCGTACTAATGGTTGAACGTTTTTGTAATGATAGTTCGTATATCCACTAGCAAATAAATGGTAAGGCTAGAGAACGACATGTGAATGTAACAAGCCAGAATGTGTTTTTTGATGAGACGCTGAAAAAGCCACGCACAAAGTAAACGTGGCGTTGTCGTTCTGCAGAGAACATTGCTTAACGCTTAATTGCACTTACGCAGCAAAGATGATTAATCAAAGTTATTATTTTTGCTGTTCTAATTTCAGTATTAAACTAAGCTTCAGCAATGACATTAGACCGTTAAAGATGTTTTATTTTGCAATATTCTTAATATTTTTGCAATAAAACTGTAATGTTATTAATACAAAGTTGCAAAATCCAATGCAACTGCACTCAAATGTAACCCCGTCAGCATCCACGCGTGCCATCACACCATTTATTTTACTAGGGCCCACTCCGACCTTTACCACAGACACAGTCGCTGGGACTCGAACTCGCGATGTACGGCATTAATTGGATGGCCAGTCCATTACATATCGCACTAACTTGACGGTTATTCATTTGTGGCGAAAGATATGACTATCTCCTTAGCCATGTGTTCTTTCTGCTTACAAGAAATAAAGTATTAAGTTCATTTCTGCTAATACCTATCTCGAATAGCTAATAGAATCTCGTCGGTAAGAATAGTTTGTTAGCAGAACGGATAGATAAAGTCGTGTGAATGGAACACATCAGCCGTTATTTATTCAGTAGATCGCAAAATATATATTTCACATGAAATATTGTTTTAAAATTTTCAGGTGGAATAAAATACTTCTGCTTATATACATAGCAGAAATGGTTGAACGTTTTTGTACTGATAGTTCGTATATGCAGTAATAAATGATAGAGGCTAGAGGTCATATGAATGTAACACGCTGAGTAAGCCACACACGTGGTGTTGTCGATTCCTTCTCTTGGCTTAATTTAGGGGGTCACACATAGAACATGGTCCGCAATTTGGTGAAGTTTTCTCCGGGAGCAAGCCAAGCCGACTTGGCAGCCAGTACAGTAGTCAATACCGTCTCCATAGTGACAGCCCTGAATTCCCTCTACTCTACTTAACTTTTCAATATCAATCGGCGAGCTAACACTCCTAACAAAGCATATACTTGTGGAGAGGGGGGCTTCTTCTATAACGTACATCATTCCACTAAAAAAAATCTGATGTTACACTCACATAACATTCTCTAGCTACTCTAAAAACAAATTTCTTACGAAAGATAATTCTTCTTTCAAACCACGCTAATCGAGATAAACATTAACAGAATTTTATTACTTAGATCCTTATAAGTAGAATGGAACTATGGAAATTCACTAGAATAAAGTGATAGTCAAATGTTTTAAAAGCTGTAGTTTTACGATTTTCATTGCAAATTGCTTCTTTGCTTGGCCAGGAGTAAAACAAAAGAAAAACGGACACTCCCGTCTGAGAAAAGGTAAGTACTTCACAACTGAAATTAATAACAAGGAGTACCTGAAAATGGTAAGCTTCACGAAAAAAAAATGTATATAACAAAAATTGTGTGTTTTATCGTGATCTACATTTCTTGTATAGTAAGTTTTTGTCTTTCCCTTACGGTTTACCAGTTATGCAAAATGCAGTAACACTCATTCAGAATAAAGAAGTCTTTTGAGGCTATTCACAGAAAATTCAAAATATAAAATTTATTTGGCAAGTAAATATCTTAAATATAAGATCTTAATCAAAATCTTAAGAGCCATTTTTAAGAAAATCAAAATTTTCGAAAAAAGTTCCATGTAAAGGGTGGTTGGGGATGGGGGGATATTTTTGAAAATCTTCGCGTCGCATCCTTGGAAGATACAAAACTTAAATACCAAGTTTGAGCTTTAACGGTCTTTTCGTTTTTGAGCTATGCTGCCCACATACACACACACACACACACCCACACTCACACACGGACATTTTTCTAAAAATGCTTTTTTTTGGATTCAGGGGGTGTCAAAACATATATTTCAGGTCAAATCTGGGTATCGAATTTTGGGTGCAGTACAATACCTTCTCTATACAGGATGTACATAGTAGTAAAGAGAAAGTAAAAATCTGACGTGTTCCATTAACATGACTTTCTCTACATCTCTATAACAAATTACTGTTGAAAAGATTATTCTTCACTTTATACTAATTAAGATAAACATTAGCAGAAGTGGTTCAATAACATTGCATTAACACTTAGACACGTAAAGTTTAGTTTGTGTATTAATATACCTTAAATAAATCATTCTACATAATTACATATAGCCCTCAGAATAATAATAATAATAATAATAATAATAATAATTATATTTATTATTATCATCATCTTATATCTAATTTACTTTCAAATATCACTGTTTGTTGTAATATACTTTAATATGTGATTTCTACTTGAACCACTGTTTTCATATACCAATACGCATTAAATCTAAATTTTAATCCCTGTGTACACAATGTATTTACTTATAATGTTCAAAATTTTTATTATTAAACTGATGTAAGACTGTGTTGTATTGTGGTCGCCACAAGACCTGGGAGTTCTGCGACCTAAAAAAATCTGATGTGTACCATTCACATCACAATCTCTATATCACTGCAACAAATAATTCTTAAAAAGCTTATACTTCCAATTTACTTTATGCTAATCACAAAAAATAGCACAAATAGTCTTATTTCTTGTTTCCTTGTAAGTAGAAGCGAAATAAGGGACTACCATAGGTTAAAGTGTTAGTCAAAAGTTGGTTGATATGTCAATGAAGTTCCTTTGTTTATAGGGATCGGAGTTGACAAGTTCCTGTATGAGAAAAATATGTTTTTCATAGCAGAAACCAAAAATAAGGAATGTCTCAAAAACGGCGAACTCCACGAAAAAATTTATATAACATAAATTCTGTATTTTAACGTGCTCTACATTTTTTGTTTTAGTAGTTTTTTGTCCATCTCTTACGGTTTAGCAGTTATTCAAAATTCCGTAAAATTCATCCAGAATAAACTACTCTTCAGAGGCTATTCCTAGAAAATTCAAGATTTAAATTTTATTTGTCAGGTAAATATGTTCAATATACGAAATTTTAATCAAAATCATTAGAGCCATTTTTGAGAAAATCAAAATGTTCTAAAAAAAGTTCCATGTACAGGGTAGTTGGGTCCAGGGATGCGACACGAAGATTTTGAAAAAAATCCCCCCACCCAAACTACGCTTTACATTGAACTTTCTTCGAAAATTTTGATTTTCTAAAAAAATGGCTCCAACGATTTTGGTTAAAATGTCGTATATTAAAGACATTTACAAGACAAACAAAATGTATATTTTGAATTTTCTGGGAATAGCCTCTGAAGACTACTTATTCTGAGTGAATTTACGGAATTTTGCTAAACCGTAAGAAATGGACAAAAACTTACTACATAATAAATGTAGAGCACATTAAAACATACAATTTATGTTCTATACATTTTTTCGTTGAGCTGATCGTTTTTGAGATATTCCTTGTTTTTGGTTTCAGCTTTGAAAAACTTAACTTTTCTCATACAGGAATTTGTCAACTCCGGTCCATACAAACAAAGGAACTTCATTCACATAGCAACCAGCTTTTGACTATGACTTTAACCTATGGTATTCCCATATTTCGCTTCTACTTACAAGGAAGCATGAGTAGGCTATTTTGGTAACTTTTTCTCGATTAGCATGAAGTTGATAGAAGCATAAGCTTTTTAACAATGATTTGTTGCAGAGATGTAGAGAAAGTCATGTGAATGGATCAAATCAGATTTTTTTTTTTTTTTTTTTTTTTTTTTTTGCTTTCCTCTGTAAATAGAAGGAAAATAAGCGAATACACAAATGAAAACAATAGTCAAATTTTTTTAAAAGCCGGTTTCCACGTAATTGTTATCAATTTGTTTACATGACAGAAGTTGACAAATTTCCGTGTGAGAAAAGTTTTAAGTATTTTAAAACCCAATACAATAACAAGAAATATCCCTGAATGGTCAATTCCATTAAAAAACTGTATATGACATAAATTGTGTATTTAACAAGGTCTCCAATTTTGTTTAGTAAGTTTTTATCTAATAAAGTTCACCAGTTATGCAAAATTAATTAAAATTCATCAAGAATGAAAAGCTATTCCCAGAAAATTAAAAATATACCTACACTTTATTTGTTATGTAAATTCTATATTTAATATACGGTATTTTAATAAAAATTGTCAGACCCATTTTTGAGAAAATAATCATTTTAGAATATTTTTTCTATGCAAGAGATGGTTTGCGTGGGAGGATGTTCCTCCAAATTTCCGTATCGCTTCCTTGGAAGATACTAAAATGAAATATGAAGTTGGGTATTTTATCGACATTTTGTGTTTGAGTTTTCGTATTCACAGACACACATACAGACCTTTTTCAAAAAATATTTTCTTTACACAAGAAATGCAAAACATGTTTTTCCAGTGATATAGCGTTTTCGTGAGAAATATGTTGTTGTTTTATTTGTTTTTTTCATTTATATAGCCCCCTTTAACTTCTAAGGTTATATCGGGGGCTTTGCACTTGAAACAACTCGTCTGTAGGTTAAATCATTTTATTATCCTCAAACACAGATCTTCACTCTCACATACATAGTTTCAGACTGATGGGGTAGGGAATAATTCTGGCTAAAGAAAATTCCCCGCCCAGCCGGGAATCGAACCCGGGACCTCCAGGTGATAAGTCATCTCGCTGACCACTCGACCACGGAGGAATTCAGAAATATTTTGAGACCCCTGAAACGGGGTTTATTTTCTCTACACGTCCTATGTACACAGCAGGTAGAGGAGATATTGTTTTTGACTAAAACATTTGATACCGAGTTTTCACTGGAAATACTTTTAGAAGACCCTGTATCCAAAAGAAGCATTTTTAGAAGTAGGTCCGTGTGTGCGTGTGTGCGCGTGTGTTTACGTGTGTGAGAGTGGCCTGGAAACAGGAAACAGATAAGTCCAAAAAATGACAAAATCAGTATTTAGTTCAGTATCTTCCATGAAGGCTTTTCGGAAAATCCTCCTCCCCTACTAACCTTTACATGGCAGACTTCTGCAAAATCTTCATTTTCTCAAAAATGACCACTGTTGATTGAAACGTCATATGTTAAAGTTAATTACATGACAAAATGTATATCTTGAATGTTCTAAGAATAATCTGTTCATTCGGAATGACTTTTGCATATCTGGTAAACCATATCATATAGACAAAACCGTGTTACACAAACATTTAGATCTGGTTAAAACACACAAATTATGCCATAAACATTTTTTGTCGAGTTAACGATATCCGATATATTCCCAGTTACTGGTTTTAATTTTAAAATATTTAAACTTCTATAAAACGAAAGTTCTCAACCGTTTTATATCTCTTATTTTACTCCTGACCTTGTAAAGTGAGATAAATTTTTACGTCATTCACATAGCAAAACCTCCTTTTAAATTACCTACTATCCCTTTAGCCTAGCGTTTTGTCTTATTTAGTTTCTACAATCAATGAAGTAAAAAATAATATTTATGCTCATTTTTATCTCTATTTGCATGGATAGTTTGTAGTTTGTTTGCCGAGCAGGTATTCAACAAATGAATGGAAAGCATCAGTTTTTTTTTTAAAGGATCCGGATCCGTGAGTGCGTGTGTGGGCACTGCAATTCAAATACGAAGTCTGTTAAACACCAAACTTAGTATGAAGTTTAACTTGTAAGGATGTGACAAAAGTTTTTCTATAAGGTTCTACCACCCCAAATCAACTCTTTACACGGAAAAAGGTCTGACACACTTGGTTTTTCTGACTGAAATGGCATCTCGGCGCTAGCAGCTCCCATGTATAAAGAAAGGGTCAGTTGATTAGCGTTGGTATTCTGATCCCAAGATGCTGATTAAAAACGCGGCCATGACCGATGATTTTAAATGTGCTTGAAAATAAGTGTTCTAAATGTGTCTCCGCAGTGAGGTGACTGCATTAGCACTGATCACAGTTCGGTTGGTAACGGATAGCGCTAGTTATTGGAAATGAAGGCGAACTGAAACTGAGATTAGTTACTTCATTGTTATAGGAGAAGTTGAAATGCTGTTCTCATTCCTGTAGCTAGAGTTCGACTATTTTCTCCTTATTTCGGACTCTTGGGTAGTGCTTCTCGCGTAAATTTGTGATCTCCTTATTTAATAATTTTTATTTAAAGGCAACTGTAAATTTACATGGGTGAAGTTTCATTTCATTACTAACAGCTCTATGTTCTATATACACAGAAACAGTTGTTTCCTATGCTAATTTATGCATTAATTTAGTGGGGCTCTTAACATTATATCGGAAATTTGGTTCAGTTTAGCCTGTTAAAGGATAAAACCAAACGCTTTTCGGAGCATCACTCTTTTTCAGGAATTTGCAATTTAGTAATTAAATCTCGTACAGAATCGCGTTGAAGACATGAGTCTGCAAAACGATTAAGAAATTTACGTTGTAGATTTTCTGAAATCTTATCACCATTATCCTCAACTAAAACGCTCCCTTTCGATGGTTAACATTTTGACTTCCCTTCACAAGCAAAACCAAACTATTGAATTGATGCAAACAGATCTCACAGTATTATTCAAACATAAATTATGCTCCTCCTCCATAGCTACGTTCCCAACTTAAACACAGCCACAAGCGTCCGAGTGTACTGGGGAGCTTTTTTTTTTGAGACGCCCGATAGCAGCTATAATCTGTCCAGACTTAGTTCACCGGCGATGTCAACAAACCAGAATGTATTATTCCGCGAACCACGTGGACGGACCACGTAGTGCTTACCTGTGCTCGTCTTCTATACGATTACAAAAGCGCACACCTACGCACTAATGGTAGGAAATAAATACCTATCTACATTCACTCTTCACAGATATTAATTAATGCTATAAGGTATGTAATAAATAAAATAAAATAAAACGAGCAGACCAGTTGTTATTCACTACGGAAGATGAAATTCTTGCGTAAAATTATAAAATGCAGGCATACTGTTCGTTTGCGTATTGCACGCGCTCATCACTCTAAACGCCAATATTTTATGTGTGTGAACAACCATGTACTGCATATTACTTTGATATATTGCAATAATACAATGACTCACCCAGAGGAGTTAATCTGAATATGGAAGTGGGTCCTCTCCTTCAAGATCCGAATCATTTGTTGCAAACACAACTGGAACTGTCTGAATCATCACCGGGATTCCCTCCAAATCCCTCATTGTTTGCCGTTCCCGAACAATGTGTGGTACACATTCGCTCCATTTTTCGGCTGTCACGTGCTGAAATGTCGCATCTCCGCTAATTTAAAAGTTGTTGTTTCTAGCTATATATCCCTTTATTTGACTCCAAACAAGCTCAATGGGATTAAGATAACAATGATTAGGAGGTAATCTCAATATTATATGACCCGCTTTCTCGGCCAAATCAGCAAACATCTCATGTTGAGTTTTACGTGACGGCACTAATTCCAGCAGCTCAGATTTAACCGTACACTCTCCTAAATTTACACGTTTGTCTAGAAGCACTTTATAATATGTTCTTTTCTCCAAGAGCAAACTCGTCACACTGTACGTCCAGAACACGTCTGCAGCATTTCTTCTTTTTCCCGGGTGTCGAAAACTTTCCCACTATTTTCTTGCACACTTTATGCTGCCTACCGAAACACCAGTAAATTCGGCCGTTAAACTGGGGATATTGTCTAATGCAAGAATAGGATATTGTTCACAAAACTTATTGGTTAGGTTAACAGCAATTGTTTTCTCGCCACTTTTTAAAGGCATTTCTCGCTTTTGTTTCACTACACTACTATCACACGCCTCCGCCATTGCTTACAAACGTACACTACGCTCTCCACGTGGTAACTGAAAATCACCCGTTGCAATGAACGGCACAACACACGTGCTTTGTTGTGTAAGGGAATAATGATTAAAATTCAACAAATTTCCATTTAATAATAATTCTTACTATGTTATTTCGACAACATAGCATAGTTTAATGTGAAATTTGTGTACTTCTTTCAGAAAATTAAGAGGAACCATTTTTATAGAGAAAAACAGTAAAACGTTCAGCAACTAATCAGAACTGTTACGACCTGTTGCTTTTATTTGCATTACCGGTGAACTACGGCTGGACAGATGATATGTGAGTATATTTATCGGCATGAGTTGCAGTCCGAATGTGAAAGAGGTCGGTCGTGTTTTGTGTCTTGCTCGTAGCTACCTGGAAGAAGTTCGACAGTGGAGAGCGTGCGGGAACTCATTGAACAGTTGCGGGATGAAATGTGTTTAGGATTTGAGAAGTGCATCCTAAAATCGCTGGAAAGTGCCGTGGAGAATGTATCAGTACGAATACGTGCTCTTGAAGGTAAGGTGGACTATCTAGAGAACCAATCTCGTAGAAATAATAGTGTTATATGGTGTGACAGAAGAAGCGGGAGATAGTTGGGAGATGACGGAGAAAATAGTGAAAAGTGTTATCACACAAATAGGACTCGAACTTCGCGAGTTTGATGTGGAGAGAGCCCATCGTGTAGTTCAACGTGGCAATTTGAGGCGACCTATTGTATATATACTAGTCCATTATAAACTGAAGGTGACAATCCTTCGAGATGCTCGTTATTTACGGGGAACGGGCATAAGTATTAGCGAGGACTTAGCCAGCGAGTACGAGAAGAGAGGAATTAAAGGGGCACATGTTTTAGGCCAGGAAGCAGGGCTAGCATGCCGTATTGCGAAATGACAGGCTCATCATTAACGGGCGAGTCTGGAACCGACAGGAGTTGGAGCGCAAGGAACAGCACTAGAAGTAGTGCGGAAACCGAACCCAGGACAGGGCAGCAAGAGCAGATAGCCAGTACATCAGTTCAGCAGGTAGCAGATCCCTCAGCAGAGCCACGAAAGGTGCATCTTATGTCGTCAGGGAAGGGCGAAGGGGAGAGGAGGGTGAGACAGCCTTCGCCCGAGAAGCCAGCAACAACGCCCCTCCATGCCCGTAGGCTGACAACAGCTCGAAAAAGAGTCAGCCAAGTCGCAGGAAGACCAATAGCAAGGAAACAATAGGACCCAACCCCTTCTCTGCAGATTGTCACGTGGAACATCGAAGGCTTCAAAAAAGTTTGGGTAGCGAGAATTTCTTGTATTTCCTTAATGATTTTGACATTGTATGTTTAACAGAAACTTGGTTCAAAAACGGAGAAAATGTAACACTTGCTAACTTCCATAGCTTTAGTAGGAAAGGGAGACACGGGGAAGGAGGGAAAGTTGGCAAGAGGGGTACCACTTTCATTCAGGTCTGAGCTGGAGGCCGAGATAATTAAATTAGAAATCAGTTTGGAAGGGGTGATTGCTGTATCTTTGGCACAGGGGGGAAGTACATACAATAGTCATAGGCTTGTAAAACCAGCCAGCAACGTCCAAGTATGCAAACAGGAATTTTTTCAGTGACTTAACCGAAACGTTAGTGCAGTTACAGGAACATTTTCCAGGCAGTGAGTTAATTCTCTCAGGAGATTTTAATGCGAGGTTAGGAGGGGAGAATATTTCTCTAACAGGTCATAAATGGGACAGCAATCCCGTGGAGGTCAACGAAAGAGTAAGGATAGTTTTATTAATGCGGAGGGAAGACAATTACTTGCTTTCTGTGATGCCTTCTCTTTAGAAATAATGAATGGCAAATATGGTGAGGATCAAGAGGGGGAACTCACTTTCATAAATGAAAATGGGTGTAGTGTAATAGATTCTATTTTAATAAGTCAGGGTTTGATTGGCAGAATTACACAGGGGGATCGTATCGAGTCGCATCACTGTCCGGTTGCCTTGTAACTGAATATAGAGACGGCCATGGAGGCGCAGGCACCTGAAGTGGGGCAGGGGAATGAAGGGAGATTAATTAGTAAATTTATATGAAACAGAAGTATTTGTTGATGAATTGAAAAATAAATTAAGGGAAAGGAACGCAGACACAGCGGAGGAGTATAATAGCAACGGCTGCGGGGATAATGAAAGTCCAAATGTATGGTAAGATATAACGATTCAATGGTTAGTTTATGACCAGCAATGCAGAGCCGTAAAGAAACAGAGTAGGCTCTGTCAAAATTCAGAAGGGAGATGACATTAGGAGAATTTTTACAAAAAAGCGAAGGGAGTATAAGCAGATCCTACGGGAAAAGAGAACTACGTGGCAAGACAAAATGACTCAGAAAATTAGTAATGTTTTAACACGGGGGAGATAACGCTGAGATGTGGCAAGTAGTAAAGCATTTAAGAGGCAACCGTCAGGCGCCCAGCGAAATTTCTCCCAGAAAATGAGCAATGCATTTTATGGGAATATTCGGGGAAGGTGAAGGGGAAGGTATTTTTATAAGGGAAGTGCAAATTTTGGGAAATCTTGAGATCCCAATACTGGACGAGGAAATATCAGCGCGAGAAATAGCATAGGCGCTGAGGAGCCTGAAGGGAGACAAAGCTCCAGGGTTGGACGGGTTGCCCCCGGAAGTTTTTAAAGCCGCTGCCAATGTTAATGAGTTTGGTAGGAATATGCTCCAGATATGTAACAGATTGTTTATTGAGGAGAATTACCCTACCTGTTGGAGAAAGGGCGTTATTCATCCCATTTATAAAGGGAAGGGATAACTATTGGGAATCCGGATAACTATAGGGGGGTTACTCTGTTGCCAATTATGGAGAACATTTATTGTAGTGTTATATAACCGGGTAAAGAACTGGGAATCTAAATTTAGCAAACTTTCAAAATTTCAAATGGGTTTCAGGGAAGGACACAGTACCATAGACGCCGCTTTTATATTAGACACTTTAAAGACGAAACAAATGTTAATTAAGCGTTGAAAGCTTCATTGTTCATTTGTGGACTTTAAGAAGACATTTGACTCTATTAATCGAAATACATTATGGTATAAACTAGGCAGAAAGGGGTTATCAAATAACATGATTAGAGCATTGCAGGCAATCTATCAAAATGTCGAATTCTGTGTAAAGTACGACAGAAACACAGTGTCGGAGAGCTGCCTAAGCTATAGGGGATTGAGGCAGGGTTGTATTTTATCTTCCTTGTTATTTAATATCTTTGTGGATGATATTACTGATGCAATGATAGCAGAGAATATCCAAGCACCAGTAGTGACGGATTTGCAGATACCAGCGCTTTTATACGCGGACGATTTAGTATTGTGCTCTACGACAGTTAACGGATTGCAACGAGAACTGGACAAACTTAAGAATTATTGCGATGAATGGCTACTTACAGTTAATGTGCACAAGACCAAGGCAATGACTTCAAAAAATGGTTCTGTTTATAGCAGGGAGGAGACTTGGACATATGCAGGACAGATACTGGACAATGTTAAATCTTTTGTGTACTTAGGACTCACATTTACAATGAACAGAAAGTGGACAAAACACATTGACTTCACGAAACACAAGGCAAGGGTGAAAGCGGCGGAAGCTCTCCGAATACGCTGCAGAATTCCGAATATATTCATAACCGTAATGGAAACTGTAGTATACGAAGCGACAATTAGATCCACGATGATATTTGGAGGAGAAATATGGGGGAACAAACAGGGAATCTGGACCAAGTGAGGACCCAATTTTTGAAAGGAATTCTGGGTGTAGGAAGGGGTACGGCAAACTGCGGAATAATGAGGGAATTCGGGGCACACAGTGAAACGATAGAGTGCAAAATCAGAGCAGTTAAATATTGGATGATCGTTCACGGAAACCAATCTCTAATTAGGGCAGTCTGCTATCGTGAACAGTTGCGAATGGAAGGTAATTCGACGTGGGCATCAAAATTAAGTAAAGGGTTCGAAACCATTGGGATGTGATACATTTGGATGGCGGGGCAGGCAAACAGGCGCAGTATTTGGAGGAAAATTAAGAACCGTCTCTCTGATATTGACAGACAGCAAATAATTGCGCAATGCACAGAGAAGGTTTCATTAGAAGTAAGTCTGGGCTGAAATCGGAGTGGGGTATGGAGCAATACATCAAAACAGGTACCAAATTATTAGAGAGGGGCTCACGTGGATTAGACTAGGAGCATGGAGGAGCACGAAAATTTCTGACGAGAATGGTACGAAAATCTGAAGAGTCGTGGACTCGCATCTTGGCAAGATGTAGGGGTACGGAGGAATGGCGGGAAAAATATTTACCGCGAATGTAGGGCTAGAAGCATGTTGGACGCTACTGGCTGGCACGGAAAACATGGACGGGCTAGGTAAATTTATACTCAAGGCAAGACAGCTGAGATCTGAGGAGGCTGTCAATAGAAGGGGGGGGGGGAGGAATAAGATCAACTAAACAAAAGTGACTACAATATTCTACATACATATACATTATGTCGCACTCAGGTTCACTGTTGTGTTATGGTTTTATATATTGTGTATATATTATGTGTATATATTTCTTTTTAATGTGATTATCTATTACAAGAGGGTGAATATATGAAAGTGCACTCTTTGCTGTACATTTTAATGGCTATAATTACGCATCTTTGTATTTTTATTTTCGGGATTACTCTTAATTCTTTATTGTTGTTTTAATGTTGCTTTTGATTGTGTATTACCTTTGTCTTTTTATTTTTGAGTTTACTCTTTTGATTATTTGTTGTTTTAATGTTTTAATACGGTCTGTGGACCCGTGCGAATGTTGAAATTCTATGTACATATGATATTGTTATGTCAATAAACACTTATTCATTCATTCATATTTATCGGCATGTAAGAGGCTTCCTGCAGAGCGAAATTCCGGCACACGTGGCAATTGACAGCGTCATTAGCAAACAAATAATTTCACCCCTACCTCGTATACACAGAAGGAAAAACTACTCCTATTCGCCGAAATTGAAAGTATTAAAATTACGGCGAGACGCACGTAATAGGTATGTTGCTTGGAAAATTTTTGCTCGGGCCATTTGTTCTCAAGAGCCAGTTAAAGGCGATAATAATCGAGACTGCTAGGTGAAGCCCACCAGTATATTCGTGCATATCGTCACAAAATTATAATTTTTGCAAAAGCCGTAACTCATAATTACAGAAAGTTTCCTAAAACTAATTTTATTACTTTCTCTAGCACGTATGCACAATTAAGAGACGGTATTGTATTTTTAGAAAAATGCCTAGTGTGCATAGCTTAATAACGGAAAATTTGTTATATACCAAATTTATATTTAAGTTCAGTATCTTCCAAGGAAGCAGCAAAAGATTTTCAAAAGAATCCCTTTTCTTCCGACTGCCCTTTAGATAGAAAATATTTCGACAATTTTGATTTTCTCAAAATGACCCTAACAATTTAGTAAAAATGTCATGTTTAATATGATGTTATGAGGACCTTTTCAATCTGGATGACTTTGGTGTAATTAGTAACTCGTAAGAAATAAACAAAAACTTCAGACAACAAATATCTTATTAAAACCTACAGTTTGTCATACACACTTTTTGTAGAATTAACCGCTTCAATGACATTTTTTGTTGTTGGTTTTAATTTTAAATTCCTTAAATGTTTCTCAATTGGGAAGTTATATTTCATGTCATGCCTCTTTGTTTTACTCTTAGCCATGCAAAGATAACCGAATTTCAATTGTTTCATGTAGCAATTGCTTAAGATTTGACTATCGCGTTAGCCTAGTGTATTCCTTTATTTCCCTTCTACTTATAACGAAGCAAGTAATAAGACCATTTATGTTAATTTTTGTTTCGATTTAGAGAGAAATACTCTTTTGTGAGAATAGTTTATTTGCAAAAGATAGAGAGTCACGTGAATGGAACATAGCAACAATTTTAAAAGGATATCTTTCAGTTAATATGCTTCTAGCTCAACAAGGGACACCCATCTTAAATGCTGTTTAAAAATTACCAAAAAGCACGTTAATGAGCTTTGTAATAATGTGTAAAAGAGTATAATAGTAGTAATTTTTTTTTCAAATTAGGCGTCTAAATTGCCATTATATTCACATTTCACACGACCACTTTATGCTTGGCATATGTGTTTGTTTAAAATATCCAACATTTATTTTGAATATTCTACGTGTACCTGAATGAATAAGAGCATTGACCTTACCTTGCGCAGTGAAACAGCTGGCAAAATTGTGTCCCGTGCGTAGACGTAAAAGTATTTATATTATTTGTTATCGACCTTGGTGGTAAAATACATATGCTATAATCAAATGTAAAAAGAAAGACATATTTAATTTATCAAAATATTAATTACCTTTGACACTTTATCATATAAACAGAAGTGGCTTTATTTGAAATACAGATTTCTTATTGTGCAATTGTTGAAATAATTTACGTGAATATGCTTTGTAAAATAATGGAAGTTTATGGTAAATTGTAGTTAATTTGAGTTTTGTTGTGCTGAATCCAATATTGTTTGAATTTTTAGTTCTATTTTGGATTGATTCTTCAATAAACCTACTATCACAGTTTTGGATTTCTAGCCTCTATGGCGTTTTAGTGATCTCTACCAGCATCTACTAAAATTGTTGCAGAACTTCTAGGAAAGCAGTACTTTGTGTATAAATTGGATTTGAGGAGATTTAGACATCTATTTTAACTTTCCCTAGCATATTTGTACAATGTATATAGTAGGTAGAAAAGATGTTATATTCCACCCAAAAACTCGACACCAATATTTCATTGGCAGTATATGTTTTGAGGGACCCTAATAAAAAAAACATTTTTAGAAATCATTGTATGTGTATGTGTCTGTGTGTGGACAGCATATCTTAAACACGAAAAGTCCATTAAGTAACAAATTTGGTATTTAATTTTTGTATTTCCCAAGGATACGACATACAGATTTTTAAGAAAATCTCCCACCCCAGACTATCCTTTTAGTGGGAAAAGTTATAAAAAATAGTATTTCTCAAAATTGTCTAATAATTTTGATTAAACTATCACAATTTAAAAATATTTACATGAAAATTAAAATGTACAGCTCGAATTTCCTGTAGATCTCGTCATAACACCAGTTTAAGTCCTTTACATTTGTTTTAGAGCTATTCATTTTGAAGATATTCCGTATTACTAATTTAAATTTTTAAATACTTGTACTTTTTTCAGCAGAGAGTCTTCGTGTTTTTGTTTTTACTCCTGGCTATGCAAACAACTGAATTTGAAAGATAATCGCATAGCGACAGCTTTGAAAAAATTGACTATCCCTTTAGCATTGTTGTTGAAACCGGGCTCTTCTAAACTCTTTAGAAGGTCCATATAATAAAAGAAGAGGGGGTACATCGCACCATGAGTGAATAAGAGTGATAAAGTTAGGAATCACACAATAAACAGACAACTAAGGGAACAATCATCTGCTAGACAGAGAAACAAACAAAAGGGAAAGAAAAAAAAAATAGCAAAGAGCAAACGAAAACCAGCATATGTACACCGAGGAGAAAACACTAGGTTTAATATCTACGGATTCCCTTCAAAAGAGGAGGGTATATGGGGGATATTATGGGAATAGGATAAAAAAAAAACACGGGATTGTTTTAACCTCATTTTAACCAACGGAATTGAACCGTATAGACTCTCCAAAAAAAACAAAATGGGAGTACTGATGAAACGTAACGTACCGCTGACAGTCCCCCGTACCCCAAAAACAGAAAAGGGGGGAGGGATATGGCGTGTTCACCGCTTGGCACAAAGTTCCAGTCAAGACGGGCGACGTTCTAAAGTTTCTCCTAAGTCACTTGTCACACTTGATATTTAATTACTTTCTCTACACGTATTATGTACATAGTGTACAGAGAAGGTATTGTATTGCACCCAAAAATTCGACCGAGATTTCGCCGGATTTGAGACCACCTGAATTCAAAAAACAGCATTTTTAGAAAAAATATCCATGTATGTGTGTCTGTAGGCAGCATAGATCAAAAACGAAAAGAACGTCACCAAAATTGGTATTTTAAGTTCGGTATTTTCCAAGGATGCAACAAGAAGATTTTCATGAAAATCCCCCCAACCCAACTACTCTTTACTTGGAACTTTTTTCTCTCGAAATTTTAGGTTTTCTCAAAAATGGTTAATGATTTTAATTAAGATATCGTATATTAAAGATATTTAACTGACAAATAAAATGTATATCTTGACTTTTCTGGGAATAGCCTCTGAAAAGTACTTTATTCTGGATGCATTTTACGGAATTTTTCATAACTGCTAAACCGTAAGAGATGGTAAAAAACTAACCATATGTTATACACATTTTTTCGTGGAGTTGATTGTTTTAGAGATATTCCTTGTTTTTGGTTTCAGCTTTGAAAAAGTTATACTTTTCTTATACAGGAATTTGTCCACTCCTGTCCATGCATACAAACCAAGGAACTTCTATAGCTTAGCAACCAGCTTTTGACTATCACTTTAAGTTTTTAACCTATGGTACTCCCTTATTTCGCGTATACTTACAAGGAGGCAAGTAATAAGACTATTTCTGCTATTTTTTTCTCGATTAGAATGAAGTAAATAGAACATAAGCGCTTTAACAATAATTTGTTGCAGATATGTAGAGAAAGTCATGGAATGGAACACGTCAGATTTTTTTTTTAATCCAATAAGTTCTCTAACACTATGCTATCTGTAACAATATTAATCAGGTTACTTAATAATTGACTCCTCGCATGTGTAGTGCCACATTTTTGCTAATTGTAAGATAGTACTTGGTAATATGAAAATAGTTACATTTATGGTGAGGTATTTAGCATCAGTGCTTCATTTACAAATGTATTCAATTCATAAGGTGAAAACGTTTTGCGTTTTTCCCCTCCTCCCTTGTGTCCCTTTGATATGTTTTAGTAATCTTTTAAATTTTGAATACTTGGATAAGTCAATTTGGTGTTCAATATTGAGTGTTAATTTCAAAATACAGTATTGAGTCTACAAAGTTGATGGTTTCATACCTTTACGGCATTTCGAAGTTATATAGTTTCTGAAAGTGACTCTATACATTTTGATTTTCTCCATCCTTGAATTGTGCATAGAAGTTATGTATATATTTATTCTCTGCAATTGGGCACTACCCGGTGGCAGAGTTAATGTACAAAATTCACCTCCAATAATAGTCGTAAGTTAAATCAAGAAAAGTTATACAACTAACATATTATATATACATGTGTTTTTTAATGCCTAACTACTTGTTATCCAGTATAACAATAAGTATGTCAATTACCAGCTTGTTTATAAACAGTTATTATGAAGCCTCAATTTTTATACTATACATTGCTAAAAGCAATATACATTAATAATATACACTATTACAGTTTTGAAATCCTTAATTACTTCACAATATTTACTCAAATTAACTAACATCTATTCTCTTTAAATTATCCCTAAACTTGTTTAAGGTCAGAGGTCAGCCCTGAAAGGCTGCTATAGGCAATTCAATGGTCCTATTAACAAAAGACAATTTTTTACGTCGGTTTTGTACCTTCTACCCTTAATTTTATATAAATGATCGTTTCGATGCCGGGTTTTCTAATCTATTTCTAACATCCACCCATGCATTTAAACCAATATAAGATTTAAATAGTGCGACCAACCTATGTGTTTTACGCATAAATTTTAGTGGTTCCCATTTATTCTCTTCGCGTTTCGTATGTCCAAAATCTTTACCTCTCTATGAATTTAAACCGCCCGCCAGCGAATCAGTTTGATTAACCCTGTATGAGTCCCAGCATGCTACTCTATATTCCATAACTGGCCGCACTAAGGACTTAGGCAATTTCCCTTGACTTTGCGCTCCCTCTGTTAAGTTCTCATTACGAAGTGCAATGTCTTCCACGCTTTTCATACACGTTTCTTGATTTTTGTGACAGTAAGTTATTCTTCATATCGGGTGTCTTTGCATAATTACCGGCGCTATAAGTTGCATCTCCTGTCACTCGGCTAGCTGTTTTTCGATTGAAGAATAATCGACAGTTACGCTTACAACAGTTGGTGCCTGGTAGCGTCATATGTGTGCACAGTGAATATATTGATTTTTAATGTGAATCTTCTGATCGGTGCACTTTAATGAGATCCATAAAAGTGCAGATACCAGATGTAGAATTACTAGCATTAGGAATGGTCGGGTATAAATATATTATATATGTGGTTTAAAATTCATAATGAAGAAATAAATGCATATGAAGTATACAATCACAACCTTATAAAGTGACATTGGATGTGGTCAAAAGTTCAAACATGCCATGTTCCATTCACATGAGTTTTTCTACCTTTTCTCTGAATAAACTATTCTTGAAACGGTTATTATTTTATCTGCATCATACTAATCAAGATAAACATTACCAAAAAAGGTCTCGCTACTTATTTCTTTATAAGCAGAAGGAACATAAGGGAATACCTAAACAAAAGCATTAGTCAAATGTTTTCAAAGCAGTCGCTATGCAATTGTAATCGAAATTCACCTCCCTGCATGGCGAAGAGTAAAACAAAAACACGAAGACTTCCCGTTTGAGTAAAATATAAGTATTTTAAAATTGAAACTAATAAGAAAGAATATCTCAGGAGCGGTAAGCGGTGCAAAAATAAAGGGCCATTACCATAATTGGTCTTATTACTTATTTATAAGTAGAAGGAAAATATGGGAATATCTAGGCTAAAGCGATGGTGAAATATTTCAAAAGCTGTCGCCATGCTGTTATTGAAGGGCGGTTCTCTTTCCATGGCCAGAAGTAAAACAAAATAGATAATATGATTGAAGACTTCTCATTTTAGCATTGAAACCAATAAGGATCATTACCTCTACAAAAAGGAAAGAAAGAAAAGAAAAAACTGCATATAGCATGAATTGCGCATTTTAACACGATTTAGATGTTTTGTGTAGTAAATGTTTATCTGTCTAGTTTACCAATTGACAGTTGGTACAGTTTACCAACTATGCCGAAGTCATAGTGAACTCAGTCAGAATGAAAAGGAACTCGGGAGCTATTCCGAAGAAAATCGAGATATACATTTTATTTGCCATGTAAATATCTTTAGTATGTCATTTTATTCAAAATCGTTAACTATTTTTTAAAAACAATACGAAAATTGCGATAAATGTTCAATGTGTAGGGTAATTTTGGGCGGGCGGATTTTCCTGAAAATCTTTGTCTCTCACCCTAGCAGGACACTGAGCTTAAATACCAAATTTGGTATCTAACCTACTTTTCATTTGTGAGTTATGTTGTAAACACAAATACATACATACACAAACGGACCTTTTTCTAACAATGATTTTTTTTTTTTTGGATGCAGAAGTCTTCAAAACATATTTCCAATGAAATCTCGGTATTGGATAGAAAATGGATATGGTTACCATGCTGACTTCATTTAACTAAGGTTCAAACCCGGCAGAGGACGATGGATTTTTTCGGCTTCCTTAGCATGGCTTCCTTCGGAAGGGAAGTTTAGCCGTGGGTCCCGTGTCGTAGATTTACGGCACGTAAAAGAACCTGAAGCCTGATAGAGAGGCCTCTGAGCAAAATTTAGCGGTCTTTCACGCCCAGTATTGAATGGGACGCTGAGAACCATAGCAGTTAAAGAGCGTCCATAAATAAAACGCCATTTTTGGTACTAGAGAATGTAAAAAGCTTAGTATAGTCTTTGGAAATTTCTGAAAATAGTGAAACAAACTATGCTTATTTTTCCTTTTCATAAATCGTATCCAGCAAGCAGGAAATTAGCAGCTCAGTTTTGAAAATCATTCAGTTTAAACAGTACATAAGTTATATTTTTGTGTCAGGATAATATTTCCATAATTTAGGCACCAATTAAACAGTATTGCATACACTATAAATGAAATGCACGTGTCATTTACTTTTAGGATGATCGTTAGACATATAATGATTAGCGTATGAAACAGAATGCGCTCAAATGAACTTTGTGATAGCCGTTCATGTGAAAACACGCATTGTCGACACGTTATTTCCTCACATATTACGCGTTTCGTACAATTTGATATTAATTGTTGATTAATTGAAGCGCGGTTGACATCAATTTTAAGCATAGAGTTGGCGAATACAACCTAACTGCCTGGGCAGCTAAATGTTGTCGAAAATAGAATAAAATATCCAAACGGAATTCCAAAGTTTGTTACAAACGTGCCTCAAAATTATGAAAGCCATTTTTCATTCCAGAATGTACAGGTATGATTTTGAAAGGAGCAAAAGCGAAAACTCAAAATTTATGCGATTTTTTTTAGTTCGCGCGATAGCCGTAGCAGCGCTGTATCAATAGACTATTTCTGAAATGGCGTTTCGAAACGATCTCGCACAGGTTGTGTGGCGGTATGTAGAAACAAAATTAACTATTCCCGTGTGTACAATAAGGATTCTCCGACATGCAAAACTGTAAAGAAGTGGTGTACTCAGTTTCTGGCGACCAGTAAGGTTCGGTTTAAACAAAACATTACATTTTCATTGTAAAAATAAAAAATAATTATTTTTATAAATATATTCAAAGATAATAATTATCGCAATAACAGCTTCAGTGTTGGTGGTAAACCCAGAATCCTGGAACACGTTGCAGAAAACGTTCGGAGATCATTCAAAGGAGTCCACAGAAGTCAATAAGACAAGCATCGAAGGCAAACGATATTGGTATCATTGGTATGAAACGGTCGACGGTTCACAAAGTTCTTCACCGTCCATCAGGGACAATAACAATTTGCCTGGCGCTGTTATTTTATTGAAAATGTGAACTTTTGACTCAGGTCTACCGAGGATCTTCAATGGTACCATTCTCACCACGCGAGTAAGAAAAGTGAAATCCACCTCTTCATTCCTCAGCCCCATTCGACGCTCCCATAGATGAGGTTGACTTGTATAAGCTGTGTGTTAATTTGGCATTAGACCTTATGTAGCAGACAAAAGATTGATTTACAATTGATATAACTTAGCGCGCTTGGGTAATGTGGTGATGGCGGTGGAGTCTCTGTCTTACATTCAGCAGGTCTCGAGTTCGAATCTCGCTTATGGTGAGTTAACCCGGATAAGGTTTTCTGGGGGGGGGGGTTTCCCTTATCTTGAGAATACAAATGTGGAGCAACTTTTAAGCTACATGGACCCCGAGATTATTTGAGCATCATTTCACAAATTTCATACGTCGTCCGATAGAGCAACCCCGTTAAAAGACTTTAAACTACAAAAAAAAAAAAAAAAAAAATGTATCACCCGGTAAGAGGGTAGATTATTGTCCAACCAGAAAGTTCAGGGATCCCCAGTTTGCAACTGGACACAAGTTACGGTTAATGTGCATCCCCTTCCCTTCAGTAACGTGGACTGTCCAATACGTTTTTAAGAGCATGGCAAACAGGTGGAAGAAATGGGCGGAGTCAGCAAAAATACTCCGTCTTACAAGTATTTCCAGGCGCATGTTGAATGATTTTGAGTGTGCAAAAACTAGGGCCAATGACCGACCGAAGCAAGAAGTATTTGGAATTACATTGCGAGGATGAGACTTTCTACCGCGAGTAATGTTTTCATATGAGGCTACCTTTCACGTTTCAGATAAAGTGAATCATACCGGACTTCAAACATCGTATAAGAGATGCCAGAAGCACTTCACAGAAGATTTGCACTTCAACACATGGCGTGAAATTGACCATAGGTTAGACATCATTCTCGTCACCCAAGGCGCCCATATATAAATGCATTAAACTGAATGTCATTGGTTGCACTGAAAATTTTACCATTTACCATTTTACTGTGTAGTAATTATAGTAGGTATATCAAATTTCCTTTCCGCTATATTTGTTTAAAATGTTGGGAGTCTCTTTGTGAATACACTGTGCATCATAGCCATCATCACCACTTCAAAGTTTGAGCACATTGTCGCTTTTATTACTTGCTCTACACATACTGTGTACATAGTGCATGGAGAAGATATTGTATTTCACGCAAAAATTCGACCAAGATTCCATCGGAAAACGTGTTTTGAGACCCTCTGGCCCTAAAAAAAAAAAAGAAAAAAAAAGCATGTTTAGAAAAAGGCCAGTATGTATGTATGTGTGTGTGTGTGTGTGTGTGTGTGTGTGTGGACAGCATAGCTCAAAACGAAAAATGATGCTGACGGGATTACATTTGATTGCAGTTTACAAAATTAGAAACCCACTGAAAAATGTAAAAGTTTTGGTTAATCATCATGTTTATTTATAATTTATATTTTTATTGTATTGGTCATTCATTTAAAGAAGATTTTGAAAATCTAATTTAAATGTTAAAAATATCTTTATTGTTTTATTATATTTTTTCTTTATTTGTTTTGTTATGTAATTTTATTATTTTATATTTGTTTTGTATCTAATTTATAAATAATCTGACAGTTGGAAGCATTTACAGTTACTTAGGGAAATCTTTTTAGAAGGTAGGTGTGTGTGTGTGTGTGTGTGTGTGTGTGTGTGTGTGTGTGTGTGTGTGGACAGTATAGCTCAAAAACGAAAACACCGCTAAACACCACATATGATATTTAGGTTTATCATTCAAGGATGCGACACGAAGATTTTCAAGAAAATTTTCCTACCTAAATCTACCCTTTATGTGGAATTTGTTTTGAAAATTTTCTTTTTCTTAAAAAAGGCTCTGATTTTTTGATAAAATAATGTATAGTAAAGATATTAACATGAGAAATAAAATGCACATCTTAAATTTTCTGGAAATAGTCTTTAAAGACCAGTTCATGCTGAATGAATTTTGCATAACTTTTCTTTTTCTTAAAAATGGCTCTGATTGTTTTCAATAAAATAATGTATATTAAAGATATTAACATCAAAAATAAAATGCATATTTTACATTTTCTGGAATAGTCTCTAAAGACCACTTTATGCTGAATGAATTTTGTATAACTCAAACTTGAGAGCTGCACAAAAACTACTACACAAACATGTATATCAAAACACACAATTTATGTGATACACATTTTTTGTGGACTTTTTTCCGAGTATGCCTTGTTATTGGGTTCAATTTTAAGCTACTTAATATTTGCTCAAATGAGAGGTCATCTTTCGTTTCCTATCTTTTGCTTTACTCCTTGCTTCGGAAAGCAAACCAAATTTCAGATATTTCACATATCGAACAACTTTTTTGAAGATTTGAGTATCACTTTAACCTAGATTACAAACTTATTTCTCTACGACTCATAAGAAACTAATACAATCATTTCTGCTAATGTTTGCCTCGATTATCGCGACGTATATAAAGGAATCAACTTTTGTAACAATAGTTTGTAGAGAAATTGAACCGAACACATCTTAATTACTTGACTCTATATATCAACCAAAAGCGAGTATATTTACCGAACTATAATGGCTCAGTTTCCAACAAGATTTTAACCTGAGCCTCTTTTTAATTCTCAATTTGCAACGCGATTGGTATTTCGTTTACCATCGGTGGCCTCATTTATTGCCTGTTTTAGCTGCACTGAACTGCATGTTAAAGTTTTTTTTTCTTTGGAGGTGGGGACTTCAACACGTTTTCGGTGGAATCTACACGTGAAACTACTGGCTACTACCTACTAGTATGTATAGAGAAAGTACAAATTCTTAATTAAACGAGATTGTTAATATACAAGATCGAGTAATTAACGCGGCCAGATAAATGTTAGGCGCATCTATTTATAAAGCAACAATAGTGACAGTGAATAAGTAATGTGGGTGTAAGTTAAGACCACATTAACGGAAGAAACGTGGCGGGATATAAACGGTTAAAACAATGAAAATAGAAACGAAAAATCTTGTTGCGTACGACCCCTGACGGAAAAGATCTGTGTAGTTTTGAACTGGAGTCGAACCCAGAATCTCATGCTGTTAGGCCGTAGTATGTCACTCCCGTCGAGATTACCTCTTCAACTTGCGTGTATAAAAAATAGCTCATTCATATAGGTATATTGTAGAAGAGGTTTTCTCTCTGTAAGGTTTCATCTTCAAATAGTCGAACCTTGACTGCCCCAGCCGATATCAGTGATCTATAAGAGTGGTCTGAAAAACAACTTAGGGACATAAATACAACCAATGAAATATTTGTAAGCGTTTTGAAATGGTAGGCTGTGTCGCACACCATATTTGTGAAAGAGTTTGCTGCAATTGTTACACAAGTAAAGGTTGAATCAATTCCAAAATGCGACATCCAAACAGAAAGGTGTGTATGATTTACGTATCAGTAAGTGATATGACACACTAAAAAGTACGTTAAGTTTTTATGGTTATTAACTGTTACATTAAATGAACTAAAGATTAATATTTATTGCATATGTGTACTTTAGTACTGTATTTTGAAATACATACTTTGTATATGTAGTTTTGAGAGTAATACGAAACCAACAATTTAAGACATTGACAAAATTTCTATGTACATAATATTTTTAATTTTCAGAATTAGATCCTAACATTAAATTTGGACATTTATATATGCACAGAGTGTTAATGAACTGCACCGAAATAATTTGCGAGATTGTACAATTGTAGTTTGAGATCGGCGATGCATAGTCCCCGGATAAACATAACGCAGCTACATAGCGTTAAACGTATGGGTATCAGGTGCTGATAAGTCGGTGTTAAAGCAAAGCAGGTTGAAGAAAATGCCTTAGAATGTCTTTAAAACTGCTGCCCGAGTATAGAAATATCGATATTGAGCAGCTTGTTACTAGCATTCTCAAGATTTAATGTCGCAAAAATCTATAACATCCCGAACTAATCACTGGACAGTGCGACACTGAGCATTCATTAACTACGTTCTTGAGTCATGTAGCCTACTCTGGAGGCGTTTTTTCAACTGCTCTGGTGGCTTAATGCGTAACGCGAGAAGCTGCTATCCCAAAGCATACGAATTCGATTCCTGTCATAGAGTAAATGTTTATTATACTATTTTTTTTCATTGCAGACGAAGTGCCGCTATACGTGAACGAGACCCGAACTCGGAAACTATCTTTCACTTGAAAGCCTACCGGCTTTCATAACCACTACGCTAGATACGCTGTAATATGTACCTTCGTTTTTCGTGTTACGCTCTCGAATGATTGATAAATTAGCCAGTGGCGTACTGGCACTTAAGAAATATATAGCCATTACTTCGAAATTTCAATAAATAGGCCATAAGTCTCCTATCTCAAATTACTTTAAGTAATGTACATATTCTTTGAAAATATTTCGGTTTAGTTCATTAACACCCTATATATATATATATATATATATATATATATATATATATATATATATATATATATATCATGATGCAAGCACTGCAAAGCAACAGATTGTTAAAGCCAAGTGATATTGAAAGCTTAAGAAGCGTATTATTAGTTGTAATGCCAGAACTTTAAATGGTGTATACTTGGTAGATTTAATTTTCTATGCTTTGACATGTATCTGTTTAAAGCATGCATGGCCATCATTAACCTACAGAATGTAATCTAATATGTAACGATACAATTTTACATTATGAAAGGGTTCATCAGCGACATGGAAAGGGATATTGTGGTTACTATCGTTATCTTACAGGATTAACCAAACCGATATTGACAAAGCGGAAGTGATTTAAATAGTAATGTTACCCCTCGGCAGTTCAGCCATACCATGGGTGAGTTCGTGTCCAATTGCTAGAATTGCTCGGAAAGAAGTGGTCACGTGGTGTGAGATGGTCAGTGCCAACATAAACAGCTGTTTTCCGTTATGGACCAGATTTTACGCACATCGGGACTGCAATATACTATATGATTTCGTTCTACCTATACTAGTAAAATAAAAAATTACGAAGTGTGTGGATTTTTTTCCTAAGTATCTCGTCCAGACTTTAAGTAGAAGTACTGGAATACTAACTCATAGCATAACTTAAATAACAACTTCCCCGTTGAGACTAACCCAATTCGAACAGTTCCCCAAAATGAGGGACTCAGATGTTTGGCTTGACGTAAAGTGAAGAGGTCGTAAAGTCGATGCATGTCGTTTGCTTTAATGTTAGTAGACACCAGTGTTCCACAGCAGTCCTGGGTGATTGAATCTCTTATTGGTTTGAATTCAAAACCGCTACACACACACACACACACACACAGACACACACACACACACACACACGTGCACACAAGCACTAGCCTATGAACAAAATTCAGGCCTAGGCGAGGAGAACTGAAAGATTTTATCTGGGTTACTGAAAGGCATAATTTGCACGAGTGTCACTGGGAGTACGTCTCGTAATGGTTTGATGTGAAATATCTGATATTCAAACATCAATCTAAGAAAAACAGTTGGGTTTTCAACTCAGGAGTGAAGGAAAGGGGGAGTAAGTTAAAACGTTAAGAGGAGTGCAAAAACGTGTAAGGAGTGGGGAGAGACAATTTAGTACTTCCATGCCAACTTGAAACCTTTGCATTACGAGAGCGGTTCAATGAGTACCCGTCTTTCAAAATATATAATGTTTCTAAGGAAAGTTGGTGTTACCTTCGCGTAATATCATGTGTTACATGTCACAAAAAACAAATAGATAACTGATTCATAGATTAGTTTAGATTTGGTAGGCATTTTACTTAGTCGTTCAACGTGCTTTCTCTAATATGAGCAAGTACAATATCGTTAAGTGATTTGATTTTTATGTTGGATGACAACACTTGCAAAGAGATACGCGAAATTGAATGCTGTCTATGGGAGACTTTATCCTTCTATAACAATAGTAAGATGTTGGTTTAACGAACTTAAACGTGGTCGAACACCATTTTTGATGAGTGCTCAGGACGTCGGCCGATAGGTTACTGAGGAAACCATTGAAAAAACAAACTGAAAATAATGATTCTCAGTGATCGTTGTACAAATGTTCGCGAAGTGGCAGGGTACATGTATCTGTAGACGTAAACGGTACAATCTGCTCTTTTTTTTACTTTCTCTACACGTACTATGTGCATAGTGTATAGAGAAGGTATTGCACTCCACCCAAAAATTCGATACCGAGATTTCACCGGAAATATGTATTTTAGGGTCCCTTATATAAAAAAAAGCATTTTCACAAAAAGATCTGTGTGTGTCCGTGTGTCTATGAACATAATAACTCAAAAACGAAAAGTCGGTAAAATACCAAACTTGGTACTTAAGTTTAGTATCTTCCAGGGATGTGACACAAAGGTTTTGAGAAAAATCCTCCTACCCCAAACCACCCTTTACATAGAACTTTTCTAAAAAATTTTGATTTTTGTAAAAATGACTAAATGATTTTGATTAAAATATCAAATATTAGAGATATTTACCTGACAAACAAAATGTATATCTTAAATTTTCTGGGAATAGCCTCTGAAGACTACTTTATTCTGGACGAATTTTACGGAATTTTGCATAACTGTAAACTGTAAGACTTAGATAAAAACTTACTACACAAGCAATGTAGAGAACGTTAAAACACACAATTTGTTATATACTTTTTTATGTGGAGTTTATCGTTTTTGAGACATTAGTTGTTTTTGGTTTCAGCAATGAAAAACATTTCTCATATAGGAATTTGTCAACTCCTGTCCATATAAACAAAGGAACTTGTCACATAGCTTTTGTCTATCACTTTAACCTATGGTACTCCCTTTCGCTTCTACTTACAAGGTAACAAGTAATAAGTCTATTTCTGCTAATTTGTTCCCGAGTAGCATGAAGTAAATAGAAGCATAAGCTTTTTAACAATACTTTTTTACAGAGATGTAGAGAAAGTCATGTGAATGGTACACATCAGATTTTATTTGTAGTGTTTAACGCCCGCTTTAACTACTTATGGCACCGCAGGCGGTAACACTGATGATGCATGAATGAAGATGGAGCACTGGTGGAATGCGAAGGCGGGGGAAACCGGAGTACCCGGAGAAAACCTGCCCCAGCGCCGCTTTGTCCACCACAAATCTCACATGTGGTCGCTTGGGATTGAACCCGGGCCGTCTAGGTAAATCTGCTCGTTCCTTCTAGGTGAATGACCTTAAGCGAAGATACAGGAAGCTAGATAAGCAGGTCAGCAAATAGTTGACTGTGCTTCTTTATGATTGCGCATTGGGACTAAACAGCATATAGTTGAAAGCAAAGCTGTGCATTACGCTTTATGCCATTGCCAGTGTTTTAATAAGAGATGCTTGGTAATCAATGAAAATGACAGCAATGCTCAAGATTAGGGAGAAATGTCGGGAATAGAAGAAATACAAGAAGTAGGTAGGCATAACCGAGGCTGAGAGTGAATACATGTGACTGTCATCACCGCAAGTATGAAGTTTGCTATTGCAGCGCAGAAACAGGAGAATAACGTACACAACTCCTGCTTCTGTGTACCAAGGATCCAGTGACTCCCATCTGACCTCTCATTTAAAAATGTCATTTGTCAGGAACCGAGATACCTTACATAAGAAGTTGGAGATGAAAAAGTTGTCAGCCCAATAGCGGCTTTCAGCTTGGAAGCTATATTTAAACCAAAATCCGAAGGATTTGCCACAGTCTCATCATTCTACTCCGAAAACCAAGCAACAATAAAAATAATGGGTTACTACAAAGAATCTGATCAAAAAAAACAAAAGGGTTTTGGTCGTAAAATAATTGTGACATTTCTTTTAAAGGGGGAGGAGTTTAACAATCATTGATTTCTTAAACAATCTGATGTGTTCCATTCACATTACTTTTTCTAGCTACTCCACAAACAAATTTTGCTTACAAAATTGGTATGATACTTTATCTACGTCAGGCTAATTAGGTAAACATCAACAGAGTTGCCTTCTTACTTGCTTCATTGTAACTAGAAGGGGAACAAAGGAATGTATTAGCTAAAGCGATAGTCAAATTCTTTAAAAGCTGGTCGCTATGTGAAACAATTGAGGTTCGATTCGCTTTGTAAGGTCCATTTCAGAAAAGTTTAACTTAAAATTGAAACCAATAACAATGAATATTTCGAAATCGGTCAATTTCAACAAGAAAAACATGACATAAATTGTGTTTTAACAGGAGGTACATTTTTGTACTGTAAGTTTTTGTCTCTTACGGTTTAACAATTATGGAAATTCTGAAAAACTCGATCAGAATAAAGAGCCCTTCAACGGCTCTTCCCAGAAAACTTGAAATATACATTTTATTTGTGATGTGGATATCTTTAACATACGGTATATTAATCAAAATCGTTAGCCATTTTTGAGAAAACCAACATTTTCGAAAAATGTTTCATATAAAGGGTAGTGAGGGTGAGAGTGAGTATTTTCTACAAAATCTTCGTGTTTCATTCTAGAAAGATACTGGACTTAAATACTAAGTTTAGAATTTAATTGACAATTCTTTTTGAGCTACGCTGTCCACAGACGCGCACACAGACAACCACATACACACGGGGACATTTTTCTAAAACTCTTTTAGACTCAGTGGACCTCTAAACATTTCCTTTGAAATCTGGATATCCTTTTTTTGGGTGGATGTACATTGTGCATACGGGTTAGAGAAGTTAAAAATGATAAACGATTGCTTGATAGTACTACAGTAAGTTATTGGCTCGATTTGACAAGAAGTTACCACCCCATTTGACAAAGAAGAAATTGCTGTTTCCACAACAAGCAACACATTCCTCCGGGATTGTCGCCGTCATTTTATCCTCCCACCTTCCGCTCATATTCTTCCGACCTGGCTCCATATGGTTTCTTCTTGTTCCCTACTATGAAAAAAATGGCTCATGGGCATAAAATTTAAATCAAATGAAGCGTACTGTCGTTATCCCAGACAAAATCTAAACTACAAAAACCTAGCTTAAAAAAAAAAAAGGTTCCAATCCCACTTTTCCCTAATATTGGCCGCTACGCGGTGAACTTCGCAAGCTCTTATAAACAATGTCTCTCGGCGAGTTTTCAGCAGACTGAATGCCTCCCTGTCCCACGACGGCCCACCGAAGAGGGGCGCAAGGGTGGTTCTAATATTTCACACCAAGTCGTTGCTGAATGTCATATACATCACTCCGAAGATGGTATGAAAACTTGTTTATCACATAATTGCGTGACGTCAGTGGATATCTGCTTCCAAACTTGTGGAACGTCATTGTCGAAGCAGATGCGAGTTTTGCATAGCTTGTCAATTCCTATTTTTAAAGGTACGGACAGTTGGGATAAATGTACCTCACTTAGAAGGACTATGCTGAGAAATATACGAGGGCCATCCAGAAGGTGAATTAAATGAAACCATACCATTGTAGCAAACTCGTTTTTGGAATGTCTGCAAATAATTATATGTTGGTCTATGCAAGTCCTATCTGTGTCTAGTCTCTCTGAGATGTAGATATATGTGCACTTAAGTAAACTTTTCTGGGTTATTTATTATAAGTAACAATACGGCTAGCATGTATTCGCAGGCTAACGGCAAAATTGCAAACATTTTGAATAGTGGATTACAGTGAATTGATTTTCTTACCCCTGCCCTTATTCTTGTTACATTTGTTTGCATAATAAACACTTTTTTGGCATCTACCGAATTTTCCCAGGATATTATTCCACAGGTCATCAATGAAAATAAGCATAAGCTGTTTTTAGAATTCCTTTATTTATAAGGTGAATTGATCTGATTGCAGAACACAGAGAGCTCAGTTTGGTGAGAAATAATCAATATGGTGATACCAATTCACTATAATTCTGAACACCTATTCATTCTAGTTGAATTTTACTTAACTGGTAAACTGTAAGAGATTTATTTAAAACATACAATTTATGTCCTAAACATTTTTGTTGCAGAGTTGGCCGTTTGCGAGATATGTCTTATTATTGGTTTCAGTTTTAACAAGCGGGGTCACCTTTCGTTTCATCTCTCCTTTGTTTTTGTGGAAATACAAAGCGAACCGAATTTCAATTGTTCTCATATCGATTGGTTTTAAAAATACTTGACTATCGTTTTAGCCTGATATATCCCCTTATTTCTCTTCTGCTTATAAGGGAATAATAAGGTACATAGTGTTCGCATTTATCTCCTTTATCATGATTTAGATAGAAGAATAATCTTTTGTCAGAACTTTTTGTATGCAGGTAGAGGAAGACATGTGAATGCAACACATTAGATTTTTGGAAATATATTTGTCTGTGTCTGTGTGTCGGTGGGCAGTGTAGCAAAAAGGACGCTAAATACCAAACTTAGGATTTATGTATAGTTTCTCCCAAGGAGGCAACACGAAGATTTTCAAGGATATCCCCCACCACAAACCTTTATTTGGAAACATTTTTGAAAATGTTGTGTTACACGAAAATGGCTATAACGATTTTGATTTAAAAACGTATATTAACGACATTTATATCACAAATAAAATGAATATTTTGAATTTTCTGGACATAGCCGCTGAAGGGCTCTTTATTTTGAATTAGTTTTGCAGAACTTTGCATAATGGTTGAACTGTAAAAAATAGACGGAACCTGTTTACAAAAAAAAAAAAAAAAAAAAATGAAAATCTCGATAAAACACAAATTGTCAAATATCCTCGCCAGTTATTTTCTGGCGGAAATAACTGTCCAAAATCCGTGTTTTGAGATACAGCGATTTAAAGTTTGGCTTAGTTCTAAGCATCTGTTATCGCATTATGCTAAACTTCAAACACACTTTAAACATATGTACAGTTTTTAGTCGTTATTTCAAATATAAGTTTAATCCCTTTTTCTATATAGAGCTATAACATTCCTTAAAATTTACAAAAGAATGGACTAAGTGACTTCTGCCAGAAGAGTAAAAGGCAGTTTAAAGGAGATAGGTAGACCAATGGATTATGAAATAGAGAGTTCTTTATTTTATTATGGATGTATTATCTGATGTCTAAACGTGTTTCGCAGTTTTATTTTCTTAACACTTTATAACTTTCCGAAAACATGTTTTTTCAGTGCATGGATAAAGAAAATGCACGTATAAAAGTATTTTCTTCAATTTACAACCATATTTGAAATTGGATGTAGACTATTATTAACTGCTGAATTTGAAAACTTTAATATAAACATTTGATTATTTTTAACATAATATAGTTTACAATAACATAACACAGCAAATAAAGTATAATATTCCTTTCAGATACAGAAGAAGGAATAGGTACTTTTAGAAATCCAATCTTTTCATATCTATAGCATTTTATTTTCAAACAGTTTACTCTTTTCTCTTCAGTGCCCTTAGTTTTGTTCCACAGAAATGCTTTAGACAGACCTGGCAAACCAATAAAGTCCTCAATCTCCTTCTCATTATAGGTGCAGTTTTCTTTCCTTTTCTTGCACATCGAAAGATGTTTAGACAGGCATGCATAGTGTAAACAGATGACACTGTATACTGTCACATTCCATCATAGAATGACCAGACTCGTGGAGCTTTTGTTCAATCAAATTTATGTTAATGTTCTGAAAAGGATTATAGCAAAAGGGCAGCTACATATTGGTTTCGATTTTGAACTATCACAAGTATCCGAAAAAAGAGATACTTCACTTACTGTTTGTGGTAACAGGTAAGAAAGAGGTCCCAACTTCACTACTTCAGTAAGTGTCAGGTGTAACAGTGTATAATGTTTGATGAAGCTCGCTCATACTCTGTTAAGTTGCAAGTTCACCGGGTAACTTCACTACTTGGAATTTGTAGGTCGAAAATTGCTGCATAAACATCTCTTTTTTGGAAGCCCTTGCTTTGGCCTGGTTGTCTTTTTGTTCCATTGCTTATGATTTAAGTATTTTAGCCCTAGTTCTTTATTTTCTTCCCATTGAGAAACTTCAAGTCTGGTGCAAAGTGAGCAGTTTTTAGGCTTCAAAAGTAGTTATAATCTTGGCAGAAAGTTCATTTGCATGTTGTCAGACTCGTTGCTTTCTGATTCATTTCTTTGCATTCTTGTTCATAGAGATATAGACAACTTTCTATCCAAATTCTTCTTTTGTGAAGATGTCATAATATAAATAGACTGCAAATAGGAAATTTCTCAGTATGTTGCTTTATTTTCTCTACCTCGTTGAAAGAAAATGTTGTTCTGGTATGTTTCCCTCTAGATCACGAGATGAGAAAGCATCTGATAATTATTTCCTCATACACTTTGTTTACAGGTCTATTACCAATACAAAGTGTGTATTAAGGAAAAGCATTCTGAATACTTTTTTCATGAAAAAGTATATTTTTGCATTCATTCTTTCTTTTCCACCTTTCCTAGATATTCGACGCCACGGCAACAATTTGCTCAGTTTTAATATAAAATCCTATTGCCTAATACAATATGAATATCCGTTATATAGCCCAATATAGAAGTATGTTCTCCCTCTTTTAGTAAAAAGTGTGCAGCATTTATATTAATAGTTGCAACTAACTTCCCTAGGTGTTCTTGCATTATGTCCCCCATATTTTGAAGTATATCTATGTCCGGAGTTTCTCAGTTTTTTATTATGCTGTGATTCCAAGTTGATGGATTAGATTTATTGCTTATGCTTCTTTTTTTTACCACATGGTCTTCAATATCTAAAAATAATGTTTCAAATATAGCCTACATGTTTGCTGATAATTTCTGTGTGATGATTTTTTTTCTACTTTTTTTAGAATTTTGCAATACACATTATAGCTATTTCCGTCTATCACAGATGCTTTCCCTATTTGCTATGTAAAGTTCTCTTTCATATCACCACGATATTCTTATACTCTGTGTAGCCAGTCATTTTTAGAAGTGCAATTAAGTTTCTTTAGGAGTAGTGTAAAGTTGTAGCTATGCATTCTTACGAAAGTGTGCAAGGATGGTCTTAAAGCACTCAAAACTTTCTTTGTTTATGATTCTAAAGCTAGTTACGTGGTTTGCTTTTCTGAAACTGCGAGTAAAATAATACATTTTTATTAGCTGTCCATCACGGTCCTAAATATCATTAACAAAGAGTTGTATTTCTTGGCATTCCTTTTTAGATGTATCTATAAAAAAATTGTCTATAGCTGTTTTGGAATTATTTTGCATGCTAGTTACAAACTTGACTATGTATTAGGTCACATGATCTTAATAGTGAACAAATGTGTTGCTTTCGAATGTTTATATCAAGAAGTCTGTGTTTGCCGCCACACAAAATAAATTGAATCTTAGGTTAAAGAACAGTTTTAGAATAACACCTAAATTATGAACAAGGTTTTCGAGATATCCTATGGGACCTCTGTACACTAACTACAATAATTATTTTGTTTATTGTATTTAGGGGAACAGCGTATAATTCAAAAGTTTGTTCCAGACAAACTCAAGATCAATTGCATTGTAATTTATATTATTCTTTATAAAGTTACTCATACCTCCATTAAAGAATTTTTAACTATCGTACCGAACTGCAGTTTTATAACCATACATCGAAGAATGTAATATCTCCTGTTTAGTTAAAAATGCATTTACTTTGTCTTAAACTTTGTTTTGGTGAAATACTGAAAATTTATTTGGTCATTTGTAGCAATGTTTTCTGTTTGTTGCCTAGTTTCAAAAACATTTGTTCTTTCTCGCTGATTCACTCTAAAATAAAAATTTGATGTGTTCCATTCACATTACTTTCTCTACATTGCTGTAACAAATTATTGTTAAAAAGCATGTTCTCTCTACTTCATGATAATCGAGATAAACATTAGCAGAAATTTCCTTAATTACTTGCTATCTTATAAGTAAAAGAAAAATAAGTGAACATACTAGGCTAAAACGAATGTCGGATATTTTAAAGCTGGTTGCCATGTGGTTAAACCGTTTCTATATAGGTACGGAATACAGCTTTCTTTGTGAGAAAAGTTCTAAGTATTTTAAATTTGAAGCAAATAACAAATAATACCTCAGAAATGTTCAATTTCACTAAAACAAATCATACATGACAAATTGTGTTTTAACGTGATCTATAATTTTTGTACATTAAGTTTCTATCTCTTACGGTTTAACAGTTACGCAAAATTCATTCAGAATAAAGAGGTCTTTAAACGCTATTTCCAGAAAATTCAAAATATATATTAAATTTGCCATATAAATATTTTTATATAAGACATTTTCATCAAAATCGTTAGCCATTTTTGAGAAAATCAAAATGTTCTAATTTTTTTTTCCATGCAAAGGGTAGTTTGAAGTGGGGGATTTTTTGTTAAAATCTTCTTGTCGCATCCCTGGAAGATACTAAAACTTAAATACTAAGTTTGGTATTTTACCGAGTTTTTCTTTTTGAGTTATCGTGTTCACAGACACATGGGTCTTTTTCCATTTTTTTTTTTGTTTCAGGGGGTTCTAAAACATGTATTTCCAACGAAATCTCTGTATCGAAATTTGGGGTGCAATACAGCACCTTATCTACACACCATGTACATAGCACGTGAGCAGGAATATTACAGGGGCTATACATGGTTGTCCACGAGACACACTCAACAACATATCCTAGCCTCGGGAATTCAGATTCAGGCCATGGTTAGTGTCACCTGTTCCCTCTCGACCAGGATGCTCTGATTACTACACTTTCTCCTGTTAATCCAAGTCTTGTCATATCTCCAGTAGAGATTTACAAAGCTCACATCATTGTGACTACTGGCCTCAACAATATGGTCCAAGCCCATCTCTTTTGTGTAATTCAGATTTCTATCCAAGCTTTTTCCAGCCTCCCCCCACATGATCTCATAATCTCCTTTTAACAATCCCCACCACATGGCTCAGACCAACATTGGGGTTGAAGTTACATGATAACTAGAAAACACTTGCACATGTTCTGCGTGCATGGAGAGGTGCTGCGAAACAGCAAACATCAAAAAATCAGGAGCTTGATTGCAACAAACAGGCAACAAAAAGGGTTCGAGGTCCAACAAATGCAGCAGGTGCCTCCGAGAATGAATCGACCATTCCGTTTTACAAGGACAAATATCTTAAAAAAAATATCCGTCACCGGATTAATGATGGGGGCCATAGGGACAATGTCCCCAAAACTTTACCAGTTTTGGATAAATTATGGTCTGGATAAACGCCTGCGGCATACAATAACAATCATGTCAATCAAAGCATCTGTTCTCATCCTCGGAAATCAGTTGTATTTTACTACTGATTCAAAGTAAATTCATCAAAATTTGTTGTGTAATTTTGAAACTAACAATAGTGTCAACATTGGCATGTACTATTTGTATTAGATTTCTAATTTGATATGTCTTTCTATACTTGGTTACACAATTTATTTTTATCACAGTAAATTATTTTTAAAATGTTAATTGTCTACATGGCAGTCTTCAACTGAGGAAAGTAATTAATAAAATAAATCTTCCCCCAGTTTACTTTGTTCCTTATAGTAGAAGGGGGGAAAAAGAGAATACACTAGGCTAAAGAGGTAGTCAAATATTTTAAAAGCTGATTACTATATAATTGATATCCGGTTCTCTTTGAATGGCCAGGAAAAAACAAAAGAAATAAGAGTGGCAAATTCTGGTTTGATGAAAGTTTGAGTGTTTAAAAAAGATAATTAATAATAGCTCAGAAATTAACTCCTCAAAATATGATGACATAAATTGTATGCTTTAAAAATATTTACATTTTCTGTATAGTAAGTTTCTGTCAAAATCTTATGGTTTACCAGTCATGCAATAGTTATTCAGAATTAGGACAGCTACAAAATGCTTGATATATGCATTTGTATATAATGTAAATATGTTAAATATACGGTGTTTTAATGAAAATCGAAGAAAATAAAAATATTCACAAACTTTTCCATTTAAAGGGCGATTTGGGGTGGGGAAATTTTTCTAAAAAGTCTTCGTGTTGGAATCTTGGATGATACGGAACTTAAATACCACGTTTGGTAATGAACACATTTTTCATTTTTGAGATCTTGTTCTTGTACACACGCACACACAACATACACATATGGACTTTTATCTAATAGTTTTTTTATTTTATATTCAGAATATCTCATAATATATTTCAAGTGAAATTTCCAAATCTAATGTTTGGGTGAAATACAATACCTTCTCTATCTATTATGTACGTAGAAAAAATAAAAAGAGGAAGGCCAGAAAGATTACAAGAGCTACTTAAATTTTACTACCTTCGGTTACGTTTTATAAATAAATCAAGGGGAACTTATATACGTTTAACAATAGATTGCATAATGCAGTATTCCCCACGGAAAACAGTCCATCTCCACAGGAAGAAAGATGTGGGGGACAAATGCAGTTGTCCGCCACACGTGTTGGACCGCTGTAAGTCCCAAAACACTCTGAATTGTCGTCCCAGAGGCCATTTAGGAAGCGAGTCTGTCCATTCGGCTGTGTAAGCTTACTAGTACGTTACACGCTATTGCAATGTCTTGTAATAAGCTTCCAAAAATCAAATTTAATAGCCCAAAATAGCCTAATAAATAGTAAAAAAAAAAAAAAAAAAAAAAAAAAAACCAGAATATTGAATTTGATGCATCTGTAAAAATTAAACAAAAGTTGTTTTTTTTTAATGAATTTTTGGTCGATCAGCGCATGTGCGCTCTACAGATCATTAATTTTAGACATTATTTATATACATGATCCTGAATAACATTGAAATAAATTGAATTGGGCCCCTCGTAAGTAGATTCATTTGTTTTTATTTTACAGAAAGTCTTGTTGTGAGAGCTGGTCCAGTGGAAGGCGACTCTTGATGCGAGTTGGATAGCTAGATTTCTGCAAGAGAATAGTGAATGACTCATGAGACGTCTTTTAGTTTGCCGAAGAACTGTTCGGCTTGTGAAGAAACTGACTGTTGAATGATGCTAATTCCAGTTTCTCTATGCAGTTGACTATTTCTGACAAACCTCGGTGCAATCGTTGAGATTCGCAATATTTTGTTTTGAAATGTCTGGATACGTTTGATTTCAGAAGGACTGGTTCCTTCCCAAACTGGACAAGCGTATAGTAACAGTGGTCTTAATAGAGTCGTGTTAAGTAGTCTGAGCTTTTTAGTTTCAGTGAAGATCTTTTGTTGAGGAGAGGGTAGAGCATTACCAGTCTTGCTAGGGATAGTTTAAGTTTGTTGCTTATATGTGGTTTCCATGTGAGTCGATCCGGGAGTACACCGAGATATTTCACTGTTTCTGTCTGTTTTCCAGGGTATATGTTTCGGTGAGAGCGTTACTGGTGGTGCATAGTTCTGTCTGGATAGTGTAAAGATCATTGCTTCACGTTTTTGCTGGTTGAGCGAAATACGCTAGTTGTCTAGCCAGGGTATAACTAAGTTTAAGGCCTCTTGAAGGTGATTTCTGGCGGTGTGGATATTGCGATGTGTTGAAGATTGCAGTATCGTCCACATACATAGCGATTTGAGCTGTAGACATTGCAAGCATATCAGAGGTGTACAGGTTGAACAGAACTGGTCCCAGGATTAATCCTTGAGGAACTCCTGCTGTTACAGTTTTGGTAGAAGAGTGACAACTACCTGTGCGGACCGAGAATGTTCGTTGTGATAGAAAGGAGGAAATTATTTTCTATAAGTAGTCTGGAATGCCGTCGATGAACAGTTTGTATAGAAGTCCCTGATGCCAAAGCCTGCCGAATACCTGAGTGAAGTCAAGCGTGTGCTCTCTTCTCGAAGCCTTGTGCTACTTGCTCTGTAATCTGGAGAATTTGATGGGTGGGTGAATGTGTGCGACGAAAACCGCATAGAAAGGGAGGTAATAGACCAAAAGTTGTGAAACATTTAAAACTTGTTTTATAATAAAATCACACGAAATCTAAGCTTTAAGAAACATATAAAATTTTCCCAATTTTCATACTTAAATTATCAATTGACTGAGCTATAAATAAGGAAGCGCATGCTTAATAATTTTGATACCCCAATTTTAAACTTTATCTTGTAAACACTTTCCCAAACTGTTCCAACCGATACAATTTTTTCCACTAAATAATTTAAAAATGTCATTATGTATTAGGAAGCATATTAAAGAAAAATGTTATAGAGTAAGGGCGGGTAATGTCAGATACCATTTTCATTTTTGAGAATTGTAGTGTGTAAGAACCTATACTAAGGGCATATTTTACCATAATGTATTGCCTATGCAGTGCGTTTAATCCTGTGAAGCATACAAGGTCTTAACATGAAGGGCATATTTTCTATTGAAGATTTAAAGGAAAATGGGCAAAATGCTTATGTCGTGCTATAGGAGGGTAATGTCGGACAGTATCCGAGATTACCCGCCAAATTTTATTGTAATATACACAAACAATATTAAATCTCATTTTGGCTGAAAATCTTAAACATAGTGAGGTTTTAAGACTTGGCTAACTTCTTAGCCTAGTTTTAAAAACCCTTGAACTTTGAAACTGACATATAAATTGGAATGTCATCTTTAAAAACTCTTAGAAAATGAAAAACCTAAAATACACAACAAAAGGTATGCACTGATTTTCTCTGTTTATGCACAGTAATCACAAGTAAAGGTCTGCTTTTCGGCACCTGAACATTCCTCATGGCACCATTCTTCACAGGTGATGCACTGAATCCATTCTTCCCCCTGGCGAGGGAACTTTCCTTTGCAATACATGCACTCTTCATCTTGTGTAGTGATGCAGTCTAATATAGCTTAAATGGGTTAAATGTTCAATAAACAAATTCTAATAAACATTTAAGTATTATTTATCTATTTAAATGTATATAAACAAATTTTATAAAATTCGTACAGGTAAATGATGAATTATACTCTAATTAGTTGTATTACTGGCATTCAGAAGTTAACTATTTCGTTGTTCACTGTTATTTACAAGTATTAAAAAGGTGCTTCCACAGTGGTAGGATATTACCCGCATTCATGGCATTCTTCCATTTTCCATTTGGTCATTCACATTTCAATACATCTTGTACTTCGCATGTATTAAAAGGTAGTGCAAAATACGCACTTTCGAATATAACATGACGAAATTACTTTGTTATTATAACACCGTTGTAATTAAAGCATGTTAACTTACCTTTAAAAATTCTGTTTTCTGTGAATTCAGTTTTCTCAATGTAGCTTCCACAAAACACCACAACTCAATATGGCAATCACCGTTAAATACTTCCTTCAGCTCAGTGAACATGTTTCGAGTGCTTGTCGTAAAGATGCCAGCACCCATCAAGCCGAAACCTAGGTATGCGACATTACCAGCCTATCCGACATTACCCGACCTTACTCTATAATTTCTCGAAAGAATGCTACAATTTTGATAAATAAATTACTATTTTTTTTAAAATAAGGGTTTTGGAAAGTACAAAAAGTAATAATTTTCTACACTAATTAGGGGTAATATAAAGCAATATAATACGATAATCTATTTGTACATTCATTTGGTAAGCCAACTTTAAAAAGTTTTACTATGTGAAGCATAGTTTGTGGTGGAGGGGATTTTCTTGAAAATCTTCGTCGCATACTAAACATAAAAACCAAGTTTAGTATTTGAAGTTCTTTTCGTTTTTGAGCTATGCTGTCTTCCCCCTTCCCCACACACACACAGAGGACATTTTTCTAAAAAACTTTTCGTACTCAGGGGATCTCAAAACCATATTTCCAGTGAAATCTGGAAATATACGTTTTGGATGGAATACAATACCTTCTCTAACTACTATGTACATTGTATGTACTTAGGAGAAACTAAAAAGGTATGTGTATGTGCATGTTCTTGGGTCTCCGAACATGAAACTCAAAAACGAAAGACGGTTAGTTACCAAACTTTACATTTAAGTAACTAGTATAAGACAATCTCAACTAGCGAATATATAAGCTTCTCAAGAACATTTTGTAACATGTATACATAGGATATAAATAGATTATTATGTGAATACAGCACATTAGATTTTTTATAATTTTTTATTTGAAAAAATACTGAAGAAGTTAGGTTGCTTTTGTCGCCGAAAACATTGGAATAGATACTTCTCCATATTTCGGGAAATTTTAGTTGTATTACAACTAAACAATAACTGAGTCGCATGAAACGCTTTGAAAGTATATTTTAGGGCCTTTAAACTGCTGAGAGTCCGCACCGAAGCGATGAGAGTTAAACGTTGATTCTCTATGGATGCCCAAAACTTGCAATACCTATTTACTGTAAAGTATTATATTACGTATGTCATGCTAATGGAGATAACCATTAGCAGAAATTATTTTATTATTGCCTCCTTATAGGTGGAAAGGGAATGCACTTAGCTGAAACCATAGTCAAATGTTTTAAAAGCTATCGCTATGTGAAAAAATTGATTCGGTCTCTTTTGCATTTTCGGGAGTAAAACAAAAGAATGAAACTAAACGAAAGTTGACTTCGTGCTTACGTTGTTGTCCTATTTGCAAGGAAGAAAGTAATAAGTGAAATTCTATTAATATCTATCTCGATTAGCATGACATAAATTAAAGAATAATCTTTTTAAAGAAAATTTGTTCGTGAAATGGCTAGCGAAAGTCACGTGAATTAAATAAGATGTTTTACAATATTTAAAGTTTATAAGTTGAATTAAACTGCATATAATACTTCCGAATGACGAGAACTTGACAGGATATTCACAGAAAATTTGTTACTCATTTTTTGTAATGTAAGCATCTTATATTCATTATATTTTAAAATAAATTATTTTACTATCATAGAAAACATAAACCAATTCGAAAAATGTTACATATAAAGGATAGCTTTGGGGTTTAAGAGATTTTACTGAAAATATTTATGACGCATCCTTGAAAGATGCTGAACTTACATAATAATTTTGGTATTTACCTATTCTCATTTTAGTTTCTGAGTTATGCTGTTCACACACGCTCATGCAGGCGTGCTCGGACTTCACTAAAAAGAAGTTTGTTTTGGGGGCGGGACTCAATTTTTGGACACAGTGAAATCTCCTTATCAAATGTTTAGGTGAAATGCAAGTTGATTAATAACAACGGAGTTCGATCCGAGCAATACTGATACGCTAACGAAATTAACAATAGAATATTGTTAAGCATGCAACCTTTTGGTTTAATCTCCCTGGAGTATTTTATAGTCAATGTACAGAAATTTGCGCTGCAAATCACTTCAATACACATAAAGCAACGTAAAACAAACCATAGTATATGTTTACCTGGCAAAATTCGACCGATGTCCATTTATCTATTTATCTACAAATATGCTTTTATTTACATTTGGAGAAGATAGCAGTAAACAACTTAAATGACAAATTCATATTGCCTTACTTTAGCATGATAACAGTATATCGCTTACAACTTTCAGGAACACATACCGTACAGACCAACGTGTGTAGCCAAGACGTGGAAGTGTCTCGTGATGAACGCCATGTTTGCTAGGCAACATCTCTATCATAATGAGTCATACGCCTCTGAAAAATTCTAGCAGTATTGAACTCGATGCTGCTGCAACTAGACAAGAGCCGCCAAGGCATACTTTCAAGTGAATATTTAGTATTTATTGTAAATCCTAATCTATTACCGCTGTAGTAACTGGAATCTGTATTGTGTACTCAAACGTTCCTTTTAAACTACCGCATCCTGTCAAACATTGTTATATTAATTTGCCTTTCAGTAACATGGCGAGCTGTGACCCCGGGCCCTGGGAGGCTTGCGTGTTACACTCGCTTTTTATGCAACTTTTTGTACATTTTATGACTCCCCAGGCTGCGCCATGCCACTTGTTTTAATTCCATGTAAACTAAATCTGTCGTTTAAAAACAATATTGGAAAGTATTTACACATATAACTCAGAAACATGCTAGCTTACAAAAAACAAACAGCGGACGAGCGGTGTGGAACATGAAGGCGCTGGAGCATATTAAAATATGCAACAGGATGTGACCTAGATGAGCGAATGTTAAATTTAAAACGCATCTCTTTCAACGCTTCAAAACAAAGATGGAAAAACAATGGATAGTTTTCTGTTTATGATTGTATAAATATTTAGTAGCTTTCAATGTCTACATAGCACAAGATACAGAAAGTCTTATTTTGCGTTCACGTGCATTTTTTCACCCATTATCGTTTTATATAAATTTATAACCATATTACGAGAGTTTGCATTTATATATTTACTTTCTCTACAGATACTATGTATGTAGTAGATAGAAAAGGTATTATGTTCCACCCAAAAATTCCATGTTAAAATTTCACACACACACACACACACACACACACACACACACACACACACACACACACACACACAGAGTTTGAGACTCCCTTAGTCGAAAAGAAAAACAATTTTTACTATAAGGTGCGTGTGTTGTATATGCGTCTGTGGAGGACAGCAAAACGCAAAGACGAAAAGCTGGTTAAACAACAAAATTTGTATTTTTAGGTAAGTCTCCCCCCCCCACTCCCAGCTACCTTTTACATGAATACTTTTGGAAAAGTGTAATTTTCTCAAAAGTGGCTCTTAATCATTTTGATTAAAGCACCGTATATCGAACTTATTTTCATTGCAAATAAAATGTATTGAATTTTTTAGGAATATCTGCTGAAGACCTCTTCATTTTGGATGACTTTTGTTGAATTTTGCATAATTGGTAAACCACAACAGATAGACAAAAACATACTGAACAAAAATATATAACACGTTATAACACTGAATATACATTTTTTTTTGTAGAGTCGAGATATTCCTTGTTATTGATTTCAATTTTAAACAACGTATCCTTTCTCAACGGGAGGTTATCTTTCGTTTCACATCTTTTGTTTCTACTTCAATTGTTCAGATAACGGCAAAATGTTTAAATGTTCGACAATTGCTTTAGTTTAGTGCATTCCCTTGTTTTCCTTCTGCTCAGAATGAAGCAAATTATAAGACAATTACTGCTAATACTTGTATCGATTAGTATGATGTAGATAAATGAATAATACTTTGTAAGAATAATTTGTTGGCAGAGCAGGTAGCGAAGGTTATGGGAATGGATATTTTTATAAAAAATATTTAGCTAATAATAGCTTCATTATGTATATATTCTAGAAGGCAATGAAACCCGATATCCTTTATGCTGTTCTTGAATGCCCATATGCAGTCAATGACATCGCGAATGGCAACAACATATTCAAGTGTTTGTACATTCAAATCAGTAGCAAACAATATCTCGAAATAGTATCTGGAAACGTTTTATTAAACATAAATTATTCTGTGGTTTCAAGAGGTCTACGTGTTTTGTATAGTAAGATTTTGTCCATCTGTCGCAGTTTACAAATTATATAAAAGTCAATCAAAATGAAGAATACGTATTTGTTAGGAATTATCTTACACATGTATTTTGAAGCCTTAACTTGATGGCAAATTAATATGCACATACAATATCATAGTGGCTTAATAAGATTCCACTAAAAATTCGATGATTAGATTTCACCGGAAATGTATGATTTGAGGTCCCCTGAGTCCAAAAAAAAGCATTTTGAAAAAACCGTGTGTGTGTGTGTGTGTGTGTGTGCAGCATAGTTAAAATAACGAAAAGACCATTAAATTCCAAACAGACAAGGATGCGACACGGAGATTTTCAAGAAAATTCCGGTATCACAAACTATCCTTATATGGAAACATTTTGAAAATTTTGTTTTTCTCAAAATTGGCTCTAAATATTTTAATTAACATACATCACAAATATTTTTTTTTTTCAATTTTCTGGGAGTAGCCTCTGAATAACTCCTTATTCTGGACGAGTTTTGTAGAATTTTGCATAACGTTTAAACCGTAAGAGGTAGACAAAATGTAGTACACTAAAAATGCTAGCACAAAATTTGGCATACACGTTTTTTTTATGAAGTTGGCCGTTTTCGAGATAATGCGTGTTATTGTTAAACTACTTAACTTTCCTCAAACGGGACAGTGCAAAACGAACTGAACTTTAATTGTTTCACATAGCGACCAGCTTTTAAAAGAGTTGACTATCGGTTTAGTATAATGTGTTCCTTTATTTCCCTTCTACTTATAAGGAAGCAATTAAGACCATTCGGCTAATGTGTATCTCAATTAGTATGATGAAGATAAAAGAATAACTTTTCTAACAATAGAAAAGCTAGAGAATGGAACACATCATATTTTTACTTTCTTTAAACGTACTATGTACATAGTGTAAAGTTATTGTATTGCACCCAAAAATTCGATATCGAAATTTCATCGGAAATGTTTTGAGATCCCTGAGTTCAAAAAAGTATTTTTAGAAAAATGTCCGTGTAGGTTTTGTGTGTTTGTGTGTGTGTATGTGTGTGTGTGTGTGTGTGTGGGCGGCATAGCTCAAAGACGAAAATACGTTAATACCAAACTTGATATTTGAGTTTTGTATCAACCCAAGAATGGGACACAAAGATTTTCAAGAAAGGTTCCCCCATCCCCACCTACCCTTTACATAGAACATTTTTCAAAAAATTTTATTTTCTTAAAAATGGCTTGAACGATTTTGATTAAAATACTTTATGTTTAAGATATTTTTATGTCAACCGAAATGTGCATCTTGAACTTTCTGCGAATGCCTCTGAAGACCTCTTCATTCAGGATGACTTTTGTATAACTGACAAACCGTAGGAGATATACAAAAAGTACTACACAAAAAATATACATATTATTTAAACACACTATTTATTTTATATACATTTTTTTTTGCATAAGTTTTCGAGATATTCCGGATTATTGGTTTCAGTTTTAGCGACTTAAACTTTTCTCAAACGGGAATACATTTTTCTTCTCATTGGAATTTCAAATGCTTCACATAGTGACCGGCTTTCAGAGGACGACACTCTCGCTTTAGCCTGTGCATTTTCTTATTTTCCTTCTACTTTTAAGGAGCTAGTAATAAGACTAATTCTGCTTGTGTTTATCTTGATTTGCATGATTTAGATAACAGATTTGTTTCCTGAACAACTGGAGGACAGTATGTGCATGGAACACATTAGATGATTTTCCTTCTACTTACAAGGAACCAAGTAATAAGAAGAATTTCTGCTAGGTTTATCTCGATTATCAAAAAGTAGAAGAATAAGCTTTTAACACTAATTTGTTACAGAGATGTAGAGAAAGTAATGTGAATGGAACAAATCTGATTTTTCACTGTCATGTTCTATTTTCATGTACAAGGCGTGTCCTGAAAGTAAGTACCAGTTTGGAAAAACGCATACAATAATTTTCTTAACAACCACATTTAATTGTAAATGATTAATTGTAAATGAAAGAGCATTCCTTAACCTATTATTCGACCTAGATGTCACCATAGTTTGAGCATTTGTTATGGCGGAGAGTCAACTTTGCATAGCTTCTTCAAAGAAAGCTACCGCCAGTGAAGACGGCAATTGAGTCACCATCGCTATCTAAGCGCCTTCGTCCGAACATAGCCTCAGGCTCAAGAACAACTGATACTCAGACGGCGCGAAATCGGGGCTGCATGGAGGGTGATTGAACTGCTCCCAACCGAATTGTTGAATAAGGTTTTGTGCAGGATGGGGACTAGCGTTGTCATGAGGCAACAAACTTCCTGGCTGAGCAGTGTGGTCCATCTATCTGAGAATACAGTGTACTTCATATTTTAACAAAGTCAGAGCCATTTTTTGAGAAAATCAAAATTTTACCACGTAAGGGATAGCTTGTTGTGGGGTGTTTTCCTGAATATCTTTGAGTCGCTCCTTGAAGGCGCTGAACTTAAATAATGTGTTTGGTATTTAGCTCACTTTTTGTTTTTACTTATCAGCATCATTTACATCGTGTATAGAGAAGATTAAATTTCACCTGAAATATATGTTTTTAGGTTCGCTGAGTCGAAAAGCATTTTAGAAAAAGGTACATGTGTGTATGTGGCGGGTGTCTATGACAGCAGAGCTCAAAAACATTAAGTACCAAACTTGATATTTAAGTTTGGTATCATCCAAGACATGAAGACTTTCAAGAAAGTGCCCACACTCCAAACTATCCTTCACATTGACAAGTTTTCGAAAAACTTTTTTTTCTGAAAAATGGGTGTAACGATGTATTATAGATATTTACATTGTATATAAAGCGTATATCTGGAATTAGCTTATGAACACCTGTTGATTATGGATGAATTCTAAGTCACCAATAAACCGTAAGAAATTCACAAAAAGTTACTACACAAAAATGTAGACCTCGTTAAACCCCATTTGATATCTGCATTTTTGATGTTGATGGCTTCCAAGATGTTCCTTGTTATTGGTTTCAAGTTTTAACTGCGTACTTTTCTGAAACGGGGTTAGTTACTTCTCACTTTAGTTTACTGGCCGCGTCGTGGCCGAGTGGTTAGATCACTCGCCTCTCACCTAGACCCAAGCGACCGCATGTGAGATTTGTGGTGGACAAATCGGAGCTGGGGCGGGTTTTCTACGGGTTCTCCGGTTTCCCCCGCCATCGCATTCCACCGGTGCTCCATCTTCATTCATGTATCAGTGTCACTGCCTGCGGTGCCATAAGTAGTTAAAGTGGGCGTTAAACACTACAAAAAAAAATAAAAAAAAACTTTAGTTTACTGCTTGCAAAGCCAATTGAATACATAGCGAACAGCTTGTAAAACATGTGATTATCGCTTTAACCATACTTGCTTTCTAATTAAAAGGAATCGAGTAGAAAGACCATTTCTGCTAACGCTTATCTCGATTGCCATGACGCAGATAGATTAATCTCTTTTGTAAGAATAATTTGTTTGCAGGAATGGGTAGAGAAAGACATGTAAATGTACCGTATAAGATTTGTTAATTATCACGTTCACAGACACACGCGCACTCATTTGGACCTTTTTCCAAAAATGCCTTTTTTGAATATAGGAATTTGTCTATTAAAACCTTGATACCAAATGTTTGGATGATATCCAATAGCTTCGCTACTTTGTGCAATGCATGTACTAAGCAGAGAAAGTAAAACTTCTCAAACAGTTCAAAGGTGTGTAGTTTTATTATATCACTAGCCTTTGCAGCACAAAATTATGAATAGCGTCAATTTAATAGCAACAAGTATTGCGATGATTTATTATTGTAAGGCCATGCATGAAATAACGCAACCTGTTTACCACCAACAACAGTCAAGAGTATGAGAGTCAGGTTGTTCAATACCATTTATCATAAGCTAGTACAATACATGTTGCTCTGGATTTGCCCAGGAGTGTTGAAAACATCCTGCCCACTGAAAACATGCCTGTGAGGCAAACGGGTGCAGGCAGTTAAACCTGCAGAAATCTACACCTCTTAATACACACTAAACAGCGTTATACTGAACTGCAAATGCCTTTAACCTTTGTATGCGCATGAGACTGACTGCTGCAGAGCGAGACCATTACGTCCGACATCTGTTACAATAGAAGACGGCCTCCAGTGACGTTATCCAACATAAACCCGGTACTTCCCTCAACAATAGAGGTATGTCGCGCTTTGGCGCGGCACACGTGTTGGTATTCGGATTAATGGCGGGATGCTTGATTGCAACATAGCGGTGTTGTTCTGTACTGCAACGAATTGTTTCTGTTACTCCAATTGATATTGAAACTGGAATTGCATATCTGTGAACAAATGCTATTACACCTAAAGTTTTTTTTTTTTTTTTTTTTTTTTTTTTATCATTGTGCAGCAAAATTATTATACCTCTGAGATTTCTATAGCCTTAAATGATGTTTGTTGTTTTCCCATGTATTCGTTGGTTTCCCTATCATTTTACAAGATACAGGATTTTTGCATTCCACCCAAAAATACGATGTCAGATTTCACCGGAAATACACATTTTAGGGTCCCGTGTGAAAACAAAAGTAGTTTTAGAAAAAAAGGTGTGTGTGTGTGTGTGTTCGTGGACACGATGACTCAAAACGAAAAGTCTGTAAAATACCAAACTTGGTATTTGAGTTAAGAATCGTCCAAGAATGCGACACGAAGATTTTCAAGAAATTCCCCCTGCCCCAAATTATTCTTTACATGATATTTACATGCAAAATAAAATGTATATCTTGAATTTCAGAGAGCTGATCGTTTTAAGGGAGCCTTTGCGATTAATGGTCTATGGCACCTTACGTGAGTTCATCATTTTTTTAGCTTTGAAAGTTTCCTATTTCGGGTCTTTCTCATACGTCTATTTTCCTTACACTTCAATATAGCACACTCAGTAATAGCTAATTGGGCCTAAGACTACCTCGAATCACAGGAAAAAAACACCGATTGTACGGATATATCATTAAATCAATGGGTAAATCAGAATAAATGTTTACTGAACACAATAATTATTAAAATAAAAAATATAGTACATATGTACATTATGGACAAGCATTTCCAAGTTGGAAAATATAAGTTAAAATTTTCCATGTCTTATAATAGGAAGGTAAAACACTTTAAAATTAACGTGGCACAGGTGGACTCACTACAGTACAGTTAGGTATATACAAGAAATATTTGCAGTTGTTGTAAAATGTGTATTTTTACAAAAGAGCATTTTAATTACCACTGTCGCCGAGTAGGGAATGCTGTAGCAATCCTGTATTTTTACTGTCTCTACACGTACTATGTACATAGTGTATAGAGAAGGTATTGTAATGCACCCAAAAATTCGATAACGAGTTTTCACCGGAAATATGTTTTGAGGCCCACTGAATTAAAAAAAATTAGAAAAATGTTGTGTATGTGTGTTTTTGTGTGGGTGACTGTGTGGGCAGAATAGCTCAAAAACAAGTCCCTTAAAAACCAAACTTAGTATTAGGTTTGGTATCGTCTAAGGATGCGACACGAAGATTTTCAAGAAAACCTCCTACCCCAACTACTCTTTTCATGGAATTTTTTTTAGAAACTTATGATTTTCTAAAAAATAGCTAACGATTTTGATTGAAATATCATATATTTAAGATATTTACCTTCCAAACAAAATTTATATCCTCAATTTTCTGGGATTAGCATCTGAAGACTACTTTATTCTGGATGAATTTTACGGAATTTTTGCATGACTTCTAAACCGTAAGAGATGAGCAAAGCCTTACCACACAAAAAATGTAGAGCACGTTGAAACATACACCTTGTGTAATGTATATTTTTTTCCTGGAGTAGATTGTTTTTGAGATATTCCTTGTTATTGGTTTCAGCTTTGAAAAACTTTTCTCATACAGGAATTTATCAACTCCTGTCCGTACATACAAACGAAGAAACTTCAGTCACATTGCAGCAACCAGCTTTTGACTCTCACTTTAACCTATGGTAATCCCTTATTTCCCTTCTACTTACAAGGAAACAAGTAATAAGACTATTTCTGCTAATTTTTTCTCGAGTAGCATGGAGTAAATAGAAGCATAAGTTTAACAATAATTTATTGCTGAAATGTAGAGAAAGTCATGTGAATAGAACTTATTCGATTTTTTATGATAAATGGCACGCACTATACAATTGAATTGACACGCGATCCTAGTGAAGGGTCCACAATGACAGAGCAAGCGCACTCCTCCAAACCTAACAGCACGTGCCAATCAGTATTAGAAAAGCATTATCAGTCTTATGCCAGTTAATTTTTGCATTATGAACGAAAAGTAATTAGGATATGATATTAGACATGAAAATGATAAAGATGTAAAAAATAAAATACCTGAATTTCGGACAATATGTGAGACCACTAAAAGAGCTGTCGGCCGGAAAACAAGAAAGGACACAAAATTTAAACTAAATAAGACAATGCTATTCCTTCTTTGGTGGGTGGAAATGTTAATTGGATAATAAAATCATAGGAAAGAAACAGAATACAAGCAAAAGAGATGCTATATATATATATAAAAGAAGACAAAATTAAAACAAACGAAAAGGAATGGACTGAACACTAATGAGAATGAGTGATGAAAGGACACCAAGAAGAGTCTTCCAATAGAAAACATTGGGTAATTCTGTAAAAGAGGGACACCACAGACTACATCGCCGAAACGGCCTATTTAGCCTAAACTATGTGGAAGAAGGGGAAGATGAACGAAACCTCTAAGTTGGGCAGTTTTGTCTGTATTTACCTGTACATGGAAAATTGAAAGAAGCTTAAAAATGTTATTTCTAAGTACATGCGGACAACTTATAAACAGTTTTACTGTAATTTTATGTAAAATTTTAATTTCAATTTTAATTTTAATTTTATCAAGATCAGCGGAACTGCGAAATAACGGGGCTTAGCTATTTTATATTTATAGGATTGTTAAATGATAAGCTAAACATTGTCGCGGCCCCTCTCCACTGCGCGAGAGATCAGACGCACTAAAATACGCATCTTAAGATAAATTACGGAAATGTTGACCTTGCATACGGCGGCACGATTTGCCAAAATATTCTCGTTTAAGCTTAGCAGCAGGAATTCTTGTGACTTCTTGCACGATGTTATCACTAAGTTTCTGATGATTACACAGGGATTAGTGCTGCAGAGCTTAAGATAAGGAGCGAGAATATTTTAAATTTGTCATACTGCCTGTTTGAGAGCACATGGTCAATACTTTCAGCATTTATTTCAGCTGAGGACTCCATTGCGCACCACTTTTCCAGCGACTCTCGGATCTGGGTTTACCTTATAATTTAATGAACTTATATTTAGCTGTCTCCGAATGTACGGAATAATGAATATTAATATTTACATGTAACAGTACGATTCTACTTCAGTAGTATGAAGCTTGAGAAAACATTTGCTTCTAGGTCGCGTACTTTCAGTGATAAAGTTCCTTAAAGTTACTGAGTACTGTACAGTCTCTGTCTTCCCAAGAAACTGTAATCCCTACCTGTCGGTGACGACATAAATACGCTATCTCTCACCCTCAGTCGAAAGCAACAGGAGAGTCGCAATGCCGTGTCTGTCTTCTTTTGAAGACAAGCTATGGATCAGAAAACATGTCTCCTCCTTCAGAGAAAAAAAAAATCTCAACAAAAACAATGTGTTGCTGTTCCTTCACTCCACCACTTTAGTATCTTCTGGATGAAACAGATGAATTGTGATGAAGTGCAAGATGGAAGATTAGTACTATGTTAAAGTTACACTTCCACTTGAAATCTGATGTGTTCCAGTAATAAAAATGTTCTGCTCTGTGTAACAAAATTGTTAAAAATCTTATTCTTCTGGCTACTTCATGCCAATCCAAATAAACATTAGCAGAAATTGTGCGTATTACCTGCTTCCTTGTAAATAGAAGGGAAACAAAGGAATACACTGGGCTAAAGCGATGGTCAAACTTTTACAAAGCTGATTTCTATGGGATTGAAATTCGTTTCTTTGCATGGTTTAAGAGTTTAACGATTTAAGAGTTATATAACATTTAGCAAAATTCATCCAGAATAAAGGCTTCTTCAGACTATTCCCAGAACATTCGGAATATACATTTTATTTCTTTATTTTTTATTCTTTTAATCAAAATTGTTTCGGCCAGTTTTTGGGAAAACTAAATTTTTAAACTTTTCCATATAAGGGGTAGTTTTTGGTTAAGATTTTCTTGAAAATCTTCGTTTCGCGTCCTTAGGAGATACTGAATTAAATACCAATTTTGTTGTTTAACGGTTTTTTCGTTTTTGAGCTATACTGTCCAGACACACACTGACGAACCTCTTTCTAAATTTTTTGGACTCGGGGGACCTCAAAATATATTTACGGTGAAATCTCGACATCGGTATTTTGGGTGGAATACAAATACCTTCTCTAGCTATGTACATTGTAATACATACGTGCTAGAAAAAGTAATAAAACACATTCTAATGACTTTTATTCATTATTATACACACTTTTTCTACACCGATTACATTCCACCCAAAAATTCGACGCATTTCACCATAAATAAATTTTTAGGGTCCCCTGGGTCCATAAAAGCGTTGTTAGAAAAATGTGTGTGTGTGTGTGTGTGTGTGTGAGCTTTTGACCAACATAATTTAAAAAAAATCTGATGTGCTACACTCAAATGACTTTCTCTAGCTGCTCTACAAAATTCCTACAAAAAATTATTCTTTTTTGTACACAATGCTAATCAAGATAAATGTTAGCTGAATGTTATTACTTAGTTCCTTATAAGTAGAAGGGAATAAGGGAATGTACTATGCTAAAGTGATTGTCAAATGTTTTAAAAGCTATCGTTATGCGATTGTCATTGCAAATCACTTCTTTGCTTGGCCAGGAGTACAAAAAATAACAAAAAAACAACAACAACAAAAACAGACACTGTGAGAAAAGTACTTCACAATTGAAACCAATAACAAGGAATATCTCGAAAATGGTTACCTTCACAACAAAAACATAAAGGACAAAAATTGTGTGTTTTGTCATGAGGTACATTTTTTGTGCAGTACGTTTTTTTTTCTATCTCTTACGGTTTAGCAGTTAAGCAAAATTCAGTAAAATTCATCCAGAATAAAAAGGTTTCCAGAGGCTATTCCCAAAAAATTCGAGATATACATTTTATTTTGGACATAAATGGCTTTAATATACGGGATTTTAATCAAAATTGTTAAGAGCCATTTTTAAGAAAATCAAAATTTTCGAAATTTTTTCCTTGTAAAGCGTAGTTTGTGGTAGGGGGATTTTTTTGAAAACCTTCGTGTTGCATCCTTGGAAGATACTGAACCTAAATACCAACTTTGTTATTTAACGATCTTTTTGTTTTAGGGCTATGCTGTCCACAGGCACACAGACAGATAGACACACACAGACAGACAGATAGACACACACGGACCTTTTCATAAAATGCTTTTTTCGGACTCAGAGAACCCCAAAACATATATTTCCGGTGAAATCTCGGTATCGAATTTCTGGGTGCATTACAATACCTTCTGTATCCCTATGTACATTGTACATATGGGGCTAGAGAAAGTAATACGGCAAGGCTTTTCAAGAACATCCCCCCAACACATTCCCTTTAAATGAAAAAAATGTTCGAAAATGTGGATTTTCTTACAAATGATTCTAACGATGTTTATTAAAGTATCATATACTAAACTTACAAGATGTATATCTTAAATTTTCTATGAATAGCCTCTGAAGACCTATTTGTTCTGGATAACTTGAGATAGATAAAACTTCACTACACAAAAATGTATCTCTCGTTAAAACAGAATTTATAATACATTTTTATTTCTTTTTTCGAGAAAAATCATATCCAAAATATTCGTTGTTATTGGTTTCAAATTTAAAATACTTAAATTTTCTCAAACGGGAACTTGTCTCTCATTTTTCTTAAGTTTTACTCCTGCCCATGCATAACGAAAAGAGCTTCAATCATGTAATAACCAGCGTTTAAAACATTTGACTATCGTTTTAGCCTAAGGTTCGCTTTTGTAAGAATAGTCAGTTGCAGAAAAGGCAGAGAAAGACATGTGAATGAAACTAGTCATGTTAACTTTCACTAGCACGTATATACAAGGTACTTAGCTACATCGTGGAAAAGAAGATATTTGTAGTGCCCCCAAAAACTTTATACAAAGATTTCACCGGAAACACATGTTCCAACGACTCCTGAATTAAAAACATTTTTAGAAAAAAGTCAGCGCGTGTGAGTGTTTGTGTGTGTGTGTGGGGGGGTATGAGTGTGTACAGCAAATGGCTTCCAAGGATGCGACACGATCTTCAGGAAAATGCTTCCATTAAAAAAAAAAGAAAATACATGGAACATTTTCCGAAATTTTTCGATTTTAAAAAAATGGAACTTTTCTGGATGGTAAGTTCTCATTTGTTACATATACATCTTTTTATTGTTTCATTTATATAACATCTAAGCTTATATCGGGGGGCTTTGCACTTGAAACAACACGTTGGCTGTAGGTTCTTTTACGTTTGTTTATTTTTATTTTCCTCAACCACACACACACATACACATACACACATACACACACATTTACTGTCCCATACACACTTCCAGACTCTGTGGAGAATAGGGAATAATTGTGGCTAAAGAAACATTCCCCGCACCTGCCGGGAATCGAACCCTGGACCTCCAGGTGTATCTCTCTTTTGTTAAATCTTAGCCATGAAAAGGGAATCGAATTTGAATGACAATCGCAGAACGACAGTTTTCAAACATTTGTCCATCGCTTTAGCCTAGTGTATTCTCTTCCACTTTTAAGGAAGCGACTTTGTTACCATTTCTGGTAATGTTTATCTTGATGTAGATAAAAGATCTTTTGTGAGAATGGCTTATTTGCAAAACAGACGGAGAGAACGGAACACATCAGATTTCTATACGTATTTACGTTATTAAGCATCTTTACAGCACTTGTAATCTTACACCTTTTCTTCTGCAGATCGAGGCTTCGACATTCTGTAAATTTGTGAGAAGCTGCAAATGGAAAATTAAATTTTATATTGTGGTTGAACATCTCCGAAAATCAGGTAGGAGTGAGTAATTTTTTAGACTAGTAATAAGCACTTGATGTTTTCGATTTAGGTCTTTAAAACAGCAAGCAGCAGTGTTTGTAATTTTGTTCCTTGTCGTTGAGATGATAGTTTTCCATGCAATGTTGATTTTATTACGACAGTAGATGAAGTCCAAATGACGTATAGAAATGTCAATGTTATACTTTTGGCTGCCGTGTCTGCTTTCTTATTGCCGGAGATTTGTTGAGAGGGAACCCCCAAAAATCCACTTGTTCCCCTTGTTCTATGGCCTGATTATATGGTATTCGAATATTTTGGTTGTCTTTTTTAATTTTTAGCAGCCCTATAGCTGATTTGCAATCTGAAACGACTATAAAAGAGTTTGTTAGACTCATGATGTTCGAGAAGGCTTGTACAGAGTGAGTCAAAAGAATATGTAATTTTGGAATGGAGATAAATGGATGAGCAAAATTATATTACACATGTATGTCCATATATAGTACAGATTATGCCCTTATTGAATATCACATATTTATTTCTTAAATATTGCATCCGATAGCTGAGCTCCCTCTCGGCACTCACATTCCTGAAGCCTGAAAGGAACGTTATGCATGGCTCGACTTAACATTTCAACAGGAATCTTGGAGATTTATCCTTTTATTCTTGTTTAAGTTATTCGGTGGAGGCAGGTCGAGTACGGTAAACCGTGCTCTTAAGGTGGCTCTACAAGAAAAAATTACAAGCTGTCAGGTCGGGTGATCTTGGGGGCCATGCAATGTCACCGCGTTTTGAAATGACAAGGATACCAAACAATCGTCGGACAGCTCGCATGCTGTATATGCTGTTGCTCCGACTTGCTGAAACAAACAGTTGGCAGGAAAATGGAGCAGCGTATGCGCTCATAGGCTTCCATTTCTGTAATAGGCTTTTACCGCAAAGGCACGCTACACCGTTTCATTGCTCCATGTTTACTAAATGACAAGGCCGTGTAAGCAGCTTCCTGTATGTCATTCGGTGCCATTTGTCGCTCAGCGTTGCCATAAACGTTTTCAAACTTTCCCATTTTTTGAGTCATCCTGTATTATAATTCACTGGAAAATGTAGAAAAACCACCAGGAAGTTCTTCCATTTGAACTTGATTTGGTAGGATTGTAGCATATCCTACCACCAAAATCTGCATTTCTTTAATGAAACCTTACGTCCCTTGTTATCCTTAAAGCCCTTTCTGCTATATCCAGTGCTCAAGGGAGAGAAATTGCGCGCGGAGACAACGAAAAGGCTTCGTCTTACGATGCGTATTTTCAGGCGCATTGTTAAAACCGGTAGAAGGGGATTTGTGGAATACTGTAGACTTAAGTGGTAGTTAAACATTTTAAGAGTGGGTCTCTAAGTGATTCGTTTCCTTTACATTACCCCGAGAATAAAAACGAATAGTAATTTGCAGTTTAGAAAAGTATAAATTCTTTGACATATCAAACCAATAAAAAAATATCATCTCGAAATTATTATGCCGCAATAAAATTTGACATACTGTGATTAAACGAAATAAACAGATTTTTGTAGCAAGTTTGCATCCATGTCTTAGTTTTACACGTGATGTTCAGAATGCATAGGATTCCACAAGCCTATACGATAAAATCGAATTTGTAGGTACATTTATTTCTTATGCAAATATCTTAATCCTTTAGTCAATACCGTTTTGCCAATTTTTAGAAAATAAAACGTCAAGCGATATCCACATAAAATATAGGCTGTGGTGTTGAGATTTTATTGGAAATATTCGTGTTGCATTCTTGGAAGATGCTGAATTTATATGCAAAGCTCTGTATTAAAGAATTGGAAACTTTGTGTGGAATACTCGTATATTACCCCTTGTGTGTACCCATTAGGCACGTGCATGTACCATGGTGTAAGCGTAATATGCTAGTCTCTGTGGTTTCCGAGGTCCCTGGTTCAAACCTGGCGGATGTCAGTGACATTTTCGGGCGTATAATCCTTAGAATGCCTTGGTTCGAAAGGGAAATAAAGACGGTGGTCCATGTAGTTTTAAGCTTATTAAAGAAGTATCTTGAGTAAAATTAAGCGGCTTTTCACTCCCAATATAAATGGGAATGAAAATCACATCCGTTAAGGAGCATCTGTAAATAAAACTCCATTTAATTTACTAGATACGTAATACAGAAATAATATAAATTGATTTACTGTGAACTATGTGTAAAACATATGTCACGTTTACCGCCTGAAATCTTAAGGGTTTCAAGTTGAAAAATAGTACTTCAAAATATTATTACGGCCCGAAGCGATGCGTTGATTCCTGAGCTGCAAAGTTGACCTGATCTAAAGGTATGATTCCTTAGCGGCGTGGCGCTGGCGCGACGTTGAAGCGCGAGGTCTTGAGCATGCGCAGATGAGTTTTCATATTCACGTCGCTGGCTGGCGTGACGTTTTGGCTGGACTGGTCCGAGTAGCAGTATAAACGTCAAGCGCTGGCGCGAGTTACGATAACATGACTAACAATGGTTATTATTCAGCTATTGAGGGAGCATCCTTGTCTTTACTACTTCAATGAAGTGGTGACAAATATGATCGCATGAGGAAGAAAGTTTGGGCAGAAATATCTCAAAAGAAATGGTAAAATCAGCCAAGTAATCCGACTTGTTTAATAAAAATTCCAGGTTTAAGCATGCCTAGCGAGCATAACTCATTAAATAAAATAATGTATGGTATTTGTGGTCATACAACATAAGTTTGGCAGTTCTATAATACATCTTGGCTTGTTTGTCCTTATTTTATTGTTATTTTACTATCCTTATGGTGTCATGTTATCACGTAAACTGTCACTTTTGTCTGTTAAATGTAAGTTGCGCTTATTTATCTGAGAGAGAATGTTAATACTACGACATGCTATTTTAATATAGGTAGTATATTTTACTTTCGAAATTCGGAATAAAGTGAGCATGCTCTTGAATACGAAAGTATGTTTGTGTGTCATTTCTCCTGCAATACTATCTAGGTAGCAAGTAACAATAACAACATAAGCAAATAAAACTCCTAATAAAATATAGTGTAAGAAGTATCTTGTGTATCTAATGTGAATATTTGTATATGGCTGTAATGTGTCCTTGACCGAGACGGAGTCTCATGATGTCAGCTTCTGTTACAATACATGGGAAGCTAGAAACATGCTGAGGAAGAACAGCTACAACTTGCACTCCTCAGCAAGAAGTTTATTTTTGTCTGTATAACATCTCGTCTAGTGGTCTACTAAAATCAACTACAAGAAATTATGTTCACTATGATCAAGGGGATCCACCAACCCCTCCGTAGTATGTCCCTATAGAGAAAGAAATTGGACCTTCTCTAATTACTGGTCAAGGTGACAATTTATAATATATTCCTAATTTCAAATTTAAAAATGCGTTCACACTATACCATTTCTAATCGATAAATATCCTTGCTACAGAAAACCCTGCCTCGTGCCTATGTTCGTCATTCATTAGGAGGGCCTAATATGCAGAACAATAAATACATGCAACTTAATTAGGTTTTATCTAGCCTACTTACTAAGACAATTATTTTTCTAATAAGATTGTTTTGTTCATTAGGTTTAATTCATTCTTCAGTTCTGTAGCATTCACAGCGCGGCGTTTATAAATACCCAATTAATATCTAATACCTAACGAGAAAAATTAATTAAATTATCATATTAAAACTAAATCTTTCACATACATTTAATTATTTACGTCTGTGTACAAATAAAGTAATAATCAACCATAATATAAACATTTACGATTCTTTAAAACACATATCAAAGTTAGTTCAACTTTCTCGGCACGGGCTTTAGTTTACTTAAATAATTTGTGTAATTTGCTCTTCACTTCTACTTTGTATGTTTAGGCCATAATTGAACTGATTCGCATTTAGGTGGAAAATTTCAAATGTTACTTCATCATTGATGAGATTTCTGTTAATACGGCGCTGAAACCTTCAAATGCAGTAAATTGTCGTATGTAGTGGATTAACGCTCTCTTTAATACTTTTATCGTTTAGGAACAAACATGAGCATCGTATTCCACCATTGCGTTCCATTGCGGACGTTTTGCAACCGATCAACCAATCATGGTGTTTAGGTACTTCATGTATCGGGTTATTTAGGGAAATGTCCCTCTTCGGTCGAGATTATGTAATATTTTGGCTTGGTTTCCTTTAATCGGCAGAGCTTTGCGAGAAACTGTACTTTTTTCTATGTTGTACGCAAGCATCGCCGCAGCAAGCTCCTAGGACATCTTGTAGTGGTGCCATCGCCGCGCTGCAACGTTCAAACGTCGCGCCTCTTAAGGAAACACCTTCAGAGGGAATCTACGCCTGTGACTTGGTTCCTTGTAGAGTTCGCACGCAAAAATCGGTCACGCGTTATGCGGACCTTAAGAGTGGCTCAACCAGACATTACATATCCTTAAATAAAACTCATTATTCCTTAGAGGGATTCCTTAATTGTTCTACAATAGTGGCTACGACTCTGTGTCTTTAAACCAATGGCGAAAAGGTCAGTCGTGGCTCAAGTCGCCGTGAAACAGCATCATTTTCTGCATCCGTATAACTTTCCAGTTTTAGTTCTATCAAAATAATTCCCTTATTATACTAATTAATAAATCATATAGAAAATAAACATAATTAAAGATTCCTCCCAGACCGAAATTGAATCTGTATTATTAAAGTGCACGGAAACTTGCCGATTTTTTGCTTTCCAATATTGTTTTCTATATTTAATGTTGACAGAAACTCTGTTCTCTGCCATCCTTGAGATTATTTTGAGTTCAAACATGACACACCCGCATTGGCCTGGGTGAAAGACGAAAGGTATGCTTCGGCTATCAGCTCTTGAATCAGTCCGGGTTTGATGTTGCAGGTCTGAGAATGAAGCATTAACCTTGAGCAGTTTCAGATTCGGAGGTGCAGGAAGAGAGGGAATAAACAAACATTAAGTGGAGCACTAAAATCTAGTGTACTGCACATGGCAGAAGCAGTTTAGTATTTCCTTACCAACATAATTCACTGCGAATTTTATCGGCACGATTCCATGTTCTCGAGTCAGCTTAGAAAGCTAATGTTTACCCCAAGATCACACAGGCTGTCACACAAACAGCTGTTTGGGAAATGAAATTCATTGGTATGCCTATATATTCTATCCAATCTTGTTACAGGCCTACAATAAAGTGTTTCGTATGGAGAAGAGAAATAAAAGCTGTTAAAGTTTCATATTTGATTAACATATGAAACTGGCTTTTACTTTATCTCAAAGTATTATGTACATAGTGTATAAAGAAGTTAAGGTATTGGATCCAAATATTCGATGTCGAGGTTTACCGGAAATACAAGTTTTGAGCGCAAATCTGATATGTTCCATTCACATGACGTAATCTGGAACGAATTATTGTTAAAAACATATTGTTCTATCTACTTTATGATAATCGAGATAAAAATTAGCATAAATTCTCTTTATTACTTGGTTCCCTGTAAGTAGAAGAGAAAAAATGTAATGATACCATCATATGATGTCCTCTAGCTGTTCGATATACAAACGAGAAACGAGAAAAAAGATGTCTTCCCGTTTGAGAAAGGTTTAATCTTTTCGCTGCTAACATATTTTTAGGTGAGCAACACATCCTTGTTGAGTTGGTTTCAGAAAGTTTATAACTTCTCAGAATATCATGCACAACTATTGAAAATGAAATATTAACTCCCCAATGATGTTGCAAGCTGCTTTAGATGTTCTAGAAGTTCCAAATTTTCGTTTAGAAAATATTTTTATAGGAGCATATACAACCCCCACAACACAGGGTTGTACAAGGGCCATCATTTTACTGTCTTGGATCACTGTCTTCGTGTTTGTGAAAACGGTAGTTCAAAAACCAAAAGTTGGCAAAATACCAAACTTAATTTAAGCTTAGTATCTTCCAGGGATGCGACACGAAGATTTTGAGAAAAATCCCCCACCCAAGCTACCCTTTACATGAAAAAAGGTTCGAACATTTTGATTTTCTTAAAAAAATGGCTCAATCGATTTTGATAAAAATACAGAATATTAAAGATATCTAAATGCCCAAAAAAATTATAATTTTAATTTTTTGACAATAGCTTCTAACGACATTTCATTCTGAATAATTTTGCATAAGAGATAGGCAAAATTTACTTCACAAAACATTTATATCAAGCTAAAACACACCATTTGTCATATACGGTTTTTTTTCCTCGTGAAATTAACAATGTTTTAGATGTTTCTTGATATTCGTTTCAGATTCAAAATACTTGCTTTTCTCACACGGAAAAATTTGAGCTCCTAGCCCTGCACAGGAGCAAACAGCTTTTAAAGTATTTGACTTTCATTTTAGCCTAGTATATTCCCTTATTTTACTTCTATTTACAAGGAAGCAAGTAATTAAAATAATTTCTGTTTATGGTTGTCCCCATTATCATAAAGTAGACAGAAAAATATGCTTTTTAACAATAATTTGTTACAGCGACGTACAGAAAGTCATGTGAATGGAACACATTTTTTTCCCCTAGCCATTAACAATGTAATTCCGAAAAAGAACGTATAGTTTTTCCTGGGTGACACTTTTCCATTTTTGTAGACGAGATTTGGGAGTTGGTGGAACTTTCTGGCTTAGAAATGTATAGTACTTATTTGTCTCATTTGCGATATGCTGTAAATGGGAGGGGAAAATAATTGGAAAAAATCAGGCACACTACATTCATGCCTCTGTCTACAGAAATGTTTGGCTTCTATCTGTCGAAATTGTGAACTTGTGGAGAAAATGTCACGCTGTTCCACTGGAAGAAAGGCGATGCTATGACTGCTCGCTTTCGCAGATTTATTGGTGCTGCCTGTTACTCACTTTCACCACCATCAGATTCCTCGTTACTATCAGCAACGTAAATATCACTCGCTATCCCCGAACTCCGAAAAATCCGACGGTAAAGCCTCAAAAACTTCTAATAATTCATTAATAGCAACGAAACGCTGCACTCTACTTGAAGAAGCCATAATCTCAATGCTTCTGGAATACCCTGGTTACGTCACGCGGATCACGTGATTAGCAGCATATGGGGCTACAAGATCTAGCTTAGCTGCATTAGTGTGCTTTATTTCCTTTCAGATGCCGTAACCTTGCCCGGACATGGTCGAGAGTTAGTTCCTTTGTATCCTAACAGGTGTACCATTATGCCCACACAGTTCAAACGCTTTTACACGTAAAATTCTACGACTTCCAGTCTATCAAAACTCCAGTATAGTATATCTCGTTTTTAAATCTTCGTGTCACATCCATGGAAGATGCTAATCATAAATACCAGGTTTAGTTCTTAACGGTCTTTTTGTTTCTGAGCTATGCTATTCAGACACACACGGACATTTTTTAAAAATGCTTTTTTCGGACTCGGGAGACCTCAAAAGATTTATATCCGGTGAAATATCGACTTCGAACTTTTGGGTGGAATACAATAGCTTCTCTAGCTACTGTGTCATTGTATGTACATACGTACTACAGAAAATAATAGATAATTCTACAACAAAGAACTTTGACAGAATATTAGTGTTTAGGCTTTCTAAACCATCTCGTTTTCACGCTATATTTATATCCTTAAGATCTTTAATGGTAAGTTTTCAAAGTAACTGAAAACAGAGACATGTTTGAAGATATTTAGCCTGGGTTCCCGAGGGATCCGACTAACACATTAAGGATGATAAAGGCCCGCTGCGTGACTTGAGTTGGCTAGCACACTGGTCGGGCGAGGGGTTGTGTAGACGAGAAGAGGATGGGGGGAAGCTGCAAAGCCAGCGTCAGTGAAGAGCCTCTTCTCTCGTCTGAGGTTTACCTCGCAGTAGATTAAAGGGCAAAGTTGCATATTTCTACCGCTTCTTGTACTGCAAGTTCAACGGTTTGAACAGTTCGAATTTCGTTTCAGGCAAGTTGAATAATATTTATATACGAGTACAAATTACGATCTCACATTTTCTTTGTTTCCAAGTTTGTATATTTGCATTCTATAGCATGTACATATGTACATAATAGGTGGAGAAGGTATAGTTTTCCATACCAAAATTCGATATTGGGAGATCACCGGAGTACAATAATTAGAAAAAGGTCCGCGCGCGCGCGTGTGTGTGAACACCATAACTAAAAACGAAAAGAACCTTAAAAACCAAACTTAATACTAAGTTAAGTATCTTCAAGAATGCGACATGCCGATTTAAAATTCCCACACCCTAAACTACCTTTCCATGGAATATTTTTCGAAATTTTCAATTTTTGAAATATGATTGCAATAATTTTGATTAAAATGTTGAATATTAAGGATATTTACCTGGAAAATAAAATGTGTATACTGAATTTCTTGGCAATAGCCCCTGAAATCCTCTTCATTTTGAATGACTTCTGTATATTTGGTTAACCGTAAAAGATAGACAAAAACTTACTACACAATAATGTAAATATCATTAAAGCACACAATTTATGCTATATAAAGTTAGTTTTTTTTTTTTTTTTTGGTTCCAATTTCGAAATACTAATAGCTAAGGAACCTGACTATACAAACGATGTCTGCAAACTTCCAAATAAACATAGCGCAGCATCATCATCATCATTATCATCATCACTGTGATCAGGTCTATATTGATCATCAATCTAAAGACAGGATAGAGTATCGCAAATGCCACAAATGGTGGCACGAGAACTATTAAAAATTTGCAGGTGGAACTTTTTGTTAATGAAAACCGCTGATTCTGAGCTTTATTGATTTACTACGAACTGCAATGTTCAGCATAATAACCATTTCATTATCTATTATTCAATAGATACAGTTTCTAGTTACACAAAATTCATACAGAAAGAAGAGATATTCAGAGGCTATTCCCAGAAAATCCAAGATATATATTTTATTTGTGATATAAATAGCATTAATATACGATATATATTAATTAAAATTGTCAAACTTTTCGAAAAGGGCAATTCATTCCATTTAAAGGGCAATCTGGGGTATGGGAATTTTAGAGTAAATCTTCGTGTTGCATCCTTGGAATAAACTATACTTGAATACAAAGTTTGGTATTTAATGGTCTTTCCGTCTTTGAGCTATGTTGTTCAGTTGCACGGGGGTCTTGTTCTAAAAATTCTGTTTTTGGACTCAGGTCTCAAAACATATTTCCGGTGAAATCTCGATATCGCATTTTGGGTTAATTACAGTACCTTCTCTGCCTACTATATGCATGGTATGTGTATAGAAGGTAAAAATAAATTTATTAAGAATAGTCAACTATTAATATCGTCAATTTTCTCCGGTCTCCTCTACATAGTACTTGCTAGAGAAAGTAAATAGTACATATCAGATTCTACTTAGTCTCCTGGTTTATTAATGTTCCTATTTCAGAGTAATGAGAGCTTCTTGATGCTCTAATCATAAAAAGAACGGGGCCATATCAGCCTGCGGCCTCGTTATCTCTTATTAGTACCTCCTCTAGCCCGTATGTACAGTGAACATAGTCGACAGAGAAGGTATTTGATTCCACCCAAAAATTCGATATCGGATTTCCCGGAAGTATATGCTTTGCTACCCCCTGAATCCAAAATCGTTTTTAGAAACATATCCGTGTGTGTGTGTGTGTGTGTGTGTGTGTGTGTGTGTGTGTGTGTGTGCAGTATAGCTCAAAAACGAAAAGCGGTTAAATTCCAAACTTGGTATTTAATTTGTAACTTCCAAGGATGCGTCACGAAGATTTTCAGGAACATCTTCACACCCCCAACTACTTTACATGGAGTATGTATCGAATTTTTTATTTTTTTAAGAAACGGTGCCCATTATTTTTTTTAAAATACCATATGTTTACACATTTTCATGAAAAACGAAGTATGTATATCGAATTTTCTGGGAATAGTCAACTACACTTTACATTGAGCATATTTCGAAACATTTTATTTTTTTAAAGAATGGTTCCGATTATTTTGTTTAAAATGTCATTTTTATTTTTAAATATTTTCATGAGAAACGAAGTGTATATCTCGAATTTTCTGGGAATAGCGAAGTCTGCTTCATTTTAAATGATAAACTAACTGATAAACCGTTAAGAGGTAGACAAAAACGTACTCCATAAAAAATGTAGATCTCATTAAAACACACAATTTATGCCACATGCATATTTTGTAGAGTTAACTTTCGAGATATTCCGAGTTATTGGTTCGTGTAATTTTTGTTTACCACTAGCAAGCAAAGAGAACCGAATTTCAATTGATTCACCAGCTTTTAAAAGATTCACTATCAATTTAAATTAGTGTATTTCCTCATTTCCCTTCAACTTATAAAGAAGCAAGTAATAATATAAATTTTGCTAATGTTTATCTTGATTAGCATGACGTTGATAAAAACATAATTGTTTTAGCAACGTTTGTTTGTGGAACAGCTAGATATGATCATGTGAATGGAACACATCAGCCTTTTTTAATATTGTAAATTATGTTTTTCAGATATTATTTATATTTGCTCCAGCTAGTTGGGTTCCTTGGTCGAGCAAGTATTTCTTAGCAGGGCGTGAACGGTAAAAGATACTATTTCAGAGATAACACATTTGTAACTTTAAGTGTAAGCAATTTATTTAAACTGTTACCAAGAGATTTTATAATTTATATACACGTTATATTTGTATGTGATCATAGCTGAAACTGTATTTCGCGTTCACTTACACGTGAAACTTTAGTTTCGCATATCACGTCTTGTGTAAATAATATTTAAGACCGATGTACTATGAAACACAATTGAATATAGTACTACTAAAGACGATCTGTGTTGTTAAATACTAAGGACGAACTGAAGTAAAAACTCTCGTCTCCGTAGAATTTATTTGAACACTCCTTTCTACTCTGTTCCAATTGGCTAGTCTTCCCGCTTCTCAGTAGCGTTTCTTCTCCCTAGTGTCTCATTTAGCTCCTGAATAACATTCATGTTTTTATTATCTCCCAATCTCCTATAGCTTGCGCTTTTTTGTTTTCTTTACTCGAGCATTCTTTTAAACGTTTCACCCCAGCTCCTGGCTATGTCCGAATAAAACTTGCGAGAGATTTTTCTTTTATGACATGTACAGTTTTAGGCATATCTTCTCTCTTAAAATTAAGCTTATGTTAACATATTCTAACAATATAATCTTATCTCTTTACTTCATACATTTATTTACATTACCTTGCTTGTTACATCTTTTACACCTTCTTGCAGCTATTACTACTGCCTCAAGCCAATTTTACAAGTAGCCTTCTACATAAATTGTCAGTTAAATTATTTGCCTCCTCGAGGGATACAAAGAAATTACAATCTCATGGCGGTAATTATTGACTATAGGAACTGTGGTCAGATGTGTCCGTTTCACTTTTTACTTTTTCTACACGTATTATATACATAGTTTATAGAGAAGGTATTGCATTCCACCTTAATACACCACAAAAATTGCAAACTGCTTGACCCGCACACCTACAGGAAACTTCAAAATGATCCAACTACTCGGATTCTAAGGACCACCACAACCTCTGCACTGGCAGACAACATAAAACATCGGAGCTCCAGGAGTGAAGCATTACACGTCTAAAAGAGCATGAAAGATACAGTCGGTTAGGACAGGCAGAAAAGTCAGCGGTGGCAGAGCATTCGCTATTATTTGGCCACGACATAAGAAGATACAGGGACACTACGTGCTCGCAAGAGCCAATCAGTTCCAGGCTCGCTTGACACGAGAAGCGATTAAAATATTCAAACATAAAAATGTTTTCAATCGAAAAGAAGAAAGTCAGCAAATAAGCAAAGCTTGGATTCCGGCTCTGGAAAGAGCAAGAGTTAAACCAGAGCAACCCAAGGAGCAGATAGCAGGCTGAGGGTAGCTTGATGGTAAGTTAGACGTGTTCCTATGTTTTACAAGAACTTAACCACGTCCTGACGGGAATGTGGGGTTTACAGGTTGGCGGGTGAGGTTGGGGAGTGACAGGAGGAGGCAAGTCATGGTGCAATTTTGGGGTTGTAAGAATTGAAATCCAAGCAACACAGGATTATGATTGGAATGAAGTGTGTTGATCGAAGTGAAAACCTGAGCAAGGGAAAGCTCGTCGCTTTATACACGAAGCAGAGACAGTCCTCGGACAGGTGACGGCCAATGACCAATCGACCCCCACCCCCAAACTGGCCAAGCCCTCCTTTTTTTTTTTTTTTTTTAACAGTAACGGAGTCTGATCAGGATATCCCTATTTACATTTCCCCCCGTAGGTTTTACTGATTACTGATTTACTGGTTTTACTGTTTCTCTTACAAACATATACACATTGCACAAACATATAACACCCATGCCCAAGGCGGGACTCGAACCCACGATCCCCTGCCCACGAAGTACCAAAGTGAGACGCTTTAGCGCGCGTGGCCATGGGGACCGGCATTAGGTGCGCGGCTGTATATACAGCGGGAGTTACTAGCGCTCCAATCTTGACTGGAATTCGGAGCTATATTCTCACCCTGATGATGCCGAACGCAGTTTTCGGCGAAACATCGGTTATGCAAATAACTGGATCATTGCCAATAAGCCCGGCAAACTTATATAATAAGGTAATAACGCCGGCCGTGAAAGCCTAAGAATCGACATAAATTGTCTTTTCAACGAGGTTTACATATTTTGTGTAGTTAAGTTTTTATCTCCTACGGTTTACCAGTTATGCAAAAGCCATTCAGAATGCCGAAAAATTCAGAAAATATTCCTAGGAAATTGAAGATATACAGGGTCATTTGACATCTGCTCGCATTGTTAATTATGCATATGCTATACGAAATTGGAAACCATGTATACAATAAAGGAAATATAAGCTGTCGTTTTCGCTCGTATATGATCAAGTCCAAGAAGAATTCACTAGAAAGTTAAGGAAACCAGGTCCTAGCAGGCAACCTATTAGAGATCTGGTACTGAAACTGAAACGGACGGGATCTGTTGCTGATGAGGCGATCATTGTTCGCGACTACCTCAGCAAAGTTTTCCCTGGTAGGTGGATTGGTCAAGGTTCACAGAGAATTTGGGAGGCCCGATCTGCAGATCTCACACCACTAGACTTTTTGTCTGGTGTATGCAATGAAGATGAACGCGTTACAGCATTTCAGAAATAGAATCGCTGCAGCGGTAGTTGCAATCGCACCAGCTATGCCAGCAAAACTATTTCGATCTACACAACAAACATGAGACTTAGAGGACCAACATATTGGGTTTTTCATAAAGGTTTCACATAAAACATTGTTTTGATGAACATGCCAAGAGGCTTTTGAATCGCCCTGTATATTTTGTTTGTAATGTAAATATCTTTAATATACGACATTTTAATCACATTCGTTAGAGCCATTTTTGAAAAAAAATATAAATTTTCGGTATTGTTTTCATGTAAAGGGTACTTTGAATGGTGACATCTTGGTAAACAATTTTTGGGTGGAATATAACAATTTCTTCCCCACTTACTATGTACATTATACGTACATAATAGAGAAAGTACAAATAAGAAAAACCACAGTCGTAAGCATCTTACTAGCTGACAGTCGAGTCTTGGCTCTATTTTCGAACTGCTCACGGCTTTCCTGAACACCTTATGCAAAGCAAACACATGGCTTGAAAATGTCTGAGCACTGAACTGTTCTGCCAATCTCTGCATGGAACGCTTTCACGAGCAAGACCTTTTATGATGATGCGTTGAGCAGTGGAAGCATATACGTTACTCAGACATTTTGAGTTCAACTAACAAATGGGTCTGCGGAGGCCAAAAATTCCTCATTCCGTCTTCTGACATTTCTAACCCAAACCATGTAGAAGACACAGCGCACGTCTTAAAAATGACGGGCTCTAAAACGTTCTTTTATACTTGACTTACCCTCCTATTTTAAATATATTGTTATCAAATCATTGGAGGCATAGTATATAGGCTTCGCTGCCTACAGCGTTCTACATATTCCTATATATTGATACCAACTATAAAAATGTGTGTTCAATTCCTGATCTTTTCTTTCTTAAGTCACGTACTCGTATATATGCATCTTCACTCCAATTAGGCTTTATTTCATTTGCTAGAGCTAGAAAGGGTTTATTTTAAAGCTCGAGTCAAAAATTAAAAGCCTAAACAATCAATATTATATAGAGAAGCGACATGAATACAACAATTCCGAAGATGTCCCTCATAGACAGGAACGAAACGTCAGGTAGAAGTATTTTAATGAAAAACAAAAATTTATAAACAGACCACTGCAAAACAGCTCGGAAATTTTAAACTATAAACTGAAAGCTCCGCATATAGGTATATTATACTTACAAGCTTCAGTACACCTGAACAATAGTAATCAGAAGCTGCACTTAGTCAAAGTTTTGTAATGATTTATTAAACTTAATGCAACGAGGTTACCGAGCATTTACTTATTCACTTACCGTCTTCTATAGCTACACCCATTTTCGTCATACTAAATATTTACACGAGCTAAAGGCTAAGCCCCTGTGACATAATGGACGGCGCACAAGAAGAACATGCTTTCCGGTCAGCGGTTAGCCTCCGGGCAAGCTTGGAAGGGAATGAAATGTAAACAAGCTCTATTAATTTTATTTTGGTGTTAAAATGAAACAGGCCCGCGTGTGGCGAGTATCTGCGCTCATCCATTTTGTAATACTTCATCATTAACGTGACAATAAATTGAACAAAAGCCAAAAAGAAAAATGTTGCATACGTGATCAGTTTGGACATAGATGGCAGCGCGGTCTGTTATTTATGTTTTTAAATAACAGAAGCGATCCAGTCCCTTGTTTGTAGATAGGCGGTTGATAGCTTCTGATACGGAAAATGTATTGTATAGCCCGCCTTAAATAATGCACTGCGCGTGTAAAATATTCCGATGCTATTAAAGTTATTTGTTATCATATAACTTTTAGTTTCACAGTGTTCTACTCGCAAAGGCTTACAAGTTTTAACTGTTTCAGCCGTTAAAATAGTGTTTAGCTGTTCATTTCGTTATTTACATGTTTACTTGTGTGTGTGCGTGTGTGTGTGTTTGAGGGGGGGGGGGCGGGCAGCACAGCTCAAAAACGAAAAGTCCGTTAAAAACCAAATTTGGTATTTAGGTTTGGTATCTTCAAAGGATGCGACACGGAAGATTTTGAAGAAAATCCCCCCACCCCTAATTACCTTTTACATGGAACTTGATTTTCTCTAAAATGGCTCTGACGATTTTGATTAAAATATGGTATATTAAACATATTTACCTGACAAATAAAATGTATATCTTGAGTTTTCTGGGAAGACCTCTGAAGACTACCTTATTTGGATTAATTTTACGGAATTTTGCATAGCTGCTAAACCATAAGAGATGGATGAAAATTTACCACACAAAAAATGTAGAGCGCGTTAAAACAAACAATTTGTGTTATATAATTTTTTTTGCGTCGCCTATGGTACTTCCTTATTTCCCTTCTACTGACAAGGAAGTAAGTAATAAGACTATTTTTGCTAATTTTTTCTTGATTAGCATGAAGTAAATAAAAACACAAGCTTTTTATTAATATTTTTTTTGCAGAAATGTAGAGAAAGTCATGTCAATAGATCACATCAGATTTTTACTTTCTCTAGCCCCATATGTACAATGTGCATAGGGATAGAGAAAGTAATTGTAATGCACCCAAAAATTCGATACCGAGATTTCACCGGAAATATATGTTTCGGGGTTCCGAAAAAAACATTTTTAAAAAAAGGTTCGTGTGTGTGTGTGTGTGTAGACAGCATAGCCCCAAAACAAAAAGACCGTTAAATATCAAACTTGGTATTTAGGTTTAGTATCTTACAAGGATGCGACACGAAGATTTAAAAAAAAAAAAAGTCCCCCTACCACAAACTACCCTTTACATGAAAAAAATTTCGAAAAATCTGATTTTCTTAAAAATGGCTAACAATTTTTATTAAAATCCCGTATATTAAGGCTATTTATGTCCGAAATAAAATGAATTTTTTGGGAATACCTCTGAAAACCTCTTTATTCTGGATGAATTTTACTGAATTTTGCTTAACTGCTAAACCGTAAGAGATAGAAAAAAACGTACTTCACAAAAAATGTACCTCATGACAAAACACACAATTTTTGTCCTTTACGTTTTTGATGTGGAGGTAACCGTTTTCGAGATATTTCGTGTTATTGGTTTCAATTGTGAAGTACTTAAACTTTTCTCACACAGTAAGTGTCTGTTTTTTTGTTCTACTCCTGGCCAAGCAAAGAAGTGATTTGCAATGACAATCGCATAACGATGGCTTTTAAAACATTTGACAGCCTCTTTAGCATAGTACATTCCCTTATTCCCTTCTACTTATAAAGAACTAAGTAATAACATTCTGCTAACATTTATCTTGATTAGCATTGTGTACAAAGAAGAAGAAGAAAAATCTTTTGTAGGAGTTTTGTAGAGCAGCTAGTGAAGGTCATGTGAGTGTAACACATCAATTTTTTTTTTAAATTTTTTTTTATAATAATTATATTTCAATTCCTATATAACATCCCGGTATAAATTATTACAACTTAAACGCATTTAAATGCGTACTTTTCCTTCTATGTATTACCAGTATTAAGTATTACATTGCAAATTTTACTTTGTTTTCACGCTACGTAGGTATTGCCGTATACTCAAAAATTCGATATCGAGATGATTTCACCATAAATGCTCCCTGAATGCAAAAAAGAAACATTCTTAGTTTCTCTACATATTGCAGGGTAGAGAAGGTATTAAACTCCACCCAAAAATTCGCTACCGAAATTTCACTCCAAATACACATTTTAGAATAAAACCCGCATGAATGTATGTGAACACGATAATTGAAAAATGAAAAGTAGATAATACCCCAAACTTGGTATTTAAGTTCAGTATCTTCCAAGGATGTGACACGAAGATTTTGAGAAAAATTGAAAAAGAAAAAAAAATCGAAAATGTGGATTTTGTCAAAAATGGCTCATGATGTTGATTAAAATGCCTGTATTAAAGCTATTTACATCTGTTAAATTTTCTGGGAATAGTCTTTGAAGACCTCTTTATTCCGGATAAATTTTGTTGAATTTTGCATAACTGGTAAACCGTATGATAGAAATTTCTTAATGAAGAAAAACAAAGATATTAAAATAAATAACTTGTGACATATGTTGTTGTTTTTTTTTTAATAGAGCTCGCAGTTCCTGAGACATTTCCCGTTTTTGATCTCGACTTTAAAATACTTATATTTTTGTTATACAGGACTTTGTGTTGGCCATACAATGGAATTTCAATTGCAGAGCAACCAGCTTTTAAAAGATTTACCTATCGCTGTTGATAAGCAATAAGCGGACACAATGAAATACATGTGTGTTATACGAATTGTTTTCCTCTAAATCTCAACTTGCATTTATCACATTCTGCTATAAAATCTTAAATAATCTAGAATTGTTTACTTTTATAGATGCATAATCATAAAGATGGTTATACAACTGAAAATTAAACATAAATCTGAAGTATTCCATTCATATGACCTTCTTTAGCTGAACAAACTTTTCTTAGAACAGGTTACTATTTTATCTATATAATGCTCATCGACAGAAGTATTAGCAGAATTAGTTTTATTACGTGATTATTTGTAAGCAGAAGGGAAGTAAGGGAATACATCAGGGTAAAGTGATAGTCGGTTCCCGTAAAAAGCCAGTTGCTATGTGAAATAATTGCTTTCCGGGAATAGAAACGGAAGAAAGACGAAAGAAAGATGATCTAGCGCTTGGGAAAAGTTTAAATAGACTAAACTTTAAACCAATAACACGGAATATCTCGACAACGATAAACTCTGCAATAAAATGACATGTATCAAGTGTTTAACTAGAGCATTTTTTTAGTAAGTTTTTTTCTATCTCTTACAGTTTACTGATTAGGTAAATTTTAACAAAATTCATCCAGAATTAACAGGTCTTTAGAAATCCAAGAAACGTTTTATTTGTCATGTAAATATATTTAATATATGGCATTTTAATCAAAATCGTTGGATCCATTTTTGAGAAAATCAACAGTTTCTGAAATGTTTCGATTTAAAGAGTAGATTGCGTGATTTTATTGAAAGTCTTAGTATCTCATCCTTGGAAAATGGCCAACTTAAAATACCAAGCTTGGTATTTTACGATCTTTTGGTTTTGGAACCATGCTGTCCGCGCACGCGCGCGCGCACACACACACATACACAAACATACACACACACTCTCGCATACATTTTTTCCTAAAAATGCCTTTTTCGGACTCAGGACTTCATATCGTATTTCCGGAGAAATCTTGACATTAAATTTTTGGATGGAATACAATACCATCTCTAGCTACAATGTACCTACATTGAATGTATATACGACACCAGAAAGTAAAATAGAGGTCTCTCGAGGTATATGCCTGATATCTCGTGAGACAGTCAATTTGAAGAGATTTAATTAAACACTGGGAGGGAATATATGGAACAGATGGAAATGGTATTAGTAAAGCAATTATTTGATAGAACACTCACTCTGGTTCGAACAAAAGCTCTGTCTTGAGTGGGAGACCGAGGTGGAGCTGAGCACCTACTAGATCAGCTTCCTTCCTCGAAATATCCCTCGAGAGAAACGCCCCCGTTCATCTCAACGTTTCGAGGAGGGAAATAACAAGATACTACCAGCTCAACTCGTCCTTGCTGACGTTGTTACGGCTTTAGATATCTGCCGCCTTCGCTTGCTGCACTCTCCCCGGACTTTATGGCGAACATAGAAATCTACGTCTCAAGTGAGATAGAGGTAATTTAAAATATCTCATTCTTGGTGAATGAGCTCTGGAAATGTAGAAACCAATCACGGCTGTAGATCGATGTCTTGGGTGTGTATATAGAGAGATAGACTATATCTAATAACACAAAAATATTTATTTTATTATTTTCTCTAGTCCCGTATGTACAATATACATAGGGATAGAGAAGGTATTGCATTCCACCCAAAAATTCGTGGTCGATTTTTCACCAAAAATATGTTTTGGTGTCCCCTAAGTCCGAAAAAAGCATTAAAAACCAAACTTGGCATTTAGGTTTGGTATCTTCCAAAGATGTGACAAGAAGATTTTCAAGAAAATCCCCTCTCCACAAACTACCCTTTACATGGAAAAGTGTTCGAAACATTTGATTTTCTAAAAAGTGGCTCTCACAATTTTGATTAAAACCCGCATATTAAAGATATTTACATCCCAAATAAAAACTATATTGTGAATTTTCTGCGAATAGACTCTCAAGGCCCCTTTATTCTTGATGAATTTTGCCAAATTTTGCTTAACTGCTAAATCGTAAGCGTAGAGAAAATCATACTACACAAAAAATAAGGATCTCGTCAAAAACACAATTTATGTCCTTTATGTTTTTGTTGTGGAGATAACCGTTTCTGAGATATTCAACTACTTATACTTTTCTGAGACGGGAAGTGTCCATGACTATCACTTTAGCATTGCGCATTCCTTAGTTCCCTTCTAGTTATAAGGAACTGAGTAATAATAACATTCTGCTAATCCTTATCTCGAATGGCATTGTAAGGAGTTTGCAGAGAAGCTAGAGAAAGGCAAGTGAGTGTAACACATCAGATTTTTTTTGCTTTCTTTACCACATATCTACCTTCATTTTTTATTACTATCTCTATACGTACTATGTACAAAGTGTATAGAGAATATATTGCACTCCGTCCAAAAATTCGATACCAAGATTTCACCGGAAATATATGTTTTAGGATCGCCTATATCCAAAAAATTCATTTTCAGAAAAATAGCCGTGTGTGTATGTGTGTGTGTCTGTGTGTCCGTGTTTCTGTAAACACGATAACCAAAAACGAAAATTCGGTAAAATACCAAACTTAGTATCTTCCAGAGATGCGACACGATGATTTTTTGAAAAATCCCCCCGCCCCAAAATACCCTTTACATGGAAATTTTTTCGAAAATGTTGGTTTTTTTTTCAAAAATAACTCTTAACGATTTTGATTAAAATATCTATATTAAAGATATTTACCTGACAAACAAAATTTATATCTTCAATTTTCTGGGAATAGTCTCTGAAGCTTACTTTATTCTGGATGAAATTTACGGAATTTTGCATAACTGCTAAACTGCAAGAGAAAGATAAAAACTTACAACACAAAAAATATAGAGCGCGTTAAAGCACGCAATTTATGTTACATACATTTTTTCATGGAGTTGATCGTTTTTTTAGATATTCCTTGTTTTTTGGTTTTAGCTTTAAAAATCTTGTCAACTCCTGTCCATACAAACAAAGGAACTTCAGGCACATAACCACCAGCTTTTGACTACCACTTTAACCTATGACACTGCCTTATTTCGCTTCTACTTACAAGGAAGCAAGTAATAAGACTATTTCTGCTATTTGTTTCTCGATTAGCATGAAGTAAATAAAAGCATAATCCTTCTAACAATACTTTGTTGCAGAGATATAGAGAAAGTCGTGTGAATGGAACACATCAGATTTTTTGTTCATTATTGTACACGAAGAGTGATTTTGCTGAAAATGTGAACATTTTACGGGCACCTGGGTCTTACTACGATTTTCATTGGTGCCATTCTAGTAAACTTAATCACGTGAGTAAGAAAACGCAAAACCGATTGGGCAATCCACCCCTTCAACCCGCAGCTCCGCTCGACACTCCTTCAGAACAGGTTGACTTGTATAAGGGGTGTATGAATTTAATTGACTACGTGAGCGAATTACGTTGGCATTAGAACTTCAGTATTTAACGCAGAGAAAGCGGATTATTGTCCAACTAGAAAGTTTAGGAATCAACAGCTGGCATTTCAGAACTTCATTTATCGCTAGTTACCTTTCATGTCCGTTCTTTTCCTTCGGTAACGTGGCCTGTCCAATATGCTTTAAGAGTATAGCTGAAAGACATGGGTGGAGCCTTACGATAAGTATTTCGAGGGGTATTTTTAATGTCTTTAACTGTACATCTCTTAAGTGCTCTTACTGCACAAAAATGTATATCATGTCAAAACACACAATTTAATTCATATAAATACTTTATTGTAGAGCTAACCTCAGAGATATTCCTTACTTCAATCGTCCCTTACTTTTTTTTCTTTTTCTTCTTGCCACGCAAAAGAAAGCCAATTTCAATTATAATCGCTTTCAAAATATTTGACTATTGCTTTAGCCTAGTTTATTCCTTTAAAGTAAATAAACAGACATTTTGTTAATGTTTACACGGCATGAAGTAGAAACAAGACTTGCCTTTTGTAGGAATTTTGTTTGTAGAACAGGTATAGAAACACATATGAATGGAACGCATCAGATCTTACAACTATAAGAAAAACCACGAAATGGCATATTTTAATCTGAAGTAGTTATATTTAAAACAAACGATACTACTCTCTACCAATACAATTCTCAGCGATGTACCTCATTATTTTCATTTAACTCTAAAGGCTCGATCTAAAATATACATGAAATATAAGGATTCCTAAAATTCTTATAATAGGGTTAATTAAATGATAAAAATACACGATAAACTTTATACACGAAAGAAAAAATCTGATGTATTCCATGCAAATGACTTTCTCCATTTGTTCTGCAACCAACTGTTCTTACAAAAGAATATTATACCATGTACTTCATGCTAATCGAGATAAACATTATCAGAAATGTTATTATTACTTAATTCTTTGTAAGTAAATGGGAAATAACAGTGCAGAAAGTTACATCGATAGTCAAATCTTTTAAAAACTATCGCTATGTGATCGTCATTGAAATTGAATATCCTTCCATTGCCAGGAGTAAAACAAACGAATGAGTACTTCTTGTTTGAGAAAAGTGTTTCGGAAATTGTTAGCTTTACCAAAAAAATCTGATGTGTTCCATTCACATGACGTTCTATATATATCTGTAACAAATTATAGTTAGAAGGCTTATGTTTCTATATACTCCATGCTAATCGAGAAAAAATTAGCAGAAATAGTCTTATTAGTTGCTTCCTTGTAAGAAGAAGCGAAATAAGGGATTACCATAGGTTAAAGTGCGTCAAAAACTGGTTGCTATATGACTGAAGTTCCTTTGTTTGTATGGACAGGAGTTGACAAATTCCTGTATGAGGCAAAGACAGTTTTTAAATGTGGAACCAAATACACTTAATATAGGTATTAAAAAAAATCAACTTCATGAAAAAATTTATATGGCATAAATTGTGTGTTTTAACGTGGTCTACATTTTTTTGTGTAGAAAGTTTTTATTTATCTCTTACGCTTTAGCAGTTATGCAAAATTCCGTAAATTTCATCCAGAATAAAGTAAGCTTCAGAGGCTATTCCCAGAAAATTTAAGATATGCACTTTATTTGTCAAGTAAATATCTTTGATATACGATATTTTAATCAAAATCGTTAGACCTATTTTTTAGAAAATCAACATTTTCGAAAAAAGTTCCATGTAAAGGGTAGTTTGGGGTGGAGGAATTTTTCTCAAAATCTTCGTGTCGCATTCCAGGTAGATACTAAACTTAAATACCAACTTTGGTATTTTACCGACTTTTCATTTTTGAGTTATCGTATTCAGAGACACGGACACACACACACAAACACACACACACGGACCTTTTTCTAAAAATGATTTTTTTGGATACAGGGGAACCTAAACAATATATTTCCGGTTATATCTCGGCATCGATTTTTGGGTGGAATGCAATACCTTCTCTATACACTATGTACATAGTACGTATAGAGAAAATAAAAATGTCTGTGTGTTTAACATATAACGCGTTTTAACGAGATCTACATTTTTTTGTGCAATATATATTTCCATCTCTTACAGTTTATCAGTTATGCAAAAGTAATTCCGAATGAAGAGGTCTTGAAAGGTTATCATCAGAGCATTCATGATATTTATTTTGTCATATAAATATCTTATTCAGTTCGATCCCAAGCGCCCTCATGTGGGATTTGTGGTGGACGAAGCGGCGTCTATTCTTTGGGTCTTCCAGTTTCCCCCTTCCACTTATTCCACAAATTGCTCATCACCATTCCTACCATTCCATTTCGCTTGCATTTCATAACATCCACTTGCTCGCGCTCATATATGGCCACGAGCCGACCAGGTTCTCCATTCTGTGGTTTCGTGCAGTTGTCTCCCCAACAAACTTCTGACTCCTAGGCATCCGCCTGTAAGTTCTAGGGGGTTGTCAGTCTTACTTACGGGTAAGCCGATTCAAAAAATATATTATACGGTAATTCAATCATATCGTTAGCTATTATTGAGAAAATCAAACATTTTGAAAAATTTTCATGTAAAGGGTAATTTTGGGAGGGGTAATTTTCTTGAAAATATAGTGTCACATCTTTGGAAAATGCTGAGCTTAAATATCGTGTTTGGTATTTAACAAACGTTGTGTTTTGAGTTAATGTGTTAAAGTACACACACATACACACACGGATCTTTTTCTAAAAATTTTTTTTTTTGAAATCAGAAAACTTCAAAGCGCATATTTTCGGTGACATCTTGACGTTAATTTTTGTATGAAATTCAATACCTTCTCTACACACTATGTAAATTGAGACCGTTAATTAAGTTCCCTATCAAAATTATAATTAATTATTTATCAAAGTAAAGCTAATTGAGTATAAATGTATGTATTTAACTGAGAAAATTCAGCTGGAGAAGAAAGCTGACGCCAAGAGAGTCAAAGGGGTTGAGAAGCGCTTTTGTTAGAAAGGTCACTTTTGCCCAGTCACGTACAATCGAGTTACAACGGTGGTGAACAGTAAATTCTGGAAGACGGTAATTCTTCATTGTACAAGATATGTCACGTGAGGTTTGCAGTGCACCCTGGAATAAGGAAATTGACTCTTGGGAAATATTTACATCAATCGTGCGGCCTTTCTGCCCAATCAGAAAGAGGCCGCCATGACGGTATTTTTTGTATATAAAGAGCCCAAGAAGGCACATCGTGATCTGTCTGTGAAAATCATTTGTCCGTTGCGAGCTGTCTGTTACTAGCTGATCTACCTGTCGCTGTTATGCTGTCGGTCGTCGGGCTGAACTTAACTTCTTCACTCAAAGTTAGACTCTGTAAAGTGTAATGAATTTAAAGCAGTGACGCGTACTAATGTATATAGTATAACACAGAGGTAAGGAAGAAGAAGGGACTGTAATTAAGTGTGATGAGCCAAGTATTAGAATTCAGGTTTACAAGTTAGCATTATTGTAAGGCAAATGTGCTTATCTCGCTTCTCCTAATAGGGAATTAACTCCAGGAAAATATATACGTTTTGATCATTATAAGATCACTCACTGAACTACCCCCATTAGCTGCACCACTCCGAGTGAGTCAATCATCGTGCAGGCTGAGCAACACCGAGGCAAATTCAAAGGTAGCAGATTCACCTCACCAGGTAAGTGGGTCTACTCATAGGTAGTGGAGTGAATCTTGCCAACGCCTTCAATCTGCGCTCACCGCATAAGGTGGTGCAAAAGACAACACTGCATATAGTACCCAATGTAACCACGACCTTAACACCGCAAAATAAGCTGCTGTAATTCTTAGCTTCCAATTCTACATTGGTTGTGAAAAGCGGTTTTTTTTTTTGTTTTTTTTTTTTGCTCAGATACCTCTTTATCAGGCTTGATTTTTCTTTTACGTGCCATAAATCTATTACACGGAACCGATGGCTTTACATCTCTTGCGCCTGAAAAAGTCCATTTCTGCCGGGTTTGAAGCCGCTACCTTGGCAACCAGAGACAAGCATGTTATCGCTAGACCACGGAGGATCACAGCCGTCTTCACTCTGAATCACTTTTGCATAACTGGTACGAACCGCAACAGATGTACAAAATTTTACTACTAAAAATGTGGTTCTCGTTCAGAGCCTACAATTTGTCATATACATATTTTTTTAGAGCTGACCATTTCCGAGTTATTCCTTGATATTTAAAATACTTAAACTTTTCTTAAACGGGCTTTTGTTATTCCTGTTTCTTTTGTTATACTTCTGGTCATGAAAAGAGAACCAGACCTCAATGACATAGCAATCAATTTTTAAAGATTTTTGACTGTTCAGCGTAGTGAATTCCCTTATTCTCCTTCTTCTTTACAGGGAGATCAGTAATAAAGACCATTTCTGCTATTGTTTTCTCGATTAGCATGAAGTAGAAGGCTAGCCCTTTTGTAAGCTTTTTTTTTTTTTTGCAGAACAGGAAGAGGAAGTCATGTGAATGGAACATGTCAAAATCTTAAAAATTAATAAATACTGCACGGTCGTATATTTTAAACCCTAGTAGATAACTATTACAAACATAAATGATATTACGTTCTGCCAATAGAATCCTTAACAATGTGCCCGGTTATTATTTCCATACAACTCAAAATTATTTATGTGCTGTAATTCAATTGGAGCATGGGGCACTGTTTCGGTGTTTCCGTGACCGAATTTGAATTTCTAGCTCGTAAGTTCGCCGCTATGCGCCATAGTGTACAAGGGGCACCTTGTCGTCCAGAGATGGTGCTGTAGAGAGAATTCACGATTTGCGGATTCGAAATAAAGGAATTTTACCATTTAAACTTCTTATGGGGTTCTTTTACGCGAAAATAAAACATTTCACGGGATACCGTCTTTACTTCCCTTACGAAGGAAGCCATACCAAGGATTTCCTGCAATATTGGGTTTTAGAGGCTAGCGTGATAACCACTACGCCACGGTTGGCGATCTACAACTCTAAAGGCTCGATCTAAAATATAACTAATACATGAAGATATCTAAAATGTTTATAATATAACTAGCCGGATGATAGAAATGCACACGAAAGAAAACGTACATGTTTTCCTAAGAAGTCTTGCTTTAAAAGTTAAAGGAAGTTGTAGTTTGGGCAGACAGTCGAGACCCCACTCCCCTTTTGTGTATCTCACGTTCAACTCAATTCATATTCATGGCAAATGTTTGTCTTATGGCTTCCCGCGGAATTGTGTGCTGTTACCACCTTACCTCCCCATTAGGACAGGAGCACCAACTTGGATGGTGAAGTTTCCCTTCGCCACTGCCCTTGCTTAATTATTATGGGTGCAGGAAGTGGCCAGAACAACGCACAAGTTATCCTTTTGCGGAAAGGAGGCCATTTGCGCTTCAAGATGGTGTTAACTGTGCATCTGTAAATTGCCACTACTTACCTAACTGGTTCCAGAAAACACACACACACACACACACACACACACACACACACACACACACAAAACCTTTATATAGGGCATAGACATATGTTATGCCACAGGATGTCCACGAATTCTTACAGCAACCATGTTCAGCCGAGGAATACTTTTTACTTTCTCTCTAGCCCGTATGTACAATGTAGGTACATAGTGGATTGAGAAGGTGTTGCATTTCACCCAAAATGTCGATAGCGAGATTTTTATCGTTTCAATGTTTTGAAACCCCCTGAATCCGAAAAAAAAATAGAAACATGTCCAATTGGGTAGCGCTCAAAAACGAAAAGCCTGTTAAATACCAAGCTTTATGTTTAACTTCTTTATCTTCCAAGGATGCAACACGCATATTTTAAAGAAAATCTCACACAGCATACCTACCCTTTATATGGAACATTTTACGAAATTTCGATATTCTCAAAAATAGCTAAAGGTATTTATTAAAAATATATTTGAAATATTTTCAAAACAAAAGAAATGTAAGTCTTGAATTTTCTGGAAATAGCCTCTGAAGACCTCTTCATTCTGGATGATTTTTGTGTAGCTTGTATAACTGGTAAACTGTAAGACATAGACAAAGGCTTACTTCACAAAAATGTTTCTCTCACTAAAACACAGAATTTGTCATTCATTTTTTGTAGAGCTAAGGGTTTTGGAGATATTATGAGTTGTTGGTTTAAATTTTAAGGTATTTAACTTTTCTCAAATGGGAGACATCGTTCTTTTCGTCTCTTTGTTTGTTTGTTTACTCCTACCAAATAAAGATAACTAATTTCAATTCTCATCACTTAGCTACCGGTTTTTAAAAGATTTGACTATCACTATCGCCTTGTATATTACTTCGTTTCTCTTCTACTTACAAAGAAGCAAGTAATAAGACAAATTCTGGTTAGCATGACTAGACAAAAGTATAATCTTCTGCAAGGAATGTTTGTTTGTGGAGCAGCTAGAGAAAGTCATATGAATGGAACACGTTAGATTTTTTATTTAGGACGATAAATGTAAAAATTGTAATGTGTTCCATTCGCATGACTTTCTCTGTCTGTTCTGCAAACAAACTATTCTTACAAAAGACTATTTTTTTATTTAAATCGTAATAAACATTATCAGAAATTGTTTTATTGTTTGTTATAAGCAGATCATAAGCAGACGGAATTTCTGCTTATAAGGAAAAGGAGTAAAAGGAAAATAAACTAGGCTAAAGCGATAGTCAAATCTTTAAAGCCTGAACGTTATGTGAAAGAATAATTGAAATTAAATTCCCTTTGCATAGCCCAAAGTAAAATGAATAGCTATGAAATGAAAGATGAGGTCCCGTTTGAGAAAATTTTAATTAGAGTATAATTGAAAACCATAATAAGGAATATCTCGGAAACGGCCAACTCTACAAAAGGATGTACCTAGATATTAGAGTATAACATAAAACGTGTATTTTCACGAGATCCTTGTTTTTCTGTAGCAGCTTTTGGTCTATCGCTAACGGTTTATCATTTACACACTTCATCCAGAGTGAAGAGGTCATCGGAGGATACTCTTAGAAAATTGAAGATGACTTTTTAATTATCATGAAAAGATGTTAAATATATATTATTGAAATAAAAATTGTTAAAACCACTTTTGAGTATATCATTTTCGAAAAATTTTCCATGTAAAGGCAGTTTAAGGTTGAGGGTATTTTCCTGAATATCGTCGTATAGCGTCCTTGGAAGATACTGAGCTTAAATACGTAGTTTTGTTTTTAAGACTTTTTTTTGAGTTATGCTGTCCACACACATACACACGCGCACACTCACGCACTCACGCACAGACCTTTTTTAAATTCTGTATTCAAGGGTTCTGAAAATATTTCCAGTGAAATCGCGGTACCGAACTTTTGGGTGGACTGCAGTACTTTCTCTCATGGTGAAGAAAGTTTATCCATTGTGATGCACGCAACATTCTCTACTGCATCGATCGCCATTAAGATAACACTGACAATATGTCTTTAAGTAACTGATTGAGGATTTCAATCTATTTCTAGCTACGCCTATTTGCGTAAGCAAGCACTATATTGTTCCTGCCGTGGATGGATACAATATTTTCTTCTCCAACCATCCTCACTGTCTTCACAGTGCGGTCAGGATCTACTAGATGCTCTAATGAACTGAATGTTCGGTTTGTTGTCCGTACTTACCCTGGGATGTCGAATATGACAATGCTTACTTTCAAGATGCATTAGGAGTTAGTGAAGCCTAAATCTGCCTATTAGATTTTCAGTCTAACTAATCTATGATTGATATTTTGTCGAAACGTTTTAATAGCGAGAGTGGATTTTCTTGATACTTTTTTTACAGAATTAGAAAATATAGCTTTTAAATATATTTTGCACAACTTTATAACATTTAGCGTTTAAATGCAGCAAACTTTGCTCCTTTTTTCTCACAATTGTATAATTTCCGGCATATTTAGACATTTATTCGACATCGTTAACGCTTTGATATTTTAAATGTTTTAATTCTTACACACTTTTTACCAGTTTAAAAAGACATTTGCGATGTCAGGAATGAAAAGATTACCGTCTTTAATAGTGTGTTTTAAATTAGCACCATTGTATCTTCAACAAAAATTAAAAATAAAAATTGGCTGATAACTTGCTGAAATTATTTGTGCGCTATGCTAAAGGACCACATTTTGAACGGCTGGAAGCACAAGGATATAACACGGTTAATAATAATTAGTAATAATGATAATAATGCCCAATGGAACAAATAACATAAAAAATGCTTCTTCAAAGTAAGGTAAAGAAATCGTAATGAAAACTTCCCGAACAGTTTGCAAGCGGTGGACTTTTATTATTCCTTATCAGTTTGAAGCATATAATTATGGTAGACAATTTAAACATAACTTTGTAACCATTACGATACTACATATATGTAGAAGTACATCAGAAGTAAACCTTCCTAAACCTTCAGACCTGACGGGTGTTGTAAAACTCAAATATTTCTTGTCCAGCCCAGCATTGAGGAAACGTGCTTGCCTATTCTATAAACGCTTTTCTGGGTTCAAGGGTTTAAAAAATACATTTATGGTAACATTTCGGTATCGAATTTTTGGGTAAAATACAACACTTCCCTACTTCCGCAAAACGGAGACATATACTGTTGACATATTTTCGAAAATTTTTAGATTTAGCCCGTATGATTTATGATGAGAAGAATGCATGTATAATTGATTGCACCAATTAAATCACAAATCCCATTTGGTGTGCAGTGATTCAAATATTCATTGTTTCCTCCACATTGAGCCACACTCGATCAAGAATCTACTACTGCTACGGAACTACGACCTTTCTAAGTGCAAGAAAACATAAGATGTTAGCTGACATTGGCTTCGAATTACGGAAAAGAATCGGTAAGAATATCATTGTTGATCGTGAGAATGTGTTGCTCAATTTACGCGTACCGACAGGAAGGTCTGAATCTATTTTCTCGACGAAAGATGAAGGCCACACAATTCCCCAGATATGGGTAGACAACATCATTAAGAGCAAAGCGCAAGCAGAAGCAGATGAAGGCAGCAAGTAGAAGCAGAACTCTGATCTGGATGGAATACGATCAATTTCAGATCGAGATTCGGTACGTTTTTCATAGTTATTTTCATTTACGGATTTTATATTTCTTATTTATATAATTAGTTCGGAGTGCTTTAATCAATTGGTAGCTAATCAGTAGTGTTTTTTCTGAACTATCCCGCGAAGAGGTTAATGGTAGAAGGAAAGCGATGAGAGTTCCAAGTCACCTCCCTTGGCACCACCGTCCCGTTATTCCCTCACTAGAGTGAGAAAGCGGAGGAGTACATTTTGTGCTTTGTTTACATGAGGACGAATTCATCCGGTGCAAGGTGTATAACAGGAACTTGTTTGTTGGACATCCCAGAGTTCATTATGGTTGGCAGTAATTACTAAGGGCTATAACATTAGAGCAATGTACCACAATTCGTGTTCACACCTGCAAATAAGGCCAGCAAATAGTTCACGCTACTGTGGTGCAATGAGCTTAACACATTGGAGAGTGTGATCAAAATTACAGAACACTAACAATTATCCCCTGTTTTGTTGGAAATATGATCTTCGCATTTGAATCACATAATTTCATCATTCAAATACAAGTTAAACGAATTCATGAAGAAAACATCGTTAATATTGATGCGAAATGTTCCAGCCTGTATTGCAATATGTTACACAAAAACCTGATGTTCCATTCACATGACTTTCTCTACATCTCTACAACAAACTATTTTTAAAAAGCTTATTTTTCTATTTACTTCGTGCTAATCGAGAAAAAATTAGCATAAATAGTCTTGTTACCTACTTCCATTAAGTGATAGTGAAAAGCTGGTTGCGATGTGATTGTAGTTCCTTTGGTTGTATGGACAAGAGTTGGCAAATTCCCGTATGAGAAAAGTATAAGTATTTTATAGCTAAAACCAATAACAAGGGACATCTCAAAATTGATCAACTCTACGAAAAAAAATGTATGTAACAAACTTTCTGTTAAGTAAGTTTTTGTCTATCTCTTACGCTTAACCTGCTATGCAAAATTCCGCAAAAATCATCCAGAATAAAGATGTTCAGAGATTATTTCCAGAAAATTCAAGATAAAGATATTTACATGACAAAATGTATAATATACGACATTTTAATCAAAATCATTAGAGTCACTCTTGAGAAAATCAAAATTTTCTAAAAATTTTCCCTATAGTTGGGGTGGGAGGATTTTCTTGAAAACCTTCGTGTCGCATCCTTGGAAGATACTGAACTTAAATACCAAGTTTGGTATCTAATGGACGTTTCCTTTTTGAACTATGCTGCCAACAGACACGCACAAGCGCGCACACACACAGTCTGACAGAAAGAGAGACACATACACGCACGCACTTTTTTTTTCTTTCTTTTTTTTTTAGATTCAGGAGGTCTCAGAACATACATTTCCGGTGAAATCTCGTATCGAATTTTTGGGTGCAATACAATACCTTTTCTATACACTATGTACAAAAAGTAAAACTAGTTGCTAGTACTCGACCAGTAGATTCTTTACGGTGACTACAACTTTTTTCTCTTCATTTAATGTTGGCAGAATGTGATTCACTATCACCTAGGTTCCACACCAGCTCTGGGTCAGCCAACTAATTGTACTGAATTAAAGTCAGTCTATGAACAAAGGTAAGATCTAGGAGAGCGGCAAAAAAGGAACAGTAAGAAAAGAGTTCGTGTATATGATTGGAAGGCACGCTTCCCAATGACGGACCATACCAGTCTCTGAATGAATCCACTGTATTGTTTTGACGTTCAAACCTTAACCTTAGTTTAAGTACCAGGAGCGAAGGAAAAGGAAAAAATAAGACAAGCATTAAATGGAGTGATTAAATCAGTAGCTTCACTTAGTATTTCCTTACCAACATAAACAATTACGCATTATATCTGCACGATTTCTTGAGCTGGATTGTACGTAAAAGAGTCCTATTTTAAATCATGCATTTGAGTGTTCAAAATTGTTTGGAAAATTCATGTTTGCTTTCTTTGTGCCCTTTGATTCTTTTCTTTTTCCTATTAGCTCTTGCCACTTACTACCTAGCTGTGGTAGCTAGATGAACTAGTTTATTATATTAACTAACGATTTAGATATATAGAGATGTCTAACCGGAAATGCATGTTTTGAGTCCAATGGATCAAAAATATGCATCACTTTAAAGTGTTGCATTCACATGACTTTCTCTTTTCACTATTTATTTTTGTTGTAACTTCAACAGTCTAATCTGACTAAACACCACTTCTAATAGTTCAGTTAGCCATTTATTAGGTATAAGGGGGATAGAAATGATCTAGCCGATAGTCGGATACTCAGTTACTCGGTACACAGCTATGTATTTGTTTGAAGTATGACACAGCTGTCACACTTCAAACAAATGTATAATAATTTAACTGAATACAGCAGCAATACCAATATAAATAAAATTCCCAATAATTGTAATGGTTGGTACAGCTGTGTTAATATTACTCGAATACTCGGTACTTAAAACACTATTAAAGTGCTCTCTGAAGTTAGTTGACCGGACAAAAAAAAAAAAAAAAATAAATAAAAAAAAAAAAAAAAAAAAAAAAGCGTACACGAATCAGTTTTACGATTGAATATCACCGAAATGTCACAAGCTCAAAAGATAGCTCCACTACACGGAAATCCGGAGATTTGGGTTCAAATTCCAACCATGGCATTAAATTTTTCAGCTGGTTCTAACAGTAAAATACCTGTTTCATTCACACAACTTTCTCTACATCTGTCACAAATTATTGTTTAAAAGCTCATTCTTTTGTCTACTTCATGCTAATCGAAATAAACATTAGCATTTTTGGATGCAGCTACCCTAAAATGTGTATATCTCGGGTGATGAATTTTTGAGTGGAGCGTAATTCCTTCTCTACCTACGTACCACGTGCTTTGTACAGAAAGTAAAAAGTATATCCATGGTAATGAAAATATAGTATAATCATCAACGCAATACGTTTAAGTTGGACATGACTCATTCCAAATAAAACTGATTTTAAATAAACTGTGATTTAGAGAAATATAACTGTATTTAAGTAGTGCATTATTTAGTGCCCGTCATACAAAATAAAGCAAAATTAATTTCAAATGAAGAGAATATGACAGGCTATTTCCAGAAAATTCAAAATATGCATTTTAAGCACCAAGTAAATATATTCAACATATTCCTTACGACCATTTTTGGGAAATTGGAAAATTTCGAAAAATCTTACATTTAAAGGGATTTGGGGTGGGGGATGTTACTCGAAATCTTTGCATGGCAACTAAAGAGGATACTGAACCTAACACCATTTTGGTTTTTATTCCTTCTTTCGTTTTGGGGGTTATACTGCGCGCACATACACCATAAAATTCACACACACGGAAATTTTCTTGTCTTTTTTTTTTTTATCAATTCAAGAAGCCTTAAAACAACTATTTCCTGTGAAATATATCACTTTTGGATAGAATACAAATCCATATTCACTTATTAGGTACAGTAAAGTACACTGAATAGCGCGGAGTAATTTATGTTGGTAAGGAAATACTAAGCATATTTGACACGCCTAACAAGCCTTCAATTAAACGACTAATGATTATGCTAACTTTGTACAGTCAAAATACTGCGGTCCTTTAAATAAGTTTCAGCCCTATGTATTACCAGGTTCTAATACTCGACTTAACGTTTGTTTTATTACTAACCCACCCCTTTGTCTTCACGTAGACTCAAACCGACCTATGTTTTCATAGGTTAATGTTGAAGTGACAAACTTGTGATATCAGACGAATTGGAGCCGAATCCATCCAGAAGCTGCTGTGGACCGTCGTTGCGCAACATTCCTTGCAGCACTTAGTTAAAATTGTTTTATCACTCCTCCCTTTGTCCACTCACCTAGGCCAGATATGTGTCTAACTTTAATTCAAAATAATACAAAATTTCGATGATTTGAGGCTGTGTGGAATATACAAGGAAAAATTGTCATCATTCAATAAAGAAAAAACGCTATAGAACAAATTTGACACCTTTGCATGCACTCAGTTGTACCTGGTAGAGGAAGTAAAAGTCTAATGTGCTACATTCACGCGACTTTCTCTATCATCTGTTTATTAGTGACTCTACAAGGTGTTGTTTTATGAAAGCTAATTTTCTTTCTGCTTGATTTTAATCGAGATAAATCTATGCATAAACACATTACACATTTTTATATTAATGCCACACGAATAGCGATATTGAAATATTGAAGAACTGATGGTCTATATTGGCCTTAACATGTCATGCTCTTTCTATGCAATTGCAAGGAGCAACTGAATGTTGAAACTATTTCGCAATCAAGGTAATAATTCCGGATGTCTCAGAAAAAGTTTATCCTATAAAATATAATAAATTATGTTTAAAGCTACTTCTATTGCTGTGTAGTGCAGTGACGTCAATCCTTAATGGTTACCAGTTATTTAAGATAGTACAGCATTCGTTGTAGGCTATTCCCAAGACATAAACACTGTAGCGTACCCATTGGAGGGATAGGTTTCAGCCATACCGCTAAGCTTGCATAGGTCCAGATAAGATAGATGAGCCAGCTGCACTACGAGAGGGGAGGCATTAAGACCTAGGAACAAAGAGGAACAGATTGGCAAGAAGGGATTGAGAGAGATCCCGATCCTTGAATCGCTAGAACTGTTCGGGGTCACGAAATTGGCGGAAGTTCGGTGCACACAGAATATAACCATAGCTTTGGGAGTAGGCGTAGTCACTAAAATCCGTTTAGCATTGCTTACTGCAAATTTATACAAAATATTCATCAGTACCCTTTAATATACGGTTTATTTGTCATGTAAATATTCCTCATGTATAGTATTTTAATCAAAATCGTCAAAACCGTTTTGAAGAAATAAAACTCCCGAAATAGCTCCATGTGAACAGTAGGGAGAATTTGTTGAAAATCTTCATATTATATACAAAGTTCAGATGGCTATCTGTAAATCTCTGCAACAAAGTATTAAAAATGCTTATTCTTCTATCTACTCCATGCTAACCAACAGAATAATTAGCAGAAATGGTCTTATTACTTGCTTCCTTGTAAGAAGTAGGTAAACAAGGGAATACACTAGCCTGAAACAATTCAAATCTCTTAAAAGCTGGTTGTTGTGTGGTTGAAATCCATTTGCATTGCCAGGAGTTGACAAATTTCAGTATGAGAACATTTAAAGCATTTTAAAATTGAAACCAATAGCAAGGTTTATCTAAAATGATCAACTGCATGAAAAAAACATGATTTCTGTATGACAAGAAATTGGGTGTTTTAACGAGATCTACGTGTTTTGTGTGGTAAGTTTTTGTGTATGCTTGCCAATTATGCAAAATTCAGTAAAGTGTATCCAGAAAGAACTAGTCTTAAGAGCCTATATTTTATTCCTTGTGTAACTATCTTTAATTAACGGTATTTTAATTAAAGTCGATAGCGCCATTTTTGAGAAAATCAAAATTTTCTATTTTTTTCCCCCCTTATACTTCAGGATTGGAGAATTTTTCTCAAAATATTCGTGTCACATTCTGGGAAGGTAATAAACTACAGACACAGCTCTTTCGGTATTTATTTACGATACACGACACACCCGGATCTTTTTCCAAAAAAATAAAAATGGATACACAGAACCCTACAGCGTTTATTCCCTGTGAAATCTCTGTATTCAATCGTTGGATGTAGTGCAGTACCTTCTCTACCTACGTACCATGTACAATGTGGCGAAACTAGAAAAGCTTGTTTTGAATTCAGATGCTCAACTTGTATTTCCGGTTAAATATCGATATAAAATTTTTGGGTGGAATCTAATTCTTCGGCTACTTACTGTAGATACGTAGCAAAGAAAGCAAAAATGCTAAGATTTTAAACTTGGAGTTGTAATTGGCTTGTTTCCTTAAAGTAAGGACACTATAGCATCACAAACACTAGTTTTATCTCAGGATAATTCTAATTGTACGTTCAGAAATTTGCTGTGTATTTCTGTCACACCCACTTACTGTTGTGGGTTTCAGTTAGTGTGAGTGTGGCATACAGGATGATGATAAAAATAACTTGGGTTTAACGTGAAACAGGTAATTAGTAGAGCATGTGTGAAGTAGTTCAGCCATCATTCACGCCAGAAGCGAGTGCATAATTATTCGCTTTAATTAACAAACTACACGGATGATGCTGTACCTAACACTGAAGAGGCATGGCACCTAACATTCCTGACGTAATCATTGCTTTGTTTGGCTGTCGATATAGCCACTATTTCTTCATTACGTTATGCGCAGGTGCAGAACGGGAGCCTGGAAGCGAGTTTAATTAAATACATGAGGGCGTATGACCTCCGAAGAGCGCCCTGTTTTGCAAGGTTAATTTCATTATTCCGTAAATGGCGTTGCCCAGTGTAGTGCGCTGTCATTTGCCTTGGTATTGTTCGGCGTATGACCGACCACCTCGTCGCTGCTAGCAGAGTACAGTTTCATGGAATGCTGCTAACTCAATCACGTGCTCTGTGTATCCCCAGGTCTGTCTGTCTATCTACAGGCGAGTCTCTTATCGCTTTCAATTTACATAGTAGCTAGAGAATCTATTGCATTCCAACAATTATTCTATATCGACATTTCACCGGAAATACATATTTTGAGGACCCCTGAATCAAAAAGAATATGTTTTACTTTCTCTACGCCTACTAAATAAATAAATAAATAAATGAAAATCTGAAAATACTTCAACTCGGTGTCTAATTTCTAAAACCGGGACGCGGTTTTTAAAATGTTACATTAAATTCCAAGTTTGTTTACATTTCTCAGGTAAATTAACTGATACCTACATAAAACAAAAATTAAAACACAACATAGTAAAAACTGCTAACTACAATTTAACTAAATTACTACATCTAATAAATATTGGTAACCAGCTATCATTTAACCGAGAAACTCTTAATTAAAATAAACCCATAACTAACAGGTATCCGGTATTATGAGGCACTGGTATAAAGTTTTTTAATTCCTTATTTATCTGATTTTTTTTTTTTTTACTTTAATATTGGTCAAAATATTAATATGTTACACATAGCTTGTAGTAGTAGTTTTAGTAGCGTCAACGTTCGGGTGCCAATATGTCGTATTTTATTTTGGTGTCAGTATGACGCTGTCAGATGAGTCTACCTGGAGTTGGTCGCGGGTTAATTCTAGTGCATTTCTCTACATTAAGTGTACATACCTTGCAAATTCCCTAGGTTGCACCGGCTAAGCTTCTTCTAGTAGATCATGAGTCTCTTACTCAGGGGGGAAAGAATGACATGGGTAAGTAACACTGTTGGTAGACTCAAATAACAGAGAAAGTTCACTTAATTCACTGTATACTTCCTTTATTCATTTGAGGCACTAACCCTACGAGCGACTCCCGACATAACTGATCGCGAACTTGATGAAGCCGTTTTCATTACGTGCTACTTTTACTTTTACGGAGTTATTATAACTATTAGTCACTAAGGTCTGGAGTTTCTCGGTCCGTATAACATTCACGATAATGATTGCCCGTCAGATAAATTTGTAAAACACTAATTTTCTGCAATATACGGCGCGCGATTTCCTACATGATGTGTCGTACTTTATGAGCCTTGTGTGTTATGCGTTGTGCGTTACGCGTTGTGTGTGTGTTATGCGTTGTACCCTCGTTGTGTGTCCTGACTTCTTATCCGCACATCACTTATATACAAAAAAGTCCGAGTTTTGCCCTCCTTTTTTGATTGGCTGAAAAAGAGCGCGTAAAGTGGCGTCATCACGTGACTATCGGGGATATTTCTTTAGTTTACACCCACGTGACCTTGTTCTACAATGCGAAATTCCCTTCCTCCAATTTCAAAAGGGAAAGAACCTAGCTTCCACTTAAGGGCTGTTACTTATGTCCCTAATGCATTAAAATGTTTGTTATTTTCAACGAAGCCCGTAGCCTTGACGAATACAAAAGCTGTTTTCTACCCTCCACGGCAATGCTTTCCATTGAGCATATATTTCCTATGTTAAATATTATAAACGAATGATTAAACTAATAATATATGCGCCGTACTAAAATACTGTCGCAAGCTAATAAATTGATTATACATTTTTAGCAATTATTACTTTACAATGTATGCTCTATTATTAATCGCATCTATTTATATAATTTATTATTGATATTAATTTACTTTTAATAATTAGTAATAAATAGTATTATTTTATGGGATCCTTCCTTTTTTATTTTATTTAATATCAGTACTTACTAAATATTAATAATTATATATTGCTTAATAATTATCTTCCATTATTTTCTTTCTTTCTCTTACTTTTTATACCTAACACCTTGGTAAAGTTGTCTGCAGAATTTACTCTTTCATTTAAAATTTTAATATCATTATCCCTATTCTTAAATGTACTCTTTACACATACATAGTTTATAGAGAAGGTATTCAGTTCCACCCAAAATTCAATGTCAAGAGTTCTTCAGAAATACATGTTTTGAGACTTCCTTTGTTTTCCAAAGAAAAGTATTTTCAGAAAAAGATCAGAGCGTGTGTGTCTGTAGACAACATAAATCTAAAACGAAAAACCTGTTCAATACCAAATTTAGTATTTAAGTTTAGCATCTCCCAAGGATGCAGCACAAAGATTTTCAAGAAAATCCACCCACCCTAAACTACCCTTCACATGTAAAAAGTTCCGATAGTTTTGGTTTTGTCATAGTTTGTTTTAGTAGCGTCAACGTTCGGGTACCAATATGTCGTGTTGTTGTTGTGGTGTCAGTATGACGCTGTCAGGCGAGTCTACCTGGAGTTGGTCGCGGGTTAGTGCTAGTGAATTTCTCTACATTAAGTGTACATACCTTGCGGATTCCCTTGGTTGCACCGGCGAAGCTTGTTCTAGTAAACCATGAGTTGTCTCTTGCTCAGGGGGGAAAGAATGAATAAGGGTATGTAACATTGTTGGTACACTCAAATAACATAGAAATTTCACTTAATTCACTGTAGACTTTCTTTATCAGTGAATTGTTGTTCGTTTGAGGCACTAACCCTACGAGTGACTCCCGGCATAACCGATCGCGACCTTGATGAAGCAGTTTTCATTACGTGCTAATTCCACTTTTACGGAGCTGTTATAACTTTGCATTAATCACAGTAGTCTAGAGTTTCTCGGTCCATGTAGCATTCACGATGATGATTGCCCGTCAGATTAATTTATAAGACACTTATATTCTGCAATATACGGCGCGCGATTTCCTACATGATGTGTCTTACTTTAAGAGCCTGTGAGTCTCTTGTGAACCTTCTGAACCCTGTTAGCTACATTGTGAATCTTACTACCCTGATTTCTTGTCCGCACATCACTTATGTACAAAAAGGTCCGAGTTTGGCCCTCCTTTTTGATCGGCTGAAAAAGGGCGCGTAAAGTGGCATTATCACGTGACTATCGGGGATTTTTCTTTATTTTACACCCATGTGACGTTGTTCTACAATGCAAAATTCCCTTTCTCCAGTTCCAAAGGGAGAGTACCTAACTTCCTCTTAAGGATTGTTACTTATGTCCCTAATGCATTAAAATTTGTGTTATTTTCAACAAAGCCCGTAGCCTTGACGAATACAAAAGAGATTTTCTACCCTCCATGGTACTGCGTTCCACTGAGCATATATTTCTTATGTTAAATATTACAAACTAAATGATTAAACTAATAAATATGCGTCGTACTAAAATACTGTCGCAGTTTTCTCAAATTTGGTTCTATTTTATTGGAAATATCGTACATTAAAAATTTTGCATGGCAAATAAAATGTATATTTTGCATTTTCCTGTAAGACTTCATTCTGGGTGAATATGGCTAATTTTTCAAAACTTGTCAGCCGTAAGATATAGACATGTTATTACACAAAAATGTAAATCTCATTAAAACACAGAATGTATGCCACGCATTTCTTTCGTAGACATTCTTTGTTATTGGTTACTGTTTTAAAATGCTTAAAATCTTTCTCATACAGGAATTTATCAACCGCATAGCAACCAGCTTTTAAAAGATTTGAGTATCGCCTTACCTTTGGATTTTCAGGAAAATCCTCATATTTCAAATTATTTCTTAAATTGAAGATTATTTTAGGAATTTTCCATATTTTCATAAAAGGCCCTAACGATTTTGATTAAAACACTATGCGTTTAAGACTTTTAATCGCAAATAAAATTTATATCATGAATTTTCGGGGAATAGCCTGTGAATTACTCTTCATCCTGGACGACTTCCATAACAGGTAAACAGTAAGATATACATAAAATGTACTGCGATCTTGTTACAACATACAATTTATGTCTAATATAATTGTTTGTGGAGTTAACTATTACCGGAAGACTATTTATTGGTTTAAATTATCCACTTATACTTATCTTAAGTGGAAAGTCCTCATTCGTTTTGTATGCCTTTTTTTTCCTCCTGACCATGTAAGGAGAACGGGTTTTCAATGCAGCTATTTAGCGACCAACATTTAAACTATGTAACTAACGCTTTAGCCCAGTGTATTCCCTTATTTCTATTTTATCTACAATATAAGAAATAATAAACTCATGTTAATGTTGATTTTGATAAACATGAATAGGATGGAAGAATAAGCCTGTTTAAGAATATTTTGTTTCAGAATTCTTGGAAAATTTAAATGAATGAAAAACACCAGATTTTACTTTATTGCCACAATTACCTTATCTGTGTTCAACAAGTGGAGAGATTATAAATTGTTGGTTAGAATTTAAGACCAACAAACATACATTTTCCTATGCACAAAGATCAAGAATAGGTGAGCGGCGATTTGGGAGGAGTACGGAAACATTTCACCTAAGTGGTAAAAGGTATGCTTCCTAACAGCGATTCACGCTAGTCCCTGGATGAGTTCGTCTCACATTGGCCTTATACCAAATTCCCAGCAAATTGTGTAACCTAATGAGATTTAAATTTTGCCTGTATTAACGATTTGTTTAACTCTTACAGTTTCGTAGTTATGTAAAAGTCATTCAGGCTTTAAAGGCTATTCCCAGAAAGTTCAAGATATACATTGTGTACCTCACGAAATAATATTAATATACGGTATTATAACAAAAATCATTAATTTATATTTAATAAGTACACATTTAGATTTCTTTTTCCAAATGAAGGTTTGTTTGGGGTGGGGATTTTCTTTAAACTTTTTGTCACATTCTTAGAAGATCCAAAACTTAAATATCAAATTTGGTATTTAACCAACTTTTCGTTTTTGAGTAATCTATTCAAAGACAGATGGTTTTTCTAAATATTTATACAAGGAACACCAAAACATGTATTTCCAGTACACATTTTGTGTGCAGTGTAATACCTTTTATACCTATGGAATATATAGAATGTTAGAAAGTAAAAATGACATGTCACATACCACATATACTGCAGTATAAACCGAAATGTAAAAAATACGATGGAGGATTAAAATTAAAATTACATTAATTCAGCTAATTGATTGAAAACCTATAAGATCAGAACAAACGTTAAAAGGTTTAGCCCATGATTTGTTTTAATCGTTTCATTTATATAGCCTCTTTAACATCTAAGGTCATATCGGGGGCTTTGCTGTAGGTTCTTAACGTTGGTTTTAAAGTTTTATTTTCCTCAAACACACACACACACATACACACTCACTCTTTCAGATTCTGTCGGGGATACGGAATAATTCTGGTTAAAGAAAAATTCCCCGCCCCAGCCGGGACTCGAACCCGGAACCCCCGGGTAAGCAGTCAGCTCGATGACCACTCGACCACAGAGGCAATCCCACGAATCTTGATGACGATGGAGAAAAAGGGAAAACATTTTCCAACGTTACAGTGAGCGAACCAATTAAGAGAGTTAGGAATCTTTAAATATAAAATTAGCTAAGAAGCTAGAGAAAAACGCCTGTATATTCAGCCTGTATATCCAGCCATTGAACTAAGATTTGTGTTTGCTAGCAAAATGTCCCTTTCATTTGACTCCACGTGTTACTTTTAATGCTATTTGGGACATCTACTTACAAATAACAAAAATTAGCAGAAAGGGTCTTATTACTTCCTATCTTGTAAGTATAAATGAAATAAGGGAGTACTATAGGCTAAATCGATAATCATATTTTTTAAAAGTTGGTTGATATGTGATTGAAGTTCCTTTGTTTTTATGGGCAGGAGTTGACAAATTCCCGCATGAGAAAAGTATAAGTATTTTAAAGCTGAAACTAATAACAAGGAATATCTCAAAACCGGTCAACCTCACGAAAAAATGTATATAACATAATTGGTGTGTTTTAACGAGCTCTACATTTTTTGTGTGGTAGGTTTTTGTCCGTTTAGTAGTTATGCAAAGCTCCGCAAAATTCATCCAAAATAAACATGTCTTCAGAGAATATATCCAGAAAATTTAAATTATACATTTTTATTTGTTATATAGATATCTTAAATATAAGATAGTCTTTAATCAAAATCGTTCGAGACATTTTTGAGAGGCACAATTTTCGAAATGTTTCCATGTAAAGGTTGGTTGGAATGGGGGGATTTTCTTGAAAATCTTCGTGTCGTATCCTTGGAGGATACCAAACATCAATACCAGGATTGGTTTTTAACGATATTTTCGTTTTTGAGCTATGCTATCCACGAACACACACACACACACACACACACACCACACACACACACACACACAATTATTCTAACTTTTTTTTTTTTTTTTTGATTCAGGGTATTTCCGGTGAAATCTCAGTAATGAATTTTTGGGAGTTATGTAAATAGTGTGGTGTGTGTAGGGGGGGGCACTATAGCTCCAAAACGAAATGTCTAAGAAAATACCAAACTTGATATTTAAGTTCAGCATCTCCCATGGATGCGACATGAATATTTCAAAAAATCTCCTCACCCCCAACTACCCTTAACGTACAACAATTTTCAAATAAATATCTCAAAAATGAAACAATTTTAATTAAAATCTCGTATATTTAAAATATTTACATGATAAATAAAATATGTATCTTGAGCTTACTGGGAATAGCCTCTAAAGACCTCCTTATTCTGGATGATTTTTTTTTTTTTTTTTTTTTTTTTTTTTAATTTTGCATAACTAGTAAACCGTTAGATACAGAAAAAACTTACTACATAAACAATGTAGAGTTACTTAAAAGCACAATTTATATCATACACATTCTTTTTCGTGTAGTTGACCGTTAATCCTTGTTATTGGTGTGTTTTAAATGCTTTTAACTTCTTTCACACAGGAACTTGTCAACTCCTTGCCACGCAAAGAAACTGATTTCATCCCCACAGAAACCACATTTTAAAACATGTTACTGTCGGTTTAGCCTTATTTCCCTTCTAGGTATGAGGACTAAATAATAAAACCGTTTCTGCTAATGTTTATCTCGTCTAGCATGAAGGGAGAGAAGATAAACTTGTTAACAATAATTTGTTACAGAGAAGTAGAGAGAGTCATGTGAATGGAACACATCAGACTCTTTTTTGAAGTGCAAATCTGGAGTTCCATATTTAGCGCTTATTTTTACCCAAACTAACTCTGGGAACTACATTCACAATACTATCTCTACTCTATAACGTTTATTAGCGACTGTTCATAATAGTGTTGCAAAGCTTATTTTTCTATCCACTCTATTTTAATTGAGATACATCTTTACAAAAATAGCTACATTACACATTCCGTTACAGATACAGAGGAAAAATGACAGTCAAAAGCTTCAGAACTGAAAGATTTTTCCTATTCTTTCCATGCAATTGCGAGAAACAACTGAATTTCAGGAAAGCTCTAAAAGAATGTCGAAATATTGGATACCTACCAATGGATATCTTGAAATAGCTTATAATGCAACAAATTGTTTTAAATAAATTGTACATATTTTAAAAAGGATGTACAAGTCACTGTTCCCTTATTTCCCTTGTATCTACAAGGAAGGAAGTAATAATATAATCTAGATTAGCATGAGGTAAATAGAAGAACAAGCTTTTTACTTTCTCCAGCAGGTTTGTACAATGTACATAGGAGGTAGAGAAGATATGGAATTCCACCTTGGTACGAGATTTCACCGGAAAGACACATTTTAGTGACCTCTGTATCAAAAAAAAAAAAAAAAAATTGGGAAAAAGTCCCACGCGTGCTTGCGTGTGTGTGTGTGTGTGTGTGTGTGTGTGTGTGTGTGTGTGTGTGTGTGTGCATGCGTCAGCCCCATAACTCGACAATAAAAAATTGTTATATAGTAAACTAAGTGCTTGAATTTAGTATATTTCAAGGATACGAACGGATGTGAAAATACCCCACCCAAAAATACCCTTAACATGGAACATTTTTCGATTATCTAAAAAAATAGCTGAAACAATTTTGATTAAAATGTTGTATATTAACTATTTTTATGGTAAATAGAATGCATAACTTAATTTTTTTGGAAATAGTCCTTGAAGCATCTTCATTCCTAATTACTTTTACATAATTGGTAAACCGTAAGAGATAGACACAAACTTACTACCAATATACATATGTACGTTGTACGTGGTAGATGAAGAAAAAAGTAAATGTTTGTTACAGAATATTCGAGTTTTGTTTTTGTAAAGGCTATAAAATAATGTTCTTTATTTGTAGACATAATATATTGTAAAACCATTGCGTGAAATTTATCTCAAAATACACAAAGTTATGTTTATGAGGAAACTTTTCACTATGAATGACTATTATTCCCTACTTCAGACGTTTGATAGTTTATGTAGCAAGCCGCACAGTTTGACCCTGTTCTGCCTCTGCCTTCAGCCCTTTGCCCTGCCCGATTAAAGGTGATGTGATGTATGCAAACACAGAAAATACATAGCTCAGGGGCTTTTAGATTTAGATCCTGAAATTTGTGCTTCATTTATGATTAAAGCTCCGTCCGAAATCACGAAATTGCCGGATTGAGTTTCGATGCACACAGAGTGTAACTATATGTGATGGGGTGGACGTGGTCTCTACAGCCGGAATGTGTTGCAGCATCTAGCATTGCTCACTGCCTGACCCTGTTCAGTTCCTCCTAGTAGATAAATCAGTGAATACGGAAAGAGAGCGCAGATTGAAAACATGTTGAAAATACAAATGGGTAGGCGTTCGACACTGAACAAACTTGTAGATTATTCAAACATATTTTGAGTGACAGGAGGAGAGTCTTTTCTTTCGATACAGTAAAGATGTATCTTATAATTAACTGCAGTAAATTCTGAGCGAGGTTGATTGATTTATGTTTATTGCCTTTTCAAAGCTGTGCAAATTATTATCCTGATTTTTTTTGTATTAAGATTTATACTTTTATTTGTAAAATTACAAAGCGTTTTTATTTATTAATCATAACTGTTTGTATTTCTTTAGAATTAGAACATGCATATGTCAGTACATGTAATGAGCTACTTTTAGAACAGATTACACCTTAACGTGTGCATGTTGACACTACAAACCGCTCCCCACTACCCTCTCTTTATACTGCTGACTGCTCCGGTGTTGTTAGCTCTGAGCGCTTCAGAACCCAAAACAGATCTCTAACCTTGACAATGCTATTATTAAGGGGAGTGGTGCGTTCTTTTTTTCCACCATATTCTGCTTTGGAGTGCACCGCATATAGTGATGAAAGGAACTATCAAAAATGTCATTCCACTCCTCGATGCAATCCCAGCTGAATGTTGTTCTGATTTGAAAAGAAAACTAAGTCCTGAACTCCCACCAACTGCCTTCAATAGAGCGGCTGTCGCCAAACATCTGTTAGTGTGTTAAAATGGTTGATTCTGTTGAAACTCATGATGGCAGTGGCACCTTTCGTGCTACGAAGAACATATTTGTTTTCTAGCTGTTTGCGTACAAAGTTTCTGTTAACACAGCAATGAATGGAGTTATGCAATATTACTTCCGTAATTTAAAGCCTAATATGGAAACTATAATCCCTCACTGTAAGGACCAATGGAAATTTAATAAAAGAAACATGATTATGTAAGTTTTAATGTACTTGCCACCAGATGCTTCAGTATATCACTTGTTGATCCAATGAGACAAATATGCAGATGAAGTTTGTGATGTTACAGAAAATAAGTAAAAGAACGTTGTGAGGAATTCTGAATGCAGAGTGCAGCATATTCATCGCCCAGAAGAGCTGTTTTTGTTTCTATATGTTCTTATAAAATGTAATCTTTCGATGCAAAATGTTATTTTTATGCATAAGAGCGATTTTATATTTTGTTATAAAGTATATTATTTCAATAAAATGCATTGTTTGGAATAAATTTAGGTTTTTCACCACTATAGAGTCCTGTGATTTCAGAAACGTTCCAAGTATTCTCAATTTGTACACCCCTTATCTATCAGATACGACTAAAATAATTCATAATTGCTTGAATACTAAAAGTATGAATCTCTATCACATACATTTAAGAAAATTGGCTTGTAAAAATACCTTGAGAAACTTTCAGTCTGTAGTCACTCCCAAAAAGAGTACTCCCTGGACATGAACTTTTTGAAATCATCGTTTAGTGTATATATACACTATTTTGAGAAACATTTATATATATATATATATATAGTATATAAGCCAAATTTTCTTAACTCTGTATGATACTTTTTTTAGTATTCGTAACAATTATACGACATAGTATATATCTGTTATTATAAAGCAATTATTTTTATTATGTAAAGTTTTGAATAAGTTCATTTTACGGATATTTTTCACATAACAAACATTTCTAACTAAAAATATAATATAGAGAAATGATAAACTCTCAAATTGGATTTTATTGCATTCTAAGCATAGCATGGCTTCAAAGATGCAGAATTATTTCCAGATTGATACAATCGACATCTGACATGGCTTTGAAAGTAAGAGATATTTGATTTGATTTGGTTTTATTGAGGTCAGTGTAAATGGAAATGTCATGTAAATACCTAGCTTTTGTATTCTCTTGAGTATATGAAAGTGTGAGCTAAGCTAATCAAAATAATGGTGGAAACAGATTTACCAATTGAGATCAAAATTCTGAAAGCTCGCTCAGCTCTTTACAATTACAGGAAGTATTTGCGGTAAAGACCTAAGTCACATAGTGATTAAAACCAACAACAATTTTCGAAATCTTAGCACAGTTTCGAAAGAACTCAAAATGGCGATACTATGGCGATAGGAGGAGTACGATATTGCTTTTCGACCAATCAGCGACTTCATTTACATTCGGTCGAGCAATGTTAACTGAACTATACTGAATAAAATTAGCACGCCTGCTTGATAACTAATAGTGTAAAATTTGTAATTTCTCTATCACGTAGAAGTAGGTAGAGGAGGCACTGCACTCCACTCAAAAATTGGATACCGAGATATTAATGAAATTACATTTTGGTGTCCCGTGAATCCGAAAAAAATCACTTTTAGAAGAGTGTGTTGTTATCAAATATTGTGCAAGGAGTAAAATATTTTAACAAAGTGAAATACAAGAGATATATACAGTAAAAAATGATTACAAAATGAAAATTAGAATTAAGGAATTATTGTAAAACACACGTATGATTGATTAAGCTATTCACCTATAAATTTCTTAGTAGAAATAAATAAATAGATTTTCAATTATTTATTTTTTAAATGTTCTATATAAAGTTAGTTAAGAATCGAGGATTTTCTTGAACATCTTCGTGACGCATCCTTGGAAGATACTAAACTTACGTAAATACTAAGTTTGATATTTAACTGACTTTTCGTTTCTGAGTTTTGGCGTTCACACACACACACACACACACACACACAGACACACGCACACGCACACACATGTGCGTGCGGTCCTTGTTCTAATATGCTTGTATTTGAATTCAGAGAGCTTCAAAGTATAGTGTCTTTCAAGTCGCTGTAAACCGCTGTAAATATAATATTTCAGATAGAATAAAAATAAAAGAAGTCACATGCTGTGTAACCAGTGGGATTTAGTTTAGTTTTATTTTTCAGTACAGTTACAGTTTTGTTGAATAAACCATTACCAATTTTATTCATACTGCTATAAGAATTAGTGAATTACAAATCATGTATCACTAAATAAGAATATCTTCACAATTTAAAGTTACTGTGTGTTGTGCCTTCAATTAATAATTAATCATTGGCCCTTATTTTCTTCAAGAAGACAACGATGGAGTAAAACAGCTCTTACTCTAAATGGTGAGCACCACTATAGCATTCCTAGACTGAGAAAGAACAATATGGGAAACACACATCATCTTTCCGCCCGTGTGTACACCCCTGCAAAACAATTACTTACCCGGATCTTTGACGATTTTGAGATCTACATCCATGCAAAACCATTATTTACTCAGATCTTTGGCGATCGTGTCATCAGTACTTTTCATCAAAGTGACCACCGCGATCTCCAGGTCTCAATCCAACCGACTTTGGGTTGTAGTAATGCCTTAAAGGAACGAGTTTCCCTGACATCCCTAGCGAACCGCAAATAACTTAAAGATGGTATCTTGCAAGAAATTACTAATATACCAAGATATCAACTGCAAAATGCTGTGCCTTGAGTCGCAGAAAGAATGGTGTATATTGAATAAGGGAATGGCGGACATCTTCCCAACGTTTTATAAAACCCCATTGTTTGTACAGTATGTAAGTTTTTTTTCTATCTCAAATATTATAGATAATATTCATAACGGTTTAAATGTTGAAGTGACTTTCGAAAATCCTTATATATTATTAAATCCGCTAAATTTCGATATCGAATTTTTGGGTGGAATAAAATTACTTCCCCTACTGAATATCCAGAGGAGAAAATGAAAACCAATTTATCTCCTTTATTATTTCTTTGCTATAAGTAATTTAAATTCATCATTTACTGTCGGAAACATCACAAGAGAACTAGTAGTTTATAAACATGTTCATAAAATTAAATTTAGTTTTATTTATGGATATTCCTCAAGTGTTTCAGGGTCCCAATCTATTGGTAGTAGGCAGTGGGCGTTACGGACCGCTTTTTTGTAGCAGAAGGACTTTTATAGCTAAACATTTTCAGTATACACTTGGAAATATGTAACAATGGCATAGACCTTCTGGCCGTACATGCTTTTCATGTCCTGGGATACTATAGTAAGATTTTTGCTAAGTATTAAAGATATACATTTAGCTGTTACAAAATAACAAGCGAGAAAAAAAAACACCACAAAAGAATGAGAAAGAATTAAAATGAAATTCAACCATGAACTTAACATTACATGTAATATATACAGTGGACTCACGATTAAGAATAACCATACCCTCACTCATGTACACTCAAATACATTAAAAATGTGTATGCGCTGTGGTGAGGCTGAAAATGTGAACATTTGACGGGGCTCGTGTTTTTCCACGATTTTAATTGGACCATTCTGATGCAACATGCTATGCGTGTAAGAAAAGGGCAATTGCGTGATATAGAGCAATCCATCCCTTCACCTCTCAGGGGCTCGCTGTTCTATCAGAATGGGTTGACTTGTGTAGACAGTGTGTTAATTTTGTCAATCATGTGCACGAATTACCTTGGCATTGGAACTTCAGTATGTAGCAGAGAGAAAAGATTAACTTCATTCTGTATCACCCAGTGAGAGGGTCGAATATTGTCCAACATGAAAGTTTAAGAACTTCATTTGTCGCAAATTACGTTTCATGTCTATCCGCTTCTCTTCGGTAACCTGGCCTGTCCAATACACTTCTAAGAACATAACACGTGAAAGACATGATCGGAGTCAGCGAAAAGACCCCTTCTTCCGATAAATATTTCCAGGCGTATATTTAATGTCTTTTTGAGTGTGCGTTTCGCCTATTCCGTTCTCCATGGTAAGATTTTTGTAATACAACTAAGATATTTAGTTAGTGCATAATAGATAGTTGAATGAAGATAACAAGAACATCAAGAATTAAGGTAAAGTTTAACTACACATTTATGGTTACATATAATATTACACATGTTTTGACTTACAAATAACGGAAACCTCGTTCTAATGTCTACTGTCCCTCTCTACGTTTCTCCGTATCAATTAACCATCTTTGTCGAATCTTAGAAATAACTCCGCTTTATAATGCCCAGCTTCTAATAAATCTATACAAGCCTTCATTACCCGAGTGGATCCAGAAACTGCTGTAGTAAATATAGTTCTCTTAATATTTCTATTTCATCGCTGAGGGTTCTTTTAAGTCTACGACATTTTCCTTCCGAGGGAAACCATAATAAGGATTTTTACACCTTCAAAAATCCATCGTCCTCCGCCAGTTTGACTGGCCGAGGACGATGTCTTGGAAACAAAATTACCTCTAGACCAGGAAATCGGCACAGAGACATTCATGAATGCGTAGCCCGAAAGAAATAATTAAGTTCAAAACACACATCTTTACAAACACGCACAACAAGAAATGGCTAAAGTTCCGCTTTAGAATAAATCACTACCTCCCTGTTTACTCTTCCTTAGTACCAATTACCGAATAATTAGATAATGCTCAAACACAAACAAACGACTAAGGGAAAGCGTTACAAAATCTGATGTCTTTCATTCAGATAACTCACTATTTACTCTTCTACAAACTTTTCTTAGACTGTCTTATCATATCTGCTTCTTGTTAATTAAGATAAACTTACATTTCAGATTTCACATTATTTGTAAGTATAAGAAAAACAGTAAGGTAAACGATGATTAAATTTTTGCTTCTCTAACTTTCTTTACCTATAGTACATAGGTAGATGCATTGTACCCGGATTCGGTACTGGAATTTCACTGATTATACACGTTTTAAGTCCTGCTGAAGCCCCCCCCCCAAGTATAAAAGTAATGCTATTAAAAAAAAAGATACACACTTTATTTGGTTCTAGGATGTATATTCTGAAAATTGCATGCAATTTTTAGAGGAAATGCTAAACTACTTTTTCCAATTAGGTATATTAGTGGGCATAAAGGTGTTGAATTCTTCTTGATCACACCTTCAAGAAACTTTTTTAACTGAAGCCAACCGGAACCAAATGTCTAAACGTCTGGACTAAGTCATTCCAGGGATGCAAAATCGAACTACTTTCAATCGACTAAGGGATTATTCGAATATTGCGACCACGACTGGTCCTAAAAGAAACGCTGGAGAAATACGAGATAATTCGGCCTTCTAGAAAAAGGGATGAACTGTTTGCGTGTGTTAAGCTGAACGAAAGTGGTGATGTTTATTTGAGAGCTTCCATCAGCAACAGAGAGATGAAGAAAACAGGTTTTCATGCATTTTGCTAAGTTTTTATTATATTATGAATACTTTTTACGTCTAACTTCAACAAAGCATTGCTTTCACGGTACTCTGGTAGTAAGAACATTTGACGTTTAATGTTACTCTTTGATAGTTCGATAATATTTTTTATATTATCGAACTGTGGATATGAAATATGCTCGAAGAACAAAGCAGCTCACGCTGGCGGAGGGTTAGGCCACATTTAGCATTCCCAGCATAAATCAGCTTCGTTTCATTATGGATAACTTTTTTTTTGCACATGATAACGTAATTGTGTACAAAATAAAGATGTGCGACGCTTGGTCAGAGATAAAGAGCCGCCATTTTGTTGTGAATTTCACAGAACCTGAAACAAATGCCGAAGAAGGTTTACTATATTTACTGAATATCCCTTTTATTACTATATAATCGCGTATCAATTGTTATTCAAGACGCTCTTGTCCAAACTGTTAACGTCACAATGGTATAGAAAGTACTCTTTTCGAATGAGAAGTTGACATGGTTTCAATGTCAGGGCTATGTCCCAATACAGGAAGGGGTGATGTTGACAGCACTGGATAGGGACAGCGCGTGATTCAGCATCACGTCCACTAAAATATTCATCAGGGTACGGCGTATAGGGACCAGGGCTTAATAGGCTTGGATGATCCGACCGGGAAATGCTAGCTAATGAATCCCATTGGGATTAACCTAAGACACATTATTCACTCTTTCAGCTATGAACTTCCTTGCAGAGCCTAAGGTTGCCCCGGGCAATCCTTTACACGACGACAGGAAACTTGGTACTTCAACTGAGGAACATTACGCCACAGGATTTAAGGAAAGTGATAGGTGAAACTTAGGCTTTTCACAGCTGTATTCTTATAAGTGTGTTTTTTTCTTTGCACAGGGGTGTATAATAATTATTCTTTTAAAAACGTACGCTTTTTACTTTCTCTAGCATGTATGAAAAAACAGTATCCATAATAATTAGATAAACTATAGTATTCCACCCAAACAATCCATGACAAAATTTCATGTTTCGAGGTCTCGTGCGTTAAAAAAAAAAAAAACAAAAAAAAAACTGCGTATCTAATAAGTCCAAAAAAGAAAAGTCATTTTGGTATTTATATTATCCTAGAATGCGACACGAATTTTCAAGACCCCCCCCCCACCTCAAACTCGCCTTTACATGGAAAAAGTCTTGAAACTATTGTTTTTCTCAAAATTGGCTGTAACGATTTTGATTAAAATAACGTATAATAGAGATATTTACATCACAAATAAAATTTATATGATATATGTATTTTCTGGGTGTAACATCTGAAGATATCTTCATTTTGGATGAATTTGATATAGCTAGTAAATCGAAAGACATTGCCTGTGTACTAACTTTTTGTCTATCTCGTTAAAACATATAATTTATATTTTGTAGGTGCATTTTTGTTTAGAGTTGACCGTTTTTGAGATATTCCTTGTTTTTAACTTTTAAACTGTGTTCAAACGGTAAGTCACCTCTCGTTTCATCTCTGCTGGCTGTGCAAATCAAACGAACTTCAGTTGTTTCACATAACAACTAGCTTTTAGAAGATTTGACTATCGCTTTATCTTAGTCTATTCCCTTATCTCCCCTAGGAGATAGTAGTAAGACCGTTTCTGCTAATGTATATATCGATTAGCATTACGTAGATATAATCTTTTGTAAGAAAATGTTGTATGTGGAACAGGAAGAGAAAATTATGTGAATGAAACACATCAGATTTTTAAATGATTTTCTCGTGCAGCTTTTATTGAAAGTGAAAATGTTTTTTAGACTACCGTCATAAACAAGCTTCAAGAATCACATTTTTAATTACAAGAACAGAAAAAATCTATATCCACTGTAACAAAAGATGCCAAACTTTATGCTATAATAACAAGATTGGTTTTATTAAGAATATTTTTGAGAAATGTTCACCTTTTTGCCATATATTTTGTATATTGTATCATTATACAGGAGTGGCATTAATTCTAGACACTTTTTTGATAAATTAACTCCAAAATTTGTATATTGCACTCAACTCTGTCAGGATAATTCTTGTCTGATAAATTATAGCCAGGAAGTGCTACAAAAATACAGCATTAAACTTTTTAACAGAACTTTGAGCTAATTTGCTTCTTAATGGGTTACATTGTCTCAGCTTTGTAAAACATATTATTTTATAAACACACATAATTTGATATTGTATTCAATATGAAAATCGGAATTATTGCTGTTTATACTGCATAGAGGAATTCAAATTTTGGAAAATACAGTAATTTTATGATGGCATTTCAATACCACTATAAACAGAATAATCTTAAATATCAGATGTGTTCGATTCACATGTTTTTTTCTACATTTTTATAACAAATTATTGATGTGAAGCTTATTCTTATATCTACCTCATGCTAATCTAGAAAAGCAATATCTTTCATGTAAGTAAGGGAAATAAGAAAATACACTTGTCTAAAGCGATAGACAAATCTTTCAAAAGCTGACTGCACTGCAATTGATTTTTTTTTTCCTTTTTTATTTTTGTTTTAAGGCCAGGAGGTCCTAGTATGAGAAAAGTATACGTATTTTAAAGCTGAAACCAATAACAATGAATATCTAGGAAATGTTCAACTCTTTACAAAAAAAGTATAAAGCAGCTTATGTTTTATAAAAGACATTTTTTGTGTTGTAAGTTATTGTCTATCTCTTAAGTTTACCAGTTATGTAAACTTCACCAAAATGCATACAGAGCAAAGAAGTCTTCAGAGACTATTCCCACAAAATACAAGATATATATTTAATTTGTCATCTAACTATCTTTAATATACGGATTTTTAATAAAAATTATTACAGCCATTTTTGAGAAAATGTTGCAGCGCGATTTTATTGAAAATCTTCGTATCTCATCCTAGGGAAATACTAAGCTGACTTTTCGTTTTTGAACTATGCTGTTCACTTGTACAAAAACATATACACACTGATCATTATCTAAAAATGTTTTGTTTTTGTTTCAGGGTGTCTAAAACTGAATATTTCCGGTGAAAACTCGGTTTCGAATTTTTGGGTAGCATACAATACCTTCTCTATACAATATGTACATAACACGTGTAGAGAAGGTAAACACACCATTTATTTAATATAAATTGTTTTGTGGTTAAGCATTTCTGAGATATTCCTTGTTACTGGTTTCATTATTAAAGCAATTAAACTTTCCTCAAACTGGAATCTGTCATTCCTTTTGTCTTTTGCTTTATTCCTGGCGGGGCAAAGAGAACCGATTTTTAACCACAAAGCGACAGATTTTAAGACATTTGACTATTGCTTTAGCCTAGTTTGTTCCCATATTACCCTTGTACTCATAAGAAACAAGTAATAAGACCATTTCTGTTTTTTATCTTGATCAGCATAAAGTATATGGCAGAATAAGCTATTCTGAGGGTAGTTTGTTACAGAATAAGCAGAAAAGGTCATGTGAATGGAACACATCAGATATTTTAAACATGGGTCCTCTATTGTTTTTCGTGTAGCGTAAATAAGGGGTATCTTCTATCTTGGATTGGATGTCATGATATTTTAATCGTGAGGAGGTTGCTTGTGCTGTTTTATGCGACGGTCCATCGCGCTCCTCATTATCTTTGATTATTTCACGTTTGCTCCGACTAGTTGGGTTCTTCGAACCTTAGAGAGCGTGACCGTAACATTAAGATTTAGAGTTTAGTTGGAATATTGATTTAAACTATTACCAATTCAGAATTTATGTATAATCTGTAATTCTCTGAGATCCCAGCTCAAACTGTAATATGTGATACTTAAATTTTACATAATACATTTCTTACGTAAATAATATGTAGGACCAACTTATTGTGCAGAACAACTGAATGTAAAATAAATTACAACAAATAAGGAACCGAGAACTCGCGTCTGCATAGAATATATATTAAACACACCTGTTCTGCCTAAACCTTAAAACTGTGGCTGACTTTCCGCTCTCAACAGCGTCTCTTCTCATGAGCCAATAAAAACTATCCTAGTATTTCAGTTAGCCTGTTAGCTCCCCATCGCCATAAACTTGTTCAAGGACATTCTTTAATGAATTTCACCCCAAGTGCATGGTTTTGTCCACAACAATTTTTGTTTTATGACCCATGTACAGTTTATCTCGTCTCTCTTATGATAGCTTATGCTAACATCCTCTAATAATATGCTCTGTTTTCTGTATTATATATTTATTTAGATTATGTTACTTATTAGTTATTTTCAGCCTCTTGCCTTCATCAGTACTGCCTCATTTATCAACAAACCAGCAAATACAAGCCAAGTGAACAGTGTTTCACTAAGGCGTTTCATATAACCTTATGTACGGGTGATAATATCATCACTTATTTTAATACTTACAATGTTTATTACTCCTTTTAAATAAATTATATCTGGTTACTTTCTTAGACCATGTACTAACATTTTTGGTTCGATCAAAAGAAATGTGTGTTGGTTATGTATCTCAACTAAAAAGGATGAACTTATTTTATAAATGAACAGCATTGCAGCGGAATACTTCATTTTATCAAACAGCTACTGACTCATTCGTTTGAGGTACAGGAACTTAGCTGAAAACAACCAACGAAATCCGCTGACAGGGCAGACATCGAAAGGTCGTATTCACAGAAAGGAAAAGGAAACGTTTCAACATCCGACCTTCTTCTATCGGAGAGAAATGTACGACTGGTTCGAGCACGATGAAGCACCGTCTCACTTTAGTCATATTCAGGCTATCGCCAATGACTACCAGCCGGCTAGCAGATAACAGCGGAAATTCTATATAAATCCTATAGACGCCATGCTAGAATTATTCTGAATATAAGTGATACTTGTAGACGCGAGCAGACTATTAGATAAAACGTTCTGGTAGGAAGGATGAAACCAATAAAGACACGTTTGGAGAAAAAGTTATGGTATTGTTTTCAGAATAAATTGAACTCCAGCAAACTTTTGTTACTTTGTTCACACATGCTATATAATAGTAGGTACAGAAGATGTCAAAGTTCACTGAAAAACTCAATTTTAAGATTCAACCATTGTTAGTTTTGTTAGAAAAAGCATCGTGTGTGATCGTGTGAACAGTACACATAAAAACGATAATCGGTAAAATAACAATCTTGATAGGGTGTGACACGAGGATTTTCAAGAAGATCCCACACTTCAAACAGCCCTATGCATATATTTAATTTTCTGTGAATAACCTCTGAAGTGTTGTTCGTTCAGATTGGCTTTTACATAACTGGTAAACCATTAGAGAGAGAGAGAGAGAGAGAGAGAGAGAGAGAGAGAGAGAGAATATTTCTTGCAACATAAAATGTGTAAATCACAGCTAATGTCATTTATATTTTTGTAGAGTTAGCCGTTTGCGAGATGTCCCTATTTTTTTAGTTTGTTTCTCGAATGAAAATTCGTTTTTCAGTTTTTTTTCTCGTGACCAAACAAAGAGAATGGAATGTCAAAGCATCACAGCGAGCAGTTTTTTTGAAGATTTGATTATTGTTTTAGCCTAGTGGTTTACATTTTTCCGGCCTGTCCGTAGGATAGAAAGTATGTAAGAAAGTATTTATCCAAATCTTATATCGAAATACATCTATTGCACAGAAAATCCCTATGTGTTAGTCTCATTACTTTCTCTATTATGTAACGAATTGGTCATTTGTGTACTTCATTTTAATTAAGATAAACATAGTTTTCGGGAATTTCCCTTATCCTGAGAAGACGTCAAGCTCCACGTAACCTGAGATTATACGAGCAACATTTTACTGATTTCATTTATCGAAAAAAAAAGAAAGTTGGAAGAATAAGGTAATACACTTGTTGAATAAGGGAATACACTTGTTCAGCTATAGACTGTGTTGAGCCCCGTTGTTACTTTTGTTGTTGAGTAGATTTTATTTTAAGAATAGAATTGAATGACTTACAAAATATATAAAAATACCTAATATGTACTTGGAAAGGAAATAAGGGCTAAGATAAGTGAACATTTTAGCAGCTCATTGCGATGTGAAACAATTGAAATTCTGTTTTCTTTTGGATTCCCGGGAAGAAAACAAAACTGTGAAATGAACGTTAACTTCCCGCTTGAGGAAAGTTTTAAGTAGTTCTATTTATGGATGCTCTATATCTGCTATGGTTCTCAGCGTCCCATTCTATATTGGGCGCAAAAGACCGCTTAATTTTGCTGTGAGAGACCGCTTCGTTTTTCTCTGAGGCCTATTTATCAGGCTTAAGGCTCTTTCATGTGCCGTAAATCTATGACACGGGTCCAACGGCTTTAATTCTCTTCCGAAGGAAACCAAACTAAGGATTTGTATGCCCCAAAAAGAATCCATCGTCTTCCGCTGGGTTTGAACCCGCGACCTCGGGTATGTGAAGTTAGCATGGTAACCATGACACCACGGAGGGAAGCTTAAAACTAGTATCAAGGAATATATTGGAAATGGTTAGTTCTACGAATAAAATTGTATGTTTTAACGAGATTTATAGTTTTTGTGTAGTAAGTTTTTGTCTATTTCTGACTGTTCAGAAAAGTCATTCAGAATGAAGAAGTCTTCAGAGGCTATTCCCAGAAAATTGAAGTTATACATTCCATTCCATATTCTACACATATGATTAGTTTAATAAAAATTTTTATACCCACGTATCATAATCAAAATTTCCAAAAAAATAGTCCTTTAATTGATGAAAAGGACAACATTTTCATAATGGAAATTTGATTAAATCCTGCAATTGCCGCAATGAATAAAGTTCTGATGGGGTATTTTTAATTCTTCATATCGCATCCTTTAAAGACACTGGACTGGCATATCAGAGACGGAAACCGGAGTCTTCATTTTTTTTTTTTTTTTCTTTTTTTAACAGTACTGGAGTCTGGTCAGGACTCCGGCGCTGTATCCCCTATTTACATTCCCCCCTGTACGATTACTGTTTTTTTACTGTTCCTTTTTACAAACATATACACATTGCACAAACATATAACACCCATGCCCAAGGCGGGACTCGAACCCACGATCCCCTGCCCACGAAGCACCAAAACTAGACGCCTTAGCGAGCGTGGCCATGGGGACCGGCTTCATAAGACGACACGTCCTTCCAGAGCTTCGGTTTCCGCAAGCTTTCAGAAATTTGCGACGTCATTTTCGAGCTATGAACATGGAAGAATTGAGGTTGCGACGGTGGCGGTGTTACTGAGTTCTACTGAGTCGTCATGGATTGGAATGTTAACGCCTAGTAGTGTACAATGGCGTGCTACCGTAAACTGTCTACCCGTCGAAACGTCGAGTGCAGTATTTGCAGCAGCAAATTGAAGACTTTATTTGCAAACAATTTTAAATCAATAAATAAATTCGTTACAATAAAAACATTGGTTGATGAAGGGTGAATTGGTTTGGTTGGAGGAAATTAATATTAATGGAACAGTTTTTTGAATTGATAAAATAATGAAGTAATGCATTCATGAGAATCCTTAATTACTGAATGTAATCATCAGGAAAGGTTCATACTGTAATAATTTACTTCCCTACAATTATACATGTCAAGACTTAAACTCATAAAATCCATGAAAATATGTTTATTTTCATACCTGGAGTATCAATTCTAATGCAAGAGACACAATGGAGCAGCTGTTCTTTTAATCATGGACCTAGATATTTAGATTACATATTTCAACCGTATAATGTGGGATAGACTAATCTTTTTAAAGCCGGTGGCTATGTGAAACAATCGAAATTCGGTTCTTTTGCCTGCTAGAAATAAACAAAAGACAGACGGACTGCCTCCTTGGTCGAGTGATCAGCGGTCCCGGGTTCGTTTCCTGTCTGGGGCGGCGAAGTTTTCTTTAGCCAGAATTATTTTCTATCTCCCACAGAGTCTGGAAGTAGGTATGCGAGAGTGAATGTGTTTGTGTGTGTGTGTGTGTGCGTTTGAGGAAAATAAAATGATTTAAACCAAACGTAAAAGAACCTAGAGACAACGATTTGTTTCAAGTGCAAACACACCGATATGACCTTAGATGTTAAAGGGGGCTATATAATTGAAACAACGTAAAGAAAGATTAATTTTCCGTTTGAGAAAAGTTTAAGTTGCTTAAAACTGAACCAATAACTCGAAATGGTCAACTCTAGAAAACAAAGTGTACCTATATGACATAAATTGTGGGTTTTAAGGAAATCTACATTTTTGTATAGTACGTTTTTATATACTCATCTCTTGCATTTTACCAGTTATAAAAAGCCATCCAGAATGTAGAGGTATTGAGGTTATCCTTAGACAATTTAAGAAATACATTTTGTTTGCCATATAAACATCTTTAATATACGATATTCAAAATCCTTAATAATTTTTTAGAAAATCATAATTTTCTAAATATTACCATATAAAGCTAGCTTGATGGATGGATATTCCTCAAAATGTTTGTGTCGCATCCTTGGAAAATATTAAACTTGAATACCAAGTTTGGCATTTAAGTTTATGTTGTTTTTGAGTTATGTTGTTCAGTCACGCACACACGAAGCTTTTTCTAAAAAAAAATGTGTTTTTTGAATTCATGGGCATTTAAGAAATGTATTTCAGATAAAAAACTCGATTTCGAATTTTCGGATGGAATACAGTACCTTCTTTGTGTGCTATGCATATTGTACTGCCACAGAATGTTGCAAAGCAATCCCTGACATTTTGTACACATTAATATTGCTATAGTGTAATTACTTGATGTGAAGAATGCAAGTAACGTAAGATATAATTTTACATTATGGAACTGTGTAGCACGCAATAAACAAGCAGCTTTGATGCCATCCTCAGTACAAAAGTGATGTTTATTACAAGTTGTATTGAAATAATATCGCTAATTTGCAACACACCGACGGTCACTGTGTATAGCTTGTCGTCGGTCATGGAGAAGAGAGGTATATTCTTGAAGGAGGTTTTGGAGGTTCGATTTTTTATGATCCCTTGGAGCTCAAGTTTACCATTTCTGGGATAGAATTATGCTTGAGGAACAGTGTAGGTCGCGCTGGAAAAGGCTGGACAATATTTGTCACCACCAATATAAACAACTACGCCCATAATAGGCCGCCTTATATGCACGGAAATATACGTGATAGAACTATACATAACGCAAATGCAAAAATGTAACTTGTCACCTGCGTGATTTAAAGCCTGCAATGAAACTATCGATTATTGGATGCAAAAACTCATGTGCATCTTCTTAGTAATTCTACATAGAACGCCGTAAAAATAAAAATCTGTTTCCGTTCACATGCATCAGTCGAAGCCTTGCACTTTCATGTTGATAATGAGGAAAACCATTAAACTGTGCAGAGTTCCCCTACAGAAGAAAGTAGCAACTTGTATGACCTTCGAGACGATGTAGTTGTCACTGAAACAGTTGCTTGATTGCAGGCGGCGTCACGATTCAGCCCTCGGAACCCCATTCACCGAATGCGAAAGGAAGGGTGTTGATGATAGTGGGGGGAAAAAAAGAAGAAGAAGAAGAATGGAAGATAATTAGGGGGAGCGTAAGTTCAGGCTTGTGTAGTTACAGGCGCGAAAAAAAAGTCGAAGAGATGGGAGAAAGATATAGTGACTTCTTTCATGAAATGAGAACGTGGGACTGGAAGGAAACAGCGATTCTATATCGGAAGACCTGAGCATTTTCCAATCATATATCTTTCTGTCTGTATGTGAAGTAAAGATTTGGAACACATTCAGATTTGCGCATACGTATCGTCTTTCCATGTTCGCCAAATGGACAAAACCTTTCAACTTAGGTAAACATAAAAACAAGAAAAGTCATTCCCTCTGTCTGTGTTACTCTTTCGTAGTTTTTACTTTGCTACTACGCACAGTAAGAAGGCGCAGTATTTTATTCCACCATGATATGCGATGTCTAGATAGTTTCACGAGAAATATGTTTTGAGTTAAGAACAAACCACTTTTAGGAAACCTTACGTGTTTAGGTTTGCATATGTGTGTGTGCGCTCGCGCGCTTGCATTTGTGTGTGTGTGAGTGTGTGTCAGAGAGAGAGAGAGAGAGAGAGAGAGAGAGAGAGAGATAGAGAGAGAGAGAGCAAGAAAACAACTCAAAAACGAAAAACCTGTTTAATAGCAAACTTGATTTGGTTTTCTTTGTTCTAAATATGAAACACGAATATTTTCATGTAAACTTCCACCCTAAATCACACTTTTTATGGAAGATTTTTGGGAATATTTTACTTTCGTAAAATGGTTGTACCGATTTTGATTAAAACACGATAAGTTTAAGATATTTTCATGACAAAAGAAATCTTATATTGATTAAATGATAATAGACTGCAATTCTCGAGTTTTCTAATTTATGAGGTCCTCTTCATTCTGGATGACTTTTGCTTAATTGGTGAATCGTACTACACAAAAATGTTAGATCTCAAAACAAGATTTGTATCTCTTAAATTAATTAAACCTAAGTAACAATTGCTCAATATTTAACATTTATTCCAATCAACAAAAAATTCTTTGAATAAAAGGAAAAACACATTTCTTTCTGTCTTTCTTTCTTGTTTTTCTTTTTGTGAATTCAATACAATTTCCAAGACAGTTCTTATTATTTTCAATTCGCCAATGTTTAAAAAAAATTTTTAAATGCGAAGCTCTTATTCGTTTTTCTTTCTCCTCATCAAGCAAATACAAAGATCGAATTTCAAATTTATCACATGGCGACTACCCCTTAAAAGGTTTTACTATCGCTTAAGTGTATCCACTATTTCCGTTTAATATAAAAGTAAATCACGTGTAACAAAATATTACTGAAACATTTTATCGCCTTCTCTGTACAGTGGGGATAGCAAATCTGCCTCCCATTCATTCAAGAGGTCACGAGGTCTGAGATTTTCCCTGATCCTAAGGAGTCGAATGTCCAGCAACTGTGGGCTCATTGAACATCATTTCATTATTTCGCCCGTTAGGAACTAACAGATTCAAAGTCGTTAAATCTAGCAAGGAATATCACACCAATATTGAAATCGAATTAATTACAATGGTAATGTTAGGTGTAATCCATAGGAACTGCACTAATTTAAGCAGCCCATAGTGGTAATTATACATGTTGGTGAGTCTTATGGATATTGGTGTAATAATGAAAAGAACAGGAAACACAAGTATAACGTAATCAATATTCTATTCCAATTAGTTGTACGTACTTATTATTAAACATGCTTGTGAGTTTTATTGTAGAAATGTATTAAAGACAAAGTAAACCAACATACAAGCATTGTTATCTAGATCACGGAGGATTTAAGTTACTCAACACCAATCTGCACAAGAACATTTATCCATTGTGTGCGATTTATAGTTTATATTTGTGTTTAACACATTTCTACCCACTAACAGTTTCGCCCTTTATTAAAAGTGTTTCTATAGTTTCCGACAGATTGGTTTACTTACTATCCAATTCAATGACATAGATTAATAGTAAGAGCATCATAATAGATCATAAGACACAGTTAAAATGGTATTTAAGAAAATATTAATTTCTGATAGTGCAGAGAAAAGAACTTCTGTATTTAAAGACTGCCGATTTTTAAATTACATATATACACGCTATAAAAATAATTGCATCTTGAACAACATTAAATAATATTGTATAACCTACTATTAATGTCTTAGTCTAATTTAATAAATAAATGCAAGGCTTTCAATGTCAAGCTATTGCATTACTGCAATGTACATTGCCATATTTTCTTTTAATAGCAACAAAAATAGTCGAAAGCCCCAATCTCAATATATGGATTTAAAGAAATATGCCTCTGTCTAAAATGGATTTCTGGAATTCTGTTTTCCCTGTTTAGCTTTATTATCTGCCAAAAAATCTAACAATATTATGTATTTTTTCAGTATTTTGGGATCACTCTTTTCTGATAAATCATACTGCACAATCACAGGGTTTTTACGTTATTTGATGTTTCATAACTAGCAATATTACTCTCGTTACGTTTATATTTCTCTTTGTTTAGTTCTCGTTTTCTGTGCAATTAGTCTTTCTGTTTTTTGCTACAGGATAAAAACTATGTTGATCACACCGTTACACCAACTTGAAATAGATAGCTGTTTAACAAGCTCAACTGATATTTATTCTGCTACATTTGAATACGTCGGAGTGCCGGGGCTTCTCAATCTGAAAACTGTAGGGACATTGCTCTGCCGTTACTTCTGGTTCCGCCGTCAGGTGTCTCCACTCACCTCATTCTTCCCTCCCGGGGGCGCCCCTTCGCGCAATAACCGCCCTCAATGGGCGCCGAATCACCTCTGATAAACCCCAATCCCTATGCTTACAAAGTGTGATAACGTTTTCAAGCCTTTCATTGTCACCAACTTTGGTTTGAGGTCCAGTCATATAACAAATACCATTGGTGTTTGCACATGTTTAATACATTTATTTAGTTGATTAGCGTTTATATTTCATGTTGTTTTTAATTTCCCCTGATGGTTGATGTCTGATATCTGATCAAAATATCAAAAAGCTATCGCAACGTGTTGCCCAGCTAACCTATGCATGACTGAAATTTCATGAAAATTCACAAAAAAATGACTTTTTGATTTTCATTCTAGAAAATAATTTAAACGCTCCTGAATATCTATATATTCAGGTATAATTGGTCACCAGACGTCGTTTTTAAATGCCTTAACTGGAGCTACAGCAAACAGGTGAAACTGTACTGGACTCGGCAAGAAAAACTTCAGTTCGACGAGATCTCGTTGGAATCATGCAAAGTAAACAAAACTAAGCTGTGCAGAAGAAAAGCAACAATGCAAGAGGAAAAGGGCACAAAAGGCGGCAGGAGAGGAAAAAGGAAAACTGAGGGTCCAACCTACCAACCAATGGATTTTAATGTGAGCCATGCATTGAAATATTTCCGTGTTTTCTCGCTATTGATATTTTCAACGCTATTGATATTTTCTTCCTGTAAAATGCTGCTTGCGGAGAGTTTTTATGTTACAAAAATAGAATTTGCTGTACATGTTTGCAGAGGTACAATGAATTTCCCTAGATTTTACTGTCATAGTATTTGCACATATGTTTTCAATTGTCCAACGCCTAAACTGAAGGAGACACAGAGAAACTTGGGCAATTTACAGAAGTAGGTGTATTGAGAACCAGAGGTTAAAGTATTAGATCAAAGTTTTAATTTTTTGTCGCAAGGAATTTTATTTACGTGACAAAACCTTGAAACAAATTTGACCATAAGCTCCAGACTATTGGAACAAAAGGGATGGAATTTGTACTGTAGCTTATTTTCATTATACTACATCTGTGATATGAATGTCAAAAAGTTAGCATTTTTAGTTTGGAATTTCAAACGTTCAGTCATTCATGTTCTTAATGACCGATAAAATGACGGCACGTACGAATATGGATAATACTGAATTCCAAAAGCCTGAATAAATTCTAGAACATGCCGAATGGTAGCACTGGAATTGCTACCCAAGAAAATCATAAAACAATATATTATAGTATATAATACCTGCCTTATTTGGTTTAAAGCATATATAGGCTAAACAAGGTGATGGGGATTGTTGGGAGTACTCTAAGCAGTGTTGTGATACCAGTCTTAATTTTGAAAGCCACAAATGCTTGTTTATGAGAATCCAAGGCATAAGCTGATAAAACAAGTGATTTGTTCATTATTACTCCTACAATAAAGTTTTGAAACATTTTGAAATAGTTCAAAACAAATTCTGCAACATTTTAAACATCAAATATTTTCATAATTCACAGCTCAGCAAGAAATCAGGCAGAAGGAATTGATAGACAAAATATACCAAAACATCATGAATAAGAACACTTGCTCAATATGCCAAAGGAAACTGCAGTGGACATATTTAGGATGGAAACCGGCCACGATTACTTTGCGAAATATTTGCCTTCTGCTATGTGTGAATGATGTAATGATTAATGAATAGAAGCCTGTAAAGGCTTAACAGTGACATGGCGGCATTGAATTGGGAACCTAGGGGAAAATGCTGAACATTAAATTAATCAAGAAATGTTTCCGGGCTGTTTTGCCGTGGTCTGCTGGTGTTAGAAGTCCCAGACGTTTCGTCCAGAACTACGGTGGACATCTTTAGTGGCGCGGTCGAAGTTTTCTTGGAGAAGGTTTCGCTGCGAAGGTTTCTTCTCCAAGAAAACTTCGACCGCGCCACTAAAGATGTCCACCGTAGTTGTGGACGAAACGTCTGGGACTTCTAACACCAGCAGACCACGGGAAAACAGCCCGGAAACATTTCTTAGTTACACTGACTCCGGTCGTGAAAGCCTACGTTCTCTCATTAAATTAATCCCCAATGCCATTGGACCACCACCACCACCACCACCACCACTACTACGCCTTCCTACACACGACTTATGTGAACAAACAATTTCGTAAAAATATTTTATTATAAAATAGGTAGAGAAATTCTGTGAATACAGCACAGATTTTTACATGGTCCCGTAAACTATAAATGTTATTTGACAGTACAACTTGATGCTTATCATGCAAGAGGAAGATAGGACGAAACGAGATACTTACATATGATGTATGTGCTCGCTCAAAGCCTGGCATTATGAAGGATAAAACGCTGGTGGAGCATTTTCATATTGCAAAAAGTGTGAATGGAGAAGTTTTGTTTTGAAGACTAGCGGATTACAGGAGCTCATTTCGAGCTGGAATTGAGAGCACGGACAAGACTAGAACATTATAAGCTGCAACTTGCATTAGCATGACAAAACTAAGACGCAAAGCTGTTGAGTATCAGGATTAGTCCTCAACTCCGAGTTTCGGAAAGAAAGAGCCAAGAAAAAACAGAGAGGAGGAAGCTGGTTATCCGCTCATATTCAGCGAAACAGTTTTCACTCCAGAGATGGGAAGTCTAAATTTTACACAGCAATTTCCTCGCTTCTAATATTGAATAGATAATTAAGCCCTTGGGTTTGAATACATACGGTAATGCCGCAAAGTTGAGCTTAAACTTTGTAGCATTTTACTTTCCCTTGGTCCAGCAGACTTCTCAGAATATAGACAACCTCTATAAATTCCTTATCTTGTGCAAAAATTGAAGTTCCTTCAAACTCTCAAGTCATCATTAAACCACCTAACAATCTTTCCTTGAGCAGAGGGTTCGCGGGTTCTGTTCCCATTAGGCCAGCCATTCCGACCTTGGACTTCTTGTTACTTTGTCTAGCTCGCAGGTACAATATACATAGTGAATAGACAAAATATTGTATTTCACCCAAAAAGTCGATACTGAGATTTCACCGGAAACGCATCTTTTGAGACCCCCTGAATACATATGTGCGTGTGTGTCTACGCCTTGGGCAACATAGCTCAAAAACGAAAAGTCGGTTAAATACCAAAAGTTTAGTATCCTTCAAGGATATTACAAGAAGAATATCTAGAAAATCCCGTCACCCCCAACTATCCTTGATGTAACATTTTACGAAACAAGTTATATTATAAAATGGCTCCAATGTTTTTTTGTTTTTTTGTTTTTTTTTAAATGTCATATGCTTAAGATATTTTTATGATAAACGAAACGTATAGGTTGGAGGATAGGTAGTCAGACTGAAAAATTCAATGTCACAGCCGGGATTTAAACCACCGGGATTTAAACCACAGATGTCCCGATATATATGCCACTGAGCTACCATAGCAACATGCTGGCATAGCACTGAACCTCTCAACTGACTCGCATGTTTCCCGGTAAACCACAAGGTGTTGTCAAATTATTTTGAGATGACAACCCCCATTGGCGACTTCCAATGTTGTAAGTACTTAAGTCCCAGGATTCATAGTATATGTAGCCAAATAATATGGTCAATTGTAATTGGATTAATTGTTTTTTCACACAATCCGTGTGTAGGACAGGGGTTGGATAGGTAGAGGTATTTTTAATTTTCTGAGAGTAGTCTCTAAAGACCTCTTCATTTTAGATAACTTTCGTATAACTGGTAAATCGTAAAAAATACACAGAAACATGCTACACAAAAAAATTAGGTCTCATTAAAATACGAAATGTATGTTATACACGTTCTTGTAGAGTTGCCCGTTTTCGAGATAGTTCGGGTTATTGTTATCAATGTTAAAGTACTTGAACCTTTCTCAAACGGGAGAAATCCAACTTTTCGTCTCCCATTTGTTTACTCATAGCAAGCAAAAAGAATCAAATTTCAATTTTTTCACTTGGCGACCAGCCTTTAAAAGATTTGTCTATCGCTTTAGTCTAATGTATGCTCTTATTGCCCTTGTACTCATCACGAAACACAAGGCAAGGGTGAAAGCGGCGGAAGCTTCCGAATACGCTGTAGAATTCCAAATATATCCATAACCTTAATGGAAACTGTATACGGAGCGACAGTTAGATCCACGATGACATATGGAGGAGAAATATGAGGGTGGGAACAAACAGGGAATCTCTACCAAGTGAGGACCCAATTTTTGAAAGAAATTCTGGGTGTAGGGAGGGGTACGTCAAACTACGGAATAATGAGGGAATTGGGTGCACAAAGTGAAACGATAGAGTGCAAAATCAGAGCAGTTAAATATTGGATGAAAATCGTTCACGGAAACCAATCTCTAATTAGGGCAGTCTGCTACCGTGAACAGTTGCGAATGGAAGGTAATTCGACGTGGGTGTCAAAATTATAGAAAGGGTTGGAAACCATTGGGATGGGATACATTTGGATGGCGGTGCAGGCGAACAGGCGGAGTATTTGGAGAAAAATTAAGAACCGCCTCTGTAAAATTGACAGAAATAATTGCGCAATGCACACAGAAGGTTTCATTAGAAGTACAGTCTGGGCTAAAATCGGAGTGGGGTATGGAGCAATACATCAAAACAGGTACCAAATTCATTAGAGAGGGGCTCGCATGGATTAGACTAGGAGCATGGAGAAGCACGAACATTTCTGACGAGAATCTGTCCCATTTGCGAGTAGGAAGGGTCGAGGACTCACATCTTGTATGGAGGAATGGCGGGAAAAATATTTACTGCAATTCTTTACCACCGCGAATGTAGGGCTAGAAGCATGTTGGACGCTACTGGCAGGCACGGAAAACATGGACGGGCTAGATAAATTTATACTTAAGGCAAGAGAACTGAGATCTGAGGAGGCTGCCAATAAAAAATGGGGGGGGGGAGGAATAAGATCAACTAAACATAAGTGACTACAATAGGTCATTGCTGTGTTATGGTTTTACATATTGTGTCTATATTTCTTTTAAGTGTAATTATCTATTATAAGAGGGTGCATTTATGAAGGTGCTGTAAATTTAAATTGCTATATTTGAATATCTTTGTATTTTTATTTTCGAGTTTACTCTTAATTCTTTATTGTTGTTTCAATATTGCTTTTGATTGAGTATTTCCTTTGTCTTTTTATTTTCGTGTTTACTCTTTTAATTATTTGTTGTTGTTGGTTTAATAGTGTTTTAGTGTGTATTACAAAAGCACGTATGGTCTGTGGACCCGTGCGATTGCTGAAATTCTATGTATGATATTGTTATGTCAATAAATACTTATTCAGTCATTCATTCAATAAAATCATGTTTATTTTGATTGGCATTACGTATATAAAATAATTTATTAAGAACGTCTTATGGAACAGCCATGTGATTGGAACACATCGAATTTTCGTTTTCTTAGGTCGGTAGGCGAATCCCGGCGAACACCGTTAATTCTGGAGTAAGATAAGATGGCTGTCAGATCCACATGTATATGCTGTTTGGGGTTTTATTGCGCAGACTTAGCGTGCGAGGTGCTCCAAATATGACGAATCATAAATCAGATAACAGCGTCATCTATCATGAAAAGTAACGGAAATAATTAAACATTATTGAATATATTATCTGCACAGTCCAGCAACAAGAGTAGGACTTGAGGGCCAATGTTTTGTTTTGGTTTGTGTTTGAAATCCTGTGTGTTTATACTGCCACTAACGACGGGTGGGGTGATTCTCTTTCAAGGTATCCGATCGTATTCACGAGACATAAACTAAAAGCTGCGTGTGAGGATACACAAAAGATTTAGTCTGACGATCAAATATAAATTACGGAAATATTCATATAGGTGTATCTTGGAGAATTAAATTAATCATATATTTGTGAACAGAAAATGTATTAATTGTCAATAAATGCAATATCAACAATATGATAAGCAATTTACAGCAAATACTCGAAATGTGCTCCGTTGGAATTTATGCTGTCATTGTATCTTCTTAGCCATCTGGTTACATCTTAGTCTTCAAAAGTCCCCAGAAATAATAACCTAACTTTTCCATAAACATGAAGCATATCTAGATACTCTCATTTGTAAAAGCAGGCATAGTTTTGCATGCGTTTAACGCATCTGAAGCACTGACAGAACCAGCCGTTGTGCAAAGTGTCGAGGCACATTCCGTTTCCATAGTTGTCAAGCGTATGACCACGACTTGATTCTAGTAGACACGCTGGAGTCCAATTTATTGATATAATTTGTGGCCTACGGTAAAAGCAGAATAGCGCATTTATTGTGGCTCTGCTCGCTATCCTAATTGCAGAAGTAATAACTGCAAGACGTAAATTGCATTGCGGAGTAAAGGAAATGGTGGGGGTTAACAAGTTGTTTTTCTAACTTGAGGATGGGTAGATTTAGGATACATTTCGGACCCAATGTTTCACATTTAATTCTTAAACGTTAAAATAAAATGATGTTGCCTGATGTTTGTCTAGAAGTAAACAAAATACAACAGATAATTTTCAATAATATGGAAATACGTAAATTCTGGTTTATTCGTGATTCATATTAACCCTTAGTATTTCTTCTATCATGGATAAACTAAGACTGTATATTGCAATAGTTGGCAAATGAATACCGCATTTGCATACCCAGATGCCATATTTTGTGCTGTGGCATTCCTATTATGAGTAGAATCTTATTTATGCCTTGTTATAACTCGGTAGATGCATTTGGTTGGGTTATCTCTAACTTTACGTTTTCAATTTATTCGGTGAATACAATTTATTCGGAGACACAAAGCTTATGTAATTTTTAACCTCATTAATATTGTTTGGAAAATAGAATTTTTATTTTTCTCATTATGAACTTAACAATGCGTGCACATCTTAACATTTTGTCCTTATTTTCGGATTATGGACCGAAAATAGACGAAAAAAGTTGCCTTGCGGAATCTCGAAAAGAACTATAAAAGTAAAATGCATATAATACGTAGGGCGTTGAGTAAGAGCTTGTAAACTCCAAGAAATTGCACTCCTAGTATTGAAAAACGTTTCTATTTAGTAACAGTCATCTCTCTTAATAAATGTCAGTTAATGCTCTATTTATCACGTGGTTGTGTTGCCATAGGCGATTGAATCAACAATCTTGTTCTTATTTAGAGATATGGAAAAAAACGTGTTTCGTGCGGCGATTGAATACTTATATTTAAAAGAGATAAAAGCCGAATTCATAAAAGTATAATGGCGCATCTACTCCTGCGTTTACAATAATTTACAATTTGGATAAATGAATTTTAACATGGCTGTACATACACAAATTATGAACACCGTTACGCCCAGTAGAAATGACTTCCTCCAAAATTGACAAAATCCAGGATAGATATAATATTGAGTGATTGCCGAATCAAAGTTCGCGAAATAAGTGAAGCCCACAGGAATATCACAAGGCACAGTGTTCTCAATTTTGCAACAAAAATTACATCTGACAAAGGTCTTGGTTCACAATGGAGAATAAACGCAATCGAGTGATCCATTTGAAAGATGGTATGACAATTCCGTCGCAATCCTGACGAGTTTCTGCGTAAATACATTAACTGTGGATGAAAAATGGACATACCTCAACATTCCAGAGACAGTAGTACAGTGAAAACATTGGGTTAAATGCAAACTGACTCCGAAGAAGACAAAGGTGGTGAAATTTGCAGACACGGTGATGGTCTAGGTGTTTTTGAATGCTTGCGGTATTGTCTGCATTAATTACTTGCAGAAAGAAAGAACAATAAATTGAGGGTATTGTGCATCGATATTTCACCGGTTGAACGGAGAAATCAAGAAAAAATTCCATCTGGCAAAGAAAAAGATTCTCTTCCATCAATACAATGCAAGTGTGCCCACCTGCGCAGTTTCGAATGCGAAAATTATATAACTAAAGGTTCAAATTACAACATCCACCATATTCACCAGATTTGGCCCTCAGTGACTTTTATATTTTCAAACTTTAAAAAGAGAGTCGGCGGAAAACGATTCACATCTAGCGAATAGATCATTTCCCAAACAGATGCATATTTTGAGCATCATCCGAAAGCGTACATTTTTGGAAAGGCTTAAAAACAGTTGGAGAAATGCTGGAAAAGTTGCATCGAGCTAAAAGGAGATTGTTGAAAAATAAAGGATAAAATAAAACTACCGAAAATGATTTGTTTTTCTGATTTGTTTTTCTATCTTTTTCTAAGGAATTGTTGAATGCTCCTTGTACATATTCCCACTAAAGGGAGAAAAAGAAGTGTCATTATAAAGAACCTGCGTTACGTTGATATAAATTTAGTAAACCAGTTTCTCCCACATTCATGATTCTAACTATCCAGATGATTTGTCGTTTTTTCATGTTTGCGGATATGCACCAGAGGCTAGACTTCATAACAGTTTTAGATTCGTTCTGAAAGCATAAGCATTTAATTTTATGGATTTATTTTCCTTAAGCTATGAAAGTAGAATCAGAAAAAAAGAAGTTTAATTCGGCATGGTGAGGAGAATTCTGCAACTTGGGCGCCATTTGCCACAAATTGATACAATGGTATGATGTTTTATGTTTGGACACACTGTTTGGAGAGATCAGCTAGTGGTGCGATATATACATTATGCTAGTGCAATAAAGGGTGAAAATGGAAGTATCAAGAGTGAACGTCATTATTGCTACCACTAGCTGCCGAATCCCGTCCGTCCGAGACGTCAGTTTGCTGCCACCCACATTTTTTGGGACGGATCAGGTTATGGAGGATGTGGAGAATCCGGAAACTTCCACGTTACCTACCACGTTGGCATAATTGTACAATATTCTAATGTTGGCTACACTATTTGGAGAGATATACCTAAGCTTAAGAGGTATACAATGTGATAGTTCAATAAGGGTGTGAACATTGAAGTGTGTGTTTAACTACCACGAGACAAGGATTGCCGTCACAACCTTGCCATTTGGCCTCACTTGCAGCTAATTGCTTCTATGTGCAACTCTAAGGAAACTCAGGGGTGCATGGAGAAGCATTTCCTCAAGATATTGCTCTTCTAAATAAGACGTGTATTGGATGACTTTACAGCAGGAGAAAAAAACTGAATCAGATATGAGTAGTCGTTGCTACCAAATTGTATCACTGATGAATACAGTACGCGTGCGCATGACTAAATGGGCTACCAATATGCCAGAGCTAAAAGGCATTGGGAGAACGAGACTTGGAAATTCGACAAAAGGTGCTCAGCCTCGACTAGGATACGCAAACAGCTGTACTTCGATCCGCTGTATGTTAAGGACAAGATACCAAACAGTCCTGCAACGAAGAAAGTAATACTGCAAGCTTTTGCTACACTTTATTACTCTTGGTTTACTATCTGCCACCATTTATGACAGTTGGTGCCGAGGTGTTGAAGGGGTGAACTCATTCAAAATGATCTAGTATTTCAATGACAATCGACTCTTTCATGTTTGTCGCCAGTTCATCCTCCTCCACATCGACATTTTGAACGAAGTCCACCAAGTTCTACGCTTTTTGCGACGCCTCTGTAAGGGCCATCGGAGCTGTGCCTTTACGTTATAATCACCGTAAACGGCGCAGGTAAAATTTACAGAAGCAAGTAATAAGATCACATCTGCTAATGTTATCGCGATCAGCATGATGAAGACATAAGATGAATCTTTTGTAAGGAATAGTTTTTATTGAGGAAGAGATAGAGAAATGTAATGTGGATGTAATTTACCATAGTGCGATTGGAGCTATAACTTTTACTACTCTTCAAGTTCCTCTTGTTAAAATACTCTTCTATTCTATTCTATTGAATAAATCAATTTCACTTATTAAGCGGAATCTGGGCGGAATTTCTCCAGGTTCTCCCATTTCCCCCGGTTTTCATTCTAGCAAGTGATCCATAACATCTTCCCTATCATCTCATGCCATCCACTTCCTCGCTTTCATACTAGGCATCCAGCTGATCACCAATCCTGGCTTCTCTCTGATCCAGAGCCTCTGTTCCTCAAAGGATTCTGATCCCCAGGCGCTGGCATATAAGTCCTGGGGGATGTAAATCCTCAACAAGAGGAGGATATTTCGAAAGAAAAAATGGGAAGTGTTCTATTCATACGACTTTCTCTATCGTAGTGTAAACTATTCTCACAAAATATTATCGTTTATCTACAACATGCTAATCAAGATAAAAATTAGTAGAAATTATCTTAGTACTTGCTTCCTTCTAAGCAGAAGTCAAATAAGGGAATACATTAGTTTAAAGCGGCAGTCAAATCTTTAAAAGCTGACGCTATAGGTACAATTGTCAAAGAGATGCGGTTGTTTTCCTTTGCTAGGAGTAGAACAAAAGAGAGATGAAACGGATGAGGATTTATCGTTTGATATTTCCTGTTATTTGCCAATAACGGAAATATCTTGGAAATGCTTACTTGTACAAAACATCTGTATACGGCATAAATTGTGCGTTTTGACGGGATCTACTTTGTGTAGTAAGGAATCGCCTATCTCTTATAGTTAACTAGTTATTAAAAAGTCATACAGAATATAGAGGACTTTCGGCACTGTTCCGAATAAATTCAGGATGTGCATTTTATTTTGCATGTAAATATCTTAAATATTTTAATCAAACCTGTTGGTTGTTTCTTAGAAAAAAAAAAAAAAAAAAGCAATTGATAAATGCTGTATGTAAAGGGTAGTTTGGGTTGGTTTTTTTTTTTTCTCTCCTGAAAATGCTCGTGTCACATCCTTGGAAGATTTTGAATTTCAGTACTATGCTGGGTATTTAAGCGACTTTTCGTTTTTCAGTTGTGCTGTCCACACGCACGCACGCATGGGTCTTCTTCTAAAGCTCCTTTTTTATTTTTTTTTTTTATTTTGGTGTCTTAAAAATATTTCCGGTGAAATCTCAGTATCGAATTTTCGGATGGAATACAATACCTTGCCTACCTTGGATAGGTAGTTAGACTGAATTTCAATGCCATAACCGAGATCTGAGCCACAGATCTCCCGGTCTCTAGCCGGTCGCCCTGAACACTAAGCTACTATGGCAAGTCATTAAAATCCTCTCGCATGTTCCCCGGTGGTTCAAATTATTTTGAAATGTCATAGCCCAATGTCGTAAGTACTTGAGTTGACTAAACTATGTAGCCCTGGGGCTAAAGTACATACAAAATAATTTGAGATATCCTTGTGATCTACCGGGAAACATGTGAGATGAATTTATTGGCATACGGGCATATTGCCATGGTAGCTCAGTGGTCAGAGCGACCGACTGACTAGAGACCGGAAGATCCATGCTTCAAATCGCGGATATGGAATTTAATTTTTGAATCTGACTCTACCTATCAAACTCAAAGGAACTATCTGTGCGTGTTGCCTAAGCAGGGAGGAATATATTGAGAACTTCAACACGCCTGTCATAGAACTTCCACCATACAGCGCTTCAGCCACACACATGCATAAAATGCTCATTGTTTCTGACAGACTTCAATCGTGATTGTGGATTTAAATAGATATTACCTGAGGCTACTTGCTGCTCTCTGAATAACTGGAACGAAAAACATGACCCGAAAGGCAAACATAAATAATTATTTAAAACGACAGGCGCATGTTAGCAAAAGAGAACTAGGTTATATTGTTTGAAACAATTACTGCTGTTCAGATTTATTGGTATACCCTCAATCTATATTGACTGTGAATTACAGGAAACTTCAAAATGCACAGAATGCAATTCATAGCATAAAAACATAAATAATTTGGACATTATCATATGGAAACGGTAAATGTTCAGTTTGTAACTGCCAAACCACTGCATAATGTCAAATCATTAATATATTTATCGCTACTGACTTGTATTGTAGAGGGTCTTTCAAATTCACTTCAAACTTTAACGGGAGTCGAAATGCCAATATTAAAGTTTGACCCATTATCTTAGCGACTATTTAAGAAAATGAGCTACATTTTTCAAAGTATATTCAGCAATACCTTTACAGTTATTGATGAAAAGTGGAATACTTCTATTTATAAGAAGGAAATCATACTTTTCAAAATAAAGCTTTTAAACTTTTTATTGGAAAATAGTGATTTCAAATTTAAAAAGAAAACTAATCCACAAAAATAAAACCTTTTCGTTAAAGTCCATTTGGGTGAAAATGTACGATAAAAATGTTAGCCCTTAGTGTCAACTGTTGCTGAGATAGTGGGGCATTTGAATGGAAAATGATTTTTCCTCAGAAATTGCTTTTAACATAGAATTAAAAAAAAATGTAACCAAAGTTTCCAACATAACGTCGCTTTACTTCAAAACTCTCCCATGAAGAAAATATGAGCGAGATGCCAATGTTGCCAATAGCAAAAGTAAAACTTTCTGCTCAATATATAAAAACATCTCTTCTGCAGCGCTATTATTTACAAAGTTATTTATGTTTTACCAATTGGGTGAATCAAAATGTTCTAGAAAGGTACTACGCAGGATTATTTTCAACTATTAACGTATCTGTATGAAAGTCATACCAAAATTAGCGGGAGTTGCGAAATATTCTGTGCAATTAAAACAAATTTAAACAAGTTACGAAAATCCCGTTTTGACGCCCTTTAAACCACTATAAATGGTGTATGCGAGATAGGAAAGAAAGAAAAGAAGTCTCATAATCGGTAAGTAATGGGCTTGGTTTTCTTTTGTTTCTTCAGTTCACCGTTACCACGAGTACGAGTAACGCTTTTGAAAGCTTTTCATACTGTCATAAGAATTTGTAAGTTGCATATCATGGCATTTACACTGAATAATAGAATGCAGCTGTTATTATTAAAACAAGAGTTTTTTCGATGTCTGAAAAGGTAGTGAAGTGTTTGATATTGAAATAAAATTGATTACGATGGAAACGCCAGGTGTAATCCATACCTACAGCGCCAATTTTAGCTCCCCACAGCAGTAGTTGAGCCTTATAGAAAACACAATATAGCATATGGTGTATTCTATCCCATTTACCTGTATGTACCTATTATTAAAAATGTTTAAATTCTTGATCTACAAATATATGCTATCGGACAAATGTGCGTTAGATAAATGGTGCAGTAGGGTGTTGAACTTGAATCTTTCGTATTCCGGATAACAATGTGCATATTTTCGTTTAAATTTGTATTAGCGATTATTCTACACCAGGATCCTAAAATATACTTAATAATACGTACAGCTAAATGGAATATAGATACTTATTATTTTATACCTGAGTTTGTCATATTCATTATTACACCACTATCAATAAGACTCACGGACATGTATTATTACCGCTATGGGTGGCTAAAATTGGTGCATGGTTACACCTGACGTTTCAATCATAATCAATATCCGTGAGACTCTTTGCGAATATACTTTGAGCAAATTTAAACTTAACAAATCTAATTAAATCTTAACAATTTAAGAGCTGGTCCATGTACCATTAGTAATTGTGGGGATATAAGCAGGAATTTTGAGGAAACTGGGTCTGTTGCTGATAAAAAGAAATCTGATTATTACACCACTATCAATAAGACTCACGGACATGTATTATTACCGCTATGGGTGGCTAAAATTGGTGCATGGTTACACCTGACGTTTCAATCATAATCAATATCCGTGAGACTCTTTGCGAATATACTTTGAGCAAATTTAAACTTAACAAATCTAATTAAATCTTAACAATTTAAGAGCTGGTCCATGTACCATTAGTAATTGTGGGGATATAAGCAGGAATTTTGAGGAAACTGGGTCTGTTGCTGATAAAAAGAAATCTGGAAGCTAAGATATAATAGATTTTTTTATAGTGTTTAACGTCCACATTTACTACATATGGCAATGCAGACGATGACACTGACGATACATGGAACGAAGATGGAGCACTGGTGGAATGTGAAGACGGGGAAACCGAGAGCCCGGAGAAAGCCCGCCCCTATGCCGCTTTGTACACCACAAATCCCGACTTGGGATCAAACCACTAAGGCCTTAATGAGAGGCGTGTGATATAACCGCTCGACCACGGCGCGGCCACCAGTGGTAATCAATTACGTCACTGTTCGAGGTGCTTCATGTCTATAACCCTTGCAAAACAACTGCCCAGATATTTGGGGATTGTGTCATCAGTACACACTTTCCTATAAATTGGGCGCCTAGGTTCTCAATCCGAACAAATTAGGTTTTGAGGTTACTTTAAAGAATGATTTTTTCTGACAGTTCCAACAACCACACAGCAAAGATGCTAATATTCCAAGATATCATCTGTAAAATGCTGTGCAGGGAGCCACAAAAGAATACTATACGTTGAGCAAGAGAATAGAGGATATGTTCCCAAAGTTTTATAAAGTCCCTTTGTTTCCGAGTACGTGACGTATTTTGTTTTTTCCTACCTAAAATACCATAATATTTATAATATTTAAAATTTAAAGTAACTTCTGAAAGACCCTATGTACGATATAGGTGTGTTAAAACTAGTGTTTTATTTTGCGAGTGGGAAAAAGGCGCAACAATACGAGCAAGATAAAATAGGGTTTTACGTGTGTTGCGTTTTCAGGCACCCCTAATATGTGTAAAACAACAATATATAACTAAGCCTGTAAACACGCACGCACGCACGCACACACACACACACACACACACACACACACGCACTTGGTTGGAAGGTGAATAAGTGTAAATAGTTTGCTATTTATCGGAGATCCAAAAATGTAACACATTAGTACCTATATGTATTTTTGTTCGCTTACTAATAGCATTGTCATAAATGAAGCAAATGAAGTACATTTAGTTACTGCAGAATAACAATTGAGAACTGACAACCGATTCAAAAGAATGAGAAAGAATCAAAATGATGTTCATCTATAAACTTAGTGTTCTATGCTTAAGAAAAATCGCACCCTCGCGGTTTTGTCGAGATAAACATAAGCGGAATTAGTTTTAATACTTGTTTTCGTGTAATAAAAGAGAAATACTAGGCTAAAGCAATAGTTAAATCATTTAAAAGCCGGTCATTATGTGAATTAATTTAAGTTCCTCTCTCCTTGCTTGCCAGGAGTAAATCAATAAGAACCGAAAGTAGAGATGGCCTCCTGTTTCAGAAAAGTTAAAGTAGCCTAAAATTGAAACAAAAACCTGAAAATATCGGAAATCCTATAAAGAGTAGGGTTCCAAATATATTCTCTACAATGGTCAACCTTCAATTCAGCTGTTGGTACAAACATTAAAGGAGCTAAAAAGTGAAACTTATTTGAAAATGAAAAGCAATAGATGGATTAAGATTGGCAAGCAACAATTGCAAAAAGAACGGTTTATGATTACGTCATGTAATGAACAAAGGAACACAAGAGAATGGTATTGAAACAGCTACCCACTATAATATACCAGCCGGGTGGCAGGAATGACATTCGGGAAGTGTGAAAAGGATCCCCGCGGCTGACCTCTCTAACCCTTGGGCTTTTCGCCTTTTTTTCCGGGTCACTATGCGAGTGCTGGGGAGGGTTCATTTCCCGAATATCCTGGCCCTTCATTTCATCCCAACCGGCCTCTTAAACCAAACGGCAGAGGTTTCATTTCGCGGAATTGACTGCGCCTTGGAAATATCTCTCGACGGCTGTCTGGCGTCAGTAGTTGTCTGCACATTCTGGTGCTGTGCTGTTCCAGTCCAGAAGCCTGCAGCTCAACACCGTTCCTCCTCCTGTCCAGGCACACAGCCAGCGGATCCCCGACCTGGGAGATTTGTGGAACATACCGCAACCGAAGGAAGTTTTCTCTCCTCAATTTCCGCCTTTTAATTCCTGTCTATCACCTCCATTCCCTAGGCTGCAGTCAGGTTCCATGGCTGTCAGCCTAGAATAAAACCTATCACCTGCTCCCGCACAACGTGCGGCAGCATCCTACCTTTCATGTACTAACGCGGGTGCTATGAGGGATCGCGCTAAGCTTTACAGCACGATCATCTCAGCAATCTACTGCTATAACGTGGAGGGGTTTTTAGTGGGTATGCCGCATGAGTAGCGGAGAGCCCCACATATCCTCCCAGCCATTGCACCTCGGCGTAATGCATTTTTCCCCTCCACGTTAAAAAAAAGAAAGAAGTCTATCCAAGACTAAATGGCATGCTCCTGGCTGTCAACCTGAACTACTTGTGAACTGTTAGTCTCTCTCCGTGTTCGGATGTTGGCCGCCCTGTGAAATTACTCATCTCATCCTTCCTCCAGCGATCTCTCGTGCAATAAGCCCACGGCTGTACTGTGGAATATCCCTCCGTAACGTACACACGCACGCGCACACACAATAATATAGGATTAGACGTGTCATATCGTGCAAAGGGATACGATTTTCCACGTTTAATTTCATTTTGAGCGCTTTTATACCGCTTTTTAGATCTCCGGGATTGTGCGCGTATTTAGTGCTGAATGTGACGCATCAGAGCTGTCATTTGGTGCCTTTTTACGGCAACGTATGCATGAGCGTACAAGAAATACCCGATACATAAGTGTTTGTAATAAATGACTAGCATGCAGCAGTGGTATAATTCATCACGTCTTCTATCTTCTATCGTCAGTTTACTGCTGACAAAAATAGTTTTGATTCTCTACCATGTAAGTACGATGTGAAGGTATTGTACTCCACCCAAAAATTCAATGTCGAGATTTCACCGGAAATATATGTTTTGAGTATTTTAGAAAAAGATCCGAGCGTGTGTCTGTGGACAGCAAGTTCAGAAAGTAGAACACCGTTAAATGCAACTTTGTAGGCAAGTTTAGATTGACTCTCAACTGACTCTCGTTTTTTTTTTACATCTCAAATTATTTTGAGATGAAATACCCCAATGGCGATTTAAATGACTAAACAGCATTATAAATTTCCGGAATTTTTCAGCATCAACATAAACTCTTCACTGCTATGGCCAACTAAGTAGTAATTAATGTGTGTGTCGCTGACGAAAGCTCCTATATATGTCATATTTCTCATTCTGTTTGTCATAATAAAAGAATTGTTTACCCTTCTTATAGAAGGTAAAATTGTGCAGTATTGGTGTAGCCTGACTTGTGTACGAATATCACTGAAACTCTTTCACAGTGGAGTATCAATCGTACATCGCTCATTTGCTCGTTTTTGTGTTTTTCAATTGTTTTCCAACCGCAAAAGTGATACATTCTGTGGTGATACCTACCGATAGGCTGGAACTTAAGGTAGGCTAACTGAAGATGCAAACTAGGATAGAGTAAAATAATATTGTGTCCAGGAGAATAGACCACTTTTAGTCAGGCTATAGACTAATAAATTACTTTTTCAGCGCTGTCATCGAGAGCTCGGAAGGAGAAGTGATACGGTATTATGGTCGTATTAAGCTACCATTTTTAAAGGAATAATGCGGAAAGACTTAGACCACGCCACTGAAGATGCTCACCGCAGTCCTGAACGAAACGTCTGGACCTGAAAACTCCAGCAGACCACGGCTTGTCAGCCCGGAAAATTCTTCTAGTTACAATTTGGACTCCGGCCGTGAAAGCTTACGACTACTGAATAGAGAAATAGTTGCTATAAATAATATCTTTTGTTAAAATCATGGAATGCATTTAAAAAGTAAAGTCTGATATGTTTTATTCATATGACTTTCTATATATCGCTGTAACAAATTAAAAAGTATAATCATTTATCTTCTTTATGATAATCGAGGTAAACATTAGCAGACATTATCTTATTGCTTGCTTCCTTCTAAGTAGAAGGGAAATAAGGGAGTACACTAAGCTTTAACGATATCAGATCTTTTCAATAGTTGCCATGTGGATGAAATCTATTTCTAACAGGGTCAGAAGTTTACAGCGTTCCATGTGAGAAAAGTTTATGTATATTGCATCTGAAACAAATAACAAGGAATATCTCAGAAATGGTCAATTCCAGAAATAGTCAATATTACATAAATTGTGTATTTTAACGTGATCTACACTTTTCTGTGAAGTAAGTTTTTGTCTATCTCTTATGGTTTACCAGTTACGTAAAATTCAGAGAGACTATTCCCAGAAAATTCGAGATATAAATTTTATTTACCATATAAATATTTCTAATATACAGTATTTTAATCAAAATCGTTAGCCATTTTTAAGAAGCAAAAGTTTCGAAAATGTTTCTGTGCAAAGAGAGGTTCGGGGTGGAGGGAATTTTTCTCAAAATATTTGTGCCGCATCCCTAGAAAATGTATAACTTAAATACCAAGTTTGGTATTTAACCGACTTTTAATTTTTAAGTTATTGTTCACACACTCGGATACACACCTTTTTTTGAAAATACTTTTTTACACTGGGGACCCTAAAACATGTATTTCCGGTGTAATCTTGATATCGAATTTTTGGGTGCAATGCAATACCTTTTCTGTACATTATGTACATACTATGTGTAGAGAAAGTAATAAGTTGCAGAAATTTGTTATTAGGAAAGATAAATATTAAATCAAGTTTATTTTATGGACGCACTTAAACTGCTGTGGTTCTGAGCCACCCATTGTATATTAGGCACGAAAGACCGCTTTAATTCTGCTCAGAGGTCTCTTTATTATGTGTAGCGTTCTTTATGCCTCATTATATTACGTAATGGGACCCCCGGCTTGAAGCTACATTCACAATGAAATACAAGCGCAGATGGAACGTAGCATAAGCGCAGGCCATTCACATAGCAGTGTAAGCGCAATACTAGAATCTGAATGGATTTCCCGATCTGTAAACTTCATGTGGACATATTCCAGCGCACCGCAATTTAAAATTGAATAATAACAAACAATGTTATGTAAGAACATTCACTCATCCGTTTATAAATAAATAGGCTACAAAAGCTACACACATAGAGCTATCACTGCAGTGATGTACTTATTTACAATAGTTTGGTCATGTGTTATTAAAAGCATGGAAACCAGTAAAAAGGTGGAATGTAATTGCCCCTTACGACTTGTCAGAGCCACAAGATTCAAGAAATCTAGACGCGGATTGTGGGTACATTCGTTAAATTCAAAAGAGGATTCAGCAAGGAGACCAACATAACCTCGTGAGGAAAATGAGAGATGGCAGGCCATGCATGTACAGCAGGCGTTGTAAAATCTGGTCATTGAACAGTAGACAATGCAGAGAGGGAAGAAAATCGGACATCTTCCTCCATGTACTCGATGCAAGGATAAAGTGTAATTTTTAATCCTTGTATTGCGTCGCATTTTGCGAATGTCTATGTGAATGATTACGTTGGATAACATGGGTGCAAAGTCTTGCGCTTGCGCTGTGGTTGCATTTATATCTCACTGTGAATGGACCATTATTTAATTTCCGAAAGAGGCCGTACTAAGGAATTATACTCCCGAAAAACTTTTATCGTCTTTCTCCTGGTTTGAGCATACAACCATGAATACCACAGGCTAGCATGTTACCCCTATATCACGGAGGAAGATTGTTAGGTGAGAAAGAGAAGTTATCTTAGAAGAAGCATTTAGCTCGACACAAAGAATGCAATTAGATTTACGGAATCTAGTAAACAAGGAAATTCTTTGGATTAATGTTTGATTCTCAAATTATAAACCTAAGGGCTGCTTTAAAGACTAATCCTTAATTGGACCATCTGTGAAAAGTTAGCAAATGGTAAAAATACTCAGAATTGACATTTCGAAGAATGACAAGTGTGTCCGAGATGTTGGTACAGTGTGAAATTTGACAACGTGCGACGTAGGTACTATAGTAGGATGGCTGTTATAAGCGGGAGTAAGAAGAATATCAGGCATATATTTGGAAAAATCGTGCTACTCTGGAGTCTCCGTTATTTCAACTCGTACACATTCTGGCGGATCTTGCGCATCAAGTGAAATATTCTAGTTGCACTTCTAGACTCTTGCTACAGTAATCATAGCGGAGTGCTAGGCTCATCGCCTGTTTAGCGATGAATGCAAAGAGATTTGCCTTATAGCAGTCTAACAAGTTTCGGTAGATTAAACATTTTACCTTACCACAGAGATGAACATGCCTACAAGAAGGTTCTTAATACTCGGAAACTTCGAAGATTTAAAATTCTCATACTAAGATTAGGAAATTTGGATGATTATGCGTCATAAAGCAATCGGCAACTTGATCGATTGTTGAGTAGATCAATTGTTAGCCTCCATTAAATATTCTTTAAATTTCATGAACTGGTGTTCCCAATCTAGTCACACCCACGCATACTCTGAGAGAGAGATAAATCTCGTACCACACCGCTGGAGCAGTTTGCATGCAGTAGATATCTACACATGTTAGAAAATTTATGGAGTCTGGAGAGCCAAATTGGTGTATTAAAATAGATAGTTTAATAAAACAATAATTGACTTTTAGCCATTAGACCGAGTACATATATTGCCGAGAGTAACTTGGTGACAATTGAGAAACAGCCTTTGTTGGTAGGCAGGTACATGATTGAGTTTTTAGCAGCTTTGTACATGTCGGGGGAATCACAATGCACAGTCCATTCTGGAAATTGCCAAGTTGTATACACACGTTAATCAACTTCAATGGAGATTGACGCTATTCGGAAATGGAAGAGAATACGTGTGAATCATTAAACATGGGTCAGTGTAATCATTATCCAAGCTCTAGAAAAACACAGTTGTAGGTTCAACAAGCTTCGACATTTGCCATTGACGTTAACACTGTCCAATTCAGAGACTAAACAATTAGAATGTTTACTCGATCTACACAGGGTCTCCTAGTCTTAAGAAATGCTTTATATTTTTACTTTCTTTACACTACTATATGAGTACATAAAAGCAGATGAGATATTGTATTCCACCCAAAAATTAATTGTTAATTTTTCAACGTAAATATAAGTTTTGAGGTCCCCCAAGTCCAAAAAACATTTTAGACAAAAGTCTGTGTATGTGGACGGCATAGCTCAATAGAAAAGTCCGTGAAATACCAAACTTGGTGTTTAAGTTTACATTCTTTCAAGCATGCGACCCGAAAATTTTTGGGGAAAACTGCCTTTTACATGGATAATTTTTGTAAATTTTTGGCTTCTCAGAAATAGTTCTTCTTTTATTTACAGGAAAGTATCTTAACAGATAGGCATAAGCTTACTGCACAAAAAATGTAAATCTAGTCAAAACTCACAATTTATATGCTATACATTTTTGTTGTGGAGCTAACCGTTGCCTAGATATTTCTTTTTATTGGATTCAATTTGAAAATACTAATACCTTTCTCAAAATAGAAGTCATTTGTATTTGGTTTGCTGTACTTCTATTCAGTAAGGAGAACAGAATTTCAATGACAATTGAATTGAATATATTTTAAAACATTTGACTATCGCTTTAGCCTAGTATATTCCCGTTTCCTTCTACTCGTACTTAAAAGGAACTATGTAAACAAAACAAACAAAAAACACACACACATTTCTGCTAATGTTTATCTCCATTGGTAATCTTTTGTAACAAGTTGTTTGCGGAATAGGTCGAAACTGATTACAATTAATTTGCTTCTTACTTAATTTCAACTAAATAAGGAAGATTGATAACTCAACACTTTTTGAGTGCAAATCAAATGTTATGTTTAACTACAATCCTAATAATTATCAAGAAGCTCATTCTAAAGATCCTTGATTTCATTTAGAATGACATGTGAATGAAACACATTAGATTTTTTCCACTAGACCGAAAATGACGTCCCCAAAATTAGCAATTGTGATAAAATCGCAGTTCCGAAGCACCAAATTCGCTTTCCAGCTGGAAATGAGGAAATTTTTCTGAAAGAAGCTGTAAATGACACACTAATTTGGCGTTAAGTTTACACATTTGGTCAAAAATTAACAATATCCACAAATATGAATTACAGCCTTTCTACAAGCAACTGATTTCTATTTTCGTTGTATACATCTTAAGAACTTTGTTGCAGTAATCGATCGTGAAATAAGCAATTCAAAAGCCAGATACAGCATTCAGAGTATGTGTAAAGAAAATATTAAATAAGTAATTGCAATTCAACCGATTATGTCAAGAAAAGAAATTCATATGCGAATTTATACACAAAATGTAGCATTTAAAATTAGTTGACTACAAAAATAATATGTATAACAAAATCTCAAGACAATACTGAAAGAATTCAAGTGAAAATAATTTAATTACATGTACAGATAAATTTATTTATAACTTAACGTTCTTTAACGTGGTTGATCATATCGGACGATGAAAGAAATTGATTAAGTGATGCTCAATTTCGAGGTCCATGGAGTTTAAAATTAACTCGACATTTGTCTTCCAAGAATAAAGGAAAACCCCGAAATAAACCTTATCCGAATAACCTCCCCTAAGTGAGAAACGGACTCGCGAGCTGTTGAATGTTAGGTAGATATGCCACCACCACACTACACAAGCGGGCTGATAGATTTTTTTTGGACAATTAATTATTAGTGCTAGTACAAAATAGAGCAAAAAAAAAAAAAAAAGGGGATAGCAACGCGAATTCCCTACAAGGATGCATCTGTCGGCATAAAAATCTGTTGTGTTAGATTCATATGACTTTTTATAGTTATTCTACAAACAAACTTCTTACAAGATATTCTTCAGTCTACACAATGCTAATCGAGATAAACATTAGCAGAATATTCTTATTACTTAGTTCCTTATAAGCAGAAGGGAACTAAAGTGCTCTATGCTAAAGTGATAGTAAAACGTTTTGAAAGCTGTCGTTATACGAATGCTATTGTAATCGCTTCTTTGCTTGGCCAGGAGTAGAACACAAGAAGAACGGACACTTCCCGTCTGAGAAAAGTATAATTACTTTATAATTGAAACTAATAATGAGGAATATTTCGAAAACTGTAAACACCACGAAAAAAAGTATGATATAAATTGTATATTTTAATAAGATCTACATTTTCTGTGTAGTAAGTTTCTGTATATCTCTTACGGTTAACTAGTAAAGCAAAATTCATCCAGAATAAACAGGGCTTTAGAAACTATTCCAAGAAAATTAAAGATATACATTTTACTTTGATGGAAATGACTTTAATATACGGTATATTTATCAAATTCATATGCCCAATTTAAGGGAAAAATTGTTTTCGAAACTTTTTCCATGTAAAGGGGGATTTTCTTGAATTCGAGTCTTGCTTAGTGTGAACTATGGAATACGTTTTTTTCGGGGTTTTTCCTTAACCTTAAAAGACGAATGTCGATTATCTTTAATCTCCATGGACCCCGAAATAATTTGAGCATCATTTCACCGATTTCATTCATCGTCCGATATAACCGACCAAATTAAAAGGATTTAACCTAAATATATAGAAATAACAAAAGAATATCTCGGAAATTATATAAATTGTGTATTTTAATAAGATCACATTTTTATTTAGCAAGTTTTTGTCGCTCACGGTTTACGAATTATACAAAAGTCATCCAGAATGAGGACATCTTCAAAGGCTACTCCTAGAACATTCAAGATATATATATATATATTTCGTTTTTCATCAAAATGCCTTAAACATACGGAAACAGTTAAGAGGCATTTTTGAGAACTCAAGCATTTCGATATATGTACCATGTAAGGTGGTTGAGAATATTTTCTTGAAAATATTCCTATTGTATCCTTGAACTGAAATACTAAGTTTGGTATTCAATCGACTTTTGGTTTTTAAGCTATCTGCGCATAGATACACACCAACACATGGACATGCTTTTACTTTCTCTACACGTACTATACAGGTACACGTGTTTGTGTGTCTTAGGACAGCATAGGTCAAAAACGAAAGGTCCGTTAAATACCAAATTTGGTATCTTAAGTTCAGTATCCTCCAAAAATGCAACACGAAAATTTTCAAGAAAATTCCCCCACCCCCAGCTACACTTTAAATGGAACATTTTTCGAAAATTTTAATTTTCTCAAAAATGGCTAATGATTTTGATTAAAATATGGTATATTGCAGATATTTACATGAAAATAAAATGTATATCTTAAATTTTCTCGGAATAGTCTCTGGTGACATTTTAATTGTGGATAAATTTTGCGGAATTTTGCATAACTAGTAAAGCGTAAGAGATATACAAAAATTTACTATATAGAAAATGTAGATCTCGTTAAAACACACAATCTATGTTGTAAACATTTTTTCGTAGAATTGATCATGTTTTATATATTCTTTGTTTTTGGTTTCAGCTTTAAAATACTTATACTTTTGTCATACAGGAATTTCTCAACATCTACCCATACAAACAAGGGAACTTCAGTCACATAGCAACCAGCTTTTGACTATCGCTTTAGCCTATGGTATTCCCTTCTACTTACATGGAAGATGTAATAAGACCATTTCTGCTATCTGTTCTCGATTAGCATTAAATAATAGAAGAATACGTTTTTTAACAGTAATTTGTAGCAGAGATGTAGACAGTCACGTGAATGGAACACTTCAAATTTTTTTGGATTCAAGTGGCCACAAAATATGTATTTCCGGTGAAATCTCGGAATCGAAATATTTGATGGAATGTAATACCTTCACTATACACTATGTATACATTGTACATACGTGATGAGAAAGTAAAAATCCATCGCCCAGTGCTGGTGTGAACCCGGGACCTTGTAAATCACAGGCTGGCACACTGCCCACACGCCATGTGTGACTACTGTAAAGAAACAACATTAATGAAATAAAGCATTACTCAGTGCCACTGCTATACAGAAATCGTTAACATTTCCCCACTGACCAGCAGTTTTACCTTAATGTTAAGGAATTTTGTACTTACTGACAACATTAGGTTGGTGAATCCGGTGTTTGTTTACTTGAAACTCTCTCTCGTGATGTAAATGGAGATTAGAAACAGGGCGCAGCACACAGAACTTCATCAACGTAATGGCAATCCCCAACATTGCAATTAACAGACACACACTTAACCATCGTTACCAACAAGGGAACAATCTGACTCATTTCCGGTCTCTATAAATTTCATTAGAAATAGCTTGAGTACATGGCAACCTTATAGAGGATACTATAAAGAACTATTTTACTATTGTAAAAAAAAAAAAAATATCAGAAATGTTACATTCACATGACTTTCTCTACATCTTTCTAACAAATTATTGTTGAAAATCTTATTTTTCTACATGCTGGTCGAGATAAACATTAGCATAAAATGTTTATTTAAGAAAAATAAGGGAGTGCATCGGCTAAATCGATTAGAAAATATTTTTAAAGCTAATTGCTTATTGGTTCAATATATATATATATATATCTCTTTTCTTTCTTTTTTTTTTTTTTTCCTTGAGAAATTCCCATATGAGAAAAATTTGTTGGATAGGTACAGTCAGACTGAAAAATTCAATGCCAAGCCGGGATTTGAACCACGGATCTCCCGATTGCTCTACCACTGAGCTGACTGTACCTATCCAACTCCTGTCCTACACGACTTGTTTGATAAAACAATTAAATCATTGCCAATAATAATTGGCTATACTATGAATCCTGGGTCTACAACAATGTAAGTTGCTATAGGAGTATGTCATCTGAAAATAATTTGAAATCAACTTGTGGTTTGCCGGGAAACATGCAAGTAAGTTGAGAAATTTAATGCTGTGGCGATATGTTGCTATAGTAGCTCAGTGGTAGAGCAACCGGCTAGAAACCGGGAGATCCGTAGTTCAAATCTCGGCTATGGCATTGACTTTTTCAGTCTGACTCTACCGATCCATTAGCAGTAAATGTTCATTTACTTGCTTTTTTGTAAGTAGAATGTAAATAAGGAAGTGGTCGAGGCTAAATCGATTGAAAAATATTTTTAAACCTATTTGCCATGTGATTGAATTCCATTTCTTTGCAATACCCGTATGAGAAAAGTTTGTGTTTTAAAACTGCAACCATCATGCAAGACGCTCAGTTCCATAACAGAAATGTAAAGTAAATCTAAATTTTTTGTTTAATAAGTTTTTGTCTATCTCTTGCGGTTTACCAGCTATGCAAAAGTCATTTAGTTTGAACATGACTCCCAGAAAATTCAAAATACTTATACATTTTATTTTAATGTAAATATCATTAATATAGGGTATTTTAATCAATATCGTTTGAGTCGATAATTACCGAACTTGGTATTTAAGTTCCGCATCTTTGAAGGAGGCAGCCGATCTTTTGCAAGAACATTTCCTCATCCCAAACTGCCCTTTTACATGGAACAAGCTTCGAAAGTTGTGATTATGTAACTAATTTCTTTAAAGATTTTGATAAAAATAATATATGTTGAAGATATATTTTCACGACAAACTAAATGTATAATCTTGAATTGTCTGGAAACTCCCTCTGAAACTTTTTTAGTCTGGAGACTTTTAATAACTGATGTACCATAAGAGATAGTCCAAAATATATTTGTCAAAATATCTAGACTATATATATATGACTAAATCTGTGTTTTAGCGATATATATATATATATATATAATTTTTTTTTTTAGTAGAGCTAACCGTTTCAGAGATATGCCGTGTTAGTGGTTTAAATTTTAAGCTGCTTAAACTTTTATGATTATTTATCACATTTACAGGCTTTAAATCTGTTACACTCTCTACTGCTGAAATAGTTAAATTAATAAAATTCAATATTAATAAAATTATTTCAAATATCTGGTCCTCTCATACTAAGATATTTAATATTATCAAGGAGGTCATCTTTTTCATCTTCTTTTTTATACTCGTGGCAATGGAAGAGAAACAAGTTTCAATTGTTATACATTGCGACCGTTGTTTTTCTTAACCAGCAGAAATAAAAAGCAATAACGACTTTCCATTTGGGAAAAGTATAGTCTTTATTAAATTGAACCCAATAACAAGGACTATCTCGGAAGTGTTTAACTCCGCAAAGATAGGTATAACATAAATTGAATGTTCTAACGTGATCTAAACTTTTTGTGGAGTAATTTTTTATCTATGTCTTAAGGTTCACCAGTTATGAAAATGTCATCGAGAATGAAGAGGTGTCTGAGGTTTTTCGCGTAAAATGCAAGATATACATTTTATTCGTAATTTTATACAAGTGGGTGGCTCAATTCGCCATATTTGAAGTGCGCTGATGTCCCTTAGTGCGGTACATCAGATCTCCTGGGACTATTTCAGGGTAAAACCTGCCTATGGAGTGCTGGTCGCCTTCTTGCTATCAACGGAGGCTGCGAGTGAGTCGCACGCATTGTGAATGGTAAAACGAATGTCACTCTCGCCTGTTCGCCCCTAGCGGGTTTTAACTTGAAACAGCAAAGTTGAACTTTGCAAATCTTTTAATGCGCCAAGGGATATCTATCTACAGGATAGATATCCCTTCAAATACGGGACAGTTGAGCCACCTGTTGCAGTATTTTAACCAAAATCGTATGAGCCATTTTTGAGAAAATCTAAATTTTAGATATTTTTACATCTAAGCGTAGTTTTGGGTGGGAATTCATGTCGCATCCCTGGAAGACGCTGAACTTGAATATCAGACTTTTCAGACTTTTAATATTAACAAACAAAGATATTTCAGAAACTGACACTATTTTCAGAGAGCCTGAAAATATATTTTCAGTTACATTTCGGTGTATAACTGTTTTGCTGGAATACAACTTTCTACGTTGCTGGATGTAAATGTTAGAGAAAGTAATAAGAAATTTTGATGTGGTTGCATTCACTTTATTTTCTCTACGTATGCTGCAGAAAACCATTTTTCCAAAAACTTTTTTATATCTGCTTATCAAGTTAACCATTAGCAAAATTGTTTATTTGATATTTATTTCCTTTTATAAGGGAACTAAGGAAATTCAATAAGATGGATGGGTTGGAGGATGGGATTTAATGGATTGGGTAGATGGGACGGGATTGTAATGGATGGGATGGGATTGGAAAGGATGGATTGGATTGAAATGGATGGGATGGATTGGATAGCTCTCAAGGTTTTGATTAAAATATAGTATATCAAATATATTTATATAATAATAAAGTTTATATTTTGAATTTTCTGGGAAAAGCCTCTGAAAAACTCATCATTTACGGTCATTTTTGCTCAAATTTTCATAACTGGTAAACCGTAAGAGAGAATCAAAAACTTACACCTAAAAAATGTAGATGCAATTTAATTACACACTGTTACACACAATTTTTTGTGTTAAGTTGACCATTTTGACAAATTTCTTTATATTGGTTTCAGTTTTAAAATACTTAAACTTCCCAACTTCTGGTCACGCAAAGAAATTGACTTCAATCCCGTAGTAACCACATTTTAAAACATTTGACTGTCAGTAGGTTCCTTTATTTCCGTTCTACTTTAAAGATATAAATAATAAGACATCGCTAATGCTTATCTTGATTAGCATGCAGTAGATGGAAGTTTTTTCAACAATTTGTTTCAGAGATGTAGAACTCCTGATTGCGAATGAATTTTGCTGAATTTTAGACAAATGGTAAACAGTAGCAGTTAGACCTTAAACTACTAACAACATATTTAGAACTTGTTCAAACATAATATTTATGCCATATTCATTTTTTCGTGGAGTTGAACACTTCCGAGATATCCCTTATAGTTAGATTTAGGTTTATAATATTTAAACTTTTCTCATACCGAATTTTTTAAACTCCTGGCCATGCAAAGAATCATATATCAACCAGCTTTTAAAAATGTTACTATCGCTTTAGACTAGTATATTCCCTTGTTTCCTTTCTACTTACAATGTTTATTATTAATGCATACGGCTCTTTTGTTATCTTCTGCTTACTTGTTTGGCACGAAGTAAAGCAAAGAAGAATTTAATTTGTGGCAGATCAGGTACGGAGAGTCATGTAAAGGAACACATCATCTCACATACATATATTGACATTCATACTTCCATATTCTAAAAAGGATAGGGAATATGCTTGGTTAGAAAAAAATACCCCCCCCCCCTCCCAGCTGAACCATCATACTGTAGACAAGTGCTCTACCAACTGCTATTTTTGCATTGGCATCGAAACGGCATACATTTTAAGATACCATAAACCTAGGTCTGTATTGAAATAACTAAAAAAGCTTTATTAATATGAAGGAGATATATAAATAAGTTCGTTTAACAATAGTTACGGAAGTAATATTAAAGTAAACGATTATGAGTAGAGAAAGTCATGTAAATAATAATTTTATTGCTTTATTACTTAATGTATTATCTCTTAGACACCAGCATATCTGTGTAGATAGTTTAGTTAAAGTGTGAGATAATATAATTTTAATCTGATTTTCGTTCTTTCTTTCAGGTAAGCAACTGTTTTCTACTTTCAAATTGGTAAGTCCAACTTATTTTAAACGTGTCGAAAAAAGTCAAAATGAATCTTTGAGTAAAATTTAGAATTTCAAGATATGGAGACAATGGTACATTATATTCATTTTCATATTGCCCACCAAGTTGATACTCAGATATTCATACTGAAACAAAATAAGGGATAGCGTGGCTATCCTTGGTTTGTATCTGGGTAGGCGCGAGTAATGGATATATTTGTGTGGGATTTTCCCTTACCACGAACATATGAGTGTCTAGTAACTGTAAGCTCTAAGGACCCAAGTTTCATATATGTACGCATTATTTCTCTTAATTTTCTCTATTCCGCACAGCCTTAAGCGAAATTGGAAGTGAAATTTCCATGTCTATATATGTTTTGATACTTTTATAAGAATGTTGAAGTGCCGTAATATTAAATAAATACCAAATTTCATTCAAACTGGATAACCGTTTTGTAATATATAAATTATTTCATAAATGTTATTTAAATATATTCCAAATTAAATTTTTTCTCCTGTCTTCACACTTATGTGAATTGCTTGGCATGTTTTGAACCATTGATTCGAACCGCATACAAAAACCTCTGGCGTTGGCATATAAATAACCTTGATTACTAATTTGATAATGTGTTTAAAAGGTTAGTAGACATTTTAATCTCTAAAAGTATAAGTTTTTCGTAAAAATATGTTTTTTGAAAACTTATTATTGCTTGTGCACATTCTGGGAAGTTTGACTGTTCTTAAAATTTAAATTGAGACGCGTGGAACATTTTGAAAGTGTGAAAATATAACTGAAAGTTTTAGGACTTAAGTGTATCGTAGAATCTTTAAATGACTGCAGAGCCCGAAGTGTGTATGTTGACTGTTTATGGAACGCGAAGCCCCGCATTCTTCCCCTTTCCTCATCTACTCCTTGATCGTCCACACTGCGAATTATCCGAGATGAGCCTAGTTGTACCGATGCATGGTGCACAAACAGCGGTTGCACCAGTCGACTTTAGATGTTAGAGAGGCCCTGCTGCATAGAATGCATATCGTAGAGGGATTTAAAAACCTGACAGGTTAAACGGTCGTGTCATAATGCAGCCGAACTGGAACAACCAACTTAAAAGTAGGAAGGGAATATGCTGAGTTCTGATGGTGAAATCAATGGCGGCTTGTAACCATTATCGGTTGCTTTTTTGTTTTTTTTTTTTTTTTTAGGCCTCTGTTTCTCAAACATTGCATTTTGATTTTCAATTAATTCTGTGACAGAATTCTTTCTGGGTCGCTGCTCTGGTAGCTGATGTTGGTCGTGATGAGATTATCGTTACTTAGTTGGAATAGTAGGGTTGCCAATTTTGTTTTTGTCGCTAAGTTGGTCAGTTCACGGAATGTTTAAGGTGGCGATATTACTTTTATATATGTAATCTTTGAACGATATTGCTGACTGGGGAGGTTCACATTCATTTTGTTGTAAATATATGCTTTAATTGTCTCAACAGTGAATTTGTTGATAAACTAATTTCTGTTGGTGAGTGATGAGTTCTTATCCAGTTCTCGTGTTTTTTATTGTAATGGTGATCATTATATAATAATTAAATACATTTAGTCATGAATTGAAGCCATATTTTTTATTCTTTAACTTCAAAATTGAATAGCGTCGTTTGTGATATTGCTCTAAGTTAATTCTTTGCTCTTTCTCAATCTTCATTAGTTATTAAAGCAAAGATACTTATAATTAACATTTGTAATAATACAGGTAGAAGCAATAATTACTGTGCGTTTGCAATCATACAGCAATATTAAATAATACTTTTGAAGATTTTCTCCCACTGTTTTGAATTTTACAGAACGGTTCTTTTGGCCTTTCAGAAGTGTGAAAATGTTCTGCTAATTAGATATCAGTGAATAACCCTTTATACCTTTTTGCCATGCTGTTGCAATGTGAACAGATATGTGAACACAATATTTTGGCATATTAATACAAAATACATTGAATATAAACTGGTGTAACTATATCTATATGTATACATGTGTATATATGTATATATACACATGTATACATATGTATGTGTGTATATGTATATATACATATATAGATATTCTAGCATACCCAGAGTGGGATAGGAATCACTCCTACACTGCATATGCTAGGGGTAGTAGCTTCAGAGATAGAGATGTTCGCGCCAGCAAGAGGGAAGTAGGTGGCCTCAGGTTTTAAACTGCAGGAGGGTGTATATTTGGAGAGAAAGATCGGAGTATATAAATACGCATGGGTACGAGGAGACACAGGGCTTTTACTATTAAGAGATAGGGTGTGGTTAGAGGGGAGTGAACCCAAAGTGCATTCAACTCGCCTGGTAAATTGTAGATCTAGTAGTTTACTTTTTAAATAAAACCAGTCCTGTTCGGTGGCCGTCAGTCAGTACGTTTCAAAACGTCAACACCTCAGGTGTACAAGGCTCTCGTGACCCACTTATGCATATGCCAACATTGCTTTAAGAGGACACATGTCAGCATTTCCAGATCTTGCCACTAATATAAATTGCTAAAGCTGGTGCAATATTACCTCTTACTAAATTAAATATATTCAAATTGAGCTTGTGCGTGCGTGTGTGCGACATCTGGTAGACTCGTGGTGAGCCTAGGTGTACCTGCTGTGTGCTTACCTTCGTAAGGGTTTAAGCACAGGAATGAGGTGAAGGTTAAGGTTTTGTATTTGAGGTTTCGGGTGGTGTTAAGGAGGTAGTGCTAGAGAGGCTCCTCGAAGGGTTGCATTTTTCAGGAGCAGCATATTTTCCCTCTGCTCCGCTGGTGTTAAATTTGTGAAGAATTATTTTTGTTGGAGAATTTTGATTGACCACTCCCAATGGGAGGGGGAGTACTTCGTTCAGCTATGTTGCTGAAGCCGTACCTGGGGTATCCCGTGAGCCAAGCAGGGAACCCGAAACTGCCTGTATCGGCGTTCAGTGGGTAAGAACTCTCCCGGCGATCTGACAAGTACGTTCTCATGATCGCACAATCTGAAGTAAAATTTCTGAGCCCGGCGCCTAAAAATATTCATATATGGGAGGGCCGATGCTTCATGAGTAGCCCCAAAGGGAAACGTCGACATACAGAATATATGGACCGGAGTCCCCATTCTGTATCCGCTGGAACCAGTTAAGCCTAAGTCTGCTGCCATACCCCACACTTCGCAGGCGTAGAGCATCTGAGGGACCAGGAGCGCCTTAAAAATACTTTGAGAGAACCGGCATTTGGGAGGCCAGAACAGGATAAAGGGAGGCCACTGACCCCTCTGCGCTGTCCGACTTTCCCCCACGTGTTCACGAAAAGTTAGGCCCTTATCAAGAGTGACGCCTAGGTATTTGATGGAATTTCCCCACTCTATCCTCTGGCCTTGATAGGAAAAGTTGGGTATCTGGGCTGCTGCGGGGCGTTTTCTGATGAACAGAACAGCATGACTTTTGCCCGGGTTAACGGACATCCGCCACTGTTTGCACCAATCCTGGACGAGACGGAGGTGTCTCAGTATATGGTCGAAGGCTGTGCGTATGTTCCTGTCAGTGCGGTACAGCAGGACGCCATCAGCAAACTGGGCCATGTTGACACCCTGCACTGTAGGGAAATGTGTCATAAAGAGGCTAAACAAGGTGGGTGATAAGACAGAGCCTTCGGGGACTCCGCCTCGTAGGGGTTTTTGTGTTGTTTGCCCCGCAACCGCTACTATGAAGGTGCGATTGTGTAGGAAGCTGTGTATAATGTTGATAAGCTGTCTGTGTAGGCTTTCTTGACATCCAATGACCGACCATATCAGCTACCCTACAATATTTCTGCTTTAATCAAACTTTTTCAATTTCCTTTATCGTCTTTATATATCTTTAATGTCTAATATGAGAATTTATTTTTCAAAGATATGTTTCTCAATTCAATTGACATTTTACGCTGTTTTTGTAATAAACGAGAATTTAAATGAATGCGTTATAAAATTATATTATGTTTTAAACTGTATACGTGATTGATTAAAAGCAAACAAACTTTCAGTAAACTTTGAAAAGATAGGGATAATTAAATTCGTAACTTTATCAGCAATCCATCTAGAAATAGGAATCAGTGATGCGTCATTACAACAACCGAATGAAGTAAAATTTCTATGTCTTCTAGTAGACAGTCATTTAAATTCGAAATCACGTATTAACTTCATCATACCTAGGCTAAACGCAGCACGTTATGCTATTCAAACTCTGCTTAACTTTCATTCAATCGATAAGCTTAAGTTAGCTTATTTTGCGTATTTTAATTCCCCTAGAATGTGTGATAATTTACTGGGATAATGCAGTGAATAGTCAACCAATATTCATATTACAAAAGAAAGTTATACGAATAATGTGCAACATTCATAGGAAGCACCATGTGAATAACTATTTCGTAAACTGGGTTTTTTTTAAATCTTACCTTTTGTAAACATATTATCCACTTTTAAAGTGTTATATAAGTATTTGACATAGATTTGTAACATACATGAAATACATAATTTTAACAATAGGCAAATAGGAATACTCTCTTGCTTCCAAAAAAGGTCTATACTATGAAACATTAAAATATTTAATATTCTCCTCAGTAATTTCAAGGAACACGTTAGTAGCTACAATATTTTTGAACATTCTCTTTAACAGTACCTTTGTGAGAAGTCATTTTATTCTGTAGAATAATATTTAAATCAATAATTACATTAATTTTGTTCCTTTCCTGTAATGTAGAAAATATTAAGATATAAAAGTCAAGCGAAGTGATGTTATGTTAATTGTGCTGCGTTTCGAAGGACCCGAAATATAATAAATTGTATGTATGCTAACACGGTAATCAACGCATTGTAAACTAGTGTGTTTACTTTAAAGTCATGCAATGTGTAGGAATGCCATAAATACTTTTAATCTACGTAGTTAATATTTTAAAAATATACTTCCTTTGTCAGAAAGGTTCTACGATAGAAGTCTTAAAAATAGAAAATTGCACTTGGGAAGTAATGATCCTAGCTCCTACCGAAGTACTCCTCTTGGCTATTCTATGCACAATTGTCAATGTTTCTAGAGGTGTTGTAGGCAAGCTGGGAAATTTTCTATTGCGATGCTTTTAAGCTCATTTATCACAGCCCCTAGGATACCTGCGATTCTTAGTGAAGCTTTCAATTTGGTCGTCTTTACACTCGCGCAACAAGAAAAAGTGCCGAGTTGGTCGAACATGGTGGATGTGAGATGGCAATAACAGAAGTCCGGCCGGATATTCGGTAACAGAGAAAACAGTATGGGGTCTTGCATTGTCATACAGTAAGAACCAGTCATGAGAATGCTACAAATCAGGGCGGCGACGTCGAATTCCTGGTCACAAACGTTTCAAGATTTCAATGTAAAGAGTTTGATTCAATGTTTGACCTGGAGGAACGTGCTCATGTACACTTAGAATTAAAAAAAAAAAAACTTGTTCTGTAACTTTTCTGACAAAGGAGATATATCTTACAATCAGATTTTGGGGCTCTATATATAAGTAAGGATGTAACTATTAATAATATTAGTATTCAATATAATAGATAATATTAATATTATATTTTAATATCTGAAAATATATATTTTAAAAGTAATTTTGGATTCCTTTATTTATAAAAATATAATTACCAAGTGATAAGACACAGACTAAAGGTAAAGTGAAGTTATTTTCTGTTTAGAAAGTGTTTAACAGACTAGCAAATTGATGTTTATTGCTTGTATTTTAGCATTGTAATTTGAAATGTATACCTTCTATATGTAATAACTGACAATTTAGAACTGACAATGTCACATTTTAATTTTCCTATATAATAATTATATATTTCACCAGCGGCGTCGCTTTAGGGCACGCTAGTACGCTGAGTGTTCTCCTTATTTTTGTGTGCTTATGTGTTTTATATTTATTTTGTTTTCTAACAGCTTTAAAGGAGAACCATTATACTAGTATGCAATCACTTAGTAGCGATTTTATTCGCAGATCATACTGTTGATCAGCTGTAATAAGCCTAACTAGCACACACAAGATTTACAAGTCAATTCGTTCCGTTCGAAAACAGCAGAGTACGATGAAGCGACTGAGCGTTTCACTGCCTGTATGTGATATGGCTAGCAGGACCTCCCCGCAAATCCTGATCATCCTCCTGTCTACCCCTCTCACTTCCGCAAACCCTCACAAACCGATCGTGTATATGCAGATGATCAAAAGCATCTATCACCACAAAATATACTGAAGTATTTGGTTAAAAATAATTTGACTCGGTGTATAGGAGGTGACTAAGCTATTGTGTTTAGTTATAATATATCCTGCTACAACAACAAGAAGTGAGAGATCAATGAATACACACACGAGAAATAAAACTTAGGTACTTAAGAAACTCAAAGACTAATCACCGTGTGTGCCTTTTACCAGTAGGAAAAAAAGTTGTTGGGAGAACTGTATTCTGATGCCGCCTTTATCGAGGAGGTAATTGATACGTTCGCAACACGGTTCGACGGATGGATTTGGTGTATGTCAGTTTAGGTGAGTTGTTGTTTTCAATGTGGCTATTATATTAATGTTATTTGTTGTTTTCATTATAACTCAAACCTAATTTATAGGCGCAATATTCGATAAAATGTGCAACTGCCCAACTACGCCTTTTATTTCCAGCAGCAGGACGTTTAAACTATAGCGTTTCCTGTTTATTTCACGCTACGCCACTGGTTCTCATGTTCCAGAGGTCTTGGTATGCCCGACAAAGCTGGATATCTTGGAATGCGATGAGCACAGGAAGCGCAACGCTTTGGAACACGACATTTTATCGACACGACAGAAACTTCGGGTTCCACACGTTTCCAGCAATTCCTGTTAACATCGTTCACAGCTATATAAGGAGTTGGACGCCAATTTAGTGTTAAGTCAGTCTTTGACTGCGCGTGTTACCGCGCAAGGGCATGAGAGAGCCCTCAACGTCGAGTAAATGACTGTCCAACAGCGAACTGAAGAATTATTTTGTAATCAATTTTAAAGCAAATGAACATATTTGTTACCTACAATACCAGATCAGATGTTTAGTAAACAAAAATCCCTGTGTAGGTCCCTAAACACAATAATGAAAAGTAGGTAAATTACAACTCTTGTATTTAAATTTTTTCAGGGATGCGACGCAAAATTTGAGAAACATTTCACACTCCAAACTATCCCTTCTACCCCTTCCACAGGGAAATAAATTGAAAATTGTGATTCTCTCAACAATGTCTCTAGTGGTGTTGATTAAATTATCGCGTATTCAAGACATTTACATGGCAAATAAAATGCATATCTTGAATTTTCTGGAAAATAGCCTCTGAACAGCTCTTCATTCTCAATGAGTTTTTCTGAAATTCTGAAATTGGTAAACCGTAAGATATAGATATAGCCAAAACCAATTACACCAAAATTGTAGATCTCGTTAAAACACACAACTTGTCTTATAGATTTCTTTTTTCTGGAGCTGACCATTTCAGAGATATTTCTTGTAATTTATTTCAGTTTTAAAATGCACAAACTTTTCTAAAATTTATCAGCTCCTGGCTAGGCAAAGAAACGAATTTCAATCACATAGCAACTACTTTTAAAAGATTTGACTATTGCTTTGGCCAGTGTATTTCCTTTCTTTCCTCCTGATTACAAATAGCCCAATAATAAGACTATTTATGCTAATGTTTATCTCGATTAGCATGAAGTAGATAGAAATAAAAGCTTTTTAATAATGTATTAAAAGAAAAAGTCGCGTGAATGGAAGCTTTCTTTTTCAGTAGCAATGAAAATTTATTTTTTGTGAAATGTAGGTATTGAGTTTTTGAATGGAATACAATACCTTCTTCGTCTATTTATATTGCACATAAGTTCTAGAGAAAGTAAAAATTGGAAACACATTTTTTGTGAAATAGGCAAATTCAATGTTTCTTAAACAATTACGTTAATTTTTGTATACCTGTATTATGTGTAACAAATTCTGACATTTTGAGACAAAAGCATCAAATACTTTTGAGAAATACATATTTTTACTCTGTACAAGTACTATGTTCGTAGTGTATAGAGAAAATGTTGCATTCTAACCAAAAATTCCATACCGAGATTTCAGCGGAAATACCTGTTTTGGATCCCCCTGAATCCAAAGAAATAACTTTTGGAAAAATGTCCTTATTTGTGTGTGTGTGTGTGTGTGTGTGTGTGTGTGTGTGTGTGTGTCTGTGGACAGCATAGCTCAAAAACGAAAAGTCCGTTAAATACTAAACTTGGTATTTAACTTCAGTATCTTCCAAAGATGCTAAACGAAGATTTTCAAGAAAGTTTTCCCACCCCTAACTACCCTTTACATAAAAAAATCGAAAATTTTGATTTTATCGTAAATGGCTTTAACGACTTTAATTCAAATATTGTATACTAAAGATATTTACGTGACAAATAAAAATCTATATCCTGCATTTTTTAGGAATTGCATCTGAAGATTACCGTGTTCTAGAAGAATTTTACGGAATGTTATTACCGTAAGACGTAGTCAAAAACTTACTGAACAGAAAATGTGGACCTTGTTAAAACACACAATTTATATTGTATACATTTTTTATTGAGTGGGTGGTTTTGGAGATATTCTTTGTTATTGGTTTCAGCTTTACAAAACTTATACTTTCCTCATACGGGAATTTTCAACTCCAGAAACTCAAAGGATTTTCAGTCCCATAGCAACCAGCTTTTGACTATCACCTTATTCTATGGTATTTCCTTATTTCCCTTCTGCCTACATAGAAGCAAGTAATAAGACTATCGCTGCTAATATTTTCTCGATTAGCATAAAGTAAAAAGAAGCATAACCTTTTTAACAATTTGTTGCGGAGACGTAGAGAAAGTCACGTGAACGGAACACATCAGATTTTTTTCATTACTCGGCAAAAAATGGTCTTTGCAATTTAGTTTTCAAAATGTTGTAACAAAGCTTCATATTTACATTCCGCGTTTCAAATTAATTTAATATCACTGCAGGTACGACAAATTAATCGTTCATCTTTTTTTTCTCAATATTTTTATATTAATTAATCTTGTTAGTACAAATACATTAATTAGTTGTACTTACTTAAAAATTAATTCGACATTTTTTTTTTTTATTTTGATAATAAGATTCAATAGAAAGATCAAACTGCTTGAATGAAACGTATACCGTAGGGAGCATTTTGAACATCTACATGCGTTGGAAAATGTATTTGGAGAAAGGCGACTTTCAATATTTAAAGTGTCATCTGTTACCATTAAAGCTTCCATTTAAAACAACACGCGACAGTTTAATTTGCTTATAACTTCGGCATAATAATCTACAAGGACCACGGTATATTAATGTGTTAAAGGTAAAAATATCGATATCTTAAAGAATTTGATCAATTTTCACAGGTTGGTCCCCCTTAAAGAGATAATTATAAAGTAACAAGTTATGGGGAAGAGTGGTAGCATTGAAAGAAAAGATCTTCTATATTGATGCTTATTGGAGCGAAGGAAAATAAGATGCAGGAAAAGTACATTATTAAAGCGGAATATTCCCAAGAGTGAAAGTTACAAATAAAGAAAGAAGTAAGAGGCAGCAAACGTTTGAAAGAAGCAGCACGGTAAAGTATTGGTTTAAAAATGATTTAGAAACTGTAAATAAAAGGAGGCGATGGAGAAGAACTGGAAGTAAACAAGCACAAGTAATGCAAAGAAAAGCAAGAGTGGTAAGCAGCTTTTATGAGACATTAAGGTGTTCTATAATGATGAAGAAGCAGAGGTCGCAGATGTTCACAAGAAGTAACTGCAAAAGGAACTGAAAAGATAAAAAGGAAAAAGTGCGGCAGTAAATTAAAGTTGGCACTCCGCGCTTGTCGAAGTTGGCTCTGCGAACTAGTCAAAAGTTAAAACAACCTGAGGAAATGTTCCTGCGATCTGCAAACATTCGCCGTCGTGTGGGAGTCCGATGTGTCGACCTCAGGAAGATGTCCCTGGGGTGGCATTACATTGCCAGAATTGCCCTCTAACAAGATTTGTGTGCTGCTCTCTGAATTTAATAAGGCCAGAAAATGAGGTCAGAGAGATTACCTGGTATAAACATCAGCTGTTTTTTTTTTTTTTTTTTTTGAGCCACTAAGACTGCGGATACACAGAAATTTCTAAACTTGTATTAAATGCGATTTATCTACAACTTACGAAAATAGTATTTGGAAACAAGGTTGTTCTTATTCTATACTAATGAATAGAGATCGTCCGAGGTCACGAAATTTTCGGATTGAGGAGGCTTGGTGCAACTATGACGACATGGACTAGGCACAGCCTCTACAGCCCGTATCGAAACGTGTTGCACAATCTAACATTGCTCACTGTCTGACACCATTCAGTTCCTGCTATTACACAAACCAGTGAACATTGAAAGAGCTCACATTGAACCATTTCGAAAATACGAAAGGGTAGGTGTTCCATACTGAACAAACTTGTGGGTGATTTTGGGTGATAGGAGGAAAGTCTTTTCTTTCGATACAGTAAAGATGCATCTTGTAATTCACTCCAATGAATTATGAGTGAGTTTGGCTGATTATGTTCATTGTTTTTTAAACCTTTGCACATTATTATCCTGAATATTTTGTGTCAAGTTTTATAATTTTATTTGTGAAGATACAAGGCGTTTTTTACTAATTATATTATGAAATAATTAAATAATTGTTTTATTGTGTTACTTTTTGTATTAGAACGATATATAATGTCAATACATGTAATGAGCTACATTTGGAACAGATTATACCTCAACGTGTTCAAGTTCACGCTCCAAAGCCCTCCCCACTACCCTTTCTTTATACCTCTGACTGCAATGTGTGTTCGTAACTGTGTGCTTTGTAACCCAAAACCGAACTCTAGTAATGAACTTATAAGTTTGATATTTATACCTGAAGTAACATACCAAATCATAAACATGTACGAGGTGTGATCAAAACGTTTCCGGAAATGCTTCACAACAATGCTGACGCTGAGATTTCTTTAATTCTTACCACTGTACATGCAGCGTTCCTTCCCGATAAAAATGAGAGGTCAGGTGACTTTCTGTGACCATGCATGACGAGGTAGATTCTCTGAAGTGAACACGTGTTTTGCTTGTGCTGCGATTTTTCCGCGTAGCAAAAATGTCACATTACGAAAAACAAAGAACGAACATTAAATTTTGCTTTAAAATCGGTAAAAATGCAACAGAAGCCTACGGAATGTTAAAAACAGCTTATGGGGATAAAGTTATGGGCAAAACTTAAGTATTTGAGTGGTTTTCGAAATTTAAAAGTGGTGTGACATCAATTAAAGATGCAGATCGTTCAGGGCGATCCTGTTCCAGCAGAACTGATGAAAATATCAATCAGGTGAGGTTAATGAATTATAGGCGCATTACAATAAGAGAACTTTCTGACTCATTAGGACTCTCCTTTGGAAGTGTTCAAAGCATTTTGAAAGACAATTTGGACATGAGAACTGCCGCCATGTTCGCGCCCCACCTGCTTTACAATGACCAAAAGGAAAGCCGTGTGATTGCCTGCGCAGATCTTAAAGAACAGCTACAAAATGGCCCAAAGTTTATGGAGAAAATTATTACTGATGAAACGTGGATTTATGAGTACCATCCAGAAACGAAGCAGCAATCTTCACAATGAAAGAATCCTTCATCTCCACGACCGAAAAAGGCCAGACAAGTTCGATCCAAAGTGAATTCAATGATTGTGTTTTTTGTCATTAAAGGCATAAGGAATTTGTGCCACAGGGTCAAACAGTGAATCAAGTGCTGCAAAGATTAAAAGAGAATGTGCGACGCAAACGGCTGGAGAAATGGAGGAGTGGTGACTGGTTCCTCCATCATGACAATACGCCCGTGCACAAAGCCCTTTGATCGCCAACTTTTGGATAAAAATCGTTGAATACTGTCCCTCATTCCGCCTATTCTCCAGATTTGGTACCAGCGGACTTTTTTCTTTTCCAGCGACTTAAAATACGGCTTCTAGAACACCGCTTTGCGGACATTGATGTCATTCATCGCGAATCGCAGAAGGCTCTAACAAATTGAAAGAAGAGGACTTACAGAGGTGCTTCCAGCAGTGGCAAAAGCGCTGGGATAAGGGTTCAACTCCCAAGGAGACTAATTCGAGGGTGATAGTGCAGATTAGACAAAACAAACTGTTGTGTAGTTCTTCTGATGACATTCTGGAAACTTTTTGATCACACCTCATATATTCATTTTCGTGGCAGTATTTCTAGTGTTTAATTATTAAACGTTTAATTGATTTTTAGTGGCAAATAAACAATACTCCACACGATAAAGCATTACAATTCTGCTGATACAAATATCTCTTTTGTCTAATAAATATTTTGTGAAAACATTTTTATTTGTTTTGTAGTTCTTTTAGCGAAAATTAAAAAAAAATTATGAAAACTAAATTTACTTTCTTTAGCAAGTATGTACAATCAGCATAGCTAGAAAAGGTACGCATTGCATTCCGCACAAAATTTGATGTCGACAATTCATTCTAAATATAAGTTTAGAGACTCCCTAAGTCACAAAAAAAAAAAAAAACAAAAAAAAACAACACATTTTTAGAAAAAGGTCTCTGTGTATCTGTACATATCTGTTGACATCATAGATCAAAAACGAAAACACCTTTAAATGCAAATTTGTATTTGTGTTTATCTTCCCAGGAGCAAGAAAAACCCCTGCCCCAAAGCATTCTTTACATGAAAATTTTGTCCTCTCAAACATTGCTCTAAATATTTATAAAAATGCCGTATATTAAATATATTTACATAACAAATAAAATCTATATTATGAATTTTTTTAAGATCCCATTATTCTGAATGAATTTTGCTGAATCTTGCGTAACTATAAACTGTAAGAGGCCAACACCTACTAGATAAAGTATATAGATGTCCTTTAAACACATAACTTGTCTTATACGTTTTTTTATGTAGACCTGGCTTCGTTCTTAGTGGTTTCAATTTTAAACTGCGTAACTTTTCTGAAACGGGAAGTCATCTTTCCTATCATCTCCCTTGTTTCACTGCAGGCCATGCAAAGTGAACCGAATTTCAGATGTTTCACATAGAACCAACTAATAAAGTATTAGACTATAACCTTATTCTAGTCTATTCCCTTGTTTCCTTCTACTTATAAGGAGCCAGATAATAAGACCATTTCATATTTGTCTCGATTAGAATGATGTATATAAAATAATAATCTTTTGTAATAAGAATTTAATTTCAGAACAGATAGAAAAAAGTCATATGAATGAAGGACAAGATTTATTTCATAAGGTTAGCGAGCTATTTAGATGTTGCAATTAATATTCTTTCAGTGATAACTAATAAAGAAATCTCGCTCCAAATCTTTTTATACCTATCCTTGGTATTGAATAAAATTGAACAAAAATGGTATCGTGTGGAAAACTTTAGACATTAAAAATTTTGGAAAAACAAAGCGAGAAAAAGAATTTGAAACTCTTAAGGGCTATCCAGCATTGCACGCAAGGAGCGTTTCAAATTTTGTGAAAATTATCTCTAATGATCAGTAATGGAAACCAAATACAGTTTATGAAACTAAATGATTCTTTCCTAATAAAATACCTATAAGCAAAAAATATATCTCATTCACATTACTTTTTCAACACCTCTGCAACAATTTTTTGTTAAAAACTTATTCTATTTACTTCATGCTAATCGAGACAAAATTAGCAGAAATAACTTTAATACTTGCTACCTTGTAATTAGAAGCGAAATAAGGGAGTACCATAGGTTAAAGTGATAATCAAAAGCTGGTTGCTTCGTTTGTTAGGACAGGAGTTGTAAAATTCCTGTATAAGAAAAGTATATGTTTTTCATAGCTGAAACTAGAAACAAGAAATATCTTAAAAACGATCAACTCCACAGGAAAAATGCATATAACATAAATAATGTGTTTTAATGTGCTTCGCATTTTCTGTGTGATAAGCTTTTATCCATCTCTTACAGTTTAGCAGTTATGCAAAATCCACCAAATTCATTCAGAAAAAAGTAGTCTTCAGAGGCTATTCCGAGAACATTCAAGATATACATTTTACTTGTCAGGTAAATATCTTTAATATACGATATTTTAATCAAAATTGTTGCACGTTTTTGAGAAGAACCACAATTTTCGAATAAAGTTCCTTGTAAAGTGTAGTTGGGGTGGGGGAATTTCTTGAAAATCTTCGTGCCACATCCTTAGGAGATAGCAAACTTAATTACCAAGTTTGGTATTTACTGGTCTTCCCATTTTTGAGCCATGCTGTCCAGTCACACTCACGCACACAAGGACCTTTTTCCAAAATGCTTTTTTTTATTCAGGGGGACCCAAAACGTGTATTTCCGGTGAAATCTCGGTATCAAATTTTTGGGTGCATTACTACACTTTCTCTATACACTATAGAACGTGTAGAGGAAGTAAAAATGGACTTTTCAAGAATTCCCCTTAATTTTCACCAAAGGTAATACGAATAACAAAAGTACCCATTCACATCACTTATTATTATTGTACTGTAAACCAATTTCAAAAGATTATATTTCTACTTCATGCTAATCGAAATAAATATTAGCAGAACGGTCCCATTGTCATTCAAATTCGCTTCTCTTTGCATGACCAGGAATATAAAGAAACACGGACGAAGGTGTGTTTGAGAAAAGTTAAAGTATATGAAAATTGAAACTAATAACATGGAATAGCTCGAAAAATGTTAGTTCTGCATAAAAACAAACAAACAAATAAACATAGGACTTAAATTGCGCGTTTTAACGAGATATACACAGAAGTTTTCTCTAAAATTGCTTTTCTGAATTCAGGGTCTTCAAATCCTGTATTTTCAGTAAAATCTTGGTATCAAATTTTTGGCAATAATGCCATATCTCCTCTACCTATATAATATAAGCACTCTGTAGAGAAAGTAAAAAAAATGCATATATGTATATATGTATATAAACATAAACTCTATAATTCGGAAAAATGCACTACGTATATGGAAGAAAATTAGTGTTATTTTGGTATTTCAAGTTTTATAGTTATTTTTAAAATATAATATATATATATATATATATATATATATATATATATATATATATATATATGTTATAGCCTCACAATTTTCTCTACTTATTTTGCAATAAACTAATTTGTTTATCTACTTAATCATATTAAACGAATTAATCATTAATATATCTTCTTGTAGATTGAACGGTAATAAGGCAGAATACTAGAGCAAAGAAATGGTCTAAGCTAGTCGCTAAGTGATGGAATTCAAATTTCGTTCTCCGCGTTTAAGAATGCGGAAAAAGAGAACAAAAATGAAATAAAAACCTAACTTTTCCTACGAGAAAAGGATACGTATTCGAAAATTTAAACCAAAAGCAAGGAATACTCTCTTGGAAATGGTTAGCTCTTCAAACAATGTGTATGGCACTAATACTGTATTTTATTCAGTCCTATATTTTTTATAATTAACATTTTGTTTATCTTTTACTGTTTACCAGTTATCTAGAATGAACAGGACCTCAAAAGGATACCCCCAGAACATTCCATGTATACATTTCATTTGTGACGTAAAACTCTTGAGTTATATTGTGTTTTCAATAAATGTTTTAACAATTCGGTTAGCTTTGCACGGGCAGGAGTAAAACAAGAGAGAAATCAAGCGAAAGAAAACCTCACTTACGATAAAACTATGCATTTTAAAATTAAAGTCGATAACAAGGAATGATTCGGAAATGGTGATCTCCACAAAAAATGTATGACGTAAATTGTGTTTTCACGAGATCTACTTCACGAGATCTAATGTGCATATATGTTGGATGTCAGTTTAAAGCTTTGCGCTGGTTAAATACTTTTCTGTATAACTTTAAAGACCTTTTTTCAGGTGTAATTTTTCTGCTTTTTCACATATTCAAAATCTTCTCCCAGAGAAATAGAGACAGCAGGTCTGAAAATATTCCCCAGAACATATTGATAGAATATTATAATATTGATATACATCTTGGAATTAGTTTTAAACGGTAATTCGTATAATAATAGCTTCACTGTAGGAAAATTTCAATCAAATCGTTACCAAAGTATTAAGGAACGTAATATATAAAACTGATTACTTGTAAAACCATAACTAATGTGCATGTTATTCAGTGTCTGTGGTGAGAGATAACATGTTGATTTTACCCCATTAAATAGAATACATTAACTAATACATCCAGATCGGAAAGACTAAATGAAACTTGGAATTATCATTTGCTTTCTTGCCAGTTAGGACTGTACAAAATATTAGGGCTCTAGCTTTAAGGGGAGTGGGAAGTGTGAGCATTACTTGGACAAGATATGTCAATTTCTCTGGCTGTAATTTATAGATCAATCTAAGAAAACTCCTGTATAATCTGGATATATGCGCTTGTGTCTTTAAATTTTTATGCTCATATATTTTTTAGTTTATCTGAAAACACTTTTTAAACTTCAAAAAATCATTTGCTAAGTAAAAGGCAAAAAAAAAAAAAAATGGACATTTTTATGTTCCCTTTTCTTAGAAACCAGTAGTAGCAGAACGCTGTAACGTTTACTACATATAAAGACGTTTTACCTGATACCACTGAACTAGAGGAATTAATCTGTGATATTTCTGATTTGAAAAATGTTATTGTCTGCAACAAAATTTATACCTAAACTGTTAAAGCAATATCCACAAATTTTAAAAAATGCATTACGCTTAAAAATATAACTCTAGTACAGTGTATGTAACAGATCATCTCACTTAAGTGTGTAAATTTTAAGCCATGTAGCTTTTATAGTTTTTAAGAAAAAGGAACATATGTTAAAAAAAAACAACAATTTTTTATATAATCGCAGTTGAAGATAATGGCAGTTAGCTGCAAGGAGATATGAACGATTGTAGAATTTCATATTCTCCAGCAGCAATTTTTAAATGAATTATATCTGCCAACTCTCACGGTCTGTTTACAGTAATTCCGAGTAATACATGAAGAAGAGAAACCTGCAAGTCATTAAGTCCGAGTCAAGTTATTGGTGCATATTATTAATTCATTTTAAACTTGAAATTCACCAAAGTATGGGTAAATGCTATTGGTCAAAACCAAATTTCGGATGTTAGTCAATTTTCACCAAGGTGTCCCCTTAACCCAGCAAGGTGATTCTCGCCTAAAAATGTGTTAACAGTAAAATGGTTAAATAATCGGTAAACCATATATATTTTGAGTAAGAAAGAACCATATTTTTTCCGTTCAAAGCAGAAAATGCAATGTTTTGTCATTTTAGACTACCCACTTCCCTTAATTCTTTAGGAAAGCAGTTTTATCAATTTTGTTTCCCTTAAGAAAGTGTTATTGTTGTTGGATTTCCCTCGTTCTCAAGGCACTATATGCTATTCTAAAACATATTTTAAATCAATAGTGTCCTGTGTGTTTATAACCACAACCAGAGGTTCGCATACTTGAATAGCTTATCCATAAAACTACATAAAAATATTACAGTGACATTAGCACACAACAATAAAGTGGTAGTCGGCCTGGGTAGCGTGGTGGTAGCATGTCTGCCTCACGTTCAAAAGGTCGTGAGTTCGAATCTCGTTTACGGTGAGTTACCCGGGTAAGGTTTTTTTCGGGGTTTTTCCTTATCCTGAAAAGACGATTGTCGAGTAACTTTAAGCTCCATAGACCCCGAGATCATTTGAGCATCATATCATCAATTTCATTCATCGTCCGATATGACCAAACCACAAAAAAAAAAAAAGAAAAAAAGTGGGAATTAAACAGATTATGGTCATCCTAAAACCTAATGTGAAATTCAAAATAAAAAAGTCTGTCTTACACTCACGTGACTTTCTGTAGCTGCTCTACAAACAGACTTTCTTACCACATGTTACTCTTCTTTCTACACCATACTACAGATAAAGATTAGCAGAATGTTCATACTACTTAATTCCTTTACTAAAGTAATAGCCAATTGTTTTAAAAGCTGTCGTTATGCGATTGCCATTGAAAACAGCTTTTTTTGCTTGGCCAGGGGCCAGGAGTAGAAGAAAGGAAAAACGAACAATTCCTGTTAGAGAAAAGTATAAGTACTTTAGAATTGAAACCAACAACAAGCAATATCTCAAGCGGTTACCTTCACAACAAAAACGTAAAGAACATAAATTGTGTGTTTTGGCGAGATCTTTTTTTTGTAGCTTAGCTTCCTTTAACCTGGTTGGCCATATTGGACGATGAATACAATTGGTGAAATGATGCTCAAATGATCTCGGGTCCATGGAGCTTAAAGTTACTCGACTTTCATCTTCTCAGGATAAGGGAAAACCCCGAAAAACCTTTATCCGGGTAACTCTACCTAAGCGAGATTCGAACTCACGACCTTTTACATGTAAAGCAGACACGCTACCAGCACACTACCCACGTGGGCTACATTTTTTGTGTATATTAAATTTTTGTCTAGCTCTTACAGTTTAGCAGTTAAGCAAAATTCGAAAAAAATCATCCACAATAGAGATTTTCACAGGTTATTTCCAGAAATAATAAAGATGTAAATATCTTTAATATACAGTATTTTAATCAAAATCGTTTGAGCCATTTTTTCGAAAATAACATTCTTCGAAAATTTGTCCATGTAAGGGGTAGTTTCTGTTGGGATTATTTTCTTAAATCGTCGTTTCGCATCCTTGGAAAATACCAATCCTAAATACAAAGCTTGACATTGAAAGGAATGCTCGTTTTTGAGCTATGCTGTACACACACGGACTTTTTTCTAAAACTGTTCTTTTTTGGACTCGGGGGACCCTAAAATATATATTTCCGGTTAAATCTCGACATCGAATTTTTGGGTGGAATACAATACTTTCTCTATCCATATGTACGTTATACATGCGCGCTATACAAAGAAAAATCGGATGTGATCCATTCGTATGACTCTCTGCAACAAATTATGTTAAAAAGCTTATTATTCTATATGCTTCATGTTACTTGAGAAAACATTAGCAGAAATGGTCTCATTACTTGCTTCCTTGTAAGTAGAAGAGAAATAAGGGAGTACCATAGGTTAAAGTGATAGTCAAAAGCTGGTTGCTAAGTGACTGAAGTTCCTTTGTTTGTATGAACAGCAATTGACAAATTCCCAATGAGAGCAGTTAAGGATTTTAAATCTGAAATCAACAACAAGGAATATCTAAAAAGCTGTCAACTCCACGAAAAAATGTGTAAAACATAAATGGTGTGTTTTAACGACCTCGTAATGTTTTGTTAAGGAAGTATTTGTGTATCTCTTACGGTTTACCACTTATGCAAAATTCTGCAAAAGTAATGCACAATAGTCATCCAGAAAAACCAAGATAAATTTTTATTTCTCATCTAAATATGTTTTATATGCGATATTTCGTTAGAGCCATCTTCTCGCATCTTTGGGAGATGCCTAACTTATATACCGAGTTTGGTATTTAAGGGATTTTCGTTTTTGAGCTATACTGTCATCCCACCCATTCACAGATACAAACACGACAGTTTCTACAAACGGTTTCTTAGTTTCTCTAAGCGTACTATGTATATAGTGTTTAGAGAAAGTATTGTATTGCACCCAAAAATTCGAACCGAGATTTCACCGGAAATACATGTTTAGGGACTACCTGAATCCAAAAAAATAAGATTTCTGGAAAAAGGTCACTGTGTGTTGAGGGGGGGGGTATTGATATTTAATTTTGGTGTCTTCCAAGGCTGCAACGAAGATTTTCAAGAAAATCCCCCACCCCCAACTATCCTTTACATTAAATTTTGTTCGAAAATTTTGATTCTCTCAAAACTCATTAACGATTTTGATTAAAATCTTGTAAATTAGAGTTAATTACCTGACAAATAAAATGTATATCTTGAATTTTCTGGGAATTTCCTCTAAACACAACTTTATTTTGGATGAATTTTACGGAATTTTGCCTAACTGCTAAGCCTAAAGAAATGGACAAAAACTTACCTCAAAAAACATGTAGAGCAAAACACACAATTTATATTATATAGGTTTTTTTTTCGTGGAGTTGAACCTTTTTACATATTCCTTGATATTCCTTGTTTTCGGTTTCAACTTTGAAAAACTTGTACTTTTCTCATACAGGAATTTGTTAACTCCTGTCCATAGAAAGGAACTTCAGTCACATAGTAACCAGGTTTTGACTATCACTTTAAACTATGGTATTCCTTATTTTGCTTCTATGTACTTACAAGGAAGCAAGTAATAAGACTTTCTATTAATTTATTCTCGATTAGCATGGAGTAAATAAAAGCATAAGTTTTTTAACAATAAGTTGTTATAGAGATGTAGAGAAAGTCATGTGAATGGAACATATAAGAGTTTTTTTAATTTAGGGTTCCAAAATATGTATTTCCGGTGAAATTTCGGTATTGAATTTTTGGGTGCAATACAATACCGTCTCTGTACACTCTGTATATAGCACTTGTAGAGAAAGTAGAAATCGCGGAGAAGAGTCTAATACAAAGTAATTTAGTGTAACTAGAATAATACAATTAGAAATTGTTCGAGGGTCACTTCAGAAGTAGAATTGCAAACAAAGAGTTGTGGCAAGCCAAAGTAGATTTTCCTAACATAAGATTGAAATTTAGATAGCCACATATGCAAGTCTGAGCGTCTTTACTTTCTCTAGCCCGTATCTACAACATACATACATACTGGATAGAGTTGTATTGTGTTCTACCCCAAATATTCGATGTCGATGTTTCACCGAAAATATATGCTTCGAGGTCTCCGGAGTCCGAAAACGCAATTTTAGAAAAAGTCCATGCATGTGTGCCTGTATGTCTTTAGACAACATAGTTAAAAACTTGGTGTTTAAATTGAGTATCTTCCAAGTATGTCCAGTCACTCCCGACTCACTACAACGAACTACATGCGACTTACAATTCTTCCTCCTTTAATAGCTAAAAAATTACAGTTCTGGAAGCTTGTGGACCAATCTCGAGTGTGCCAGAGGTGTAGTATTCCAAGATTTTAAGAAAAACCCTCCCACCGTTAACTACCATTTACAAGGAACATATTTCGAAAATTTTGATTTTCTCAAAAATGACCAACGATTTTGATTAAAATATAAAATATATGTAAAAAGATATTAAATATATTAAAGATTATCGCACTACAAATAAAATGTATATTTCAAGTTCTTCATTGTGTATTTTAATGTTCTGAGAGAAGGCTCTGAAGAGCTTTTGTTCTGGTTTAGTTTTGCAGAACTTTGTGTTACTATTAAACCATAAAAAATAGACAACAACCTTTATAGATCCCGTTAAAATTCATAATTTGTCATATACGTTTTTCCTGTAGAGTTGACCGTTTTCGAAATAGTAATTGTTATTGGTTTCAGTTTTAAACTAATTAACCTCACTCAAACGGGGCCATGCAAAGCCTCAATTGTTTCACATAGCGACTTATCGCTTTTGCCTTATTCCTTTCTACTTATAAGGAAGCAAGTGATAAGAACAAGTCTGCTAATATTTATCTAGATTAGCATGACGTAGAGAAAAGAACAATCTTTTGAAAGAACAGCTAAAGGAAGATATGTGAATGGAACACACTAGTTTTTTTTTTTTTTTTTATTATTAATACCAGCTTCAAAATTCAGAAATTTGAACAGGATTTTCCCGCTCTAGGCATTGAACTATTGTGACAATATGCCGGAATGATATTCAATTCTCCAAACAATTCATTTGTTTTTTACCCGGTCAACCAACCGGTGTCTACCTTCAGAGAACACCTTAATGGCGATTTAAATTTGTAAGTACTGAGTATCCGGGTAAATTATTATTAGTTGTGCCAAGTATCAAGCTATTCTATTATAAAGATAATGCTCCAATAACTTGTATTGTCAGCTCTGTAAATGTATTTATGACAGATGCAGCTACGCCATTATGTAGGCTGAATCTTGTCAGAGCATTTCCTTGCTATGATTTCCTATGACTTTAAAGTCGTGGATAGGGGGCAGAGAGAACGCCTTGAAAGACTGCATCAAGCATTTGAGAATCTTTTTACCCTTCGCATTTCCCATTTATTTATGGTATGCAGCGTTTAGAAGAAGGGATTCCCTCGTAGATGAAGACCGAGCCACAATAGATGAAAATTTGGTGAAAGACGAGCATATATTGCGGGAATATCATCGTTGTACAAATTATCAGATCGAAAAGTTCTAAATATTGGATTGGCAACATTGAAAAAATCCTGAAAGGAAAACTTGATGTCAGGAAGCTCTATAATCGCTGGATCCCCGACCACCTCAGAAATAAGAAGAAACAAGCACATGTACAATGATGCCAGGAAATTATTGTAAAATGTAATAGAAGAAGATCCAAAAACACTTAATATTGTAACAGGTAATGAAAACTGAATTTACCAATGTGATCCAAAAATTAAACGGCAGTCATCGGTCTGGGTCTTCCCAGGAGATTCCCCCATCAAAAGTGAAGTTGAGCGAGAAATGTTGGCAAGAAGATTATCTGATAATTGTAATTGTTTTGTTACAGAAACCGTGTGTAGGACAGGCGTTGGATAGATAGAAAATGCGTGTCAGTTGAGAAATTCAATGCCATGCCGGCATGTTGCCATGGTAGATCAGTGGTAGAGCAACCGGCTAAAGACCAGGAAATCCGTGGTTCAAATTCCGACTATGGCATTGAATTTTTCAGTCTGACTATTATCTATCCAATAAGATTATCTGTCCCTTCTTCTCAGCAATATTCTCACGATTCTATTTGAGGATCGAAGATTGTTAATGTCAGATGGAACAGCATATGTCTGCCATGAGTGTTTAATGAACCAGAAAAAAACATCCTGAAAGTCTTCAAGTTGAATCCTTGGAAGATACTTCAGATAAATGCCAAGTTTGTTTTTAACGGTCTTTTCCTTTTTGAGATATGCTGTCCACAACTCTCTCTCTCTCTCTCTCTCTCTCTCTCTCTCTATCTCTCTCTCTCTCTCTCTCTCTCTCACACACACACACACATACACATAATATACTCTTTTTCTAAAAATACTTTTTTCGAGAGGTCCTCTGTAAGTTTACACATGTGCTGTCGGAAGATCCTTTGCCGTCGGAGCCGGGTATTATTACGTCTGAGTTAATGTGTGACATGCGGTTGCGACGGTTTTAGGAAATTTCCAACCATGTGATCAACAGGTATAAAAAGGGATACGAAGTTCTGCCTAGAGCTACGTTTGGACGGGAAATTAGTAGTGACCCTCGTAATATATATTAACATTTGAATAATAATACCCAAATTTAATGAAAAAATTTAAAAGAATATAAGGAAAGAATTTAGTTTGACACTTATTTTGTAAATAAACAACATAAGTCGTGAGGATTGTAATAATGGACGATAAGAAAATACGAAAAATTAACTCAAAAATCAAAATGTTAAAATAAATTTGAATATAACGGCATGGTAAACCAAGACTTAAAATATTGTTAGTGTGCTAAAGACGTGGAAATAAAAAACCTAAAGTGCTCCATTCTCATGAAGTTTTCAAGCTCTTCCGCAAACAATTTTTTCCAAGGAGAGTTTATTCCTTCACCATCATGCTAATCGTGTTAAGCGTTAACAGAAATGGTCTTATTACTTGCTTTCTTGTAGGTAAAAGAGAAATAAGAGAGTAAACTAGATTAAAACGATAGTCAAATCTTTATAAATCCGGTTCTCTTAGTTGGGCTAGAGATAAAACAAACCAGAGACGAAAAGAAAGTTGACTCCCCGTTTGAGAAAAGAAATACCTTAAAACTGAAACCAATACCATGGAATATCTTGGAGTCGGTTAGCTTTACAAAAAAGAAATACAAAAGAAAACAAAGAAGAAAAAACAGCAACGCTTTGTTGATTTCAGAGGACCCTAAGACACGTATTTTCGGTGGAATCTCGCAATAGAATTTTTCGGTGAAATACAGTATACTCTATCTAGTATATAACTATATACATTGTACATAAACGCTAAAGAAAGAAAAAAAAGCTGTAGAGGGAAGCCAATGATTGTTTTGAAAAAGGTCTGTGTGTACGAGAGTCAGTAGCTATATATTTTTTTAGAAGCATAGCTCAAAAACAATTTGATTGAATACAAAACTGATATTTTAGTTCAGTATCTTCACCATAGATTCCCCACGAACGTTTGCAATGAAATCACCTCACCCCAATGTAATGTTCGATGTCATTACAAATGTCTTTAATATTTAGATTATTATATATTTGAAGCATTTACAATACAAATAAAATGTATTTCTTGATATTTCATGGATTTGTCTTCATTTGGAAGGAATTTTCAATAATCTTGAATATAGTAAATGTTAAGGGATGTTGAAAACCTGTTGCACAAAACACAAGCCATTTTGTATAAACATAATTGTGTGAATGGTTGAGTAAAAGATCATTCTTTCAAAGTCCTTTCGATGTTCACACATTTCTAACGATTGTATGTAAAGAGCACGGAATTTTAAGGGCAGTGTAGCATCAACTTCTTAAATATTTGACTATCCTTATTGCGTTACTTTCTCTAGCACGTATGTATACACAATGTACATAGTAGTTACAAAAGGTATTATATTCCACCCAAAAAATTCGATACTGGGATTTCACCTGAAATACATGTTTTGAGGTCCACTAACTACAAAAAAGGATTTTTAGAAAAAGTTCCGTGTCTGTTTAGGAGCAGCATAATCCAAAATACTAAATTTGGTGTTTAAGTTCGGTATCTTCAAAACTGTGGCACAAAGATTAAAAAATATCCATAAAAATTTGACATTATATGGAAAATTTTGATTTTCTCAAAATAGTTAACAATTTTGTTTAAGTTATTGCATATTAAGCATATTTACATGACAAATAAAATGTATATCTCGAATTTCCGGGGAATAGTCTCTGAAGATCTCTTCATTCTGGGTAACTTGCAAATTGGTAAACCGTAAGTGATAGACAAGAAATTAACACATAAAAAAATGTAGAACTAATTTAAACACACACTTTGTTCTTTACTATTTTATTGTGAAGGTAACCGTTTCCAAGATATTTCCTTGATATTATTTCATACAATCTAAGAATCAGCTAGAAACACAATTTAATTGCGCAAAAAGGAATCTGATGCACGACTCTCTGTGCCTGTTCTGCAACCATTTTTTCCGTACAAAAGATCATTATTTTATCTACGTCATGCTACTCGTGATAAACATTAGCAGATGTCGTCCTATAACTTGCTTCTAGAAGGGAAATACGAGAATAAATACACTAGGCTAAAGCGATATTCAAATGACGAGGAAGAGAGAAAATTAATTTGATTTCACGCTTGAGAAAAGCTTAAGTAGTTTAAAATCGAAACCACTAACAAGGAATATCTCGGAAACGTTTACTCTACAAAAATGTATATGATAAATTGTGAGCTTTAATGAAATATACCTCTTTTGTGTAGTAAGATTTTTCTCTGTCTCTCACTTTATACGACTTATAAAAAATCTTATGTATTCTATTCACATGACTTTCTCTTCATCTCTGCAACAAATTATTATAGAAATGCTTATGCTTCTATTTACCTCAGGCTAATTGAGACAAAATTAGCAGAAATAGTCTTATTACCTGCTTCCTTGTAAGAAGAAGCGAAGTAAGGAAGCACCATAGGTTAAAGTGATTGTCAAAAGCTCGTTGCTATGTGACTGAAGTTTCTTTGTTTGTATGGACAGGAGTTGACAAATTCCTGTATGAGAAAAGTATAAATGTTTAAAGCTGAAACCAAAAACAAGGGATACCTCAAAAACGATCAACTCCATGAAAAAAATAATATACATATATATAACATAAATTGTGTGTCTTAACGTGCTCTACATTTTTGTGTGGTAAGTTTTGTGTCCATCTGTTATGGTTTAGCAGTTATGCAACATTTCACAAAATTCATCCAGAATAAAGTAGTCTTCAGAGGCTATTCACAGAAACTTCAAAATATACATTTTATTAATCAGGTAAATATATTTAATTTACGATATTCTAGTCAAATTGGTTAGAGCCATTTTTGAGAAAATCAAAATTTTGGAAAAATGTTCCATGTAAAGAATAGTTTGGGGTGGGGGATTTTCCTCAATCTCCGTGTTGCATCTCTGGAAGATACCAAACTTAAATACCAAGCTTGGTTTTTTACCGACTTTTCGTTTTTGGGTTATCGTGTTCAAACACACATACACACACACACATACACACACACACACACACACACCACGGAGCTTTTTCTGAAAGTGATTTTTTATTTATTTATTTTTTTTTTTTGGATACAGGGGACCCTAAAACATATATTTTCCGTGAAATCTCGGTATCGAATTTTTGGGTGGAGTTCAATGCCTTCTCTATACACTATGTACATAGTACGTGTAGGGAAAGTAAAATGGTCATCCAAAATAAAGAGGTCCGGAGGCTACTCCCAGAAAATTCAAGTCGTTTGTCATGAAAATAATTTAAACATATAGCATTTTAATCAAAATGGTTAGAGGAATTTTTGAGAAAGTCAAAAATCTTCCATGTAAAGGGTTGAAACTCTTCGGTCGCGTCCTTGAAAGATATGGAACTTTATATATAATGTTTGGTATTATACCCACTTTTCGTTTTTGAGCTATACTGCTTCTACACACACACACACACACACACACACACACATTCACACACACTGACATGTTTCAAAATTATATTTTTTTCAAATCAGGGGATCTTAAAACATGTATTTCTGATGAATATAATAACATGATTTCCGGTGAATACATGTTGAGTGGAATACAATACATCTCTTAACTATGTATATTGTACATACGTGTTACAGAAAGTAAAACTGTGCTCTATAAGAGACACTTCAGGCAACAGGAGAGGTGACGAGGGATATCCCCTGCCCTCCTTTCTGCCGAGAAATACAAATACCTTACTTTGCAATAGCAACGTACAGCCTGTACTCCAGTGCTAATGATCTTTAATAATGGACAAAGTGCAAGGAAAAGAAAGGTTAGCTATTCAAAATCATTATAAAGAACTTTAAAATAAAATTGACCGGGATCAGAAAATATGGCCGCTACGCCACTAGCGATGGGAAGAAGGATGAAAAAATGTCAATGGAGACGAAGTGCAGGGACAGGACAGGAAATTAAAAGAAATCTAATCGCCTATTAAGAATCCTATATGAGCTACGATGATTGTGTATTTAAAGCCTTTGTATCAACTTGACGTAAACATATTAATCTAACTTATTATTCTTATTAATCTAATACATCATCAAAATAAATTAATTAATAAAACAATTTGTGATAAATATCCAAATATCCGTAATAATCCACATCCTCCTAATTGAAGAAAACCTCAGGGTAAACCAGCAATAAGCCCCAAGGAACTGGTAGGCCGGCCATGGGAAGCGAACCCGCGACCTTAGGAATGTGGGCCACAGATGAAACCACCCCGCTCGATGATAAATATTAAACTTGTATTTCAGTTTAAATTCCTCCATGAATGCTATACGAACATTTTAAAAAAGAAATTGCCCCAATTCAAAGGTGTCGTATACATATATATTTTTACTTTCTCTATACGTACTATGTACATAAGAGTATACAGAAGGTATTGTAAGCACCCGAAATTTCGATACCGAGGTTTCACGGGAAATGTGTTTTTGGTCCCCCTGAATCTAAAAAAAAAAAAAAAATTTAGAGAAATGTCCGTGTGTGTGTGTGTGTGTGTGTGTGTGTGTGTGTGTGTGTGTGTGTGTTTTGGAAGCATAGTTCAAAAACGGAAAGACTCTTGAAAACCAAACTTGGTATTTAGGTTTGATATCTTCCAAGAATGCGACGCGAAGATTTTCAAGAAAGCCCCCGCACTCACAATCACGCTTTACTTGAATTTTTTTTCGAAAATTTTGACTTTCACAAAAATTGTGCTAACGATTTTGATTTAAATATCGTATATTAAAGACATTTACCTCACAAATAAAATGAATATCTTGAACTTTCTGGAAATATCCTCTGATGAATTTTACGAAATTTTGCATAACTGCTAAACCATAGGAAATGGACCACACAAAAAAATTAGAGCACGTTAAAACGCACAATTTATGTGATATACATTTTTTTCGTGGAGTTGATCGCTTTTAAGATATTGCTTGTTATTGGATTCAGTTCTGAAAAACATAATTTTCTCATACAGGAATCTGTCAACTCGTATCCGTACAAACAAAGGAACTTCAGTCGCATAGCAACCAGTTTTTGGCTACCATTTTAACCTATGGTACTCCCTTATTTCTCTTCTACTTACAAGGAAGCAAGTAATAAGCCTCTTTCTGCTAATATTTTCTCGATTAGCATGAAGTAAATGGAAGCCTTTAAACAACGATTTGCTGCAGAGATGTAAAGAAAGTCATGTGAATGGAACGCATCAGATTTTTTTTTGCCTAAAAATGCTTCCAAATAGTTTTTACTGAAACGCAATGCGTTTAAGAGAAATTAAATTATATTATTAGTTTTCTGGTAATCTGCTGTAAATTTCTCTTCACTCTGAATAGTTATTTGTAACTGACAAACTCTAAGAAATAAACACAATTTTTCCACACTCAAAACATAGTTCTCGTTAAAGCCCACAATTTATAGAACCATTTTTTTGTGGAATTGACAATTCAAAAGATATTCTTTGTTATTGGTTTGAATCTTAAAATATTTCAACTTTTCACAATGTTAATTCTTGTCTTTTTTACTTTTTCTAGCACGAACGTATAATGTAGAGCTTAGATAAGGAAGATATTGTATTCCACCCAAACATTCGGTACCGAGATTTCACCAGAAGTACATGCTTTGAGACCTACTGAATACAAAAAAGTAGTTTTAGAAAAATACCATGTGTGTGTGTGTGTGTGTGTGTGTGTGTGTGTGTGAGCAGCATCATTTAATAACGGAAAGTCGGTTATATACCAAACTGTGTATTTAAGTCGCGTATCTTCTAAGGACGTGGCACGGTGGTTTTCAAGAAAATCCGCCTACCCTAACAATGCTTTACACGAAACATTTTTTAAAAAAGTTGGATTTTTCCAAAAATGGCTCTAACGATTTTGATGAATATGTCTATGTTGAACACATTTTACATGCAAATAAAATGTATACTCTAAAATTCTTAGAAATTGCCGCTGAAGTCCTATTCATTCTGAATGACTTTTACATTACTGGCAAACTACATGAAAAATATAGATCTCCTTAAAAAAAACACACAAATTTATGTCACATACATGTGTTTTTGTTTTTTTGTTTTTTGTTAATACAGCCGACTTTCTGAGATATTCCGTCTTTTGAGTTTCAATTTTTAAATAGTTCTCATATGGGAGGCCTCATCTGTTCCACATCTGTTTTGTTTTACTCCTGGCCGTGCCGAGGAAACCGAATTTTAATTCTTTCACATAGCGAGCCTTTAAAAGACACTTCTATTGCTTTAGCTTTGTATATTCCCTTATTTCTTTTTTACTTTCAGGGAAGTAAGCAATAAGGCCATTTCTGTTAGTATTTATCTCGATTAGCATGATAACGTTCTTTAACCTGGTTGGTCATATTGGACGACGAATGAAATAAGTGTCATGGTACTCAATGGTACTGGAGTCCATGGAGTTTTAAGATTTCGCTTTCTCAGGATTAGGGAAAACCCCGAAAAAGACCTTACCCGGGTAACGCACTCTAAACGAGATTTGAACTCGCGACCTGTTGAATATGAGGCAGACACGCTACTCCCACACTACTCAGGCGGGCTAAATAACGTTTCCTAGAATAGTTTGTTTGCATGACAGGTGGAGAAAGTGATGTGAATGGGACACATCAGATTGACTTGCTTTCTTTCTATGAAAATGGACAATTCGCGGAATTTCAAAGGCATCAAATATCGACTATTTTTATACAAAAATCTAAGTACAAGCTACTGTGTCCTAAAACGAAAAGTAGAAAGGTCAGTGTATCACAATTTAAAAAAACGCTATCCCCCCGATAGCGTTTATAAGAATGGATTGTAGAAGAGTGAGTGGGGTAATTCAAATGAATGCAATACGTCACAATTGTGACTGTCTGCGAAGACTACTTAACATAATCGCATGCCGGGTGCGTATCAACAATAACAAACATTGTTTATTTACAAACATTGAGTAGCTGCAAACGCTGGTCGTGGCAACCAACTTCCTGGTCTACAGGTGTGCGTGACTTTACAGGCTTACGTTTTGTTGTAAACGTGACCTTTCTATATTAAAGGTGACGTTTCCATTCATTTCAAGCGAGTTTCCTTTTCACGCGACAATGTGTAGCATTTTTCAACTTAACGGGATGGCTCAAGCGTTAACGTCCGCGCCCAGAGTTTGGTGGCGGTCCTGGGTTCAGTCCCGATGACCGCCCACTTTCTTCCATGGATTTTTCGTGATTTTCCCGAATCGGCAAGGCAATGTTAAGGAAGTTCATCTTCTACCACGACTTTCCTGTCCATTTCTTGTATGTGCCCATCGCCTCCAGGTCATGTGTTTCAGGGTTGAAGGACCAGGCAGGTTACGGCTGCTCGGTGACTATTCTTTGTAGACTTTTTTCAAAGCGTCGTTGCGGAGCAGGTTTTGGGAGATTTCGGGTGGCGTCCTTTCGGGGCATCCTCGGAAGCTCGGGGATTGTGCGCCGCGTCGATATACTACCCACAGTTTTGGCCATCGTCACCCGGAACTCTTATCCATTCTGCCATCTCCTCTCATCCATCTCTCCCAGGAGTAAGTTTTAAAGGAGCATATGGTCTACGTGCGGCGTTCTGCCCCTGTGAATGGGTCCCATCGCGTTCCTCCAATCCTATATAGTGTTTTTCAACTCTCCATAAACTTTGACGTAGGTATTAAAAATCGTACGTAGGTATGTAAAGGTCAGTTAAGTATGAGTGTAATTTTTTTTAATATATTTACAGACCATTGCTCTGATTTGGGCCAAACAACTTGGTGCAGCTATCTTTTTTCACAGGGTGAAGAGCACTGTCTAGCTTAAAATTCGAAATTCTTTACCATTTCACAGGATTAATTGTTTAATTTAATGGTAAGACTACCAAAGCCGGCAATATCGTCTGTATTTTTCTTGACGACAGTGGTGATAGTTCGAATAACAATTTGTATATTAGTTTTAGCCTTCCTTCTGTCTTTTGTGTGTATTATTAGGAAAATCCATTAATAATTTTATTACTTGCTGGTTACCTACTTAAACTGGTTATTATTACATCCCAATTGAGATGTTCTCTATAAACAACCACAAAGCAACCGTAATATAACAACCTGGAAGTCACTCAATTGCATACATGAGAAAAAATATTATTCAAATTGTGGTATATGTGGTTATTAAGGTGCTTTTGCATACTCATTAAGTAACAGTTTACAGTGGTTTCACAGCTAAAATAACGCATTTCAGAAGTGAAAGTAGTCCCTAAACTAGAAACATTACATATTTTAATAATAAAACATTAAATAATTAATGTTTCTGCACGCAGAAACCACGTTACTATAATATGTTTTGTGGTCTATTAATTTTAAAGGTCCAAGGAAAGGATAGTTTAGCAAGTAAAAGTAATAGATTTTTATATATTTATTTCAAAGGAATGGAAAAGTATATATTCATTATATAGTGCATTTAGGAAGTAACGCAGATATAATTCAAAATCTTCTCGGGCTTCTAGCCAGGTTCTTATTTTAAATTCCTTTGCGGGAAAGACATTTACCAGGCAATTAGGAAACATCAAAACCTACGCGAAAAGAAAGGTAAATTACTCAGCTCCTTGGCGTTCTTACCCAGGTGCCGAGACAAAGAAATTACGCCAAGTTTGTGAGACTTCGTTACCCAGTGAAAAATGCCTCAACATCTAAAATACTTAGACGCGCCAGCTTAGCCCTGGTAAGGGAACGAATCAAGCATACCCGTCATGAACTGTCTATCGTTGATCAGAAGTTACTGGAATCCGCAATGCTACCCTACTGCGTTGCACTAAGCGGCAAATTAAGAAATTTGCAAGTCTATCTAAACAAAATGAACCTGTACCACAATTGGACACCGATCGTATCATCTACAACCTTACCAATCTCCAGCTAGACGAACCTACCACCTCCGTTCTAGCTAAAGGGCTCAACTTCGCTCCCACGCCTAGGCAAATATCAGTGGCAGACACCATCAGTTCTATTGAAGCCGCCATTTGTCAACTTCCATCAGCAAGTGCAGAAGAAATGCGCCATGAGGTAGCAAGAGCTTACAAAAAAGGCAACCCTACCTACTTCAAACATCAGCCGAGAAGAAAGTAAAGCCATAATATCGGGGGAGGAGCAGATGGGTGTGAGGAATCGCGCCGAGATGACGAAGAAAGGTCGCCGTAAGAAGAAGAGTACCGCCGCAACCTCACCGTCATCCACACCTGAACCGGGTGAGTCGCCGCCGCCTTCACCGAGGAACGGCATCGCGTTTTGGACGGTTTCCCCGGCTTTAGCTCCCGCTCTTGCCGGGCAACCGCCAACGTAAATGCCGGTCACCGCTGCCTCAAGCACCCGGCAACTGCTTCCGCAGTTGCCGGCCTCAGCGCCGCCTTCACTACCGTCCACCGCCGCATTCTCAGAACCCGAAAGGACTCCGACGCCGACGCTGCCTTCGGCAGCAACTCCAGCTCCTGCTCCAACTCCATCATCCCAGACACCGCAGCACACACAAACTCTGGCAACAAGCGGAAGTGTCACACACTCCACTTCCAAACCGGATGCCACCACCGCCTCGCCGAAATTGGAGCCCTTGCCGTTTGCCGGACTACTGCGAACCACCTTGCTCAACTCAGCCGCCGCAGCCCAGCCAACCTGTGCTTCCTGCGAGGCACAGCGCGGTGATCCGGGGAGTTCCGCGGGACCTCCCCCACCGCTTCATCACCGCAACAGCTCGCCACCAGTGGCCCTCAGTGATACGGACTTCCCGCATCACTAGTTCGAGGGGTCCAACACCATTGGTGCGCCTCGAATTCGCCGACGCAGTAGACTACACTGCAGCCTTGGCTGACGGTCTGCTCATCTGTGGGCGCCGTCACACAGTTGAGGCTAGCAGAGGTAGTCGCCAGCTCCCATGTCGCCACTGCTGTGCATTCGGCCACACCGCCGATGCTTGCAGTGCTGCACCGCGCTGCCACTACTGTGGCTACCGCAGCCTCACTGCCGAATGCACAGCCCATGATCTTCGTCGCCGCTGCAGGTACTGCGCGACGTGTGATGGCTTCGGCCATTTCACGGGGCAAGCGCAGTGCCCGCTCCACCCAAGCAGACGCCGACCTCCACACCCAAGCCCAGTCAACGCCGCATCACCTTCAGCAGCCACTACAATTTCACCAGCCATCACCAACACTCCACCGCAACTAGCAACAACAGCGCCATCTGACAGCTCCATGAAGGATGCCGTGCAGGACCTTCATTCCGAGGTTCTGCACATCAGCGCCCGATTGGCTCTACTGGAGGAGGCGCTGACTGCCATCACCGAGACACAAAGTACAACACCACGCAGACTACACGACATTGAGGCCGGAATCCAGGACCTACAGCAGATGACCACCGCAACAGCAAATGCACTATGGACCTTCACCACCAACTACAGTTCACAACTCAACGCAGCAGCCATTCAAAAATCCCTGGACGAAGGCCTCTCTAGACTGACCACCACACTAAACACCAAACTTCTGACCGGCACAACTGACACCAAACACAGCACACACACCCACAAACAGACTACAGACATCAACATCCAGACTGCACTGACATTCTCCCCCTTTATCACCCCAACACTTACAGAACTTCTTACACCACTTGACCACAGGACTCCAGCACAAACCAACGACCTGGACCAACCAGACGAAAATTTCCCTCCCTTAGGACACACACACAATGACAAGCCTTTATCAAGGTCAAAAAAGAAAAACACAAAATAGTAACAAATAAAGAAACACCCACAACTCCCTTCAGACCTTCCTTAACTCCCCGGGTGGCAGACAGGGCCTCAGTCATGTCTGTCACCCGGAACCTCCTTTCCACTTCTGCTGAGCTGCCGCTTAGTTCGGCCAGCAGTAAGCTCCCGCACTATGGAGGGTGCTCAGCGGAACCTCACCATCCCGGATCATCTCCTTTGAACTCGTAACATCCTTCCCATTCCCGCACTTCACCTAATGGCGAAATAAGCCATTCTTTCTACCTTCCAATTCTCTCTCTGTCTCCCCTTTCAAAAAAAAAAAAAAAAAAAAAAACATAATATCACGCGAACCAATCAAATGTTAGCTTCATCCCAGATCTTATAAATACCAGTGTCCGCAAGCTCAAACCATCAGTTCACCCTGAAGACGAGGAAGATGCTCTTCTTCGAAACGTTGGTGTCAGGCCAAGTTTTTACCTGGCTAGAAGCCCGAGAAGATTTTGAATTAATACGTCGCCAGGAAAGCTTCAGTTCTTATTTTAACGCAGATATAGTTATCCACTTCGAAGGTTCTAGAAGTCAGTTTTATAATAGTTCTGTAATGCATTAATTTTAAGCTGCAATTATTTACTGTTTTGCACCTTATTTTGCATTTATCTAGTATTTCACTCTTTTCCATCACCGTAGCGTATAGTAACTCTACAAAATTCTTCAAGCTTTCCTTTGCCACCAGCAATCTTATATTTAATAGTTGGTAGCTGACATTGCTCATTAAAAGCGTACACCATGAAACGTTGACTTCAAAACCAACATAACCAAGATCGTAGTTTTAGCTTTTACCGATCTAAACTAACTAAATAAATAAATAAATAAATAAATAAATATTACTTTGGTTACAGTTAAGTTTAGTTAAGTATGCAGCAATGTCTTTCTTGTTTTGAAAATTTTAATTAAGTCAGTATTTAAGTGCATTGAGTAGTAATTTGCTACTATGGAAGGTCCCAAGGCAAACGAGGATTTTAAAAATAAACCGTATTATTACTGCGGAGCATCTAGAAGCCATAATGTTTACGCTTTGAATCAACACACCACCCCGCCTTGTTAAGGCACTTGCTTATACATAAAAGAATTATGTTCAGTAAGGAAGAAAATCAAGTAATTTGCCACTACTGCGCAATCGTAAACATGATGCAGTGAGGGAAACTGGCGCTAAATTGGCGCCTGGCTTGTACGAAAATTAGTGTAAACACATACTAACAAAACTTAGACACGCGAACGAATTTGGTGAAACATGTTGGCAGCTCTGCAGATGTGCTTCACAAAGCACAATAAAACTGCCAAAGCAAATGAAATACGGTACATTTGAATATCGTGTGTTACATTGAACCTTAATGTCAATGTCATGAACCTTAATGTCTTGAGGAATTTCTAAAGCTCTATAGTACCATTTGGAAATAATGAATTAAAAGATTTATAGGCGTGAGTTGCGGAGTAGAAATATACTTTTTAACTGCCTCTAAAAAAGCGCATGGCTATTGAGCAAGTCGAAATGCCAAATCATGAGCAACACCGGATGTTTAAGCTAGCATTTCAATATTTAAGATTATGAGGAATCAAAAGTATGATTATTTCGGATTTTGATTTTTAAAAACCACTGGGAATTTGTCTAGCATCACATAAGTTTGAAGATAATGTCTCAGAAAATTGACAATTATTTTCAAGATAATATTTTTCAGTTGTATTAGCAGATGTACCAGAAGAATTCTTCCTCTAACCCCAACTAATAGTCGGTGTGATGCAGATTTGTGACTGTGAAGACACTGTGTTGGAAAGTGTCAAGTGATTAATGAGTGACCAAATATGTTTCTCAAGCTTTCTCATTTAACATTCACAATTAAGAATTTAATTGCCAATTCTAAAATCTCAATTTCTAAATTGACTTTGATCTTTCAAAATGCATTCTACAGCTGTATACGGACATTTAGTGAAAGTCACCCAATAGTGTTTTTTTTTTTTTTTTTTTTTTTTTTTTTTTTTTGTTCAATAAAACGGTTTCTCTTGGTAACAATGAAATGTTAAAGTAAACTAATAAATATCAAATCACGATGTTTGACTAACACAGTGAGATTTTCAGTTTTACTTTTTCTACACATACTGTGTACAAATAGAGAGGAATGTCCGAATGGGGAAGGTATTGTATTCCTCTCAAAATTTCGGTACAGAATTTGGCTAATGTTTATCTGAACGAGTATACACAGTAAAGAATATTCTTTGGAAAGAATAGGTAGTTTGTTTGCAGAAACGGTAGACAAATTATGTGAATGGAAAGCATTACTTTTTCCCTTTTAAATTGTATATGGTACATAGACACTTGCACTTCACCCAAATATTGGATACCAGAATTTGTCAGAAATACACGTTTAAGGTTCTCCTGTATTGAAAAAAAAATACAGTTGTAAAGGCGCTCGCGCGCGCAGGTGTGTGTGTGTGTGTGTGTGTGTGTGTGTGTGTGTGTGTGTTTGTTCGTATATCTGTGAACACGATAACTCAAAAACGAAAATTCTGTAAAATACCATACTTGGCATTTAAGTTTAGCATCTTTTAAGGAAGCGACACGAAGACTTTGACAAATATCTCCTCTTCTCAAACAACCCTTTACATGGAAAAAATTGCGAAAATTTTGAATTTCCTTAAAATGGTTACGATTTTGATTAAAATATCATACACTAACAATATTTACATGGAAAATAAAATATGTGTATTGAATTTATTAGTAATAGTTTCGGACGCCCTCTTTATTCCGAAGGAATTGTGCTGAATTTTGCATAACTCGTAAACCATAAGATATCGATAAAAACTTACTACACAAAACTGTAAATCTTGTTAAGACAGAATCTATAACCTATACATCATTTTCGTAGAGTTGACCATTTATGAGATACACCTTTATATTAGTTTCAGTTTTAAAATACTTTTCTCATATGGGGATTTGTAATACCTTCTATCTACTATGTACGTCCTAGAAATTAACAGGAAACGAACCCACAACCTTCGGCATATCAGCTTTAAGCGCTACGCATTAAGCCACACTTGCAGTTTAAAATCATTTCTAGAGGGGGCTACATAACGCAAGAAAGTTAATCGTTGTACAATGTCGTACTGTCAAGAGTTTTCGAGAACTGAGAAAACTTTGGGCCATTAAATCTCGAGAACGCTAATAACGAGGTACCATAATAGATATTTCTCTTCTCGTGTGGCAAATTTAAATACATCCTATTCCAATTTTTACCTTCTCTAGTACATGTGTGTATTGTACGAGGGCCTGCGATAGGCTCTAAATAAAAGACAAGTTCATAGAAAACAATTATTTTATTACTAAAAGTTTTGTACACTTATTGTTACTTTTCAATATAATAACCTAAAATATTGGGACATTTATCGTACCTGTGCACAAGCTTTGCAATTCCCGCTTCAAAAAATGCTGCCGCAAATGATTTCGAATAAGCATTGACGTTGGTTTGAAAGTGCTGCCTCTTCAGTTCAGGGAAAAGGTGAAAGTCGCTGGGTGTCAGGTCAGAACTGTACGGCAAATGATCGAAAACGTCCCAATGAAATTGTTCAAAGAGCCGATGGGTTGTGCCAGCAGTGTGTGGACGACCGTTGTCGTGGATCAACACAATTCCTGAAGTCAGCATTCCTCTTCGCTTGTTTTGAATGGCTCTGCGCAAACGTGTAAAGTACGAAGATCTTCAAAACAACGTCAATGCTCATTTGTAATCAATGACGGCAACATTTTTTGAAGCGGATATTGCAAAGTTTGTCCACAGGTACGATAAATGTCTCAATCTTTTCGGTGATTATGTTGAAAAGTAACCATAAGTGTACAAAGCTTTTAGTAATAAAATAATTGTTTTCTATGAACTTGTCTTTTATTTATAGCCTATTGGAGGTTGAAAAAAAACGCCCTCAAACATTTTAGGTAGAGAAGATATTGTACAGCACCCGAAATTATGCTTTCACAGAAACGATATTTTGAGAATTATTAAATCCATGAAAAGCATTTTAAGGAAAGATCTGTATGTGTGTGTGTGTGTCTGTGTCTGTGTGTGTGTCAAATTAACGAGAAAGCTGCGTTTTAAAGATGACTCCACATTGAACTAAAATGCCATTTTATATTATTGCTACTTTCTGTACTTACGACGTAAATATTGCATTCCACCAAGTATAGTTTAAAGGACTCCTGAATCCAAAATAAATATTTTCAGAAAATGGTCTGCGCGGCGTGTATTTGGTGTGTCCTATGTCGCTGTGTCTGTAAGCACGATAAATAAAAAATCTGATGTGTTCCTTTCACATAACTTTCTCTAAATCTCTGCAACCAATTATTGTTAAAAAGCTTATGCTTCTATTTACTTCATCATGCTAATCGAGTACAACTTAGCACGAATAGTGTTATCACTTGATTCCTTGAAAGTAGAAGCAAATTGGGAGAGTAAGGCAATAGTCAAATTCTGGTTGCTATATGACTAAAGATCCTTTGTTTTTATGAACAAGAGCTGACCAATTCCTGTATGATAAAAGTATGTTTTTCAAAACTGACAACAAATACAAGGAATATCTCCAAAGCATTTAATTTCACCAAAAAATGTACGTAACATAAATTGTGTGTTTTAATATGCTTACATTTTTTGTGTGGTATATCTCTTACGGTTTAGCAATTATACACAATTCCGCAATGTTCATCCATACTACTTTATTCTGGAAGCTTTTGCCAAAAAATTCAAGATACAAAGTTTATTTGTCAGGTAAACATCCTTAGATAGGATATTTTAATCAAAATCGTTAGTCATTTTTAAAAAAATAAAAATGTTCGAAAAAAGTGCCATGTAAAGGGTAGTTTGGGATGGAGTGAATTTCTTGAAAATCTTCGTGTCGCATCCTTGGAAGATACCAAACTTAAATACCAAGTTTGATATTCAACGGTCTCTTCGTTTTTGAGCTATGCTGTTCACACACACACTCACACACTCACACACACACACACACACACACACACACACACATAGATACACACGCGCGCGCGCGCGTGGAATTTTTTCAAAAAATGTATTTTTTTTATTCAGGGGGACCCAAAACCTGTATTTCCTGGGAAATCTCGGTATCGAATTTTTGGGTGGATTGCAATACCTTCTCTATACACTATGTACATAATACGTGTAGAGAAAGTAAAAACAAAAGTCGATAAAATATTGCTATTTAAGTTTGTTTCTTGCAAAAATGCAACAGGAGGATTTATAAGAGCTCCCCCCCAAAACAAACTACACTTTACATGAAAAAACTTTAAACAATTTTGATTTCCCTAAAAATGGCTTTAAGGATTTTTATTAAAATAGCGTACATACATTAAAAATCTGATGTGTTCGATTCACATGACTTTCTCTACATCTCTACAAGAAATTATTGTTAAAAACGTTATGCTTCTATTTACTTCATGTTAATCCAGAAACAAGTAGCAGAAATAGTCTTATTACTTGCATCCTTGAAAGCAGAAGCGAAATAAGATCGGACGATAGGTTAAGTGATAGTCAAATGCTGGTTGCTATGTGACTGAAGTTCCTTTGTTTGTATGGATAGGAGTTGAAAAATTCCTGTATGAGAAAATTATAAGTTTTTCAAAAGCATTTTTAGTTGTTTTTTTTTTCAGAATAAAGTAGTCTTCAGACGCTATTCCCAGAAACCTCAAGATATTCATTTTATTTGGCAAGTAAATATCTTAAATATAAGAAAATTTAATCACAACTGTTAGTCATTTTTAATCAACATTTTCGAAATGTTTGCCATATAAAGGGTAGTTTGGAGTGGGGGATTTTCTTGAAAATCTTCGTGTCGCATTCTTGGAAGATACCAAACTTAAATACCAAGTTTGATTTTTAACGCTCTTTTCGCTTTTGAACTATGCTGCCCACTGACACTCACACCGACAGACGCACACGGACATTTTTCTAATTTTTTGTTTTTGTTTCAGGAGGTATCAAAGCATATATTTCCGGTGAAATCTCGGTATCGAATTTTGGGTGCAATACAATACCTTCCCTATACACTATGCACATAGTACGTTTAGAACATAAAAATAAAATGCACCTATATCTTGAATTTTTTGGGAATAGCCTCTGAAGTCCTCTTCTTTTTTTGTATAACACAAAGTTTGTTGCACAAAAATGTAGATCTCTTTAAAGCACACATTTTGTCATTTACATTTTTGTCGTGGAATAAACCTTTTCCAAGATATTCCTTATTGGTTTCAGTTTTAATATGCTTGAGCGTTTCTCAAACGGTTATTTATGAACTTCTGGCCACGCAAATAAGCGAATTTAAATCACATAGCAGCTAGTCTTTAAAATGTTGTCTTTCACTTTATCCTAATATATTCTTATTTGCCTTCTACTTACAAGGAAACAATAAGACTTTTTATGCTAATAGTTATCTTGACTAACATGAATTAGTGGAATAACCGGCTTTTTAACAATAATTTGTTATAGAAAGGTACAAAAAGCTTTGACTGGAACACAACGGAGTTTTTTTTTTTTTTTTTTTTTTTTTTTTTCCCCCATTTAGACCCTGACCTCCGGAGTGATAAATCAAACGTGATTATCATAAAGTGTGAGTAGAAGCTATCTCTAATTTAACCTTGACAAATATCCTTGCTGCAACGTAAGTTCTTAGCACGACCACAAATGCTTGGATTTCCAGTAAGCGCGGACTATTCCCTATAGAATTCACTCGCTACACAAAGCACGCAAAATTACCATAGACAATTATTGAGCAGCTACCACGACACAAGGCTAAATTACTTGAATGGTACAGCCAAAGACAATAAAAATACGCCTGGCGCTGTGATTTTGCTCAAATTGTGAACGTTTGACGGGGACTTGGATGTTATTAGATTTTTATTGATGGCTTTCGGTACAACATACCAGACGAGTAAGAACAGGCAAAACCGTTTGGATAATTCACCCCTTCACCCTTCAATCCCATGCGACACTCCCTCAGAACAGGTTTCATTATATAAACACTGTGTTAATTTAGTTTACCATGGGCGCGAATTAACTTGACATTATGGCGTAGAGAAAAGATAAACCCATTTTGGTATCATCCGGTGAGAGAGATGGTTATGGTCAAATCAGAAATTTTAGGATCACCATTTGACAACTCAGAACTTCATTTGTCACAAGTTAACGTTTCATACGCTTTTAAGAGCATAGCAAACAGGTGGAAGACATGAGCGGAGTCAGCGAAAACGAAAGTATTTCCCCACGTGTTTTTAATTTACTTTAGTGTGCCAATATTTTGTGGCAAATAATACCTATATCGCCACTTTGAATTAAAAATCTTATCTTTCTATGGTTTTCTTCTTCCCTCTCCTATAATGGAGAACTTCCATTCCGAGGATTTGCAAAGCAGTGCCTCGAGTCAGATGCTTGTTGAGCAGGAGTCTGACTCTTTCCCAGAAAGAAGTCAAAGGGTGATCAGCCCGACTCCTGGAATGAGAATGAGGAAAAGAATGATGAGAAAGAGTTCCTGACAGTTGTACTGAGTTGACACCTGTAAGGAGATGGAATATGTTGACATTTATTCGGTTTCCTGAACATTCTCAGATAAGCTAAACATGAACAATTTAGAAAGTTACATTTGCATGGAAAGAGTAATCGGGGGCTGGCCAGCATAATCCTGGCCTAATGCTTTTCTTAGAAGTTTAACGCAAGGATATTTTGTATTTGGGAGATAGATAAGTGCTGGAATATGCTGGACTTGTAAGAGTACTATTGTTGATATAGCAATGTCAAGAAATGCATCGTGTTATGATTGTTGTGGAGATATAGAATTCAGCGAGATCACCAATATCAGTTTGATACTGCCTTATGATGCCGTAATACGCCAATTATCTAGTCAAGAAGCAGCTAACTTTTATGGGTAGTGTATTTACAAATGAATATTCTATATTCTGCAATTGTAAAGATATGTGTTTTTTAAATTTCAACCAGGTGTTATACATTACCATATTATATTGTACTGGGTTTTATCCTTTTTAATTCTCTAGGTGTGATCGTTTCAGATTACTAATATGACCATTCTAAATTTTCATTATAAAGAAAACTAAATTACTCCATTCCACTGTTTATTTCACTTTTAGAATTTAGTTTACATACATGCTGACTATTAACTCTTTTGTTAAATACAATTCTCGATTAGAAATGACAATATGAAAGGTTGCGCTTCTTTCCATTTAACCACAAATGTAATTCATATGTCAGATTGCCGGTAACAAAGCGGAAGAAAGCATTTAGAATGAAAAAAACAGGCAATTTTCCCCCAAAGTTTTGATATCCAAAAATTTACCTCTCATAAGATGACACCGACCTTGTCCTCCACTCGAAGCACCACTATATTCTCTTTCATGCGATAAACAATTGGAATTGACTCTTGTAAAACCCTGTTCGGAGAACATATAGTTAGATTCTTCACTACCAGTTGCCAAAGCTGCTTATAGAAGTTAGAGCACTGCGCTCTATCCACTGTAGTTGGAACTAGTATAGTAATTGCTGAGTGTACCACCAGGAACATATGACTGGTGACTTTGCTTGCGTAAGTTCTGTGTGCTATATGTTTGAAGCCAGCCGCCTCAGCTACATGGGGAGGCACTAACTTTTTGTCCTTATAGAGGGGTGTAAACGGCATAATATGTAAAACTTTACATTGCAAAGCTTATTATTAAGAGTCATTATTAGTGGTTAAGTACAAGTGCGACATTCCACTTCTAATTCAGCTAGTAGAAGAAAAGGCTCCGAAAAATGTCACTCCTTATGGATATGATATAAAGTGACGATGAAATGCTTGAAAGGAAAGGTAACTATGCAGCAAATTGTGGGAGGGATGACTGGGAAAACCTGAGAGCTTGGAGGCAACCCGCTCACACCGCTCTTTGTCCATCGTATAACCCACATTCAGTCTTCTGGGTTCGAATCCGGGCAGCCTGGGTGAAAGGCGAGAGGTGGATTGCAAATAAAACTGTAAAATAAGTTTGTCCTAAAGTAAAATAAAACAAATATATGAGCCATGTGGACACAACATTTGGATTATAAAAATACTGCGTTCTCTCCCTTTGTACTCTATCTCTGAATCTGTCTCTCCCCCTTTTCTCTTACACAGTCTTTGTTGCGTTAGCATATTTGTGAAGCCAAGTTTTCTAGGACTACAATAAAAGTTTGGGAACTTATTAAAGGAATGGATCTCCTGTTACAGACCTAGTGAATGCAGCAATCTAAAGTTTCACCCTCGTAATATTTAAATCCTGCTGAAGTTGCTAGATAGAGAGGCAGCTGAGGAGTTGTGAAAGCAATAATAAAAATTGAACTGCGTCTTAGAAATATTTGGAGGAAACAACCACGTAAACGACAGAGATGCTTTTAGCATAAAGGAAAAGTTTTACTTCCAAAGTATTTTTATGCATTTAGAAAAATAAAGGATGGAATGATAAATGAAACAACAGTAGACAAAGAATATAATTCGAAACAACAAACACGAAGAAATAAAGCTTGGGTTTTATTTCATTTTATAAATACACAAATTGTTTTACTCGTAATGTATGAGAGAATTTTTAAATTAATCCGCAAAACATTTCATTAGCTATACAATGTGTATATCTCAGCGCCTAATTTTGGAAAACAAACACACACACGTGCCTTGTCTCATGCCTGCTTGGAGGTGTTAACCAACTAAAAACATAAGTAAAAATTCTGATCTGCTCCATTCACACGACTTTCTATATCTGTTTCACAAACTATTCTTATAAAATATTATTCTCTTACCTTCATCATGCTAATTGAGATAAACATTAGCAGAAATGGTTTATTGCTTGCTTCCTTGTAAGTAGAGGAAAATAAGGGAGTTCACTAGGCTAAAGCGATAGTAAAATCTGTTTCCTAGTGATAGCTATGTGAAACAATTGAAATTTTTCGCTTTTTACGGTAAGAAGTCAAACAAAAGAGATATAACGATGTATAGCTTTCCGTTTATGAAAAAACTCAGTAGCTTAAAATTAAAACAAAGAATCAAAATTTTTGAAAAATGTTTCATCTAAGGAGTAGTTTGAGGGGGTGGAGCTTCTCTTGAAAACGTTCGTGTTGTGTCCTCGAAAGATACTAAACATAAATACCAAGTTTGGTATTAACGGTCTTCTCATTTTTGAGCTATGTTTTCATCAGACACGCACACAACAATACAGATATACGGAGTTTTTTTTTTTTTTAATGTATTGTTTTTTTTGACTCGTGGTAACTCATTTCCGGTGAAATCTCCGTATAGAATTTTTATGTGGATTACAATACTATGCGCATAGTACGTGTAGAGAAATTAATTAAAAGTCTCAAATGAAGTAAAATTGATGAAAGATTATTCAATATATTTCCTAATAACCAAAAACCTGCACATATATACCTAAGAGATAGTGTGTGTGTTTGTCTTAAAAGTGTGTTAATTCAACCATATTTTGTTTATTGTTTTACTTTGTTATATTAATCAAGACTCAACCTAGCGTGTAAGAGTGGGGAAGATTATCAATGTTCTACAGTAATGCTAATATAGACCCATGTCATATTACATTAATAATCAGGGATTCAACTACGTGTGCAGTGCAATCTTTCACTTGTATAGGAATGACATTTAACATAATATTTTTTTTTTTTTTTATTGTTTCATTTGTATAGCCCCCTTTAACATCAATGGTCATATCGGGGGCTTTGACTTGTGAAACTATAGGTTCAGAACATTAGGTTAAACTTTATATTACTAAACACACGCACATTCACTCTCACATGCATACTTCCAGACTCTGTAGGGGATAGGGAATAATTCTGGTTAAAGAAAAATTCCCCGCCCCAGCGAACCCGGGACCTCCGGGTGAGAAGTCAGCTCGCTGACCACTCGACCATGGAGGCAGTCTAATATTGTTTTTATTTAGCTTTCATTAAGATATTTTGCTCCATTAAACAAATGACAGTCTGTTATTACACTTCTGCATTAACGGTGTTATATATTAATGCATGATTTCACACAACAAAATCTTTATTTCCATTCTCATAGAGTAATCTACATGCTACAGTTAGACTCTTAAACTGACAGCAAGGTTTTCGTCCTATTATAACTAACAACTTCCACGGACCGTTTTTGTTCTTGTCGAGTACGAGTTGAACTTCTCTCTGCCGCAAGACAGCCTCTATTTCACGTCTGGAAACTTGCTGTTAGACTAGGCCTACTGGGCGCTCTATCTTACCTGTATATTAGATGGAGTGCACCCATGATGATAATCGCTGGTATATAGAAGGGATAGAAGCACCCGGTTAGACCGTTTTGCACATTTTCGGAGCCTATCCGCATTTTGACGTGGGACCGGGTAACACGTTTGTTGAGGCTATGCAGCAAGACTCACAATTGGTTTACATCAGAATACCGTCAGTTGGGTATTAGCAAACATGTACCTAACCCACTGAATACACTTTTGTGAACATACAACACAGATGAAAGATTGAAAGGGGGAGGGGAGAGAACCTGATGTGAATTTTACCTGAATTTCTTTACCTATTATGCAAAAAATTATTTTAGGCAAATCGTATTCTTATATGTATTTCATGCTAATATAGATAGATCAGCGGAAATGATTCCATTTTATATTCCTTTGTAAATGAATTGACGGATTGCACGGGTTAAATCGATAGCCAACCCTATCAGAACGGTCCGTTATGTGAAAGCATTGAAATCCTGTTGTTTCGTGTGACCAGACTGAAAAATAATTTTCCATTTAAGAAATTATAGCTATTTAAAATTTTAAACTAAAAACAAGGAATATCCCCGTATTCGTTATAAATCTTGTGTTATAGTCATATCTAAATTTCTGTATAGTAACTACTTTTTTGTCTATTACAGTTTACGAGTTTGCAATAGCCAGAATAAAAGGGATATTAGAAGATATTTCTAGAAAACTCGAGAAGTATATTTAGCGTAAATGTAAAATGAGATTTATTTATGGATGCTCTTTAACTGCTGTTATTCTATACTGAGCGTGAAGGACCGCTTAATTTTACTCTGAGGCCTCTCTATCAGGCTTGAGGTTCTTTTACGTGCCGTAAATCTACGACATGGAGCCAACAGCTTTACTTCCCTTCCATCATCCTCCGAGTTTGAAACCGCAACGTTGGGTATATGAAGTTAGCATGGTAACCATTATACCACGGAGGACGACTGAATATTTAATTATAAAAATCCTTAAATATATACTATGTTATTCAAAAATACGGTGAATATCAAAATGTTCGAAAAGTGTTCCACGCAAACGGTGATTAAAGGTGAGCAAATTTTCTTAAAAATCTTCCTATCGCGTCCTCTGAAACTTAATATTTAAGTTTAGATTTTAGTACACTTTTTAGTTTTTACTTTTTCTACCTTGTTCAAAGAACCAAAAAATTCGATGGCCGGATTTCATGGAAATGTATGTTTTGTGGTTTTCTGAATTTCCCCCAAATAGAATTTGTAGAAAAAAGAGCGCACGTGTGTGTGTGTGTGTGTGTGTGTATGTGTGTGTGTGAGCAGCTCAAAAACGAAAAGTTCGTTTAATATGCCAAATGTGTTACGCATGTTAAACATCGTTCATGAAAATCTTTTAGAAAGTATTAATTTCCTCAAAATGGCTCTAGTGTTTATTTTTAAACACCATATAAAATATTGAATTTTTCGGGAATAATCTCTTAAGTGCTCTTCATTCTGATTGACGTTTGCATAACTGGAAAACAATAAACATGTGTGTAAAAGCTTACCACGCAAAATGTAGATGTCCTGAAAACGTTCTGTGGAGCTAATCATTTACGAGATTTCCTTGCTATTAACTTTTAAAACTAGACTTTTCTACTTTTCTACTTTTACCAATTTTTCACCATAGTGAAAAGGTTAAAGCTCCACACGCACTTAAGTCATCCATTTAAATCGGCACTTGATATGGTTTAAAGCACCGCATGGTAATAAAAATAACAGGAAATTCAACTACAACCATCACGTTATTGAATTAGACAAAAAAACTTTTTTTTTAGTTTTTTTGCACTTTTTGATTACATTTCACAGTGTTAAGTGTTCTTCATTCTGGTTGGCATTTGTATAATGGAAAACTATAAACAGATGTGTCGAATAATTTAAAGTTTTGAAAACTGTTTCTTTGTATTAGAACGTCATAATCTCCTGCAGAAAATTTTAAACCAAGAATATCTGTCAACTCTCACGGACTGTTCACACAAATTCTCCTGGATATATAAAGCAAAGAAAAACTGCAAGTCATTTGGTCCGAGTCAAGCTGCACTCTGCTGCCAAAGAGTCTTTATTTCACGGCCGGAAATATGCTGTTGGTGGGGAGTGGGGAGGTGCGCCGGGTTTAGGATGGGGAGGTCCAAGGTTAAACAATCGGTGGTACGGCATGCCTGGATGATGACGGGGCAGGTAGAAGCACCCGGTGTGAGGCATGTTTTGTAAATTTTGAAACTCACTTTTTTTAGTTATTAGTGGAAATTATTTATATTTCAGCTTGAAATAGACACATTTAAGGTCAAATGTTCTTGGCCAAAACCAAATTTAGGATTTTTACCAATTTTTCACCATAGTGAAAAGGTTAAAATTCCACACCCACTTACAGTCATTCATTTAAATCGTCACGTGATATAGTTTAAAGCACTGCTTTTATTACCGTGGTAATAAAAATAACAGGAAATTGAACTACAAGCATCACATTATTTAATTAGACAAAAATATTTTTTTCTTCGTTTTTTGCACTTTTTGATCAAATTTCACAGATGCCTCCCCTTAAGTGCTCTTCATTCCGATTGACGTTTGCATAAATGGAAAACTATAAACAGGTGTGTAAAAGCTTACCACGCAGAAATGTACATGTCTTGAAAACGTTCTGTGGAACTAATCATTTCCGAGATTTCTTTGCTATTAAGTTTCAAAATTACCAATTAGACTATTCTAAAAAGGGAATTGGTTACTCAGTTTTCTCGTCCTAGTCATTCAAAGAAAAGGGAACTTTAATGCCAAACAGAGCGAGTAGCTTTTCAAAGATTTGACTATTATTTTAGCACTATTTCCTTTCCACTTAGATAAAACCAGAATCTTAATCTCCACTACTATGAAGTAGAGAGAAGAATAAGTTGTTTTTTTTTTTGTTTTTTTTTTTTAAATTGAGGTAGAGTCAGACTTAAGTTTATCTAATGGTTGGTTAAAAAATAAAGCTCGGAACTTAAAGTGCTGTCCTACGCCCCGCAGTCATAATCGCCAATTGTGTGTGAACAGCTTGCAGTGTCAGCCATAGCTAATTGTGTACATCCGTTGTTACACACGTGGGTTAGTAAACACCTGTGCCGCAGAGGTTCTTTGACATCGCAACTGTGATTGTTACACGCACGAGTAAATACATGTTTTGTTTCGGAAGATTCTTTAGCGCCGAAGACGCGCGTTGTTGAGCCTGAGTGAGTTTATGAAAACCAGCGATGTACTGTACGTCCGGCGGCCTCTGAAAATGTCCAATGACGTGACCAACGAATTAAAAAAAAAAGGCAAGAAGCCCTGCCGTTTGCGCAGTTTTCACTAGGAATGCACTGAGGGCAATAGTGAGCAATTTCGTAGCGAGCTGTTTTGTCGCCGCAACGAACGTCCAAAAGAAAGTAAACGGCAAAACTGTTTCTAAAGGCAATTACTGGTATGAGTTTCTGCTAAATAAAGTAATTTTTAATCAAAAGTACTTACAACATTGTAAGTTGCCATCAGGACATTCCATCACAAAATAGGTCTGAAATCTCCCTGTGGTTTACCGGGAAACATGCGAGACAGTTGAGAAATTTAAATGTGTTAGCGCCCGTTTTTACTACCTTGGCACCGCAGGCGACGACACTAGTAATACGTGAAATGATGTTGGAGCACCGGTGGAATGCGATGACGGGGAAACTGGAGAACCCGGACAAAACCCGCCCCTGCCACAAATCTCACATGCGGTCACTTGCGGTCCGTCTAGGTGAGAGGCAAATGGTCTAACCGCTCGGCCACGGCGCGGCCTGCCTAAGGTTAAAGTAACCGGATAAAGAGCGGAAGATCTGTGGCTCAAATTCTTGTTATGGTATTGAATTATTGAGTCTGAATATGGCTATCCAACTTCTGTCCTACACACGGCTTTTGCGGAATAAAATAATAAATTATGTGCATGTTTAACCACGTTATAAAAACAGAGCAGATTTTTACTTTCTCTAACACGTATCTACATTGTACAGAGTGAATAAAGAAGGTATTGCATTTCAACCAAAAATACAATTCCAAATATTCACTTGAAATACATATTTTGATAACCCTGAATAGAAAAACCAAACGAATTTTTAGAAGCATGTCCTTGTGAGTGTGTATTGGTTAAATACTAAACCTGGTACTTAAGTTCAGTATCTTCCAAGGATGCGACACGAAGATTTTAAATAAAATCTTCCACCCCCAACTACCCTTTAAATGGAACAGTTTTCGAAAAGTTGTAGTTTCTCAAAAATGGTTCTATTAATTTTTTATTAAAATGTCATATGTGTATTGTACATTTTCAGGGAATTGGCTCTGAAGACCCCCCATTCTGGATGAACCTTAAACCGTGAGAGAGAGTCTATACAAAATAGTGGATCTCATTGAAACACACACTTATATTCTTTTTTTATAGAGATAGCCGTTTCTGATATAATCTGGGTTATTGGTTTCAGTTTTAAGCTACTAAACTTTTCGCAAACGGCTAGTCAATCATTCTTTTCGCCTCTCTTTTGTTTACACCTAGCAAGCAAACAGAATTTCAATTGTTTCACATAGTGACCAGATTTGAATATTGCTTTGGCCTGTGCAATCCGTTATTTCCCTTCAACTTACAAAGAAGCAAGTAATAAGAGTAATTGTGATTATGTTTATCTTGATTAGCATGATGTAGATAAAACAATCTTTTGTAGAGAAAGATTCTGTGCAGCAGCTATAAAAGGCCTGTAAATGAGGTTTTAAATGACTGCCTTCCATTAGAAGAGAAAAACAACTTTTCTCTGTTCAACTGCAAGAATTAAACGAGCTTGTAATACAACACTATCTCCCTACACAGGTTTTTTGGCAGAAAAAGAATTATTCTTACACGGCATTTTAGTAAAAACAAAATAAAGGGCAGCAGATGGTCACATCATAATTAACACGGAACATCCTAACGTGTTAAGGAGAGGGTTTATTTCCCAAGAAGAGGTTATAAAAACTTTCTTACCCTATGGTACCATAATAGCTTAAACTAATACTTCATTTTCTCACCGCTGCTATGCAAATTGGTTAACCGGGTAGGGGTATCCTAGAACACGAACTTTCATTTGTTTGTTTTAATAATGACGCCGTATACCTATACGAGAGTATTATGCCTCTCTCAGTAATAAACTTATCTGAGTAAAGCGTAAATAAAACGCACCTTTCACATTAATGCGCTCTTCACCACAAAACTAGACCATTTTCACCGAGTGAATAGGTCCGCATGTAAACAGAAACACTTGCACAAAAGCGAATCAAGTTTACGTTCATTGGTTGTGGCCGCGTACTACAAGGTACATCGGTTATAAAATAGTGCGCTGAGCACTAACAAACTGTATTGCGTAACAACGGTATGTTTAACATGTGTTTAAGTTGCAGCAGATATATCTAAAGTGAGCAATCGAATTGGACTTAAATAGAAAAGGAGCAAATAGGATGCGCAGACTGCCTAGTGCTAGTAGAAGCGGAGCGTGAGGCCATTAGAACCTAAACCATTATGGCCGAACAAACGTAGTATGTAAAACATCGCAGAGGTAAAAGTTATAATTTTTAATTGTTTCACAAACTATGTAAGAAATATCCCACGTTGACCATTAATGATATTGTTAACGTGACAGCGGAGTTTACAGGTGTGTATATGTACGTTAAGTATAAATTCCACGCGCAGTGAATGGCTAAAGGCACACAAGTTAACTACGGCTGGAAATTCAAGAAAATGTAAAAGCCAATACTAGAATTACAGTGTGACGAATTTATTAAGAGTGCAGTACGTCAAATATTCACTTCATGAATGAGCCACTTAAAATGAAGAAGCTATTTGCGTTTGGGAACGGTGACTCCGATCTTCCTGCGCTCAATTAAAAATATTTTTATTAGTTGTTATTTAACATTGTTTTCGAACTCCAGAAAAAAAAACGTTAAAATGTCATTGTTGGCCGTTATGATATATTGTAAAATTTTTACGTACATTCAGGAAGGGCGAAAGCTGTATTTTCAAAAGAAAATAAGGACCACACAACTTGCTAGTTATGGGTATACTCAGTAAAACGAAGGCAGAAGAACAGAACTCCGATGATGGAATACAAGTTTTTCCAGATTGATATTAGGTATGCTTTTCCTACTTGTTTTCGTATAGTAATTTTACTTTGTCTACACGTACTATGCATAGTGTAAAAAGGAGGTATTGTAATGCACCCAAAAATTCGATAAGTATCGGAGATATCATCGGAAATATATGTTTTGAGACCCCCAAATCCAAAAAAAAAAAAAAATATTTTAGAAAATGCCGTTAAATACCAAACCTGTTAAAAGAAAAAATTGGCTTACCTATCTTCGTAATGTAAAATCTAATTCTTGTATCTCCTTCGCGCTTATCAAGATAAACTTTAGCTTAAATGGTTTTATTACGATATTTCGTTGTACCGAGCGAAAAAAAAAACTACAATAAACGGACGGTGTAAGATAGTATTGAAATTCCACACTCTTTGCTTGACCAGGATAACATTTTTGAATACGACTTCACATTTAAGTGTTGGAAAATATAAGAGTATAAAAAATAATATATCGGAAATGTATAGTTCAACAAAAATGTGTTTCACATAAATTGTGTGCTTTGACGAGATCTCTAGCACTATGTATAATGTACATAGTAAGTAGAGATCATCTTGCATTCCATCATAAAATTCGATCCTAAGATTTCATTGGAAATAAATTAATCAAAAGAAAGCGCATTTTGAGAAAAAGCAAACTTCTAAACCATGAGAGAGAGAGAGAGAGAGAGAGAGAGATGGAGAGAGAGGGAGAGAATCTTACCATACAAAAACTGTAGTTCTTTTCTTGGTTTCAGTTTTAAATTTGTGAAACAATTCTCAAATAGGAAGTTCTCATATGGTTCATGTATCTTGTTTTACTCCTGGTCATATAAAGAAAACCGAGTTTAATTCTAATCGCAAAGCGAGAGTTTTTAAAAAAGTTGAATGTCGCTTTGGCCTAGTATATTCCTTTACTACTTATTAGACACTAAGTAATACAAATTTCTGCCAATGCTTATCTTTATTAGCACTTTATAGATAAAGGAATACTCTTTTGTATCAATAGTTGTTTGCAGAACAGTTAGAGAAACACACAAGATTTTTACGTATTAAGTTAAAGTTTACCAGTTATGCAGGCCATGCAATGTGAACTGGATTTCAGAGGCTATTCCCAGAGAAATGAAGATATTCTTAGCCTGCCTCGGTAGCGTGGAGGTAGCAAATCTGCCTCATATTCAAGAGGTGGGAATTCGAATCTCGCTTAGCGTGAGTTACCCGGATAAGATATTCCAGCGAAATCGGATATCTTTAAAAGCTCCATGGACCCAAAGATAATTTGAGTGTCATTTCGCCGATTCCATCCATCTGCCGATAAGACTTAACTTGAAAGAGTACGTTAAGCTACAAGGAAAAAGAAAAAAGAAAAAAAAAAAACACTTTTCATTTGTCATGCAAAAATAATCTTTAATATGCTTACTTTCTCCAGCCCCGTATGTACAATGTGCATAGGCAGAAGTTATTGTATTTCACACAAAAATTCGATACCGCGATTTTACCAGAAATTCATGTCTTAGGCCCCCCTGAATTAAAAAAAATATCTTCAGAAAAAGGTCCATGCGAGTGTCTGTGTGCCTGTGAGCAGCTCAAATACAAAGAGACGGTAAATTGGGTATTTTCCAAGGATGGGACACGAATACTTTCAAGAAAATTCTCCCACCATAAACTACCCTTCACACGTTAACATTTTCGAAAATTTTGACCCTAATGATTCTGATTAAAAATGTATATCTTGAATTTTCTGAAGACCTCTTCATTCTGGATTAATTTTGCTGAATTTTGCATAACTAGTAAACCGTAAGATATAAAAATTTACTGTACAATTATGAAAACCCCGTTAAAATACACAATTTATGTCGTATACATTTTGCTGTGGAGTTTACCGTTTTCGAAATATTCGTTGTTATTGGTTTCAATATACTTTTCTCAGACAGAACGTGTCCGTTTTTCTTTTGTTGTACTCCTGGCCAAGCAAGGAAGCAACTTCCAATAACAATCACATAAAGATAGCTTTTAAAACATTTGGCTTCCACTTTAGTATAGCGCATTCCTTTAGTTCTCTACTATCTAAAAGGAATTAACTAATAAGAACGTTCGATTAGTTTTGTGTAGAAAGAAGAATGATCCTTTGTAAGAAGTTTGTAGAGCAGATAGAGAAAGTCATGCGAGTATATCATATGAAGAAGGAAACTAAAAGAATGGGATGTACCAAAGGATAGTCAAATGTTTTAAAAGCTGTCATTATGCGATTGTCATTGCAAATCGCTTCTTTGCTCGGCCAATAGCAAAACAAAAGAAAAACGGACATTTCCTCTCTTAGAAAAGTGATAGTACTTCACAATTGAAACCAATATCAAGGAGGATCTTGGAAACGGTTGCCTCCACAAAAACGTAAAAGACATAAATTGTTTATTTTGACGAGTATTTTTTACTTTTTTGTGCAGTTAGTTCTTTATTTCTATGTCTTACGGTTTAGCAACTAAGCAAAATTCGGCTAAATTCATCCAGAATAAAAAGGTATTCACAGGCTATCTCCAGAAAATTCAAGATATAAATTTTATTTGGGATGTAAACATCTTTAATATGCGGGATTTTAATCAAAATAGATAGAGCCACTTTTGAGAAAATAAAAATGTTCGAAAGTTTTTCCATGTAAAGGGTAATTTGTCGTGGGAGGATTTTCTTTAAAATAGTGCTGTCGCATCCTTGGAAGATACCAAACCTAAATACCAAGTTTCGTATTTAACGGTTTTTTCCTTTTTGAGCTATGCTATCCACAGACACTCACACACGCAAACATACAGGGAGGGACCTTTTTGTAAAAATGCTTTTTTCGGACTTAGGGGACCCGAAGACATATTTCCGGTGAAATACAATACCTTCTATGTACATTGTACAAGCGGACTGTAGAAAGTAATACTAATACAGTTTTATTCTTAAAGCAAACTTTTTGTGGAAAAAACAGATTATAATGTTGGCCACACATTACATTCCCAGTAGCTTTGAAAATTTACCAGTGTGTTTGCAAAGGCTAAAGATTGTGATGTGGAGTTGTATAGAAAAAGCTATTTGTAGCTTTCACATGACCTTCTGTCTTCCAGTACCAACACATATTGCTCTTCTGCTTGTTGATCGAAATAAACTCTCGTTACACATTACTCATCGTTGTAAGGTTAAGAAGAGCACACTTGGTTAAAGCGAGAGTCAGATATTTAAAAAACGTGTTACTAAACCGTGAAAGGATAGTGTATGTTAATTGACGTGCACTGTTAATGCATGCACGATACTTTCGCCAGAGCTTTCGTATTCATCTGCATTTGGTCTATGAATTCTTGCGATCAAATAGTGAAATATTTCAGTTGACATTTAATGTTATTGTAAGACATCTATTTTTCAACTGCACTTTATCTCTTCTTTATATATTTAGTTCTATTAAATATGATTTTACAGACATACAAAGACCACATATGCGAGCATAAAATGATAAAAGCTTTAATTCTCCAGCACGTAAGTACAATGCACCTAATACTAGGTAGAGAAAGTATTGTATTCCACCAAAAATTCCCTACTGAAATTTCACCGGAAACGCATGTTTCGAGACTCCTTCAATCAAATAAAAAGCATATTTAGAATGCCCGTGTGTGTATGTGTGTATGTGTATGTGTAGAGGAGAGCTCAACTTCGAAACGTGGTTTAGAAACCAAACTTATTATTTACGTATAGTATCATCCAAGGATACAAGAAGATGATTTTCATGGAAATCCCCCCACCACAAACTACCCTTCACAACTCTGGAAAAAAAAATTGTTTTTTTTCTCCTAAAAATGGCTCTAACCATTCTGATTCAAATACCGTATGTTAAAGATATTTATATCACAAATGTACACTGCCAGACAATAAAATTTAAACACCAAGAGGGAGTGGTCCAATATTATCCCACTTTGGTATACATGCACACTATTGATGTGTGAGCAAATTCACAAGGATATGTAATGTGTAGAACGCCCACCAGATTGCGTGTGGGGATAAGTGTTGATAAATTATTACCAGTCAACTGGGGTAAGTCAGGCAGTTATGCAAGTCGTTCAGAGAGGAATACGAAGCACTGGCGATGCCTCGCAGTCACATCTTTCCGTATTTGACAGAATGTGACAGAGGCCGCATTATACGACTACACGAGGCGGGTTGGTCATATCGTGCAATTGCCAGGCATGTGGGCCATTCAGATATCACAATGATCCATGTTGCTATCAATGGGTACATGAGGGCAACCAGTCACGTCGTGCACATTCGGGTTGACCAAGAAACACCACTCTGAGGGAGGACTGTCATATGGTTCGCCAAGCATTGCGGGATCCCCTAACTTCGTCACCTGCCATCCCAGAACATGTACTGCAGACTGCAACATCCAATGAGTTCCCACAGAGTGTCTCGACGACTTGCATCTCCCGGATTTGGGCCCTTGCACCGGTTGCCATTGACACTTGAACACCGACACCTGCGTTTGGAGTGGTGCCGTGCTCGGTAGGTATGGACAGAGCACGAATGGCGTCACACCATATTCAGTATTGAGTTCCGCTTTACCATAACCTCCAATGACCATCGTAATCGGGTACGGCGGCGTCGAGAGCAGAGGGCACATCCTGCCCATAGTTTGGAGACACTCAGGTGTAACCTTGGCATAGTGTGGGAAGTCATAGGAAACGCTTTCAGGTCACCTTTAATTGTGCTTCGTAAGACTTTGACAGCACAGGAATACGTCACAGACATTCTGCGTCCGCGCGTCCCTTGTGGCACAGCACCCTGGGGCAGTATTCCAACAAGATAATGCACGTCCACATACAGCACGTGTATTAGTGGACTGCCTAGAGCATATTGAGGTCCTCTCCGGACTTCTCCAACATTGAACAGAGTGGGATGACATTGGTAGCGGACTCCGTCCTGCGAATCTGGAGGGACAGCTGCAAAACTGTGGACGAACTTGCCTCAGTAGAGGATCCTTAGGCTGTTTGACACCATTCCGAACCACATAACGGCATGTGTTGCGGCCAGAGGGGAGTGCGACACCCTACTGACCGGGCGCCGACATTCCTCCTGTAACTTGACTCTTTCATTCCATATGGTAATCAGTTCAATAATGATACATGGTCTTTAATTCACTTATAACCACTCTTTCTGGGTGCTTAACTTTTTTTTTTGTCAGGCAGTGTATATTTTTGGCAATAACCTCTGAAGACCTCTTTATTCTGGATGAGTTTTGCATAACGGTTACAAAGAGACAAGAGACAAAAATTAATACACAAAAATGTAAATCTTAAAACATATAATTTCTAATAGACATGTGATTAAAAACAGTGAATTCAAATTTTCCGTTTTGAAGTTTAGCACAGCTAATATCGGACTTTAACTGAAAAACACATTTTCTGTAGAAATTGAGGCCCATTGAAATCTAAGAGGCTGAAAAAATGACTACAACCCGTGAGGGAGACGATTCTGCGTAGGATAATATGTTCAAAGCTGTAAATAGAATGATCATAGCTCTATAATGTGTACACATCGCCCGTCACTCTCGTTATAAGACGAGATAAGTCGTAACAAAGTAGGTGTATCGGAAGATGTACCTAGAATGGTTTACAGATTAAACTTAAAGTTAAGATTTTCATTTACACTGAAGCTGTTAATCGTGCAATTCGATAAGTTTAAAATGTGAAAATTTACACCATGTTAACTATACCAACCATATATTTAACAGACTTTAGGTTTTTATGCTGCACACAAAAAAGCCCGTTAAATGCCAAAATTGGTGCTTAACTTCAGTATCTCCTGAGGATACGATGCGAAGGTTTTCAATAAAATCCCCCACTCCCAACTACACTTTACACGGAGAGATTTTCGAAAAATTTTATTTTGGATGAATTTTGCGGAATTTTAAATAACTGATAATTCGTAAGAGATAGACAACTTACTTAACAACAAATGTACAGCTCCACGACAAATCCCTTCACTAAACAGCTTACTATTTTTTGAGAATATTACAGTGTATTAGTTAATTTAGTCTTGTGCTACGAGTGAAATTAAACGTGATTGTGAAGGGTGTTCACGTGTCCGGCCTGGATTCGACTCGGACCACCTGGATTTCTACAAAAGCTACTCAAACTAAGGTAACCTAAAACGTCTTCTCAACCGATTAACCTAAGTCAGTTGTTCATCAATTGCTAAAAGTGGACCAACTAAAGATCAGACCATTGTAATTGAATCTCATGATGGTATTCCTCTTAAAGAGTATATTTACGCTATTGGCGAACTCACTGATCCTTCTCACATTCGATTTGTATCCAGAATCTCAAACAACCGAATGTGCATCTATCTAACAAACAACTAGCTGAAACGCTAGGGCCCAACGTCCAAAGATTAAAGTTAGTAATGTAACCCTGACTACAAGGCTACTCCTTACTAAACAGGAGCATACTGTCAAACGTATGCCCAGTTATTTCTAATTCTGTGTTAGAACGTGCTTTGAGTCACTTTGGAATTAACATAACCTCTGCAATAGCACACATTCGGGCAGATTTTAACACCCCAAAATATTCCCACATTCTCAGTTTCCGGCGCCAACTTTATGTCCAATCTGAAGACCTTGAGAAACTTCCAGATAGTTTTGAGGTTTACTATGAGGACTCTTCCTATTGGATTTACGTTTCCTCTGATGCCCCCATGTACTTCATATGTAAGATGGTGGGTCACTTGGCACATCAGTGCCCTCACCAAGTTACTGATCCTCCAATCTCAACCAATACTGATCCCAACACAGAAGACTTTCCTTCTCTCAAAACAAAAGAATTGCTCCCCAGTGTTAGTTCCGTTCAAAAGATAGAGCTAATATCAGTACGGGTGTGGGAGAGTCGCGAATGGCGACTCCAGAGTTGGATGCTGCGACTCCAGTTTCGGATGCTGCGACTCCAGTGTCGGATGCTGCGACTCCAGTGTCGGATGCTGCGTCTCCGGTGTCGGATGCTGCGACTCCAGTATTGGATGCTGCGACCTTCATTGCTCCTAATGATATAGCTTTGGAGCGCCTGAGTATTTCAGCAAAGCAATTGTAAGACCACTCTCTGACTGCTCTTGTTTGTACAAAGCGGCCACTTTCCTCTACCCGTAATGAATCGACCGAAAATTCCGCAGGGCACGGGGTCTTTACTTCTGACGTGCATCACAAAGTAAAAGATGAATCGTCTGATGAGGACAATACTCAAACGCACAAAACTACACCCCATAGCTAAAAAGCCCAAACCATCAGATACAGTAACCCTTTATCAGTGACTCTCTTCTGTCGACCAAGCCGCTGTTGGATGCTTCGCCTTCCCCCAACTTTGCAGCTTCTATGATTACACCTAAGGCTCTAAGGATATCACCAAAGTAGCCTTAACCTATACTTCAGATTTGTAGGGCATAGTCGAGATGCTTCGTAAGATCTATCCCCGTCTTACAGGCAATATTATCAAGAATCGCATTACTCGTCTGCTGAAGAAATTATGGGCAACAATAGAGGACCGCTCTAATGTACCGAGAAGTGCCCCTGACAGACGCTGTTTAGGTGCAGGAACGCTTTCTAAATAATGAACTGTGATCTCACCTTACTGCAATGAAATATAAATAGTTTTCACTCAAATCTCGAATATTTACAGCTACTCTTGCATTCTCACAACCCTCTTATTGTTTGTTTACAAGAAACTAACTTCAATGGAGGTTATATAGCCCCTCTCAGAAAATATTCTGGCTATCATCGCAACCGCACAGAAGCTCGACGAGCTAGCCGAGGTGTTGCCACATATGTTAAAGACATCTTACCGCATAAAGAAATACCTCTCAATACTCCACTGGAAGCCGTAGCTATGTCCGTTCTTTTAACAACAGAGTTATGTAAAATTCTGCAATCTTTATCTCCCGAACAGCATTACTGTTGATCTCTCTATGCTTTCCGCACTGATCGCTCAACTCCCCAGGCCAATTATGTTACTAGGTGAATTTAACAGCCACAATCCAGTGATAAAACTTGACCAACGTAATCAAATGTGTTGAACCCTAATATATACTTCAGGTTTAACGCTTCTAAATGTTCCAACACCAACTCATTATAATATTTACCACAACACCTACAGCTGCATAGATCTCGCTATGTGTTCTTCCAGCATAGCACCTTTATTCCAATGGTCCGTTTACTCATCACCTCAGGGTAGCGACCACTTTCCGATCCCATCACTACTCAAAACTTTGCTCCTCCGTTACTAATGAGAGGTCCTTCATGGAAATTTAACAAAGCCAATTGGAATCTATACAAAGAGCTCTTCGAAAACGCTTTGCAACACCTTCCACCTGCAGAATTGTTTCCACAAATAGGCATCGATGAAATTGTGTCTGAAGTTACTACCGCTATAATTAAGACTGCAGAGAATGCTATACCTACCACTAGAACTGGTGCATATCATCGGACGGTTCCATGGTGGAATGAAAAGTGCCAAGAAGCTATTAAGCTAAAACATAGCGCCTATTATAAATGCAAACAAAATCCTACCGCAGATACAGAATCTGAATTTCAACGTCTTCGCGCAACTGCGCATCGTGAAATTAAACGCAGTAAACGGGAGTTTTGGCTGGCCTTCGTATTCTCCCTTACTGACAAAATCCCCCAAGGCAAAATGTGGCATTAACTCCAAGTAATTTGTGGCGCACATCGGACATCTGTGATATCTCATCCTCGAATAACACCCCCTGATGATGTCATTACCGAACCTCAAGCTATTGCAGATACTCTTGCATCTGCATTCTCTACTATACCCAGTGGTATCGAACATAACGCTGCAATCCCTTTAACTTCCAATTACTGTCCGATTCCAACGCTTTCTCCGATACTACTCAACCATTCAACGAAGACTTAACAATGGACGAAATGTTAACTGAATTAAACCACTGCACGAGTAAAAGCGCTGGACCTGACAACATTCGCTATGCGCTAATTAAGAAACTACCCCAGAATGGCTTATTATACATACTTCGAATATTTAATTACATCTGGACAACACAGTGCTTTCCCAGTCAATGGCGTTCATCTATAGTGGTTCCCACACCAAAGCCTAATAAGGAGCATTCGCTTCCTGGAAACTATTGCCCTATTTCACTGACATGCACTATATGCAAACTTATGGAACAGATCATTAACAGAAGGTTTCGATGGTTTCTTGAGTGTACCAGATTCTTTAATTATTTACAATGTTGCTTCCGTCAGTATCACTCAACGCTTGATACCTTGACACTATTGGAATCTGAAATTTGTGACGCCTTTGCTAACAACCAACACATGCTCACTGTAAGTCTCGGCATTGCTAAAAAGCCAACGATACGGCGTGGCATGTACACATCCTACAAACACTCCTTAAAGCCAACGTCAAAGGAAATATGCTTGCATTTATCGTCAACTTTCTACAGGATCGACGAATGCGTGTAAGAGCTATTGGTGTTTTGTCACAAAGTGTTGTTCTAAACAACGGTATACCAAAGTGATCGGTATTGAGTTTAACACTCTTCTTAGTAGCTATTAGCACAGTTTTTTCGTTCCTTCAACCTCCAGTACGGGCAGCTTTATTTGCCAACAACTTGGACTATTTATTGTAAAGGGAAGAATATCGCCACTACACAAGAACTACTACACTCAACCCTAGACAAGCTCCAAAAGTGGAGTCAAATCACCGACCTTAATTTTTCTCCAGAAAAATGTCAAAGTATTGTTTTCTGTAGGGGGAGGAAACCTACCCAGCAAATATCCAGCTATCATCTCCCAGTAGTAAACACAATCAGAGTACTGGGTATGTACTTTGACCGCAAGCTGACCTGGATCCATCATATTAAGCTCCTCAAAGCCGATTGTATTCGGTGCCTGAACCTTTTAAAAGCTTTATCTGCCAAAACATGGTGAGTCGACCTCACTGCTCTACTTTGCACATACAAAACGACAATCCTATCCAAGTTGGACTACGCTTCTGTTGTCATTAACTCCGCTAGTCATTCTAGTCTTACAACACTCGACATCATTCAGAACTCAGCTCTGAGGATTGCACTAGAGCTTTCTATACCAGTCCTATACTGAGCCTGCAAATTGCTGCTGGAGAACCACCTCTTTCTCTCCGACGTAAAACCTTAAGTCTGTCCTATGCCATCAAGACTTCTATCAGACCTGGCTCTGGTTTAGACTCTCATATTATACCACAAGACAATGTCCACTCTAGACGGTACCCGCTACAACCCTTCTCTCAAAGAATAGCTATGTACATCGAAGAGTTTAAATTGACAATTCCCTCACTGATTCCCCGTTCCTTCAGCATAAATGTTATACCATGGAGGCTTAAAACTCCTGTAATCGACACCACTCTCACAAAATATGCTAAAAATGGTACCCAATGAACCTTCTACCCCAATTTATTTAAAAAATTGCGTGAAACATACCCCAACTACGAACCAATTTACACCAATGGTTCACGTTGTGACAACAATAATGGCTGCGCGGTGGTTGTATCTAATCACACCATGCTCTATAGTCTGCCACAAGCTCTCACCGTTTCCTCTTGCGAACTTTTTGCCATCCGCTTTGCCCTAGACTATATATATCAAAGAACAAAAACTTGAACTCCTACATTATTTTCACTGATTCCCTAAGCGCCCTAATGGCCCTACAACAGCGATCTCCTCGCCATGCTTTGGTAAACGAGATTCACCTATTATACAATGACTTAATATCATCTGGCAAAAAATTCATCTTTGCATGGATACCATCTTAGAGTAATATACCAGGTAACGATCTTGCTGACACTGTCGCTAAGGAAGCTACAAAGCATTCATGTGCTTTACCAGATCTCAAGCTTCCTCATGAAGATACTTAGCACATCTAAGACGCAGTATCTTACAGCAGTGGAAGACAGACTGGGCTACAACATCCACCAGTAAACTACATGATGCCTGCCCAGTACCTAATCTGGCTACGTCTATTACAACTCTTACCCGGCGAGACCAGATACTAGTAACTCGACTATGCATTGGTCACACTGCGCTAACCCATTCCTTGCTCCTACATGTACTCTATGTAATTCTGCTCTCACCGTTCATCATCTGATCACAGCTTGCTCGAGATGTACTGCTGAGTGACTTAACTGTGGAGTTCCTGGAAACCTACAGCTGGCCTTGGGTGACCAACATTGCCGCAGGAAGGTCATCAACTTCATGAAAATGTGCAAAATTATTCATGATATTTAAATTGTTGCCAAGTTTGTTATTGTTAATTAACCACTGTAAGATTTAATGTAAGATTTTGTAATTCTACTTCATTGTACAACTCAGTGTTCAATCGCGTTGACGTCATTGTTGAAGCGACTATAATAAATTTAAAAAAATGTACAGCTCGTTAAAAGTTAATTTATCTTATATACATTTTTTTCGTGAGTTGACCGTTTTTTGAGATATTTGTTGTTATTTATATCAGATTTAAAATGCTTTTACTTTTCTCATACGGGAATTTGCCAACTCTTGGTCATAAAAAAAAAACTTCAATCCCATAGCAACCAGATTTTAAAACATTTGAATATCGCTTTAATCTATGCTACTCCCTTATTTCCCTTCTACTTACAAGGAAGGAAGTAATGTTACCATTTCTGCTAATTTTTCTTGATTAGCATGAAGAAAATAAAATAATAGACATTATAACAACAATTTAGTATAGAGATGTAGAAAAAGTCGTGTAAATGGAACCATTTATGTTTCCAAACATAAATTTCCAGTGAAATGTCAGTATAGAACTTTGGCTAGAATACAATGCCTTCTCTATCTATTGTGTATGTCCATTATACACATACTAGATAAGGTAAAAGGATATTTTAAGAAAAGTTTAAGCATTACGTTTATTTTTTCCAGTAGTTTGCCAAAATTATTCTCTGTAATGCACTTACAATGGTGCTAACATTCTATTTGATTCCATCTCGTTGGATATGTGAAAGATGTTACGGAAGTTTCTTCTGTCTCTTCCATTCCTTTCATGTAGGTGCGAGCAGACCATTACACTCTTACCAGAACTCTACCTCCGAATCTAATTCAGAAACTTTTATGTTTTCTCGGTGGTCTGGATTCTTTTTCAGAGTAAAAATGTCAATACATAACCCTGTCTTCACTAAGACCGTCTGTGTCCTAAACACATTGCATCTGGGTTTCACGTGCTGCTTTTATGAAATTGTCTTCCCCAAGAACAACATTTTAAGTTCTAGGTAAAGATTTAAAATAATATAAAATAGTTATAACAGTATATAAAAAAATTAATGAATGATATCGATCAAAAATGAATATTCTTTCATATCTAAGTATAAAAATTTGATACGTCCAATGTCTGTAGCTGTTCTAAAAGAAACCTTTCTTATAAAATATTATTCTTTTATCGACATCATGACAAACTTCAGCACAATTTTTTTATTGCATGCTTTTAATAAATAAAAGGAAAGTCAAGGAATACATTAGGTTAAAACGACAGTTCAAAGCTTTTTAAAACCAGTCGCTACGTGAAACAATTGAACTTCAGCTCTCTTTGCTTGCTAAGAGTAAACCAAAGGGAGAAGAAGATAAATATATTTCAAGTTTGGAAAAATTTTAAGTACGTTAAACCAGGAGCCAATCATTTGGAATATCCCAAAAACGATCAACTCTACGAAAAATGAATGTAACATAAATTCATTTTCTATCTCTTACGGTTTACCACTTATACAAAAGCATAAACTTATACAAAGAAGGCATCCTGAATAAAGAGGTCTTCAGAGGCTATTCCCAGAAAATCAAAAATTCACCCGTTTATACGAAAATATCTTAAACATGTTTTAATCAAAATGGTTAGAGCAGCTTTTGAGAATATCGAACTTTTGGAAAACTGTTCCAAGGAAGGGTTAGTCGGGGTAGGACGATTTTCTTGTAAATTTTCCTATCGCTTCCTTGGAAGATAGGAAACTTAAATATCCATTAGCTTATCATACTTTTCGTTTTTTCTATGCTGCCCACAGACACACACACGAACATTTTTGTAAAACTGTGTTGTTTTTTTGTTTTCTTGGATTCAGAGAGTCTCGAAACATGCATTTCCGGTGAAATCTAGGTATCAATGTGCAATACAATACCTTGTCTTTTACTATATACATTGCACATGTGTGCTAGATAAAGTTTAAATATTAGGGTGAAATTTAAATGTCAAAATGGGGGTGAACTTAAAATGGAGTGGTTAAGTCCAGATTTAAGGAGATGCATCTGTGAAATTTCGAAATTCCGCACAATGTAGTTATCTTATTGAAATTTATACCACTTATTATTCACAACAATACTGATATATCTCCAAGTTATAAAAATTCCAGCTTGTATTGTTATTTAAATAATAACTTTGTATGTACATACTCTGTACATAGTAACTAGATGTGTTATATTCCACCAAAAAATCGATGTTCATTATTCAAGTGAAAATGAGCTACATGATGCACTTAAGTCCAATTTTTCAATAAATGAATGAATTTAAAAAATGTATATATATATATATATATATATATATATATATATATATATCCATTTTTATATGCATCATGTAGCTCATTTTCACTTGAATAATGAACATCGATGTCCTATATATAGGACATGTGGACATCAGACTCGTGTGTTTTTGTGTGCGATTGAATCATGGGATTATTACAAGCCAAGATGGTACTCATATATTCACTTGAACAAATAATGTATGATACTTATACGAAAACCGACTCATGTAGGCAGGTCTATAGGCAATTTCACGTTAAATTTCCTGGGGTTCCAGTTCCAAGAAGAGGTACTGACGTCTAGTGAATAATGTGAAGAGAACGAGATCATTTAATGTTGTAAGTTGTAATAAGAAACGAACGGCTTCCTTAGAAGACATCAAGAATGTTTTTGATGACAGAATAATCTCTAAAGGGCTATTGGCCGACTCAATCGCCGCATCTTACTGTGTGTGAATTTTATCTGTGAGGAACTCTCAAAAATAGTGTATAGCAATAATCCTCCCACCATAGACGATCTTAAAAACAATATAAGAACAGAAATTAGGGAAATTACGCAACAAAAACTGATGCGTGTTAATGATAATTTCATCAGAATGTGCCAAGAATATCTGCCGAAGAACACCACTTTCAACACCGATAAGATTAGGACTGCTAAAATAAAACGTAATTATGTTTGTTCAATAAGTAATCATTATATCATAATCATCATAAAATCAGTAATAATACGGTATCAATATAAATAATGGGAATAATAAACAGATACACGGAATATAGTGCACGGACGCGCATCGCGACGACCGGCCAGATAGCTTGGGATAGCGCGCGGAACACGAATCGCGAGTACCGGCCTGAGGTGTGTGTGTGTGTGTGTTTTGAAACAATTTGTTAAAAAGAGTGCATGGGATAGAACAGTTTTGTCTCGTAAGATAACTTTATTGTACAATTGAATATATTATACTCTTTAAATTCAAAAACTACTAATCAAGATACATTTGTTCTGATATCCAACGATAAAAATCAGGATGTAAGTCCGTGTGACTTTTATTCTATTCGTTTTATTCTTCTCAGTTTGTGTCAGGCTGTAAATAGTCTGGTATTTTCTTATTAAGAGGGTTATGATGGATTTTGTAAGTTCTTTCAAGTCGTGAGTAATTCATGCGGAGCAACATCGTTACCGCCAGAAGTCATGGAATGTATTCCACTTACCGTGGCCAGAAGTGCTAAGTCGTCGTGCAGAACTGTACTGCGCACGTACTACGTCGATCATGTCATCATTCCTAGACATCTGTTCTGTATGGTTTGAATTCTTTTGTTTTGGCTTATTGAAACAGAACCCGAGGTTGAACAACCATAATACCAAATTGATGAATTATTGATGTATATCACGAGGTGCTTATATTACTATGCAAGTGGTGACTTTGCATGGAGTATAGGTATTTACTTTCTCTATACGTACTATGTACATAGTGTATAGAGAAGGTATTGCACTCCACCAAAAAATTCGATACGGAGATTTTACCGGAAATATATGTTTTAGGGTCTCCTGTATCCAAAAAGAGTATTTCCGTGTGTGTGTGTGTGTGTGTGTGTGTGTGTGTGTGTGTGCGCGCCCGTGTGTCTGTGAACACTTTAACCCATAAACGAAAAGTCGGTAAAATACCAAACTTGGTATTTTAAGTTTAGTATCTTCCAGGGTTGAGACATAAAGATTTTGAGAAAAATCCCCCACTCCAAACTACCCTTTACATGAAACGTTTTTCGAAAATTTCGATTTTCTAAAAAATGACTTAACGATTTTGATTAAAATATCGTACATTAAAGATATTTACCTCACAAATAAAATGTATACTTTTGAATTTTCTGGGAATAGCCTCTGAAGACTACTTTATTCTGGATGAATTTTACGGAATGTTGAATAACTGCAAAAGCGTAAGAGATGGACAAAAACTTATACACAAAAAACGCAGAGCACGTTAAAACACACAATTTATGTGATATAGATTTTTTTCGCGGAATTCATCGTTTTTGAGTCATTCTTTGTTTTTGATTTCTGCTTTAAAAAACTTATACTTTTCTCATACAGGAATTTGTTAACTCCTGTCCATACAAACAAAGGAACTTCAGTGATATAGCAACCAGCTTTTGATTATCACTTTAACCTATGTTAGTCCCTTATTTCGTACAAGGAAGCAAGTAATAAGATTATTTCTGCTAATTTTTTTTTCTGATTAGCATAAAGTAAATAGAAGTATAAGCTTTTTAACAATAATTTGTTGCAGGGATATAGAGAAAGTCATGTAAGTGGTACACATCAGATTTTTTCATATTTCACCGAATACATCCGGAAAACAAATGATTGTGTACCATCAAAATTGATCGTTTTACGTTCCGCTAAAGGCACTATAGCCACATGAACAGTTTTTCTGAAAAAAAAAAAAAAAAACAAGTGCTTTGAAAGCCAACATGGTATTTGTTGAGCATTTGTGTGCACAATCGACACGAGTATTCTTTTGAAATTGTGTCATGTTATGTGGTATCTAACGAGAGCGAACCCTTTTAATAGGTAAGTAATCATGCAATACTTTATATATGCTGGTGTAACTAATGTCTAGGGTTGTATCTATCTATCTCTCTGTATGTGGCATGACAATCTTGCACTATCAGTTTTTTCACAGCATCAATATTTTCCAGCGCAAGTGATTTTAGACGATCTTCATTTCTCAGTGACCGAACAGAGGGCACGATTAAACTCGTCATACCAGCGTGCCAAAGGATGGAGCTTCATTGCGAAACGTACTAGTAAGTTGATCAATGCGCTCCTGTCTTGATTATCCATGCGTACATTTTCTTGAGTTATTCCCATTTTTTCGGCAAGATACAATTTTAAAGTCACTGTGAACAACACAATGATCTATTGACAAAATATGTGAAATAGGTTAAGGTTAAGAATGTCGAAGTTTCCAGTGAAAACACAGATGGCACCTACAGTAATCAGTGTTGCCAAACCTTAAAATAAAAATAGCGACCCTCGTATCATCAACAGACTGTGCTTGTAAAATCGCTTATGTTCGAAAAAAATCAGAAGTATAGTAAAGGTACACTATTGGCCCCACAAAAGTCATATTTATACAATGAAAGTAAAAGATTTCCTGGAACATTTTGAGTATGAAAAAGTGTTGGAAAGAAGTTTGCGAAAATATACTGCTTAAAGTTAGCAGTGCCTATAAATAAGCATGCACGTACCATATATAGCTTCAGCTCATTGGTAATTGAAGCTTTCCAACTGAGAAAAGCTATACGTTTCCTTAAAGTTTAGAATTCATTTTATATTATAATTTTTTTAATGAAAATGTTTTAGAATTCTTTCTCAAATTTCAGAGGTGCATCAACTTGAACTTCCACCCGTTATCTAAGTTGACCTTCTCTTTCTTTTTTCTGTTTATTTATTATTTTTTGTTTAAACGAAATGAAATGTAAATAAATTGGTATTTAGAATGGGAAGCTTTGAGATGAATACTCGGTGTGTATGTATATATGTGTGTATATGTATAGGATTCGTTCGTTTTATTTCAACAATAATGGCTCTTTGAAACGATAAGAGTAATGTTGCAACGCTAAAATTTTAATAGGTGACACAATCAACTAAAACGACCCCTTAAGAAAATAAAGTGTAATTCAGAGCATATACCCAGAAAATTTCAAGATATTTGTCGTCTAAATATATTTAATATAAGATAATTTATTCAAAAATTTTAGATCAATTGAAACCTTTTCCAAGTAAACGGTAGTTTGGGGTGCTGGGGTTTTCTAAACTTTTATGTCACATCCTTCAAAGATTCTGAATTTAAATACCAAGTGTGGTATTTATGGGTCTTTTCGATTTCGAGTTATGCTGTTTGTGGACCCGGAGAGACACACACGTGGACGTTTTTTATAAATACTCTTATTTGGATCCACGGGCTAAAAACATTTGCGTTAAAATGTCGACATGAAATTTATGGTGCAGTGAATACCTGCTCTACAAAAACTATGCATACAGTAAGTGGTAGGCGTAGTAAAGAAATCTGATGTTCCATGCATAAGGATTTCTGTACATTGTTAAAATGCTTATTCTTCGATCTACTCAATGCTAATCGAGATAAATACTAGCAAGAAATTATCGTATTACTTGTTTCCCTGTAAGTAGGAGGAAAATAAGGGAAGCCACTAGGCTAAAGCTATAGTCAAATATTTTAAAAGCTGGATAGGTAGTGTCAGACTGAAAAATTCAGTGCCAAAGGTGGGATTTGAACCACGGATCTCCCGATCTCTAGCCGGTTGCTCTGCCACAGAGCTTCCATGGCGACATGCTGGCATAGCACTGAATTTCTCAACTGACTCGCATGTTTCCCGGTAAACCACAAGATGATCTCAAATTATTTTGAGATGACAATCCCAATGCTGTAAGTACTTTAGACCCAGGATTCATAGTATGACCAACAATTATGGTCAATATTTATGGAATAGCTGTTTTTTTACACATAGCCGTGTGAAGGACAGTAGTTGGATAAAATCCCGGCTATGGCACTGAATTTTCCAGTCTGACTCTACCTATCAAAATCCTGTCTTTCACACGACTGTGTTAAAAAAAAAAAGAAAAAAAAAAAAGAAAGAAACAATTATTCTTTTAAAAGCTGTTTGCCATATCGTTGAAATCTGTTTCTTTGCATGGTCAGGAGCTGACAGATTCCGGCGTGGGAAAAGTTTAAGTATCTGTAAACTGAAACAAAAATCGAGGAATATCTAAAAAATGTAGGAATATTTTGTGTTTTTCAAGGAAATTTAAAGTGTAATAAGATTTTGTCTCTCTTACAGTTTATTAGTTATGCGAAATTTATCAAAATGAATCCGGAATAGATGTCTCCAGAAGTTCAGAATGTTCATGTCATGTATATATCTTCAATATATGGTGTTGAGTTCAAAATGATAGAGCAATTTTTGAGAAAATTCAAATTTTTTAAATGTTTCTATGTAAAGTATTGTTTGGAGTGGAGGGATTTTTCTCAAAATCTTCGTGTCGCATCCTTCTAAAATAAATAAATTGTCTTATCACTTGCTTCCTTGCAAATAAGGGAGTACACTAGGCTAAAGCGATAATCAAATATTTTAAAAGCTGGTTAACATTTGTTCTTTGCTTGCCTAATATGTACATTCCCGTATGCGCAAAGTTTTAACCATTTTTAAAACTTAAACCAATGACAAGGAATATCGACTCCACGAAAAGAAATATACATGTGTTTTAATGAGATGTACATTTTTGGCAACTAAGTTTTAGTTTATCGCTTATGGTTTACCAGTTATACAGAAGTCATCTAGAAAGAAGGGACCTTCTCACAAAATTCAAGATATACATTTTATTTATCATGTAAATATCTTTAATATACTGCATTTTAGTTAAAACCATTTAAGTACCTTCTATTGATATGGACCAAGTAATAACACAATTTCTATTATTGTTTATCTTGATTAGCATTAAGTAAATTGGAGAATATTCTTATTAACATTAATTTGCTATATAGTCATGTGAATAAAACAGATAAAAATTTTAATATATTGTATACCCCAAACGTATTGTATACAATACCTTTCGGGTACATAATACGTTTGAGTAAAAATATAGAATTACGATCATTGTAATGCGTAAGCTTTCACGGCCCGTGTCCATAGTTTTAAAATTTAAAATTTTCGGGCTGTTTTGCCGTGGTACATTTATACAAAGAGGCCATAGAAATTTATAAAAACATAAACAACTTTAACAAAGACGAACTTCGTAACCCCCAGACTAAATACAAACAAAACTAGAACCCGTCCAGTTGATCCCGCCCACTAGTGCCTGAATGTGTGTGTGTGTATGTGTGTGTGTGTGTGTTTACCGGCTTCAACTCGTATTGATGTAATGCTTTCCGAGATAGCGACGTGAGCACATTGCCTCTGAAGATGTCCCCCAGAGACAGGGACGAAACGTTACGAAACAATATTTTAAATAAGCTTATTTCAACCTAAGGACCACGGCAAAAGAGCCCAAAAATGTTAAATGTTAAAACTATTTCACTGGCCGTGAAATCTTACGCTTATATTTAATAAACCTCTACGGGGAGGAATTATTTATAGAGTCACGTCAGTTGAAGAGGTACGTAAACGGAAAGCCCGTCTTTTATCATCTCTTAGATTTTTATTACGCTGCAGATATGAAGCAGTTACTCATTATTATACATTTTTAAAAGTAAAAAGAACATTTTATACCACACAGGATCAATGAATATCTGCGAATCTTCATCTAACAGACAAAAGAGGAAATTTGAAAATATACTATGGAAGCTACCTCAGAAATCCGACAACAGACATCGCACAGTAATTAATCTGCCAGATCGGGTTCTATCAGCTGAAGAGCAACATATTTTAGTTAAAGGGGGCAATTTCACTATAATTCCAAAAAGCATACCTGCAGAAGATGTAATTGCTAATATTGAAACCGGAGTCCATTCAGTACCATGGAAAATAGCAGAAGAAATACGTATTGAATCAACCAGGATCCGGAGAAATGTTAAGCCTGCCAGAACCAACATAAACAAAAATGGCCGTGAAAGACCTGAATGCGGACGACAGTAACCTAGTTTTGCCAGCAGACAAAGGCAATGGTACTGTTATGAACATCACAGATTATAATGAGAAAACTTCAGAACTATTGGACCCTACGATGTACACCAAGATATCACTTGATCCTACCTCTACCATTCTGAATAAAATAAATAAAATGATCAGGAATTCGCCGTCCACATCACAGGACACTAAGAAAAGCTTATTGTATTCAGAAGCCATGTCACCAAGATTATATCGATTGCCGAAAATTCACAAAAAGAATATACCATTACGTCCCATAGTCAGCGCCATCGGATCACCCACATACACGATCTCTCGTTATCTCACTCCGTTACTACAGGAATACATCGGTAATTCAGAAACTCACATAAAGAAGTCTTATCATTTCACGCAGAAAATACGCAATCTGAAATGTGACCGCACAGATATTCTCGTCAGCTTCGATAGCACGTCGTTGTTTACAATGGTACCCGTCAAGGACGTTTTAGAACATATCGACGAGCTGGTCCCGCAAGACATATACGACCTTTTTAAACTGTGTCTCACCACGACGTATTTCAGATGGAACAACGAGTTCTACGAACAAAAAGACGGAGTTGCCATGGATAATCCTCTTGGACCTGTGGTAGCTAATTTTTATATGGAACGTTTTGAAAAACATGCACTGGCAACTGCGACTAAAAAACCGACTGTCTAGCTTCGTTACATTGACGACGTCTTCGCTATATGGCCTCACGGAAAAGCTGAACCAAAAATTCTTAGAACATTCAATTTACTAAAGAATTAGAGTCCGATGGTCAAATTGTTTTTCTCGATGTATTGATAAATAGGAAAAACAACGGAAGATTTAAATATGCAGTATACAGAAAGCCAACCCATACGGACCGATACCTTAGAAAGCAATCCAACCATCATCCCAAACAGAAAAGAAACGTAATCAAAACACTGGTGGGACCAGCTAAAAGAATCTGTGACCCGGAACTTTCACCACAAGAATTAAAATATCTACACAAGACACTACTGTATAATGGGTACACTAAAAAGGATATCGATCGAGTAGTACGTCCAGAAAGAACAATACTAGACCTCGGGAGAGATCAGCATATAAAAATAAAGTATTTTTGCTATGTATAAAAAACATAACTGATCGTATTGGCAAGATTTTAGAAAAACGACACGTGAAACCCATGTACATGCCGACAACTAAAATAAAACAGTTCCCCAAATCAGCTAAAAGCCGACTAGATCCACTTTTAAAAGCTGGTGTTTACGAAATCCCGTGCAAATGTGGCCAAGTTTACATTGCCACTACAAAGCGTAGCATCAACACACACATCACAGAACATAAACGAAATTGCCGCCTCAGCCGTGGCAGAACATTTTTATGCTTGGACGACCACCGAATGCAGTACGATAAAGTAGAGGTTATAGCTAAGACTAAAAAATGTTTACCCCCGTTTATACAGAGAGGCATTAGAAATTTATAAAAACACAAATAACTAACAAAGACGAAGGACTTAAATAACTAAAACCCGTCCACTTGATTACGCCCACAGTGCTTGAGTGAATATACCGGCTCCAACTCGCACTGTTGTAATTCTTTCCGAGTTAGCGACGTGAGCCCATTGCCTCTGAAGATGTCCCTCACAGACAGGGACGAAACGTTAGGAAGAAATATTTTAAATAAACATATTTTAACCTACAGACCCGGAAAAACAGCCCGAAAATTTTAAATTTAAAACTATTATCATTGTGTTCGTGCATTGAGCTATGAAAATTACCAAACATTTTTCTAAACAGAGTAATGAACGATTCCGGAGTAAGCATAAACTAGTCAACTCGCATATCCGAGATTTGAACAACCTTGATTCTCCAATTGGTAGACATACAACTCCCACAGCATGGATGAGAACATTAGATTTTGCTCAGGAAAATGCACTTACGGCATAGAACAGATATAAAATAAATACAGCTTTAGCCTCTCAAAGAGGAAGAAAAAAGAAGTTGAAATAAAAAGGGGAATGAATGAGAGTTAAGAATGGCAAAAAAATAGATAAAAGGAAAGGAAATTAGAAAAAATCTAAAGAAAATGTGTTTCTTTATTTTCTTAATTTCGTTCTTCAATTTCGTTGTGTGTTCCCTGTTAAGAGAAAAATAAATGAAATGTCTTCTACAGGTTTTTCATGTTCATTACTAACTAGAAGGAAGAAAAACCTAATCGTCGTATTTTCTTTGTTTCTTCTGTTCCGTACTTTGAAGTAGAAACTCGCATCCTTCGTTGTGCAGAATCTGAACGGGAACAAATTTAACAAGGAGAAAGGCAAATACTAATTTAATTTCTTATTAATTTCGTTGGTTCGAACATTAAATATTCAGTTCCTGCGCCACATTAGTGCTAACATCATTTTTACTTTCTCTACTACATTTGTACCACCTAGTCATATAGTTCGGAGATTTCAACAGAAATATACGTTCTGAGACACTTACATTCGTTACGTGTTTTATTTCTCCTTTATTGGTATCAATTGCATATCTAGTTTCATGGTAATATTACATACATTGCAGTACATATTATTTTCTCTACACTACTATGTAAATATTGTATAGAGAAGATTGCATTGTACCCAAAATTCTATATCGAGATTTCACCGAAAATAATTTTGGGATCTCCTGAATACAAAAAAAAAAAAAAAAAAAAAAAAAAAATTGTCAGGTTGGTCTATCTGTTTGTGTGTGTGTCTGTCTGTCTGTCAGTCAGTCAGTCTCTGTGAGCAGCATAGCCCAAAAACGAAAAGTCCGTTAAATACCAAACTTGTTGTTTATGTTCAGCACGAGTATCTTCCAAGGATGTGAAACCAAGATTTACAAGAATATCCCACACCCCCGATAGTTTTGATTTACTGAAAAATGGTTCTAATGATTTTTATTTAAATCTCTTATGTTTAAGATATTTACATAATAAATAAAATGTATATCTTGAATTTTTTGGAAATAGTCTCTGAAGACCTGTTTATAATGAATGAACTTTTATAATTTTGTATAACTGGTAAACCGTAAGGGATAGAAAAGCCTATAACACAAAAACTGTGGATATTCGTAAAACACAATTTATGTGATATATTTTTTTCGTGTAGTTGGTTGACGTTTTCGAGATGTTCCTAGTTATTGGTTTCAGTTTTTAAACTTTTCTCATACGGGAACCTTTCAACTCCTGGACGCAAAGACATGGGTTATATCCTAGCAACCACATTTTAAAACATTTAACTGACCATTTAACCTAATGAATTCCCTTATTTACCTTCCACTTGCGAGCGTCGGCTGATAAGTCCCAGGCCTCACACAAGGCAAGTTAGAAGTAGCCTAGTATACTTTAACTCTAGACTAACTTACATCCATAGTTATAGGTCAATACCTTGTTTACTTTTCGAATCACAGTATTTTAAACAAGACAACTTGAGAGTTTTCTCGAAAATGGAGGATTTGGAAAAACGAGCAGCGACTAAATACTTGAAAGGCTTAACGCCTAAAGAAATCAAAGAGGAAATAGACAGAGCATTCATATTCAATGATTAAAAGATGGGTTGCAGAGTTTCAAATGGGACGTACCAGTACTAGTGATGAGCATCGCTCTGGACGCCTTGTAGAAGTGAAAATTGCAGAGTTCATTGAACAAATGTATCGTTTAGTACTGAAAGACCGCAAATTGTTTTTTTTTTTTTTTTTTTCAGATAGCAGAGGCTGTTAACGGATCAATAGAACATGCAGATAATATTTTAAGTAATGTTTTTGGCTTTCATAAGGTCTATGCAAGATGGGTGCCGCGTTTGTTGACACCTGATGAACATCTACAAAGAAAACGGTTTCTGTTAAGAATGTGGAACTCTACCAGTGGATTTTTGAGACGGCTTATTACCATGGATGAAACTTGGATAACTACACTTCAGAAAATAAATCAGTCAAAACAGTTGATTGCGCCAGATGAACCAAATTCAAAAAAAGGAAAAGTAAATTTTGTGGCGAGTGTTTTCTGGGATGCACAGGGAATTATTTTTATTGATTACTTGGAAAAGGATAAGATTATCACTGGTAACTACTACGCAAGCTTACTGTTGAGTGACGATGTGAATTGAAAAAGACCTCATTTGGCTATTAAAAAAAAAAATCTTGTTTCATCACAACAATGCTCCAGCATATCGTTCAGTCATTGCAATGGAAAAATGTGCAAATTAAAGTTGGAATGCTTGAACATCCCCCTTATTCGCCATATCTAGCACCCATTGACTACCACTAGTTCCCAAACCACCAAAAAGTTTTTTGGAAGATGAAGTGTTCACAGCAAAGAGGAGGTTATTGATGTGGTAAACAGCCATTTTGAGGACCTTGAGAAATCATACTACAGAGATGCTTTGATTAGAACACTGATATGACAAATGTATTAGCATTTCTGGGGATTATGTTGAGAAATAAACAAACAAAAACTTAAAATGCTGTTTTCATTGAGAGGCCCTGGACTTATCAGCCGACCCTAGTATAAGGAAGTAATAATAATATACTTTTATGCTAATGTTTATTTCGATTAGCATGAAGTACATAGAAGAATAGTGTTATGAACTATAATTTGTTAGAGATGTAGAGAATGTCATGTGAATGCAATAAATCAGAATTTTGTTATCTTATACTAGAAGTATGCGGGTTAGAATACGATTTGTAATGGCATCCAAAGCAAATGACTAATGAACAAAATCTCAGAGGGAATTTGCTAAAAAAGTTTCCTAAAGGTCTAGGAAGAAAGTTTCCAAGAAATTGCATGGAAACGCTAGCAGAGCTCACAATTTATTATAACAAGTTTAACAAGTAGCTATTAAAGATGTATCTGATTTCACCGTTGATGCTTTTGTTTAAAATAAATTACATTTGTTACACTTTTAAGGTGCAGTTATACATTTTACATAAGTTACAGGCTTTAAAATGTAATTTGGACAGAAATCTTGAAACGAAGGAAACTCCTGATCGTATGGACTAACCAAGTGGTAATTTACTCGCCAAAGTGTATATTTCAGCACCGATTTCTGCCCAATTTAAAAACTTCTATAAAAAATACCAAAGTAATGTCTTATCAAGGAAAATATCCAGTGAGAACAAACATACGTATAGCAAATAATATCCTGGAACAAGTAAAAAATGTTAATTATTTACGTTGTGACAAAAGCTTCGATGTCCATAGAGATATAGAAAACAGGATAAATTCCAAGAAATATGTGGAACAATAACAAGAGCTTTCCAAAGTAAAATATGGAAAGAAACAAAAATTTAAGTTTTATAATACCTTGATGGTCCCTGTGCTCATGCATGGTAGTGAACCGACCGTGGACAGCAAAAAACACAAAAGTAAAATTCAGTAAGCGGAAATGAGATTTTTACGAAGAACGGACCAGATTAGAGCTAATAAGAAATTAAGTAATTAGAGAAGAATTGAGTAGATAAAATTGAAGAAAATAAGCATAGTGAGAGAGAGCACATGAGCCGCATGAATGAAGAAAGAATACCTCTATTAGCTAATACATATAAACCGTTAGGAAATAGAAACAACAGACGCCCAAGAAATAGATGGGAATAAAGTAATAAATGCGAAGACGGAACAGGTGTAAAGCCTAATCCTTTAAGTGTAGTAGAAGAAGAAGAAAAAGAAGAAACTGCTTTTTTCATGGAAAAATCTCGAAAATTTCGGTTTTCAGAAAAATGCCTCTTAAGAATTTGATTAAAATGCTATGTTTAAGATATTTTCATGACAAACGAAATGTATATTTTGAATTTTCCTAGAACAGTCTCTGCAGACCACTTTATTTTGAATGACTTTGGTATAACTCGTAGACAGAAACTCACTACACAAAAACTGTAAATTTCATTAAAACACACAATTGATGTCATATACATTTTTGTAGAGTTGACAGTTTCCGGTTATTACTTATTATAGGTTTCAATTTTGAAGTACTCATATTTTTCTCAGGCAGGAAATCGTCCCTGTTTCTTTTGTTTTACTCCTGAGCATGCAAAGAAGGGAATTCCAACGACAGTCGCAAAGCGACAGCTTTTGCACACTGACTATTGCTTTATCATAATGTATTCCTTTAGTTTACTTCTACTTATAAAGTGCTAAGGAAATATTAATATTCTGCTAACGCTTATCTCGATTAGCGTGAGATAGAACAATGATCGGCTGTAAGAAGCTTGTTTGTAGAACAACTCATACAGTCATGTGAATGGAACACATATTTTTGCCATGTTAATTATTTACGATATATTCATTATATTTGACTTTAATTTTATAATATTAATGCTTTCTTAAATGAGATGTTCTTTTTCTTCATCCTAATCTGGCAACGAGAATAGAATTTTAAAGCCGTCACATGCGACCAGCTATTATTGTATTCTCCCATTCACGTTAAAAAAAAATGGAATCTGTGAGTATAAAAATAAACTAAAGGTATTATTATTGAAATCAATGTCTTCATTTTTTCTTAAAAGTTTGAAGTTGAAGTTCTTTTTTTGGGAGGAAGAGCCTTTGGTTAATTCTAAAGTCACCCCTTATCAATCATGTCTACAAGGAAATAGAGACTAGCATTGTGACTGCTATGCTTAAATCCGGTTATCATGAAGTAGACATTATAATAAGCTTTTGTAAGGATAGTTTAAAAGAACTGAATTTTTTTTCACCTCCTGAATCAAAAAAAAAAAAAAAAGCATTTTGTGTGTGTGTGTGTGTGTGTTCGTGGGCAGCATAGCTCAAAAAAGAAAAAGTCCGTTAAAAACCAAACATGGTATTTAGGTTTGGTTATCTTCCAAGGATGCAACACAAAGATTTTCAAGAAAGTCCCCCCACTCCCAGCTACCCTTTATATGGAACTTTTTTCGAAAATTTTGATTTTCTAAAAAATGGCTCTACGAAGTTTGCTTAAAATATCGTATATTAAAGATATTTACCTGACAAAATATATATCTTGAATTTTCTGGGAATAGCCTCTGAAGACTACTTTATTCTGGATGAATTTTGCATTACTACTACACCGTAAGAGGTGGACAAAAACTTAACACACAAAAATGTAGAGCACGTTAAAACACACAATTTATGTTATACACATTTTTTTCGTGGAGTTGATCGTTTTTGAGATATTCCTTGGTTTTGGTTTCAGCTTTGAAAAACTTATACTTTCCCATACAGGAATTTGCCAACTCATGTCCATACAAACGAACGAACTACAGCCACATAGCAAACAGGTTTTGCCTTTCACTTTGATCTATGGTACTCCCTTATTTCGCTTCTACTTACAATGAAGCAAGAAATAAGGCTATTTCTGCTAATTTTTCTCGATTAGCATGAAACAAATAAAAGAATAAGCTTATTAACAACAATTTGTCACAGAGATATAGAGAAAAGTCATGTGAATGGAACACATCAGATTTTTACATTCTGTACGCATACTATATACATAGTGTATAGAGAAGATATTGTATTCCACCCTAAAATTCGAAGTCATTATTTCCAGGGGATATATGTTTTGAGACCACCTAAGACCAAAAAGCAAATTTTTAAAACAGCTTCGGTTGTGTGTGCATGCGTGTGTGAGTGACCTTGCACAGCCTAACTCAAAAACTAAAATACCGTAAAACACCAAACTTTGTATTTAAGTTTGGTATATTCCAAGAATGCGATACGAAAAACAAGAAAATCCCCCAAACTCCGCTTTACACTGAAAATTTGTTCAAAATTTGGGTTTTCCCAAAACTGGCTCTAAATGTTTTGATTTAAATACTGTGTAAGATATTTACGTACATTATTAAATAAAATGTATATTTTGAATGTTGTGGAAACCTATTTTTTTCTAAATTTTGCACAGCTGGTGAACCACAAGAAATAGATAAACAGACACTTAACAAAAATGAAGATGTCGTTAAAACACACAGTTAATGACATACATTTTAGTTTCAGAGTTGACGTTATTGGTTTCAAATTTAAAATACATTCTCAAACTGGGTCACATCTCGTTACGTCTCTGTTTTGCTTGACTGCTGAAAATGCAAAGAGAATCCAACTTTTAATTGTTCACATGGTAGCCAGCTTTTAAAGGTTTTGATTGATTTATCCTAGAATCCTTTATGTATCTTCTGCTTAGTAGGAAGCAAGTAGCAAACAATTTCTGCTAATGTTTTTCTCGATTAGCATTATGTATTTGTAAATACCTACCTATATGTTTTATTCAGGAGGTCCCAAAAAGTGTATTTACGTGGAAATGTCACTATGGAGCAAAACTTAGATATACTACATATAAGTGTAGAGAAAATAAGTGCACATTATATGAACACCCTTACAAAAATCTGATTTATTCCATTTATATAACTTTCTCTAGCTGTCCAATATACAAACTATACTTACACATGATTATTGTTTTATCTTCTTCATGCTAATTGAGATAACATTTGCAGGTTTTGTCTTATAATTTCGTTCTTTATAACCAGAAGGGAAATGAAGGAATACGCTAGACTAAAGCGGTAGTCAGATTTTAAAATATGGTCGCTCTGTGAAACAATTGAGGTTCCGTTAATTTTGCATGGCCAGTACTAAAGAGATGAAAGGAAAGGTGGCCTCTCGTTAGGTAGTTTAAAATTGAAATCAATAACAAAGAATATCCAGAAAATGGTCAATCCTACAAGAAAAAACGTACATTGCATAAATAATTGTTTATTATAACAAGATCATCGTTTTTGTGTACTAAACTTTTGTGTATGTCTTACCGTTTAGCAGTTATACAACATTCTGCAAAATTCATCCACAATTAAGAGGTTTTCAAAGGATATTCCCAAGAATTCAAGATATACATTTTATTTCCTAAAAATATTTAATACACGGTGTTATAATCTAAATTATTAGAGCCATATGTAAAGAAAGCAGTGTTTTCTAAAAATGTTCCATTAAATGGTAGTTTATGGTGGAGGGATTTTGTTTGAAAGTCTTCGTGTCGCATCCTTGGAAGATAATCAATATAAATACCATTTTTGTTTTTAATGGCCTTTTGATTTTTACTTTCTCTATACATACTATGTACATAGTGTATAGAGGAAGTATTGTATCCCACCCAAAAATTCGATATCGAGATTTCACCGAAAATACATGTTTTAGGACTCCCTGAAGCCAGAAAAATCATTTTCAGAAAAAGATCCGTGTGTACGTGTGTGTGTGTGTATGTCTGTCGGTCTTGTGTGTGTGTCTGTGGACAGAATAGCTCAAAAACGAAAAGACCGTTAAGTACTAAACTTGGTATTTCGGTTCGGTATCTTCCAAGGATGCGACACGAAGATTTTCAAGAAAATCCTCCCGCCCCCAACTTCCCTTTACATAGAAAAATCTTCGAACATTTTGATTTTCTAAAAAATGACTAACGATTTTGATTAAAATCCCGTATATTAAAGATATTTACATACGAAATAAAATTTACCTATATCTTGAATTTTCTGGGAATAGCCTCTGAAGATCTCTTTATTCTGGATAAATTTTGCTAAATTTTGCTTAACTACTAAACGGTAAGAGAGAGATAAAAATTTACTGCACAGAAAATGTTGATCTGATCGAAAAAATACATACTTTATGTCCTTTACATTTTTGTTGTGGAGGTAAGTTTCCGAGATATTCCTTGTTTATGCTTTCAGTTGTGAGCACTTACATTTTTCTCAGACAGGATGTGTCCGTTTTTCTTTTTTTCTATTCCTGGTCAAGCAAAGAAGCGATTTGCAATGACAATTGAATAGTGACAGCTTTTAAAACATTTGATTATCGGTTTAGCCTAGTGTATTTCTTTATTTTCTTTCTACTTATAAGGAAATAAGTAATAAGAACATTCTGCTAATGATTATTTCGATTAGCAAGGTGCAGAAAGAAGAATAATCTTATGTAAGAAGTTTTCAGAAGAGCTAGAGAATGTCACGTGAATGTAACACATCAGATTTTTAGCTATGCTTTCCAGACACATACACACACACACACCTAGACATTTTTAAAAAATGCTTCTATGGGAGACAGGGGACCTGAAAACATATTTCCGATGAAATACCGACATCGAATTTTTGGGTGGAATCCAATATCTTCTCTATGTACACCCGTGGACACAAAATATGAGCAATCCCCAGATTGCATGTGTCGATCGAAAAGCTTCGTGCATTTTGTAAAAGCTATGTTCACAATGCACAAGAACTGTACAGTGGTCGGTGACCGACAACGCAATGGTTAACTTCTGAGCACTGAAGAGAGATCATGGAACAATGTTAGTGGCTGAGAGGTTAAAAAGGCCTTGCTTCCGCTCATAAGTTGCTAGGTTCAAATCTTGCTGCTTGTCTTTTTTATAAATTTTTTAATTTTATGACTGAATATGTAGAACATGATATTGCACTAATGTAACTTTGCCATTTGAAGTTATGGACCTGTATATGCACACACGAATATAATTCCACTAACACTCGAGTTCAATAACTAAAAAAATTGTGTAAATTAATTGTTAGGTTCTAAAACTAAAATACAAAAAATAAACAATTAATATTGGGTGTATGAACCCTCAGCCTGTATAACTGCACTCAATCTACGGGGCACAGACAAAATAAATGCCGACATTAATGTGGAAGAAAAGCTCAAAGAGCCCAGGCCTCTTGAATTTGTATTTCACCCATTTACAGGTAATGGTAGCACAGCTCCCCTTTTACCCCAGCCCACTCATTCTCAATAGAGAACACATTCTCACAGAGGGAATCAAGTATTACCGTCTGTTGCATATCGCTCAAAGATCGTCCAGCTGACACAGCACCCCAACACGTTACAAATACGATGATGGAATTGTGAAGCCATCCAGTAACCATCTCCCAAAAACATCAAATTTGCCCAACATTGAATCTTAAAACATGTTTCAAAACACTGATTTTCTTAGGAATACTTTTAGTGTTTCTGCGCACCACATGTTTTCATGGGCAGCATATTAATGTTCAGTAGAATAAACCATTGAATAAGCATCATAATAACTATTACATTATTAACTGTGCCGAATTGCGTGTTTGAAATAAGTTTGTCAAATAGCCGCTATGTGTTGATTCAAGATCATTAAGATAAGGGAAAAATCTGATGTGTTCCATTCACATGATTTTCTCTACATCTTTGCAACAGATTATTGCTAGAGAGCTTATGCTCTATTTGCTTCATGCTAATCGAGAAAAAATTAGCAGAAATAGTCTTATTACTTGCTTCCTTGTAAGTAGATGCGAAATAAGGGAGTTCTATAGGTTAAAGTGATAGTCAAAAGCTGGTTGATATGTAACTAAAGTTCGTTTGTTTGTATGGACAGGAGTTGACAAATTTCTGTAAGAGAAAAGTATATGTTTTTCATAGCTGAAACTAAAAACAAGAAATTTCTCAAAAACAATCAACTCTACGAAAAAAATGTATATTACGTAAATTGTGTTCTGGTGTGCTCTATATTTCTTGTGGAGTAAGTTTTTGTCTCTCTCTTACGGTTTAACAGTTATGCAAAATTCAGAAAAATCATCCAGAATAAAGAAGTCTTTTGAGGATATTCCCAGAAAATTCAAGATATACAATTTATTTGGCAAGTAAATATCATAAATATAACAGATTGTAATCCAAACCGTTACATCCATTTTAAGAAAATTAAAGTTTTTGACATTTTTTCCATGTAAAGGGTAGTCGGAGGGGGGAGTTTCTTAAAAATCTTCGTGTCGCATCCTTTGAAGATACCACACTTAAATACAAAGTTTGGTTTTAAACGGTCTTTTCGTTTTTAAGCTATGCTGCCCCCCACACAAACACACACACACACACACGCGCGCGCGCGGACATTTTTCTAAAAATGCTTTTTTTGGATTCAGAGTGTCTTAAAGCAGGCCGGTCCCCATGGCCGCGCTCGCCAAAGCGTCTCGCTTTGGTGTTTCGCAGCGCAGGGGATCGTGGGTTCGAGTCCCGCCTTGGGCATGGGTGTTATATGTTTGTGTATGTGTATGTAAAAAGTAAAACAGAAATTCAGTAATCATACAGTAATCACAGTAAACAAATTAGGTAAATAAAAAGTAGAGTATACAGCGCTGGAGTCCCGATCAGACTCCGGAGCTGTATTAAAAAAAAAAAAAAAAAAAAAAAAGCATATATTTCCGATGAAATCCCGGATTCGACTTTTTGGGTTCAATACATTACCTTCAATACGTATAGAGAAAGTAAAAATGTTGGCTACAAGGGAGAACCGAACTTCAGTAGAGGAATAACCTACCATTTGGTGGTAGGTTTTAGAATCCAAGCTGTATAATGTTTTATGTCGTTAATCTTTTTAGTTAATATTGATAGTTTGTTGTTGTATTTGATTATGCTTATTGAACATATGAGTTAGTAATACTAAGATTTAGAACTTGCGACAACATGTTGCTGCCGCTACCCAACTGTATGGCGAATGGTGTACACAAGGCGCTGTTCCATACATGACTCATTTTTTTTTGGCGACGGATGTACATTGTGTGCTGCAGAAGGTAGCAATTGCCCAGCACCTGTTTAAAGGGATATGGGGGAAACTGACACTCAACTATGATTTTTGTGTTGCCGTATTTGTGCATGAGATGTGGCTTAAAACCTGTATCACCACAATACAGAGCGCAGTGAAAGCTCGCAGCATATGCATTCATGTAAATTTATTTCAAAAGAATATGAGTGTTGCTTGTGGTAATACCATGCTGTTGGTTCCATCGGCGTTTGACAGTATGCGCTGCATCATTATTTCATGTTTTTATTCATTCTCCGTTTACCGCAGGGCATGCGACCATCACAGAAAACATTTCACTAAATTGGTTGAGTGCGGCAGAATCACGAGCTGGTATATTTGTGCTTTAATATCTTCAGCTCCAAGAAGAAAAATATGATCCCTTTCATTTATAAGGCTTTCGCTACCTTTTCTGCAACAAAATAAGATTCTTAAAAAAAACAAAAAAAAAAAACAAACAAACTTCGATGTACTTCTTGCTAACCAAGGTAAACATTCATGGAAATTGCCTTATTACTTAGTTCCTTATAAGTAGAAGGGGAAAAAGGAAATTCACTAAGCTAAAGCGATAGTCAATTCTTTTAAAACCTTTCGCTATATGATTGAAGTTTGATTATTTTTATACGGCCAGGAGTAAAACAAAAGAAACAAGGAATATCCAATTCCAAACTGAGACAAGTTTAAGTATTTTAAAACTGAAACAAATAACAAGAAACATCTCGGAAATGTTTAACTCCACAAAAATATATACATATATAACATAATTTGTGTGTTTTAACGAGATGTATATTTTTGTATACTAAGTTTTTGTTTATCGGGTGGTATTTAGTCAAAGCTAATTTCTGAAAACCTGCTATAAGCAAACATTGCTGCTAATGTGCTACAAGAGGCACTCTCTACTACATTAAGAATACGCCTGGAAATATCGTTGACTCCGCACATGTCTTTCACCTGTTTGGTCTTAAACGTGTATTGGACAGGCCACGTTACAAAAGGAAAGGAGATGGACATGAAATGCAACTTTTGACTAAGTTCTGAGTTACGAACTGGTGTTCCGTAAACTTTCTGGTTTGACAATAATTTACTCTCTCCGGGTGATACAAATTAGATTAACCCTTTCTCTGTACTACATATTGGTGTTCTAACGTCAAATTGATTCGCACACGTGGTCGACTTAATGTACTGCTTATACAAGAAAACCTGTTCTAAGGGAGCGCTAAGGGAGGTTGAAGGATGAAAGGGTGAACTGCCCAGTCTGTTTTGTGTTTTCTTACTCGCGGGGTATTTTGTACCAGAATAGCACGAATCCGAGTCAAATGTTTACATTTTCAACAAATTCGCAAGAGTATTTTTACTGTCTTTGACTGTACCACAACTCCATCATCATATCCCCAGCAACATATTTCTGCCACTCAAGTTGCCACAACTTAGTTATTACTACACAAGTACGCATCTTCTTTCTCCGCTACACTTTTTAGTGAGAGACAAGCTATGTTCATTCGACTTTGCCGTTGGTTTACTGTGTGGACTCTTGCTCTCATGCGAACAATAACTCGGTCACAGGTAGATGCTTTGTACGGTTTTCGGAGAAATGACTAATCAAACTCACCATGCTGCCACGCAGTTTTGGTACCTAATCACCTTTTGGCTTCCCTTGAACGGAAAACGGAAAATAAATACAAAGTATAAGGTGGTCCTCATATGTATATGGGCTACAAATCTCTCTATTGGCTTTATCAGATATTTATTTAATATAAACACACGCAAAAATAAATGAAACTACGTTTACAAAAATAACAGCCAACTACGAATGATCCCGAGTTTTTGAATGCACACAGAATCATTTACATTGATTACTTTTAGAAAGGAAGAACGATAAATGGATAGCATTTTGTATTTTGTTTAACCGGTTGAACGGAGAAATAATAAAAACAATTCTCTTTCAAGACAATGCAAGAGTGCACACCTCCGTAGTTTTGACGCCAAACTTTTTGGAATTAAATACGATTTACTACAACCTCCACTGTATTCACCAGATTTGGCCCCAGTTCTTCTTTTCTTTCAAAACTTGAAAAAGTGGCTCGATTCATGTCTAAGAGGTGATCTCCCAAACAAATGCCTATTTTGAAGCCCTTCCAAAGTCCTACTTTTTTGAAGGCGTAAAACAGTTGGAGAAAGTGTATGGATCTAAAACGAGAGTAAGTTGAAAAATAAAATAAAAAAATTACCAAAATAGTTTTTTTTTTTTTTTTTATCTTTTCTAAGGACTTATTGATCGCACCTCGTACAAATTAATTGCTGATTATCAAAATATTATCAATTAATAAAAATCTCCTTGAGTTAAACCAATTTATTATCCTTATATACCAAAAAATTACCGCCATTTACTATATTTTATCAATGGTTTACTCAGCTGAGAATGATGGACATCGATAGGAGCGTCAGTAAATGAAGCAATGTCTCCATTTTCAGGCAACAAATTTCCCTTTTAAATGCGGCTTAGAAGACATTTAACCGCGCTGGACATTAGATTACACGCTGTACTGATACGTTTTGTTGATTTCATGTGCAGCAAGGCTCATGTAACTCCGTTTTGCTTTCATTTGTTTTTGTAGCTTTTACTACTTGCGACATCGCAAGCGAATATAGCATGAAAATAAGCACTGTTGGAAGGCGGTGGCGGGTGAAACCGGAGATCTCCGCTTTGTTCACCACAAATCCCACTTGAGGTCGCTTGGGATCGAACCCGGGTCTTAAAGGCGAGAGCCTTGGTTTCACGTCTCGAGCTCGAACATTGTACGATACTATTGCAGAGGCGAGAAAATACTCAGTTCAGCAAAAGCTATTTTGTAATCTTTTCTGTGTTTTAGCGCTCAAAACAAATTTGGCTCTCCTAGATGATGTTTCCAGTATTCTATAAGCAATAGGCGAGAAGTAGAATGTCTTACTAAGGTAATAACTAATTTATTTCACTACTGAAATCAATACAATACGCATTTATTTGAATATTTATATAAGTAGCGCTATTGAAATTATTTCGGACGCATATTTAAATTACAATGAAAAAGAATAATCGGTGTAATAGGAGTATTCTTTTTATTCAGTTCTCTGGGTAGCCTGCAACATTACAATTCAATCGAACTGTCACGACCAAGCTCGTAAAAAGTAATTGATATGAATTTTAATATCATACATTTGCATCAGCCTGTGAGAAATTAATTTATATTCGAGAGACAAAATAATTTCTTATTTAAATTTAAATCAAAACAGAAAAGGTTATAAATAACTGCATTTTTCATCTGCTTTAAAACCTTTCAGTATATATCTGAAATTAACAGTATAATTGAAGTTCAATTACGAAGTACGAATTGACGTCACTGATTTCAATAATTAATTACATCATCTTCATTCCTTTAAATGTCAAATGCTAAATGAGTTATTACTTTCATTGCTACTTAGAGACTCCTTTATCAGTTTTGTAGACAGTACAGAAGGCTAAAGTATAAAGCCGATTGTTCATACATAAGTCAGTTACGTGTTTCCATCTTCCATTGTCTTAAAAGTCTCTGAAGCAAATTCGATGTCGAGATTTCATGGGGATTATAGTAGGCCCTCAGATGCAGAAGAAGCATTATAGAAAGGTCTATATCCGACGTGAGTGCGCGTGCATGTGAACAGCATAGTTAAAAAAACAATCTGTTAGGTTCTAAACATGATATTTAGAATCAGCATGTTCCAAGGATACAACACGAATATTTTCAGCAATAGCCATCCCACTCCATACTCCGCTTACATGGAACATTTCTAAAAAAAAGTTGGGTTTTCATGAATAGCTCTAAGAATTTGGATTCAAAAATCATATGCTTTAAGGGGACAAGATAGTCGGAACATACGGAAAAAACCCCGTAAGTGAGTTGAATTACCACTGCTCTTAAAGAATTCTATTATTTTTCTAGAATTTGGTATAAGTTCTTCTATAAATCATGACATATATTTCAAAGGGTTGTTTCCATTAATAGCTTATGTGGTTGGGTCTATAAAAAGTATTCCATTCAGCAGAAAAATAATAATACTTAGTCTTAAAACATGTGCATTCGTGTTATTGCCTGCAATACATAATTATATTTAGCAGGCTTGTTCTTAGTATAATAGCTATCTTCTGAAAATCATTTATTTAGCTATGTTATAATTTCAGTAGAAATTAAAAAATATTTATATTTGTAAATTCCAAAAATAAAAAATGCAATGTTTTTGCTTTCTTAATCTGATCAATATGTGTTGTATATATGTGCTGAAAATTTCAGCTTTCCAGCTTTCATACTTACTGAAAAAGGTACATAAATATTCAAAAATGCTGTTTTGAGAAAACTGAATTTAAAGATATGAATGTTCCAAAAGAGGCATTGCATGACAGCTTAAAAGAAATACAGACTACATTTATTAAACTCCTCTTGAACTCCCAAAGTATACATTTTCTGAATATAGAAATAATAAAGGTTTTATTAGTGCGTAAAACAAAAAAAATTACCATTTCAGAGTACCTTGTCCCCTCATAATTTTATCAAATTAAATGCATACCTTGAGCTTTCTGGAAATGTTCTGTGAGTTCCTCTTCATTCTGAAAGACTTTTGCGTGCGCCGTAAGAGATAGAATCTTTTTATTTTATTTTTCATGGTCTGCTTACCCTCCCCTTAATAGGAATGACAGGCCCCTAAAACTTACAACCGGGGAGCCAACGACACGAAACCATAGAATGGAGGACCTGAAAAGACTGGTCGGCCCGTAGCCAGGCATGAGCGTGAGGAAGTTGATGATATGAAATGCAAGCGAAATGGATGATAGGAAAAATGAGGACGGAGCAAATGGTGGAATAGGTGACAGGGGAAACCAGAGGACCTGGAGAAAATATGCCGAAGATCCCACATGCGGGTGCCTGGGATCGAACCCGGGCCGCCTAGGTGGGAGCGAGCTGTCTAACCAGTGCGTCTTGGCGCCAACAAGACAGAATCTTACTACACAGATATGTAGAATACATTAAACTAACGCAATTCATTTCACATACATTTGTTATGGAGTAAAATATTTCGGAAATATTGCTGTATATTGATTTAATTTACTAATAGTGACACTTATATACAAATATGCGTTGTTGAGATTTAGTTTTTTAAGCAGAAGGGAAATAAGGGAATATACCAGATAAAGCCATAGTTGAATCTTTTAAATCCGATCGATATTTGAACAAATGAAGTTCAGTTCGCTTTGCATTTTAGTTCGCTTTGGAACAGAAATGAAACGAAAGGTGACCCCGTTTGAGAAAATGCGTAGTTTAAATTGAAACAAATAACAAGGAATATATCGGTAATGGTCAACTGTGCAACGAAAATGTATACGACATAAATTGCGTGCTTTAACGTGATCCAGTTATGCAAAATTCATCAAAATTCATTATGATCGAACAGGTCTTCAGAAGCTATTCCTAGAACATTCAATATATATTTTATTTATGATGTAAATAGCTGTAATATACCTACAGTATTTTAATCAAAATTGTTAAGTAATTTGAGAGAAGTACAAAATTTCAAAAAAATGTCTATGTAAAGGGTAGCTTGGGGTAGGGGGATTTTCTTCGTGTCGCATTCTTGGAAGGCACCTAACTTAAGTACCAACTTTGGTATTTAACGATATTTTATTTTTGTGTTATACTGTCCACAGAAAGACACACACTCACAGACACACAAAGATGTTTTTCTAAAAGGCTTTTCTTAGACTCTGTGAACCGCAAAACCTATTTTCCCGATGAAATCTGAACACTGAAATTTTGGTGGAATATAATACTTCCTCTATGCTCTATACACATGGTACGTGCAGAGAATGTAATTATAATAAAAACTTATTCTCCAAAAATAATCACATTTGTCTAAAATTCGATTTCAAAGCATTAGCTTGCTTAACAATATATATATATACAATAGGTATTACTAGTTTGCCTACACAGATTCCACTTTCACTTTCTCTACACGTACTATGTACATTCGTTACCAAGATTTCACCGGAAATAGGTGCTTTGGGACCCCTGAATAAAAAAAAAAGAGAAAAAAAAAACAGAAAGAAATAAAGCATTCTGCTAATGTTTATCTGATTAGCATAATGTAGATAGAAGAATAAGCTTATTAACTATAATTTGCTACAGAGATGTAGCGAAAGTCATGAAAATGGAACACATCAAATTTTTCAATAAGCAGAGCAGGGATAAAGGGGCCCCACCAAAGAGGACCACAAAAACATCTTCACTATTCGTATCGTTATTCAAGAAATCGGAGCATAAGTATTTATAAAATTGTTTCAAGCATTGCAAACCATCATCATTGAGGAACTCCACTTTCGGAAATTGAAAGTCGGGTTCCTTGTCTATTCGTCTAGCAACAAAGAACCATTGGGCAGCTCTGAAACATTTTCGTTAGACCCTAGATTTCTCACGCAATTACTGTCATATGTTTGGCTCACTGATTGAGGAACTGGGAAGAATCCAATTTGAAAACAATGCAGCGATAGAAGAATGTGTCCAAATACGTGTCAAATTTGGCATGTGCAGATAAGTGTTCCATTTCCATGATTTTCTCTACATCTTTACAACAAATTATTGTTAAAAAGCTTATTCTTCTATTTACTTCATGATAATCGAGAAAAAATTGGCAGAAACAGTCTTATTATTACTTGCTTGATTGTAAGTAGAAGGGAAGTGTGTACCATATGATAAAGCGAAATATTTTAAAAGCTGGTTGCCGTGTGCTAGAAGTTTCTTTGTTTGTCTGGCCCAGACTTCGCAAATTCCCATATGGAAAAAAGTACAAGTATTTTGAGATTGAAACAAGGGATATCTAAAAAAAAAAACAAAAAAAAAAAAACGGTCAACTAAAGAAAAACTAACTTCATCATGTGGACGCCACATGTGGCTAGCATTAGCGGAACATAAGTCCGTAATTATTTAGTAGCGCCTGTTTCATCGTGAGTACAACCTCAGACCGAGGGAAGCAGTTCCGACGGAAGTGTTAATAAGGAAATGGGATAGACAGCTCAGAGAAGTAGGAACTTTGGTGTCAAATGCAGGTAAACATTCCATGCGTTAAGTGTCTGAATGCAATGTCGAGGTATCCGCGAGACATTATCAGAGAAGCCTGCTGAAATCCATTCGAAAACAGTTGAACACCCCACTAATAACGGGTGTATGCTGTGCTTTTTAAAACCTTGCGTTTGTGAGTATACAAACTTCATTAGAAATTGCCCCAAATGATAAATAGGCATTAAAACGATTTGCGGAGACAACATTTAAAAATTTGATGTGCACCATTCACATGACTTTCTCCATATCCCTGCAACAAATAATTCTTAAAACGCTTATACTTCTATTTACTTTATGCTAATCAGAAAAAAATAGTAGAAATAGTCTAGTTACTCGCTTCCTTGTAAGTAGGAGCGAAATAAGGGAAACCGTAGGTTAAAGTGATAGTTCAAAAGCTGGTTGCTATGTCAATGAAGTTCCTTTGTCTATATGGATAGGAGTTGACAAGTTAAAATATGAGAAAGGTATACGTTTTTCATAGCAGAAACCAAAAATAAGGAATGTCACAAAAACGACGAACTCCACGAAAAAAATGTATATTACATAAATTGTGTGTTTTAATGTGTTCTACATTTTTTTGTGTAGTAAGTTTTTGTCCATCTCTTACGGTTTAGCAGTTATTCAAAATTCAGTAAAATTCATCCAGAATAAACTACTCTTCAGAGACTATTACCAGAAAATTCAAGATATACATTTTATTTGTCAGGTAAATATCTTTAATATACAAAATTTTCATCAAAATCGTTAGAGTCATTTTTGAGAAAATCAAAATTTTCGAAAAAAGTTCCATGTAAAGGGTAGTTGGGGGTGGGGGGATTTTTCTCAAAATCTTCGTGTCGCATCCCTGGAAGATACTAAACTTAAATACCAAGTTTGGTATTTTACCAATTTTTCGTTTTTGAGTTATCGTGTTCACAGACACACGGACACACACACACACACACACACACACACACACACACAAACACACACACGGACCTTTTTGTGAAAATGCTTTTTTTGGATATTGGGGACCCTAAAACATATATTTCCGGTGAAATCTCGGTATCGAATTTTTTGGTGGAGTGCAATACTTTCTCTATACGCTATGTAAATAAAAAGTAGACGATGACGATACATTCCTAACTCGAGTCTGCTTCTCAGATGGAGCCAACGTTCCATGTCTGCGGAAAAGTACACTCACAATTGTCGTATCTGAGGGTAAACTCCCGCGTTTTTACTTTCTCCATACGCAGTTTAACCTACAGTTGTCCCTTATTTCGCTTCTACTGACAAGGAAGCGAGTAATTAGAATATTTCTGCTATTTTTTTCTGATTAGCATAAAGTAAATAGAAGTATAAGCTTTTTAAGAATTATTTGTTGCAGGGATATGGAGAAAGTCATGTGAATGGTACACATCAGATTTTTTGAGAAGCGGTTCCTGCAAAAATTACTTGGTTATGTTGCAGCTATAGGCTGTGCCTCAACTCCACTTTTAATTTACAGCAAGATGGGGCACAACCACGCTTTGCCAATACAGTTCGGACATTTTTCGAAAGACAATTCCCTCGAAGATAGATCGGAAATGGTTCGCCATACATATAACCTGCCAAATCACCAGATCTGTCACCGCTTGATATTTTTATTATTAGGGATCGGGTCCACAGGACACCCGTATGTGATTTGGCAGACTTACAAAAAGAATTTATGCTGCTGTTGACAATTTGAGTGATAGCTTCTAATTGTCTCTAAGTTGTTACTTGTGCTGCAATCCAAGTTCACCTTTTTATATACCTAAAGCTGACAAGAGCGCGAGTCAATGTTCTGCTCCGTTATTGGCTATTTTCGCGCAAACATTGTAGTCATAGCATCACACGCTGCGCTTTTGTGCTTTGTTGGTTGCCATCACACAGGTGACATGGAACTTACTGAAAAATATCCCATTTACTATAGTTTAGGGGAATGTCTCTGGCCTTGCAGTGACTTTGTTGCACGCAACCCAATACGATGGCTGAGACATAAACTCTAGCCCTTGCTTGCTTGCTTGGACTTCAATATTTTCATCAGAAATGCGCATCTTCGTAGCCCAGCAAACCTTACCTTTCTCTTGCTCTTACAAATGCAGTAGTGTACTAATTAATGTGAACCAGAAATACAACTTACTCATAGGTAGTCTTACATATTACTTATATCACTGATAATTTAATATGTCCTTATTTTGCTTTAATAAGTTTTATACGGTTTTGCATAGATCTGATTAGCTATTCACACATTTTCTTCACTCTATTGTCTCAGAACCAAACTTCTAACAGATTTAAATCATCTTTCCTTTGACGTGCAATCCAATTTTCTCATTGTTCTCTTAAAAATTCCTCACAAACTGCTCACAAATTTTAGATCTGGTGAATTACCTAGCCAGTCGAGACAATTTATATTTTACTTACTCTACATGTACTATGTACATAGCATAGAGAGGGTATTGTATTTCACCAAAATTTTGATACCGAGATTTCACCGGAAATACATGTTTTGGATCCCCCTGAATCCTAGAAAAGCATTTTTGGGAAAAGGTCCGTTTGTGTGTGTGTGTGTGTGCGCGTGTGTATGTGTGTGCGTGTGTGTGTGTGTGTGGACTGCATAGCTCAAGAACAAAAATACGTTAAATACTCAACTTGGTATTTAAGTTTGGTATCTTCCAAGGATGCGATACGAAGATTTTCAAGAAAATCTCCCCATCTCAAACTACCCTTTACATAGAAAAAATTTCGAAAATGTTGATTTTGTCAAAAAATGGCTAACGTTTTTATAAAAATCTCTCATATTTAAGATATATACTTGCCAAATAAAATTTATATATGAATTTTGTGGGAATAGCCTCTGAAACTCTCTTTATTCTGAATGATTTTGCATGTGTGGTAAACCGTAAGAGATATACAAATACTTAGGTACTACACAAAAAAACGTAAATCACCATAAAACACGCAAATAGTATCGTATGCATCTTTTTCGTGGAACTGGTGTTTTTTAGATATTTGTTGTTAATGGTTTCAGCTTTAAAACGCTTATGTTCATACCAGCAAAGGAACTTCGGTCTGATATCAACCAGTTTTTGACTATCACTTCAACCTAAGGTACTCCCTTATTTCGCTTCTACTTAGATGGAAGCAAGTGAAAAACTATTTGTGCTGATTTTTTCTTAATAGCATGAAGTAAATAAAAGCATAGGCTTTTTTACAATAATTCAAATACCATTTGGAAAAAACGATTTCAGAGTTGCTACTACTTCGTTCCAAAATAGCAATATATTTAGTTCATCATTCCATATGGTACAAGTGGCTCGGGGCCACAAATCAAAAAGCAACCCCAAAGCATGTTTTCACGGATAAATTTTACACTGATCAATGTGCTTTGCAGAGTAGCGCTCATGTTGTGATTTACGAATACAACGCTATAAAACGCTCTTCATATGAACAAGTAACATTTTTCCATTCATCTCCTAACCAATTGGCATATTTATTTACCCATCTCAGTCTTCTTTATATCTGTCAAAATTTGTTTCTTTAGGGACCTCGTTGCATTTTGACCTGTTTGAAGAAGTCGACGACGAACTGTCGACTCCTGTATATAAACGCCTGAGTAGACCAATTGTGCTCTTGGGTCAAAACTAGTTGGTCTTGATTCTTCTTTTGATTTTTTCATTAAAAGTGGTTTTCTGTTCCTATCACTTTTGCACAAGGAGAAAGAAATACTGCCGGATTCGTTCTCTCTCTTATGAATTTTGTTGACACAGCTTAAAGCGACTCCACACTCAGGAGTCCCTCTGAGTTATAGAAGTATAATTACTGAGAGTTAACAATCTTGCTGTTTTTATTTGGCGTAAAATCTATGATGATCACCAATTAGATATAATCTTATTCAAATGTTTACCGCAGCACAAAGAGCTATTTCAATGCTTCTGTAACGACTGTTTGCGTTTGACTGAAGTTAAAATGTAACATTGATGACTTATACAAGCTAGTTAGAAAAAAATACGTTTTTGGCTATTTACATTAGAATATAATAACAACAACATAATTAAGCCTCAAATGTTACCAATATCACAGATATTTCATAACACATGGGTTGATGTTGAATACCGGTTTGCCACTTTCCATGCCACTGATGGCAACCATGATGAGGTTTGTGCACCATAAGGTGTTCTAAGATAAAAAAATTCCAGTATTCACTGTTTGTAGCAAGTGGTATAGCATTTTTCTTTTATTATACCTAGAAGCGGAATATCGTAGTATAGAAAAACTGATAACTCTCGATGTTTGGAGGAAAAAAAAAACATGGAAGGGACGTATTGAGTGTGTGTATAATATCATGTTAACACGTATGTCGCTTATTATATGTGCTTGTTTTGATTCTCAAGTTAGCGTTATGAGTTCTTGAAATTTCTGAATGTATAAAACTGTAGCCGAAGGTTTCGAACTCAATATTGAATGAAAAACTTGAAGGCAACTAACGACAGGTTGCTGCTGTAATATCTATATATTTTGATGGGGTGAAACTTTTAGCAAGCGTTAGTGTATATTGGTGCGTATCGGAGAACCATATAAACTTCCTCGAAATATCCTTTTAGAGTTGTTTATGTGAAAACATATTGCCCATAAAAGAAAAGAATATTGCACGTGCGTGTCTCGGCTCCTTTCTCTATATGGGCAAAAAGGGAATCCACTAAAGCCTTGAGAGCCAATATTTTAGTTATATGTTGTAGCGAAACATCTGTTCCTAAAAGCTGTCCGTCAGTGCTATTGGAAGAATAGTAATAAAGGGCTTAATGTAACAAACAGGTCGTTCGACAACTGTTTTATTACACAAAAGAAAGAACGTTGTGCACATGTGTCCAGAAGTTAGGTGAAAATAAGCACAACGCAGCATACTGAGTTTCCCAAGGCTCGACATATATTCAGATATTAAGCGTGTTAATTAAATTTTGTTACTAGATAATATTTCAATCTAATTGCAGCTCTAATATTGGTCAAATAAATGTTCATAGTTATTTGATGGCTTAAACTTGGCAAGAAAATAAAAACACGACGATGTGATATAAGCAGGCAAGAAAAGGAAACTGAATGTAGAAAAAAGTTGTCACTGAAGCTACAAAATGTAATAAAAATTGGGTGCGGTAAACAAACATATATTTTAGAATTGGCTATGAAACACAGGACGGGAATATTGTGGCTCAGGGATGCCGGGTGGAAAATTCGTAAGGTAATTGATGAAGCTAGTAGGAAGAATAAAATTCTACATTATGCGGGAATTAAGAAGACTGAACGATATTTTGGCAGACTGCACGCAGATGGATGATGTTAGGAAAATATTATTGTTGGAAGTATTTTCAGCTTCAAATAGATGGAGGACAGCATGCTGGGACTTCTTTCTAAACAACCAAAACCCTAGGCTCATACTTAATGAAAGTACGTGTACAAAAGGTAAGATTTTTGTGTAAATATGCATAGGAATATTTTGTAAATGACTTATAAATAGGGTGATTAAGTGGGGTAATTTTGTTGCCATTATGTGTATGAGCGTTATCAGAGTGATATTTCTTTGGTTGGTCTGCTGTTCTGTATCTGTATGTATTTCCAATGTTGTGAAAATGTGTAAAATAGGCGTAGGTAATATTTTATATTCAGGTATTTTTACAGCGCATGTACGATCACCCAACCCACGCGATTGTGCTGCCCAATTGTATTACTATTATGAACTTAATAGATGGTACTGCTACTACTAGTTATTTATAATACAAATGGAAAAAAAAACAGAATTTTATTCTGCGAGCAAATAGATTGAGCAAATAGAGCAGAATAAAATAGCTTTGAACACGAGTGTCATACACTATTTTTGGACATTCCTGATTAAAAAAAAAAAAAAAAAAAAGAAAACAAAACACAGACACACACACACACACATATATATATAAAATAAATTTATCAATGGTATGGTTTCATAGACTCAACAGTCAACGTGCTGCGTTGGACTCGTCACTCACCAACTGGGTTCAACCCCAGCTGACCGTATGTGTGACTTGTGGTGGACAAAGCAGCGCAGGGGCGGCTTTTCTCCGGTGTTTCCCGCCATCGCATTTCACATGTGCTCCATATTCATTCCATGAATCGTCAGGTCATGGCCTGCGGGGCCATAGCAGTAAAAGCGGGCGCTAAACACTATCCAAAAGAAAATCAAAGAAAACAACAAAAACAAAACGCGCTGTGATGTTCAGTTGCGTTACTTAGCATTAAGGTTGACAATGAGTTATAGAACCACCAAACCCTATATAACGGACGCAATGAAAATAATAAAACGACTAAAATAAGTAACAACATTTTTATGTATTAATAAAACGAAAAATCCGTTATATACCAAACTTGATATTTAAGTTCATTATGTTCCAAGGATGCGACACAAGATTTTCAAGAAAATCCCCCATCCCCAAATAGCCTTTATATCCCTTATTTCTACTTGCAAGTAAGCAAGTAACCAGACAAATTCTGATAAAGTTTATCTCGATTAGAACGATGTAAGTATAAGAATAATCTATTGTAAGAATTATTTGTATACGGAACAACTAGACAAAGTTGTGTGAATGGAACACACAAGACTTTTCTGAAATATTTTCAACATTATAATACACAGCAAACGTACAACCCAATTAAGTGTTCTGCAGTTAATAAACTTAATACCTAATGATATATTCCACAAATTAATAAACGGTTTCATAAGGATATATTCTTACTAATACTAAATATAAGTAAAGCACCACACCATCACTTAAAAGAGAAAAGTTTGAAGTTTTGTTCTAACCTTAGATGTGCTCTATGTGAGTACCACATGTAATACGGCAGACATCTAGCCGGTGATCCCCTTCATGCCATACCCTCTCAAGCATGTCTTGTGTGATGTTCTCGACGTGAGCACCACATGAATACGGCAGACATCCAGCCGGTGATCCCCTTCATGCCATACCCTCTCAAGCATGTCTTGTGTGATGTTCTCGACGTGAGCGCACATGTAACACGGCAGACATCCAACCGGTGCTCCCCTTCATGCCACATCCTCTCAAACATGTCTTGTGTGATCTCGATGTGAGCACCACATGTAACACGGCAGACATCCAGCCGCTGCTCCCCTTCATGCCTCTCAAACATGTCTTGTGTGATGTTCTCGATGACTGCGGTAATGCGCCTTCTCATTTCCGCAAACCTCGCTGGAAGTGGAGGTATGTAAATATTATTCTCGATGAAACCTCACAGGAAGAAACCACACACTGTAAGAGCAGGTGAAGTGGTGGTGAAGGTGGCTCTTACCCGACCAATACAATACAACGAATACTTGATGCCAATGAAAATCAGATGCACAACACAAAAGCTAAAACTTCCATCATTTAAATGTTCGAACGACAATGAATTTATTAAATATTGGTGAAAACACAGCCTTATGAAATCGTCCAATACTTTGTAGACACTCCGTAGCTATTGGCCTAAATAGTATTTATATATGTGTTAGGTTTGCAACACTAGCACGCACACTTTCGTAGCCGCAGTCGACAGCTCTGCAGTTTAAATCCCGCGGGGATCCTCCCTGAATCAGGCTTTTTCCCAAATTTTCTTCAGTCTATAGCTCGTCCGGGTCACACAGAGTATAACAATAACTATGACGTGATGTAGGGTTTCTACATCCCGTTTTGAAATGTGTTGTACCATATAGCATTGTTCACGCCTGGCTCATTCAGTTCCTGCTAGTAGATAAACCAGCAAACACTGAAAGAGAGCGCAGGTTGAAGACATGTGGAAGATACAAAAGGATAGGCGTTCGACACTGAACAAACTTGTGGATGATTCAAATACATCTTCAGTGAAAGGAGGAGAGCTGTTCTTTCGATACATAAAGATGTGTCTGGTTATTCAATGCAATGGATTCTGAGAGAGTTTGGTTGATTTTAAAACTCGCCACATTATTGTCCTGAATTTTTGTTTGAAGTTATAAACTTTTATTTGTAAAAATACAAAGCGTTTTTATTTACTAATCATATTATGAAATAGTTGTTTCGTTGTGTTTCAAATACATGTACCGAGGCTACTTTTTGAAATATTATATTTCAACGTATGCATGTTTAAGCTACAAGCGCTACCCCTTCTTTAAACCGCTGACTGTTTTGTGTGGTCGTAACTGTGTACGCTTCAGAACCCAAAACCGAACATTAGTCATAACTGTCAGAGCATAGGGGAGGTATCTAAGCTTATCCTTACAGCATTTCCTTCCCGAAATTCCTTTCAGAATTATCATTTAATCTCGGGTAATAACCGTGACTATCGCCTGTGGTTTCGTAAATGGTAAAAACGGGCGTTAAACCCATTAAAAAAACAGAATCGCATACAGATACTCTCTCCCTCTCTTTGTTTTACCCTTTGTTTGAGTTAATTAGAAAACTTTTCTTAGTCTAACAAGGAACGTTTCACTACACTCATATTGTAAATACATTAAAAACTTTTCCTATGTTATCTATGTTGTATAAGAAGTCCGAGATCGAAATAAAGCTGTTATTTTCAACTTGAAGTACCTGACATCGATCTGGAAAATACCGAATCGAAACAGTGGAAAATCACACGGCCAGCGTTCCAGATGTACGGAGACGACCGCCCTAGCGTCTTGTAGGGACGAAGCCGAAACTGAAGTAAATGGTGTTAATTTGGTGATTAAAGAATTAAGTTCCTTTGGCACAATGTTCAACAAATATATTTACTGCTCAGACGGCAATGTCCGCGGCCCGTATTCAAGAAGTCCTCGCTTGCAATCCCCTGGACCGAACTAATCTGGCTGTGAGGTTTTCATGGTTTTCCTCAGTAACCAACAACCCAAAGTTTCACATTCAATCTAAAACAGTAAACCTGAAAAATAGATGGTAATTATGATTACGCTGCCATTTATCTATGGAATGTAAGCAGCTAGAGCGAACAATACCCAGCGCCATTTGCTTGTCTCAGAGCAAAGCAGTATGGTGTATAAGCTATGAGACCTAGAAGGCTGGCTGTAAGAGTGCACACCTTTGCTTAGACTCTGGCTTTCTAATCTTCAATCTTCGAGCTACTTCAGAAACAGAGCACAGATAAAAAACTAAGGCATGAAGCGTGCTATGCACTATGGCAAATGCAAAAGTTTCATTCTGTCTATAGACCCCAGAGGTCACGTACCAGAATGCGTGCTGTGTTTCATTTAGTAAGTCAGCTAATTCACGGCAAATTATATAACCTATTCACCATAATGGCTGAGGGCCTCAAGGAAAGTAAAGTTTCTGTGATCGTTAACACTGCGGAAAGACAGGCAGGAGAACTAACTGTCTCTTCTTCCACCCAGCCCTCAATAGCGCGAAAGGAAACGTGCGCGCTCAGAACAAACGGTGAAAATTTTGATGCGTTTCATTCACAATACTTTCTCTACAATGCTGTAATTAGGGAATATATTAAACTAATGTGAAAGTCAAATCTTTTAAAAGCTGGTTGCCATGTGGTTGAAATCCGTTTCAATGCTATCCGTGTGAGATAAGTGTTTTAAATCTCAAACCTAATAACAAGGAATATATCGAAAACGGCTAATTCCCCGAAAAAAATGTACATGACATAAATTGTGTGTTTTATCGTGAACTACATCTTTGTGCAGTAAGTTTTTGTCTCTCTCTTACGGTTTACCAGTTACGCAATATTCAGAAAAATTCACTCAGAATAAACATGCCTTCAGAGGCAATTCCCAGAAAATTCAACGTATGCATTTTACTTGTCATCTACATTACTATTATATACGGCATTTTAATCAAACTCGTTAGAGGCATTTTTGAGAAAATCAAACATTTCGAAATTTTTTTCACGTAAAGGGTAGTTTGGCGTGGGGCGATTTGTCTAAAAATCTTCGTGACCTTGGAAGACACTAAACTCAAATATCAAGTTTGGTATTTTACGGATTATTCGTTTTTGAGTTGTGTTCACACACACGGACCTTTTTCTAAAAATGCATTTTTGGGATACTGGAGACCCTAAAATGTGTATTTTTGGCAAAATCCCGGTATCGAATTTTTGGGTGGAATGCAATACCTTCTCTGTACACTATGTACATAGTACGTGTAGAGAAAGTAAAAAGCAGTCTGACTGGATGGCACCCTTGCGACAGAGATATAGTAGACACGCACAAAACACCAAGCAGATTACTGTCCACCATACAGATAAAACAGAACCGTGGCGATAGAACTAACACTTAAATCTACGTTAAATAAATAGGATAAATAGAAATAGGATACAAATCCGTCATGTGCATAGTTTTCACATCTTAAAAGTGCTGTGCTATGTTTCCTGTCTGTTCCAAATTATTTGGAACTCATTTGAGGAAAGCTCATGTTGAAAGCAACAGCTTTATTTTGAGCATGGACTTGTTATACCACACAGGAGAACCTTTGAGGTATTTTCAATGTGAGCATAGTGAGTGTTTTCTTGTAAGAAATACACTTAAATGTCTGAATACATAGTGAAGAAAACTTGCACATATTGCCTTGAGTGTGTATATGTTACTTATGTAAATGTTTACTTTCTCTCTCTAATGCGTATGTACACTAGGTAGAGCAGACATTTTATTCCACCTAAAAATTCGATTTACCCGAAAATATATGTTTTCAATAACCATAAATCCAAGAAATATTGATGTTCTAGTCAAATGACCCTCTCTTCTCAAACAAGCTTTTCTTTCAAAAGACTATTCTTTTATCTACCTCACACTACTCAACATAAATATTTTCAGAAATGGTCTTATTGCTTGCTTCCTTGTAAGTTTAAAGGAAATAAGAGAATACACTAAGCTAAAACAATAGTCAGATATTTTAAAAGCCTAAGTGAAACAATTTAAATCTGGTTCTTTTTACTAGCTAGGAGTATAAAAAAAAAGACGAAAAGCACGATGTCACCCTGTACGAGAAAGGTGGTTGAAAACGGGAACCAAAAACTCGGAATATTTCGAAAACTGTTAACTCTACAACAAATATAGTAGGATATAAATTCTGTGTTTTAATGAGATCTATATTTTTGCAGTGGATTTTGTTTATCTTTTATGGCTTACGGTTTATACAAAGGTGAGTGAATGAAGTCGTCTTCAGAGGCTATTCTCAGAAAATTCAAGATAAACATTTCATGTGTCATTAAAAATCTTAAACATTTGGCATTTTAATAAAAATCGTTAAGAGCAATTTTTGAGAAAATAAATTTTAGAAACTTTTTCCATGTAAAGGGTAGTTGGGGGTGAAGGAATTTTTTTGAAAATCTTCGTCTCGCATCCATGGAAGACTTATATACCAAGTTTGGTACTTCACCGATATTTCATTTTTTAACTATGCTGGCCAGGCATAAGCGCGCGCGCGCACACACGCACACGCACACACACACAAGATATCCCTTGCTTTCAGTTTTAAAATACTTAAACTTTTCTCATGCGGGAATTTTTTTAACTCCTAGCCATGCAAAGGAACGAATTCAATAGCATAGCAACAGATTTAAAGCATTTGACTACCGCTTTATCATAGCGTACTCCCTTTTTCCCCTCTACTATTACGAAGAAATTAAAACTAGTTTTAATACGAATATTTGCTGTATTTTTGTTTCCTTGATTGGCACGAAGTAGAAAGAAGAATGTGTGTGTGTTTTTTTTTTTTGTTTTTTTTTTTTTTTTAAAGAATAATCTGTTGCAGAATAGATAGAGAAAGTTATGCGAATGGAAAACATCAGATATTTTTTTAAATGGTAACCGACCTATTTTTAGTTGTTTTTTTTTACTCAGAAGTAAACCACTTTCCACTTGCTCTTAAAAAAACGTAAATAACAATGAAAATTTAATTGTCTGTGTGCGAACAGCGCAACGAAATATTTGTACGATCCCAATTTAGATGTTCCATCCTAAGTATCTTTTATGGAATTAATTATTTTTGAGGTTTTTTTTATACGTTTAAATTTTATGTTTTTTTTTTCTCCAATGGAAAGTCGTCATTCAATATTCTATAATTATTTATGTCAAGATGTCAATTGATTCTATGAAAAAGGATGCATGTTTACAAATATTTCATGATGCCGCATAGCGAAACACACACTTGTTCTACCCAAGCATTATTATTGGGCTCTAATTGACTTGTTTTTCCGCCCTCAGTAGCGTCTCTTCTCATTAGCCAGTAGAAACTATTTTATTATTTAACTTATTCTGTTATCCTTCAATCATTTTTACAATTTCACAACCCCTCAAGCTAAAGTTTATCTTTTTTTTAGGACAAGCTATTGTCGATAAAATCCTTTGACGACAGCTTCAGCTACATCGTCTCTCTTAGAATTAAGCTTATCCTAACATCCACTAATAATATAATTTCATTTCGGTATTTCCTAAGTTTATTTACATTAGCCTACTTGTTAATTGTTTACATCTTCTTGCAGCGTTAGTACTGCTCCAGTTATTCTCCGCAATAGCGGGTTACTAACAGTTAGCTAGGATTGGGGTTTGTGTGAACATATGTAGAAGATGCAGTTAACGAACCCAGTTGATGTCGACATTAACCTTTGCTGCTGAGTGGTGGTAATCTGGGAAAAAGCGCGGTATTTCACTTGGGTATTTTTCGCATACGTACGGCATTGTTTGCAGAACGCCATGACATGCAACTGTGCACTAGGCGCAAGTAATTGAAATTCGGGTGGTGGCCAGTGAAACCGCAGGACCTGCTGGGTAGAATGTAAAGCAGATGCTAGGAACATCCCACGAATATGAAACAACGCATTAAACCTGAATATGGAAATCATTCTTTCATTGGTTCACAAATTCAGCGCGGTTTTGCGGTGCTAATTTAAATGAAAGAAGGTGATTCAGATTTTTTATGCCCATTTAATTTGTTATACACACCGTCCACTGTTTGCTTAGCGGTTTTGAACAGGTGGTTGAGGTTTCAACAACTTTAATATGAGAGTAAAATGTACGCTCTGAGCTCAATATTTGTCTTTCTATTGGTAGAAAAGCCTTAGTTCTGGGTTAGACTGAAACGTGAAGTGGCAGCATTCATCCCATTGTGCATTGAAACATCTCGTGTGTTCTCTATTCTGCCATTACTATTTTTATGAAAGTACATTCTTCTATCTACTTCATGATAATCAAGATAAACATTATATATTAAGCCTTTTCTATCAACTCCAAGGGGAATAATGGAATGTACTAGCCTAAAGCAACAATGAAATATTTAGGAGGCCTGCTTGCTATTGTGATGACCTTAAAGTTCCTTTCCGTTTGCGCGATGAGAATGAAAAATACAATATCAACGAATGACGACTTTTCGTTTGAAATAAACCCCGGGTACGAAAATCTAAACAAAATCAAAAAATATCTAGGAAATGGTTTACTCTAAAAAAAAAAAAATGTTTAACAGGATCTGCAATATTTGTGTTGTAATATTTGCTCTGTCTTATGGTTTGAGTTATGAAAAAATAATTTAGAGTGAATTTTCTTGGGAATAGCTTCCAAAATCCCTAATCAAGATATGCATAATTTAACACATTAAATTTTAATCAAAATCGTTACACTTTTAAGGAAATCAAAAATTTCTAAAAATATTCCATTAATGATTTTTTTTTAAAAAATAATCTTCATGGCGCATCTACGGTAGAGAGTGAACTTAAATACGAAACTTCGTATTCAAGGGACTAAGTTTTTAGTTATACTTTTCACAGACGCAATAACTTCTGTACCTGTGCAACTATCTACGTAATAGAGAAAGTGAAAATAGCGACAGGAAGTGTAAATTAAAGTAAATCTCATTATCAGTTTTCAGACAAATAACGAATATAATGTATGGCGTGTAAACCCCACATAGCACCCACTGGCTCTGGCAAAATTAACTGTGACCTTTGTCAAAAAAGTGAATTAAATGTTTTTATATAATACTTTTTATAAATAATTTTCCGTTTGAAAATTTGACGCCTTGGATGGATGTGTTTTGAATATTACTGTCTCACATTTTAAACACAAAACTTCGTCTATTGTATCTCCGATACTGCTTCCAAAATTTTTTGGTATTTCAATTTACTCATTCTTTGTTACATATTCTCTTGAGTTTGCAATTGAATCAAATTAAATTTTATTAATTCTTATTGAGATTCTACATGACATTATAAAAGAATTCTATCGTTCTTATCGTCTCTATAATTTCTTCACAGTCCTCAAAGAGGCTTAAGAAACACCGACTACAAGGTGAAATTTTGATAAGGTCAAACAGCCGAAAATTTCCTTTTCATACAAGTTGTTTGGTCGTCTATAGGGAAGAAATATTAAGCTGGTCTTCCCTGCTTCGGGCACTACGGTCATATAAAGAGCGCACAAGCACCTGCTTCCTGGGATACTGTTTTATAAAACAGTGTTTATCTCAAAACTATATTTTCACACCTTCAAAATGGTCTACGCGCCTAAGTTTTTGTTCAAATTCACTTCAAATTTCACACAATCAGAAGTATCTAATGTAATATTTCAAAGGGCAAAATTATTCTATCACAAAAATTAATTTTTAAAAAAATATTTCAATGAAACAATTATTATTTTCAGAGATTAAACAGTCAGTATCAAAATGTTACAATTTAAAAGTTTTTATGTGTTACAAATCACAAATTCAGAAAATTCCAACCAATTTTCTAAAATTTAAGATGAGTGTAAAATTTTGGTTATACAATATATTTTCATAAAAATGTATAATAATTTATACCTTGCTAAGAATTTTTTCAAATTTGAATGCAATTTGGAGTTCATAGTAATATTGCAGCAATCCAACCACAGTAAAACTTTCAGAGAAATGTATAAACAAGTAAATATAAACGTTTGAAATGTCGAAAGCAGTGTCCCTTAAGTGTTCAATACTCAGAGCTTTTTCGAGTTTGTGAGTAGAGCCAAGGAACTGATGAAACTGAAGAAATAATGTTATATTCATTTTTAATGCAAGTGAATCTTTTATAGTGCTAAGTGCGCTCGGCTGAAATCAGAAAATAAAGTTACATATTTAACTCTCTCTTTTTCTCTATTTCTCTCTCTTCTCTCTCTCTCTCTCTTTCTCTCTCTCTCTCTCTTATGCTGTTCACAGACAAATAGCTAAGCTACAAAATGTATAGGTTATTGTTTGTTTATGATTTAACTAGTCCTAATGCCGAATATTGCAAATATTTTGAATTGGGAAGATTTTTACAAAAATCTGATGTGTTCCATTCACAAAAGTTTCTCTACCTATTCTGTAACAAGCTATTCTTAGAAAAGGTATCAATCTACTTCATACTGGTCAAGTTAACATTAGACATGATATTATTACTTGCCTCCTTGAAATAGACAGCAAATAAAGGAATACTCTAGATTAAAAGGTAGGTCAAATATTTTAAAAGCTGTCGCTATGTGATTGAAGTTTGGTTCTATTTGCATGGACAGGTATAAAACAAAAGAAACGGGAAGATCAAGTTCCCGTTTGAGAAGTGCTTTAAATTTGAAATCAAAGCAAGGAATATCTCGGAAATAAGTTAACTCTACACAAAAATGTATGATATTAATTGTGTGTTTGACGAGATCTACATTTTAGATTAGAGAGTTCTTTTCTATCCTTTCTGGCTTACTAGTTATACAAAATTAATTCAGAATGAAATGGTCTTCAGAGGCAATTCCCAGAAATTCAAGAAATGCATTTTAAGTTTCATGTAAATATATTTAATGTACAGTATTTTAATCATAATTGTTAGAGCCATTTTTAAACAAAGTGAACATTTTCGAACTTTTCTTTGCATGGTAATGTTACTTAAATGTGTATTTTCTTTAAAATCTACTTGAACTTTTGTTTCCGTAGTCGGCTTACTCTCATCGTATTTCTATGAATGACACCCCCTCTAGAATTTAAAAGCTAATTAATGCCCTTTGGGGGGCTAACAACACGAAACCACAGAATGGAGTACCTGGAAGGGTGGTCGGCCCATAGTCAGGCATGAGCGTAAGGAAGTGTGTGATATAAATTGCAATTGACATGGATGCCTAGGAAAGGTGAGGCAGCTATTGGTGGAACGACGGGCGCGGGAAAACCCGCCCAGACTTCGTACACCAAAAATCCCACATGCAGTCCTTTGGGATCGAACTCGGGCCGCCTAGGTGGGGGCGAGTGGTCCTAACCACTCGGCCACGGTCCCGCCCTCAATGATGCTGATCTTAATTATGAAATTTAATATTTAACAAATTTTTGTTGTTTAAGTTACTGTTCACGAGCGCGATCCGGGAATTTTTCTAAAAAATCCTAATAGTGTATTCCCAGTTAAATCTCGGTGTCGAATTTTTGGTGGAATACAATACCTGCTCTACCTAAGTACTAAGCAGTGAAAGTAATAATTTCTTCCAGGCAAAACATTTGAGCATCCCTTTTCTGTAATGGAGAATTAAGTACTAACTATTGCTTATCCTTTGCTTGCCACGCAAAGCGAAGGGAAGGAGTGAGGCAAAAAAAATCACTAGATACAACGGGGATTTTTCTAATGCTCCTCTATTCATTTTACGTAATCTCATTCTCTGCCTTCTCTCCTTTTCGGCTCTGATCGATAGGAGGGTATAAATAAAAACTACATTGGGAATACGAACTCTCCTGCTGTAAATGACTTTCACAGTTCTCCGCATTCTCTTTTTCTTTTTTTGCTTTCTCTTATCAACCTTTCTTCTGTTTCCTTAAATCGCTTCGTGAGGTTTATGTAAATCTTGGATAACACGAACACCTCGTTTACACCAACAGCATTCTCACTTCTTTCAGAAGTGGATTTTAATCAGCATTTTCACATCAATACCTAGATCTAAGGAAGTCTCACACTTTTTGTTTCCAGAAAATTTTGTCTTCAAAAACCTCAGTTCTTTTTCTTTTGCTAATTAGATTTGTTACATTCCTTTCTTATTTCTAACCATTTATTTGTAACATTTATATATCAAAATTCTAATTAATGTAAAAGTCAAATGTATGTTCTATAATTTTGTAAAGTTTTATGCTTGATAAATCAGCAACTTGAGCCAAAATAAGCTTCACTTCCACCTAATCTACAGCAAATAGTTTTACAAAGCATAATCGAGAGAAGCATTTTCAGAAAGGGTCTTGTTACTTAATTCCTTGTAGGTGGAAGGAGATACGTGATTACATTAGGGTAAAACGATAGTCAAATCTATTATCTATTATTATGGATCTATTATTAAAGTATTACTTTCTCTATTTCCTGCAAAATACGCAATTACATTCTAGCAAAAAATTCGTAATCGAGATTTCAAAGGAAATACAGGTTTTTAAGAACCCTGAATATAATAAGAATTTTAGAAAAAGGTATACCTATGTGTGAGGCTGTCTCTGGTCAGCATCACAAGGCGGTGAAATATTACACTTGGTATTTAAGTCTTTCAGGGATACGAAATGAAGATTTTCAGGAAAATTCACCGATCCAAAACTACCCTTTGCATGGAACATTTTTCGAAATGCTCGATTTTCTCCACAATGGCTAATGATTACAATACCTTACACAGTAACCTATATTAAAATATTTACATGGTAAACAACATATGTATCCTGGATTTCTTGGGAATAGCACTGCAGTCCTCTTCATTCTATATGAATTTAGCACAACTGATAAACCGTAATAGATAAACATAAACTTACTGCACCAGAAATATAGAGCACGTTGAAACACACAATTGAGTCCATATACGGTCCATATAGATATACTCATTTTTTAGGTATTCCTTGTTACGGTTTTAAAATTTCCGACTGGAGCTTTTCTCAAATGGGAAGTCTTCATTCATTTTTCAATTTATCATGCAGTGTGTGCAATGGACATTGTCAGTGGATAAGTGTTGTATATCTCCCACCAATAATTCACCGGAAATATTTATGTTGTAATACCTGAAACCATAAAAAGAACATTTTAAAAAATACTGTATTTCCATGCGTAAATGTGTGTCTGCGGGCAGCACAAGTCAAAAAGGAAAAGCCAATACTACATTATTAAACTAGTAGTAATTTCCAAGGTTGCGATATGAAACTTTTCAACGTAATAATTCCACACTAAACTAAATTAGCATGAAGAAGAGTAGATCTTTCGTAGAAGTTTGTTTGCAAAACAGGTAGAGAAAGTCATGTGAATATATTTTTCATCTTGGTCATTTAAAGGGAAAAGTGTTTCCTTTGTTGTGAATAGCGATTAAAAGATTTGACTATTTTATTCCCTTATTCCCTTTTCCCTTTAACTGCTAATTGTTATCTGGATTAGCATGACTTATATAGAAGAATAAGCGTTTTTAAGACCAATTTGTATAAGTGAAGAAGGTCGAATGAATAGAGCACATTCAATATTTTAAGAAGAGTCCCATTATGATTTAACACTAATCCAGAAAATATAAATTATCATAGATAGTACTATATAATTGGGTGGAAGGGAACTTACTACGTACCTTTTAATATGTGCTTCATCGAAGCAATACAAAGAAGGTCTAATAGCATTCGAAAAAATTAATGTTTTATGTTCAAAATTGGATGCGTAATTCCACAAGACTGTGCAAAGATAATAGTTTGTTACTTTAAGATGCGTAGAGTTACGTATTTCGGTAGGCATTATGGGACATCACACAGGATTTCGAAATAATTAATGACATAACAGAATCAAAGAAATACTCAGACGTGAAGTAGCTCGGCAACCGTGTGTTGAGTTTGATCAGGTTTCTGAACCGGCTTCTGGATGTAAACATGTCGGTCGCTTGCAAACACAACGCAGGGTAGGCTGACGAGTGCAACTGGCATTTTGATTAGCCTATATTGTTGTGGTAGCAGTAGTTGGGCGTGTTTATGTACTGACCTAGTATGACACCCACACAACCGGCAGCGTTGCCAGCTTTTCTCTCTTGTTTTCGACAAAACTAAAATATCTTGAAATGGACAGTGACAAAAACGTAAAATACAAAATGTGTTCAAATACCGTGATGTATCATTGGTTTAAATTAACGAAATGCCTTCTCTTCCATCGGTATATATAAACTCTCGGACATACCTATAACTTTGTTTGCAACAATCCTTCAGCTGTTTTTGTGGTCTGAACGTTATATTCCAGTTACAAAATCCAGATATCTGGAGTTCGATTGCGGTTGCGGCTTGGTGATTTTTCTTAAACCAAGATTACTCCTTCTCCTCCCTAAAATCTGGAACTATGAAACTGTGCAAATGTGAGAGTTTGCATGATTTATGCTTTCAAGTTAACGTTCTGTGGTCTTATTGTTCATATCGACGATAAATCGGTAAAATGATTCTCGCTAGCGGTGCCACAAGTAGGAAAAGCGGGCGTTAAACATTACACGCGCGCACGCGCACGCGCGCGCGCGGTAAAAGGATTCAAATTATCTCCGGATCTATGAAGATGTGTAAATTTAAAAGCAACCCAAAAAAATAGAATGTTTCATTTACAAGACTTTCTCTGCATATATTCAACAAATTATATTTATTATGCCATTTACTTCATGCTAATAGAGAAAAAATTAGATCTGGTCTTTTTTACTGCTTCTCTTTAAGTAAAAGAGAAATAAAGGACTACCATAGGCTAAATCACTCAAATCTTTTAAAAGCTATTTGCTATGTGATTGAAGTTCCTTTGTTTGTATGGCCAGGAGTTGGCAAATTCTCGTATGAGAAAAGTATAAGTATTTTAAAATCGAAACCAACACAAAGGAACATCTCAAAAACAGTCAACTCCACGAAACAAAAATAACTACATATATCATATATTGTTTTAACGAACTCTATATTTTTCTTAGGTAAATTCTTGTCTATCTCTTATGGTTTACCAATTATACAAAATGCATCCAGAATAAAGATATCTTCAGCGGTTATTCCCAGTAAATTCGAGATATACATTTTATTTACCATTTAATATGTATAATATAAGATATTTTAATCAAAATCGTTACACCCCTTTCTGATTGAATAAAAATGTCCGAACATTTTTCCATGTAAAGGGTAGTTGAAAATCTTTGTGTCGCGTCCTTGGAAGCTATTGAACTTAAAAATACTAATTTTGCCATATAACGGACTTTTCGTTTTTGTGCTATGCTGCACACACACACACACACACACACACACACACACACACACAGGGACCTATTTCTACAAATGCTTTTTATCGAATTTTTGGGTGCAATACAATACCCTCTCTATAAACTATATACATAGTATGTGTACAGAAAGTAATTAACACAAACAGTAAACGTATGAACACCTTTACTATGAGCAATGGAGAAAAACAAAAAACAACAAAATAAAAATCGCTCCGCTGCACAGTCGTTCATCTGCATCTGACGATTAGTTGAGATAATTGGAATAAATGTTATAATGTAAACTCTTGAACCGAATTGAAACAATGCCCTTTTCGCGTAGTTGACATTTCAAGTTAATAAAAATAATGAAGCGAAATAACATTACAGCCTATATTGGATTACTCAAATGTGATTAGTGATTGAGATACATAAATATTAATTGGGAGCGCTATTAGCAGCCTGTTGCTATATTTTGCACTGTCAGAATTAGCAAAATTGGGAACTAATCATGTTGCTGAGCTAATGTTTGACTGATCCATCGTTGAGTTTAGGAAAATGTCGATCATCTTTTTCCATTTTAGTCTTTGTTATAGAAGTTTGGGTGCAGTGCAAGGACGGTATAGTCTTGCAGATAAGAATTATTGCATTTCTGAGGTTTTAAAACACACAAGATGTTCTTTCCATACAATACTGTTAATTGGCAACTGTTTTAAGGTGACATGCACAATTTAGCACCTGCAAAAATTAAAATCACGCTGTTAAAATACTGGAACATAAAATTTAAAAAAAAATCCATGACATGAACTTTCCATATCTGTTCTGCAAACAAACTGTTCTAACAATATTATTAGGTAGATGCTTCTAAGAAGGGAAAACAGGGAGTACTGTATGCTAAAGCGCTAGCTCGAGTAGTGTGGTGGTAGCGTGTCTGCTTCACATTCACCAGATTGCAAGTTCGAATCTCGCTTAGGGTGAGTTACGTGGGTAGTTTTTTTTTTTTTTTTGTTTTTTTGTTTTTTTTCTTCTTTTTTTTCTTTTTTTGGGGGACAGTTTTTGGAGTGTCTCCTAATCTTGGGGAGACGAATGTCGAGTAACTTTTGGGCTTCATAGACCCCGAAGTCATTTGAGCATTATTTCACCAATGTCCATATGACTAACACGTAAAAGATGTTAAGCTAAAAAAAAAAAATAATGTCAAAGCGGCAATAAAATCCTGTCGAATGCATTTCTTTTCTTTTTTTTTTGGGGGGGGGAGATATCCTAGATATTCCAAGTTATTGCTTTCAATTTTAAAACTTAAAAACTTATATATATCTTATATGGGAAATCGTTATTTTCTTATTTCTCCTGGTCAAGCAAAGTGAACGGAATGTTATTGCATCACTAGTAACCAATTCTTGAAACATTTGATTATCGCTTTAGTCTAATGTTCTTATCCATTATCTACAAGGAAGTATGTAATAAAATATTTCTGTAAATGTTTAACCTAATATATGTAGGAAACAATCTGATGTGATCCATTCATATGACTTTCTCTACATCTCTGTAACAAATTAACAAATTTTTAAGAAAATCAAAACAAAAAACATTTGAAACTTTTCCGTGTAAAGGGTGGTGAGTATATTCTTGGAAATCTTCGTGTCGCATCCTTGTAAGACACTAATTTAAAATTTCAAGTTTGGTGTTACGAGACTTTTTCGTTTCGAACTATGCTGCCCCCTCCCCCCCCCCCCCACACACACACAAGCGCGCGCGCGAGTTTTTCTATATATATTTTTTTTTTTTTTTGATTCACGGTGTCCCAAAATATATTTCCGGTGTACCTTTCTGTACACTAGGATCGTAATACATGTAGAGAAGACAATGATAAAATACTGGGGCTAGGTTTCCACGGTCATGAAAGCCTGCAGATATATCTAATAGAATAGTTAGTGACAGAATAGATATAGAACGTCATGTGATTGCTCTTATACCTACGATTAAATGCATATTGGAAATTAATTTCGATTAAGAGGTAGAGAATAAAAAGGAACTGCATAAGCCTAATAGCGAAGATCTGCTTCAACTACAAAGCCAAGACCAAAACAAAGAAGGCACGCTATTTAGGAGCGTCAAATAAGGTGACCCAAAAACCCCTAAATTGTTCACCTGTCTATCAGAGAAGGTGTTCCGTCAATATACTGGATAGAAGAGAGTCAATTAGGGATAGCATTTTGGGACCAATAGCGGGACACATGCAGGTACGAGTTGCATACCCACCCAGTAGACATCGACCTCCATTGACGTCACATGTAAACAATGGGTTGGGGAATATGTCTCTACGGAGCAGTATACAATACTGTATATTACAATACTGTTTTACCGGTAGTTAATGTCTTTGATGATAATGCATGCTCTTCAATCAATATTGTAAATTCTCTTGCTTCAAATGGATTGCATGAAGATTTACAATTCACACAGCAGAACTTTGCAGATACATCTGCGACAAACTTATTTGGAAACATCGAACATTGAAATGCCTCAACCCTTAAAACTGTCGATAAACTTGTGCAATCAATTAATCATAGACCCGAGACACTGTTTTAGACAGTGTGAAAAAGAAAGTGAAGACCGTGCTTGGAAAAACTGTCGGATTTCCAATAATGGGTGAAATACGAAATGTGATAAGAGATGTCGCTATGGAAATAACTGCTGATGGAGTATCTTACTCAATAGTTGATGATGTGCCCTATTGCATTTTGCTCCAATCACATCTTGTGGAGATTTTTCACAGTTTGTTTACGTGCCAATCGTGAGACGTTACGAATGTGTGCTGTTGTGCATTATAAGCTATGCATCTTGAGAGAATAATGGTGCTGATGCACAATAGAAATTGTTAGTTCCCGTAAATCATTGGTATTTACGTTTACCACCCACCCAACATCTATCGCCTTTTACTGCTAGTGAAAACATCAGTTTACCAAGCAACCACTGCCCCATTTTTCTCCTATTAGTAACATAACGCACACATTGCTTTGTCAACACATCACTACCATATACCATGCTGCGCTAACTTCGATTCTGTCCCGCTATAGTTCCTCAAGATGCTATCCCTACTCATAATTCTAAGGTTCCCGGAAGACGTGTTTTGTTCGCGGAACATTGAGTAATACGGCAGGTATCACCAGCTAGATGCGCAATAAACTTCCATGCTGATGACGTCAGCTGGTTCCTCTCATTACAGTGATAGTGTCTTGAGGATTTTGATTGCTTAAGCTTCTTGTGAGTGTTGTACGTGATGGGTTCAGTTATGTAGAAGGGACGATCGTTTCTCTCCAGATAATTCCCCCATTCGTTCCATACATTTTGACGAGGAAGATTATGAACGAGATTTAAAAGCGGAACTCCTCAAAAAAGATTAAAAAGAATTGCTGTACCACAATTAAATTTAAAGTTGTGTAATGATTTGTATCAGAAAGTTAACTTTCCTAACAAAAGAAGACAAAACAGTTTCTAAACAGAGATGTAAAACAATAGTAAATGCTGTGTTAAAAGAAACAAATAACAATTCTGAAGTAAATATAGTAAACATCTCCAAAAATCCTGTTACCTCTCCCTCGTCATTTAACACAACACCTACAATTATAACGGACATTAAATCTGAAGTTTAAGCACTTAGAAGTCACAATTTAAGATTAGAGAAGAAAGTAACACGTTTAGAAAATGAATTGCAAAAAAAAAGTACAATCCGAAATGTATAAATTAAGAAGCGTTGAACGTGCATTCCAGCAAATGTTCTCATTTTGCCAGCAGCTCATTTTTACTTACAGGTACATATAAAAATTGGGACTCTGATGACATTTCAAAGGAAATCATTTTGAGATGCATGTCTAAGAAGGCATATGATCATGTGAGAGAATGCCTTAAATATCCTCTACAAGATCTATAACCACCAAAAGACGCTTGGCCCAATTCATCATATCACAGGAATCATTAATTAAATGTGTACCTATTACAACAGAAAGCAAGTTCTGTTAGTGAGTATGAGAAGGATCTTTGTTCTGAGCTTTGATGAGATGAGAGTGAAATTCGATTTTTAATATGACAACACAGAACACACAAATTGCGGTCTGCAGCTTAGCAGGAAAGTGGAACCAATATACTACAATTTTGATGAGCCAGTAACAAAAGAATTACTAACAGACATTGTTCAAATGGTCGAAAGGCAGGTTTAAAAATCCGTTCCTTAGTGTGTGAAATGGGGGATCAAATAGGAAATTAATCTCTAACCTTGGAATTATAGGGGAGAAATTCTACATCTCTCATCCTGCTATAGAAGCTGAAAATCGCCGCTTACGGGCGACGTTCCTCACATGTTGAAATTGTTCTGAAACCATTTATTGGACGAAGAATTTGTTTTACATAATGGTAAGGAAGTCACAAAAGAGGTTTCTGAAAAGGACATTTATGCTAAAAAAATCTATGACTTACGCCACAATCTCATGTTACTTACAGGCACTAAAAGCCAAAAAGTTCCTCCTGCTTAGGCTGAAGAATATGAACAAGAGAAAATCAGAAAAACGAAAATGCCCGGAAACAAACGCACTGATTTGGCGAGAAATAAAATGAGAAAAGGTGCTACAACTGTTATAAATAATTGCATATGTACATGAAGCAGGAAACACTACATCGGGTAATATATTATCTTATTGCATACTTACTTCTTTTCCGCAATACTTAATATGTTGAGTTATTTATTAATGTAGCTTTTAACTCAGTTATCAAACAGAACAATTCCAGCAAGATATCTAAACAACTGAGGGCAACATATAGCTAGCGTGAGACATAGGGGCATATGGTGATCCTTTACATTTAATATTTTAAATAATTGCTCCTTTAGCTTCAATAATTTAAATCTAATCGTTAGAGCTGAACAAGTTATCTACTTTATTTGCGATTTGATAGGGAAAATCTGAATGTGTATCTTTACACAGCACCATAGCTTTTAATTTAACAATGACCACAGCAGTAAGCACGCCGTGGCTGAGTATATACACCAGATGACGTCATGGCCAGCGTGTGCGAGAGAGAAACATGCACGTGATAGCTACCGTATGCTCAACTTACCGTGGTTTTGTTCGCAAAGTCGGTAGAACACCTCGTGAGCATGCTATATCACCTCCAGATGAAATGCAGGAAATGCCTTTAAATGAATTCCACAAATCGAAGACTATGACTAACAGGGAAGACACCCAAATTTAGCCCAAAGCAGAGCACTACAATAAGTCCAAAAGTAAAATGCGTCATTTCAAGACAGTAGCAACCAACAAATAAATAAATAAAACGAAGGATCCCAATAGCCTGGAGAAAATGTTGGAGCTTATGTTTCATCCTAATAGACAAATCGTAAACTCTAAAAGTCTTATTCACATGACTTTCTCTATCCGTTCTGCAAACTATTCTTATAAAACAGATATTTTATCTACAACATGCTAATCAAGATAAGCGTTAGCGGAAATGGTCTCACTAAATGGTTTCTTGTAAATAGAAGGGATTTATGACTAAAACGATATTCACATCTTTTAAAAACTGGTCGCTATAGGAACAATTTGAGTTCGTTTCGCTTTGCAAAGCCGGTAGTAAACAAAAGCGAGATAAATTTAACGCAGTTTAACCCCCCCCCCCCAAATAACAATGAACATTCTTTGAAACGATCAACTGTATAAAAAAAAGTGCATATGACATAAATTGTGTGTTTTAACCAGGTATACATTTTCTGTATAGTAAGTTCTTGTCTGTTGCTTACGGTTTACTAGTTATGCAAAATTCAGCAAAATTCATCCGGAACGAACAGGTCTTCAGAAGCTATTCCCAGAAAATGCAAGACATACATTTTATTTGTGATAGAAATATTTATATACCGTATTTTAATCAAAATACCGTATATTTAAATCAAAATCGTTAAACCCCCTTTTGAGAAAATATATGTTTCAAAATTGTTTCTATGTAAAGGGCAGTTTGGTTAGAGGGGATTTTGCTCAAAATCTCTGTGTCGCATCCTTGGAAGATAGTAAACTTAAATATCAAGTTTGGTTAAATAACGGTCTTTAAGTTTTACAGCTATGTTGTTTAGAGGAACGCGCGCGTGTGCGCGCGCACACACAAACAAACACACGGACTTTTTTTCTGAAAATGTTTTATTTTTGGACTCGGGGGATCTCAAAGTATATATATCCGGAGACATCCAGAAATCGATTTTTGGTGGAATAATATACCTTCTCTATACCCTATATACGGAGTACCTGTAGAGAAAGTAAAAGTCAAACAAGATGTTCTAGACAACTGCATCATCCCGGCAGCAATATATGGAGCAGAAGCATAGACAACAACCCAGGAAAAAATGATAGCCTTACAGATCACTTGGAGAAAAATGGAAAGGAAGATCTTTCAGATATCGATAAGGGATCGAATAGAAAACACCGAAGTTAGGAGAATGACACAAGTGAAGGACGCAGCGGAAATAGTGAAATGAAGATGGGCAGGCCACCATGTACGACTCCACAACAATCTTTGGACAAACATAGCAACAGTATGGCACCCAAGAGAAAGAGAGAGGAGGGCCTGTCAGACCGAGAACGAGATGGGTGGACGTAATGAAGAGGAACTCTGGCGACATCTGGAGCCGCGACTCCTGGAAGGCCCGCTAACAAGTGATCTGAGACAGTAAGACCGCGGGCTAAGGAAGAAGATATATAGCTGAATAGGATAGGGAGAGTGAAAACAAGTGTTTAAGTGTAAGCGTGTTAAGTGCAAATAACTAGGTTAAGACAAATGAACTAAGACAATAAGGCAGGCGAATTCCACATTCGTAGCTCAAATGTGGGAGGAGCATTCGATCTTTCTCGGAGGGGTCGTTGCTGTATTCCGATTAAAGACTTATGGTTATTATTTTTAAGAGGTAGACAGTAGGATAGCTTGTATAAGAATATTTTGTAGAAGAATGAGTACCGCACACTGTATGTTTTAATCTTATATTCGTTTCATTTTGCTGACTGTAACATGACAGTTTTGAGCATGACATATTGGGTTATTCAGTTATCTGGTGGCTAAGTAAAGGTCAAGATGTTGAAAAAGTTAATGGATAACAAGCCATCCACGAGGACTGTTCTGATAGTGTTGGTGTATCCTGAAGCGAACGACATGGAGCCTTTTTGTCAAGTTCCCTTGTCCAGGGTAGTGATAAATGGCAGGAGACCGACTGGAGTATCGCTGCTGACGAGACTTCTTTGCCTCGGGTCTCTGGAACCAGCAAAATTAATTAATCGTGGCAGTAGTTCTCTCTTGCTGCCAGCGTCCATTGCAATTAAAATGAAGCGGACTGTCTCTATCGAAGTTAACTTTACAGGCCTCCCTCGCTTATATTTATTATACATCAGCCATCATGCTTCAGCCGGATTTTGATAATGAACAAGACCTTCTATACATGCTCTCATTGTCTGGGCGGTTTAAGCGGAATATGAGCTGGGAAAAAATCGATTGTTAATTACAGTCGATTCATCACCCATCGCGCCTCCGGCTTACATCTGGTGTAAGCTTTTAATGAAATGGCGGATATATTTTCTTCGGTTGACGGAAAAATTTGGATTTAGAGACACGCTCTCTGGAGCAGCTACCAATTGCTTTCTCTCCGAATTTTAAAAGTCCTGGACGAGAGATTTCGTAAAGCAGGTTACTGTTCCATTAATTAGTTGACTACTTCTTTTGCACCACACTACTTCAAATACACCAAAGAAGCTGTCTTATTTTATAAATTACATGGGAGACTAAATGCTTGAAGTTTTCCAAATGGCATTTTTAGTTTCTTGGATAGTTCTTATTAACGGAAATCTTTCTGAATGACAGAAATTAATAGTATTCACAAAAATATTTAAGATATAGTTTTAATTGTCCTATGTAATAATTTAATTTATAATATCTTAATGAAAATTGTGCAATTTTTGAGAATACGGAAAAATACAAAAGATTGGGCTGGAGAGATTGTCTTGAAAATCTCTGGATTACATAATTGGAAGATACTGAAACTAAATACCTATTTTCGTATGCAAAAAGCTTTCCTTTTTAGATTATACTCTTTTCTCTCTCTCTCTCTCTCTCTCGCACACAAACGGGCATTTTCTAAAATACTGGTTTTGGATACTTGGCATTATAAAAACGGGTATTCTCGGTGAAAACTCAATATAAAATATGGGAAGAATGCACAATAATGTACTTATTATGTAGTGGTAGAGAATAGCCTGATGCGTTAACATACACATAGAATTTTCTACACAGAGTCATTTGTTTTATATGCGTTTCTAAAAAAATATTTTTACGAAAACTGATTTTGCTCTCTACTTCAGGCTAATCGAGATAAACACTTGCAGCAATATTTTCTTTTTACATTTCGTTGGAGATACAGGGCAAATGAATTACTGAAGACCAACCACAACAGAAATAAGCAGTTTTAAAACTTTATTAAGTGCATGCTCCATTACACTAATAGTAATAACACACGCACTGCTTACATTTATCTATACAGTTGGGCTTAATAGCTAGCAAGTTTTACTTTCTCTATACTTACTATATATATAGTGTATAGAAAATTGTTTGGCATCCAAAAATTCGATACCAAGATTTCACCGGAAATACAAGTTTTGGGACGCCTAAATCAAAAAAAAAAAAAAAAAAAATCAAAAATGTCCGCGCCAGCGCGCACGTGTGTGTGTGTGTGTGTGACACAAAAAGTCCGTTAACTAACAAACTTGCTATTTAAGTTCAGCATCTTCAATTTTCGAAAAAGTTGATATTCTCAAAAATGGTTCTAACAATTTTGATTAAAGTATCGTATATTAAAGATATTTACATGACAAATAAAATGTATTCTTGAATTTTCAGGTAATAGCCTCTGAAGATCTCTTTATTGTGCATGAATTTTGCGGAATTTTGCATAATTGGTGAACCGTAGGAGATAGAGAAAAATGTTCTTAATAAGCAATGTAGAGCTCGTTAAAACACATAATTTATGTCCCATACATTTTTTCGTGGAGTTGACAATTTTTGAGATATTGCATGTTATTGATTCAGTTTAAACATACTTTTACGTTTCCCATAAGGGAATTTGTCTACTCCTAACCATACAAATAAAGAAACTTTAGTCAAATATCAACCAGATTTTAAAACATTTGATTATCGCTTTACTTGGTGTATTCCCTTATTTGGTGTCTAGTTACAAGGAAGCAAATAATGTTTTCCTCCATTAGCATGAAGTAGATAGAAGAATAAGCTTTTTAACAATACTTTTTTACTGAGATTTAGAGAAGTCATGATTTTTTGCAATCTGATACGATCTTGTCTTATTTGGTTCTATGAAGGCTAGCCACAACAAAAATAGATATGTAGTGTATCACCCTGAAGGAGTATGAACTAATAAACATTTTCTAACAAAAGTAACTTATTTTGAAGAACGCCAAACTCGCTCATGGTATTTTAAACCTGACTACCTTCGGTTACGAATGATTGATGTATTTCAGCTTCCGAACTTACAGCTAGGAATGTTGACGTGTAGTTATATTTTTATACTTTTCCTATTACTTACAATGTATATAGTAGGTTGGAGAGGAATTGGTTACACCCCAAAACTAAATACGAAATTTCACCGAATATACACGTTTTGAGGACTACTAAATAAAGAAATTCTGATGTAGATGGAACACATGAATTTCTCTGTTACGCAAATAATTTTCCCTATAAAATATTATTCTTTTATATACACATGCTAATCAGGGTAAGCATTGGAAGACATTAATCGCCCTCCGTGGTGTAATGGTTACCATGCTAACTTCATATAGCCAAGGTGGCGGGTTCAAACCCGGCGGAGGACGATGGATCTTTTCGGGCGTAAAAATCCTTAGCATGGCTTCCTTCGGAAGGGAAGTAAAGCTGTGGGTCCCGTGTCGTAGATTTACGGCATGTAAAAGAACCTCAAGCCTGATAAGAGAGGCCTCTGAGCAAAATTAAGCGATCTCTCATGCCCAATATACAGGGTGTTTCAAAAATACGGGGCATAATTTCAGGTATGTATTTCCCACATGAAGACAATCAAAATAGTTCATTATAACATGTGTCCGGAGATGCTTCATTTCCGAGTTATGGGCCTTTACAAGATTGAAAGTCCCACTTGTAGACAATCAAAATAGTTCATGTCCGGAAATGTTCATTTCCGAGTTATGGCCTTCACAACATTGGAATTCACTGGAACGTTTTTCTTTCCGCAGGTCTTTGCCGTCAAAGGAGACATTAGGAGGGCGCTCTGGTAGTTCATTCTGAAGAAGGTTTCATTCAGTGTTCTTTAGGCGTTAAGACTGTGCGACATGTATTCAAATCAAGAGCTGGCAGAGATACACTTCATGTACGGTAAGGCGGACGGCAATGCTGCGCTGGCTCTTCGTTTGTACCAGGAGAGGTACCCACAGTGACAATGTCCAGATCGGAAGACATTTGTACGTTTCCATTCCCGTCTGTGCGAGTACGGAACATTCACCTCTCCTGGTTTGGGAAGGGGACGACCAAGATCTACAACTCCAGAAGTGCAGGAGGAGATTCTGCAGGCTGTGGACAGGGCTCCTTCTATCAGCACACGACGGTTAGCGTTGCAAGTCAATGTTCCTCATACGACTGTCTGGAGACTGTTGAACGAGTATCAATTGTATCCTTATCATTTACAACGTGTACAGGCCCTGTCACCAGCAGATTACCCTGCACGAGTTAGGTTCTGTCAGTGGTTCTTACAGCAGTGTGGTGTAAATCCGAACTTTTCTGCCGTCGTATTATTTACAGATGAAGCACAGTTCACAAGAGATGGCATAACAAATTTCCACAATCAGCATGTATGGTCGCATGAAAACCCACGTGCAACTGTTGTATCTCATCGCCAGGTGCGGTTCTCCCTTAACATGTGGGACGGTATCATTGGTGATCGATTAGTTGGACCCCATGTACTTGTAAACAGACTTACGGGGCAGGCGTACACAAACTTCCTGGAAAACATCATACCTGACGTTTTCGAAGACACTCCACTGATCAATCATCAACACATTCACTTCTTGCATGATGGCGCTCCTGCACACTTTAGTCTTACGGCTCGCCGGTACTTGGATCGAAGGTTTCCTGTTCGATGGATAGGTAGAGGTGGCCCAATTGCTTGGCCTCCACGCTCACCTGATCTGAACCCTCTCGAAAACATGCTAGGCATTTGAATATTAAGCCTCCGAAGCAGTTCTCAGACTTGTGGGGCCATTTCAAATCATTGGTTTTTTCGTCTCCGGTGCCGGATTTGGAATCCCTTCGGAATCGAATTGTGGCAAGTTGTGAGGACATACGCAATACTCCTGGAGTTTGGGATCGTGTTCGCAGGTCAGTGAGACATCGATGTGAGGTCTGTATTCAAGCAGGAGGTGGACATTTTGAACATCTTCTGTAATGAAAACATCTTCTGCGGAAAGAAAAACGTTCCAGTGAATTTCAATGTTGTGAAGGCCATAACTCGGAAATGAAGTATTTCCGGACACATGTTATAATGAACTAATTTGATTGTCTACATGTGGGAAATACATACCTGAAATTATGCCCCGTATTTTTGAAACACCTGTAGAATGGGACACTGAGAACCAAAGCAGTTAAAGAGCGTCCATAAATAACAGGCCATTTCCATTGGAAGACATTGTCTTATTACTCGTGTCCTTGATAGTAGAAGGGACGTAAAGGAATACATTAAACTAAATCGAAAGGAAAATCTTTTAAAAGCTGGACCTACGTGGTATAATTGATGTTCGCTTCAATTTAATGTGTAAAACACGAGAGATGAAACGTCATTTTCAGCTTGAGAAAAGTTTGTTTAAAATGGAAAAGAATAACAAGGCATATTTTAGGACCGTCAGCTCTACATGGAAAACGTAAACGAAATAAATTACTGTGTGTTTTAACGATATCTGCATTTTTTGCGTAGTAAGTTTTTGTCCATCTCTTACACTTTAACCGTTATGCAAAATTCTGTTCGCAATAAGGAGGTTTTCAGATGCTATTCCCAAAGAATTCAAAATATACTTTTGATTTGTTATGTAAATGTCTTTAATATTTTATCAAAATCGTTAGAGCCAGTTTGTGGTGGGAGGGTTTTCTTGAAAATCTTCGTGTTATCCTTCAAATATACTAAACTTAAATATCAAGTCTGGTTTAAAACGGTCTTTTGGTTTTAGAGATATGCTGTCGATATTGAATTTTGGGTGGAATACAATACCTCCCGTATGCACTCTGTACTTACAATATCCATAAGGGTTGCTAGATAAACTAAAAAAATATAAATAAATAAATAAAAAGGGTTCGCGTGCGTGCGTGTGTGTGTGTGTATGTGTATGTGTGTGTGTGTGTGAAAAGCATTAGTGATAATGGAAAATTCAATTGATATTTTAGTTCAATATCTTTCTGTTCATGAAAATCCCATTAGTTAGCTTTACCTGGATCACTCTTTTCGTCTGTAGCCTATGGGTAGCCTCCGGTTCGCAAAGTACCGGCTTTTCAACCCGGCACAAGTTGATGACTTTTTTCAGGCCTAAAAATCCTTAATGACTCAGAAAAGCTGTTGGTCCCGTGGCGCAGGTTTGCGGCACGTGAAAGAACCTCTCGCCGGGTGATACAAAATGCAGTTAATCTTTTCTCTGTGCTACACACTGAAGTTCTAATGTTAAGGTTAATACGTGCCTCTTGTTGACTAAACTAACACCCTGCTTATACAAGTCAACCTATTCTGAGTGAGAATCGAGCGCGTTTGATAGGTGAAGGGATAGATTGCCCAATCAGTTTTGCATTTTCTTATTTGCGTAGCATGTTGAATCAGAATTGCACCAATGAAAATCAAGGAAAGACCTGAGAACCCCGTCAAATGTAAAAAATTTAAAAAAAAATCGCAACGCCAGGCGTAATTTTAATATCTTTGTGTTTCTCTAACACGAATGTACAATATAAAAATAAAATATGCTAAATAAATTCTAAAGTTTTTTTATACGCCTAGGTTTTGGAAACAAAATGCTACAATTTTATATTACAGATTTTATATTATTGTGCTAAAGAAAATAATAGATTAAATTCTCAAAATCTAGACCTTGGCAATTAACAAACCAATCGTTATTGTTTTATAAGTAGGTACAAATACAGCGAAACGACTGATAAGAAAAGGAACGCTTATAACCAGACATATAATGTACTAATTTCATATAAATGTAAGGGAAGATCTGGCAAATTTTGCTGGCACAAGCCTCGGATTTAACCAAGAAATCCTGGAAAAGTTTAGCAGCAGCAATCAGCCGTGCGATAATTGCATTACTACCACTACTAAGCGGGCTTGATTGTGTTTTAAGCTTCCATTTGAAGGTGCAATTTCTGCGTCATTTTGGAATGAAAAACGAATCCTAAAAGGGCTGTCCATCCAATTTCATCTGACGACATGCTTTCAATAGATCACAACCTCGCTTTCATTCAGATCTATCTACACAGACCTGAGCAAATTAACATTCAAATAACACAGCACTACTTGGGCTTAATTAAAACCTAGGAGAGTCAACGTGGAAATCATGCAAATGAATTTGAAATTACATTTTCCTGCCACAATCGAATGGAGAATGCAATGTGGCGAAACAGTGGGAAGTCTGGTTGCACATGAGGTGATATCAACCCTATCAGATACCAGCAAATTACTTTTTGCACTCAAGTGGGGAAAAAGTGATGGAAATCTGCGCACCTACACGATTTATGTAGGGTTTGCATTTCATCAGCTTCAATTAATGTGAAAAGATTTCTAGCAGACTCAATACTACAAGTTGGCTCTGAGATATCGTAAGGGACTCGTATTTGGCGAACCCAGGTTCATTTTCTCGTCAATCACTTACTCTAACCTTCAGTTTTCCTAAATTTTCTTGGTTATTAAGTGAATGCTGGAATAATTTTTCTCAGAAAATTTAAATATTACACTCCACTAAAACTTCTATACCGAGGTTTCATCGAAAATACACGTTTAAGGTTCCCTGCATGAAACATTTAGAAAGAGGTCATTGTGTGTGTGTGTGTGTGTGTGTGTGTGTGTGTGTGTGTGTCCGTCCGTTAGCACAATAACTCAAAAACAAAAAGTTGGTAAAATACCATAATTGGTATTTAAATTTTACTATCTTCCAAAGATGCGACACCAAGGTTTTGAGGAAAATCTCCCCCCCCCCCCAAACTATTTTTTGCAAGGTAAAGTTTCTGAAATTTTTGATTTTCACAAAAATGGCTCTAACAATTTTGATAAAAGTGCCATATATTAAAGATATTTACATGACAAATATGTAAATTTTGACTTTTCTGGGATGACTATTTATTCTGGATGACTTTTGTATAATTAGGTACTGATTTTACTATCGCTTAAGCCTAGTATACTCCCTCTTTTCCCTTATACTTAAAAGAAGCAAGTAATAAGACCATTTCTGGCTGATTAGCGTGACGTGGATAAAATAATAATCTTTTGTAAGGAAAGTTCGTATGTGGAATAGGTAGAGAAGGTAGTGTGAGTGGAACACATCACATTCTTTTATTGGAGAAAAGCTCGCATGCCGCATTAGATGGTAATAATACATGCTGTTGGTACATTACATTATAATTTTGTTTACAAAGTTGACCCAGTTTAATCTATATATAAAAAAAGTCGTGTTAGTTACTCTATTTATAACTCAAGAACGGCTAAACCGATTTAGCTGAAAATGGGTGGGGAGGTAGCTTAGAACCAGGAGACGGACATAGAATACTTTTTATCCCGTTTCCATGGGACGTGACATAAAACATGGTACAGCAACACGCGACAGAAAAACGAAAAATTTATCAGTCCATCCGTTCATTTGTTAAAATGGTATAACAAAACGCAATTGACACGGAATAACAAAACGCAACTGACAGCTAAACGTAATGTTGTCTATGGTTAAGTATGGTTGAAAATTTGACAGAAATTTTGAAGTTGACCGGTTGATGTGTTTGTTTCGAGTTTCTATTAGTTTATTGTGCCGATATTATTAACAATGTCGCGACTAAGACGACCTAATCTTTACCGACAAAGCCGTAATGCAGCTGCATCTCCAAGTCAGATACGCACATTATTTGCTATCATCATTTTGACATGCTTTCCATCGAACCCATCTAACTTGTGGGACAAGGATAATATGTCAGAAGATATTTTACATAAAATTCGTGTCAGTTCAAGAAATCCCGATCTTGAAATGAATGAGGAGATTCATAATCGGGCTTTGCTCTTGGTCGAAGACATGTGTTACCTTATATGCGGTAGTTTATTAGTCAGGCTAGGAATGCCAGCACCAAATCGTGAAATGACTGACGCATTTAATCGAGAATTGGAACGGGAACGTGAATATGATAATCAGAAATTAGGTTTAGTAGTTCAAACGAATGTACCCTTGTGTAATCTCCAACAAAAGGAAGCTTATGATATATTAATGAAGGTAATTGGTGATGGAAATGGTGGTTTATATTTCCTGGATGCCCCTGGTGGAACTGGTAAGACATTCCTCATGTCAGTAGTTTTAGTCACTTTTCGTGCGAGAATCCAACATTGCGGTTGCGGTTGCAGTTGCTTCTTCTGGAATAGCAGCCACATTGTTAGAAGGATGCCGTACGGCTCATTCAGCATTAAAATTTCCATTAAATCTTCAAACTATTGAAGAACCGGCATATAATATTTCAAAACACTCCGCAATGGCGAAAGTTTTATCAGCATCGAAAATAATCATCTGTGACGAATGTACAATGGCGCATAAACGTGCATTGGAAGCACTTAACCGAACATTGTGAGATCTACACAATGAATCGAAATGTTTTAAAGGCGCAATGATTTTACTGTCTTGCGATTTCCGTCAAACACTGCCGGTAATTGCAAGATCAACTGCTGCCGACAAAATAAACGCTTGCCTCAAACCATGGAATCTATGGCGCTATGTGAAGAACCTTCAGCTGACAACAAACATGAGAGTTGCATTGCTAAACGATGCATCTGCTGAATATAACTGAGCAATTGCTGACTGTCGGTAATGATCGAGTACCTGTAGGCGAATCGAGCGGATTGATTTCATTTCCTCAGAATTTCTGTAACTTTGTCTCATCGAAAACTGAACTCAACAAAGTATTCCCAAACATCATTACTAACCACAAAAATAATGAATTGTTGAGTGAGTGAGCAATTTTGGCGGCTAAGAATAAAGATGTAGATTACTTAAACTACATAGTTCAGAATGAGATCATTGGTACACTGCTTTCATTCAATTCTATTGACTGTGCAACAAATGAAGATGAAGCCACAAACAATCCAATTTCATTTTTAAACTCCTTGGATGTGCCTGGCTTACCACCACACAATTTACGACTAAAGGTTGGCTCCGAAGTAATCATGCTTCGAAACATAAACCAACCAAAACTGTGCAACGGAACGCGTTCTGCGGTAAGTAAATTGATAAACAATGTGATTTACGCGACGATACTCAAAGGAAAATTCGAAGGTGAGGAAGTTCTCATTCCGAGGATCCCGATGATCCCAACCGATTTGCTGTTTGAGTTTAAACAACTTCAATTTCCGATCCGTCTTGCATTCGCCATGACCATTAACAAATCACAAGGTCAATCCTTCAAAGTCTGAATCTAGAAAATCCATGTTTTTCCCATGGTCAATTATAAATGGCATGTTCACGTGTCGGAAGACCATCTGCATTATTTGTTCTTGCGCCTGCTAATAAAACAAGAAATGTCGACTTATCACAAGGTGCTTCACTGAAGAGTGCAACCCATGCACCAAAATGCATGGCCAATAAGGTATTATTAGAATACTTGATTTTTTTTATTTATATTTATTATCCTAATAAAAAATTGAACTTGATAAAATCCAAAATCTGTTCATTTATTGCCTCTATGGCGGAACAAAGTTCGCCGGGTCAGTTAATACTCTATATATACATGTAAGTGAATGTGTATTATTTAATACATTAAGGTCACCTATACCTCAATTTCCACTTTTCCTAAACTATTACATTGTTTACAGTTAGCTTAAGTTAATATACAATTAAAAGTATGAACTTCAAATGCTTGTTTATTAAATGCTGATTTGTAGCAAGCCAAGTGTCTCCTTTGCTTCCTATTTCTTCTATTAGTTTCGATCTTTGTCATCGTAAAACAAATGGCTGTCAAGTTTGTTGTTTCACTGCGCATGTGCAGGAATGGCTACTATAGGAAGTCGGTGTAAATACTATTTCGTTTCGCCTTGACCGGATACAATGGCTGTAAATTCGGATGCTATGGCTAGTTTTTATTTATCCTTGCATTTGAAAGAAAAATTATTTGATTATAAGCCTTCGTTGAGCAGCTTTATCCATATTGCCATTTCTGGGGAGCGCTTTCCTTTATGTCGATTAATATTTTTGTTTTAGGAATTTTGTCGTCGACTGGGTATAGCTCCATAGTTTTGCAGTTTCTTTCACTAGTTTTATCAGTCAATTCCTTGCCAGGGATTCCAAAGTAGGCCTTCATCCACTTGAAATGGTTTTTCCATTGGGCATTTTCTAGACTACCTACTGCTTTTAGCACATTCTGTTATGCCATAATGATGACAATTGTTATGTATGTATTTATTTTCTGCAATTGGGTACTGCCTGGTGGTAGAGTTTAATTTAAAAAATACAATTACAATAATAATCGTACAGTGAATAATAGTAATACAACTTAATATATATATATATATATATATATATAATTATTTATTTATATATACATGTTTTTTTTAAATACCTAAGCACTTGTTATTTAGTACAGCAACAGCATGTTTATAACTGTTACTATGAAGCCTCAACATTAATAGCTATAGAACAGTGAGATCCTTAATTACTTCACAATATTTACTTTAATTATCTCACTTTTATTTTCTTTAAATACTCCTTAAACTTTTTAAGGTAAGTGGGCAGGCTGAAAAGCTGCTACAGGTAATTCATTTCATTCTTCAATGGTTCTATTTTCTATGTCACTTCTGTAGCCTAATTTTATAGCAATGATCGTTTCGTCCGTAGTATGCCGGCTTTTCTAACGTCCACCGATAAATAAGTATAAGCATTTAAATAATGCGACTAACCTATGTTTTTACGCCTAACTTTTAGCAGCAGAGAAAGTGATATTCTGCTCTGTGTATGTGTATATGACCTTTCTACTTTCATGTGCAATAGCCTTGTTTGAATATCAGTATAGTTATCCCCTTCTGACTGGTTATCGAGCCATTCTGTATGTTCACATCGGAAATTGGGTGACTACCTAGTGACTGATTCCCTCAGTGCCCTTCAGAGCGTTCGTGAGTTGAACAACCACCATCTTATTGTGCAGCGCTTCATGACGTCCTCCACACTCTAGGTGTTAACGTGGAGTGAGCATGGATTCCTGGTCACGTCGGCTTGCCGGGAATGAAATGGAGGAAACGGCAGCGTAGCCCAGTACTGTCATTCCTTTCGTGACCTCAGCGGACTTCAGGCTTGTGCGGAGAGCGTTGCTTTTGTGCTGGTATGATGGATGAGTGGTCATACGAACAGGCTCAGAGAAGCGAAGGATCACCATGTAAACTCGGTAACTTCCTCTGGTATATCTCATCGGGAGGAGGAGATATTGTCTCGCATGCGAACAGGCTCAGAGAAGCGAAGGATCACCATGTAAACTCGGTAACTTCCTCTGGTATATCTCATCGGGAGGAGGAGACATTGTCTCGCATACGAACAGGCTCAGAGAAGCGAAGGATCACCATGTAAACTCGGTAACTTCCTCTGGTATATCTCATCGGGAGGAGGAGATATTGTCTCGCATGCGAACAGGCTCAGAGAAGCGAAGGATCACCATGTAAACTCGGTAACTTCCTCTGGTATATCTCATCGGGAGGAGGAGACATTGTCTCGCATACGAACAGGCTCAGAGAAGCGAAGGATCACCATGTAAACACGGTAACTTCCTCTGGTATATCTCATCGGGAGGAGGAGACATTGTCTCGCATACGAACAGGCTCAGAGAAGCGAAGGATCACCATGTAAACTCGGTAACTTCCTCTGGTATATCTCATCGGGAGGAGGAGACATTGTCTCGCATACGAACAGGCTCAGAGAAGCGAAGGATCACCATGTAAACTCGGTAACTTCCTCTGGTATATCTCATCGGGAGGAGGAGATATTGTCTCGCATGCGAACAGGCTCAGAGAAGCGAAGGATCACCATGTAAACTCGGTAACTTCCTCTGGTATATCTCATCGGGAGGAGGAGACATTGTCTCGCATACGAACAGGCTCAGAGAAGCGAAGGATCACCATGTAAACACGGTAACTTCCTCTGGTATATCTCATCGGGAGGAGGAGACATTGTCTCGCATACGAACAGGCTCAGAGAAGCGAAGGATCACCATGTAAACTCGGTAACTTCCTCTGGTATATCTCATCGGGAGGAGGAGACATTGTCTCGCATACGAACAGGCTCAGAGAAGCGAAGGATCACCATGTAAACTCGGTAACTTCCTCTGGTATATCTCATCGGGAGGAGGAGACATTGTCTCGCATACGAACAGGCTCAGAGAAGCGAAGGATCACCATGTAAACTCGGTAACTTCCTCTGGTATATCTCATCGAGAGGAGGAGATATTGTCTCGCATACGAACAGGCTCAGAGAAGCGAAGGATCACCATGTAAACTCGGTAACTTCCTCTGGTATATCTCATCGGGAGGAGGAGATATTGTCTCGCATACGAACAGGCTCAGAGAAGCGAAGGATCACCATGTAAACTCGGTAACTTCCTCTGGTATATCTCATCGAGAGGAGGAGATATTGTCTCGCATACGAACAGGCTCAGAGAAGCGAAGGATCACCATGTAAACTCGGTAACTTCCTCTGGTATATCTCATCGGGAGGAGGAGATATTGTCTCGCATGCGGAACGGCCACCTCCTATGTGTACGCCCTGTGGAGCGACATTATCTATACGCAGCGCTTCGTGCATCTTTACAGCTACCGGCCTCCCACAGAGTAGTAGAACACGTTTTAACTTTATTCCAAGCGTAATTTCCAAAATAAATTTAGCTTTTAGATATTTTATCCCGAGAAATTTTAATGCGGCGGTAGTTGTTGGGTTATAAGTATTATATCAACAGTGACTTTTAACACCACGGCTTTAGTTCATTTTTTGTCTCCTTTTTGCTCCATTTTTGACTGTGTTTAGGCTTCACCCAACATTAGTGTATTAACTGATTTTTGTAGCTTCGTTATTTTATATTTGTTTTAATTACTTTCTCTACACGTACTATGTACATAGTACATAGAGAAGGTACTGTTTTGCACCTAAAATTCGATAACAAGATTTCACCAGAATATGTTTTGAGACTTCCTGAATAAAAAGAAATGCATTTTTAGAAAACTGTCCTTCTGTGTGTGTGTGTGTGTGTGTGTGTGTGTGTCTTTAGGCAGCATATCTCAAACATGAAAAGTCCATTAAATACCAAACTTGGTATATAAGTTCAATATCTTTCAAGGATGCCACATAGATCTTCAAGAAAATCCCCCTCACACCCAACTTTTTTTTTACATGGAAAAATGTTCGAAAATTGTGATTTATCAAAACTGGCTCTAACGATTTATGATTAAAATATCGCATATTAAAGATATTTACTTGTCAAATAAAATGCATATCTTGAATTTTCTGGGAATAGCGTGTGAAGACATCTTTATTCTGGTTGCATTTTTCAAACTTTTGCATAACTGGTAATCCGTAAGATAAGATGCATACTTAACAAAAAATGAGGAGTTCGTTGAAAAATAATTTGGCATGTTTATTTCTTTTCGTAGAGTTTTTGATTTCCAGATATTCCTTTTTGTTTTTTTGTTTGTTTGTTTTGTTTTCTTTTTTTAAATTCCTTTTTTCATACGGGAACTAGTCAACACGTGGTCATGCAAAAAAATAAATAAAAAAAAAACGGATTTCAACTCCTTAGCAACCACATTTTAAAACATTTGACTGTCAGTTTAGCCTAATGCATTCCTTTATTTCCCTTCTACTTGCAAGGAACTGGGTAATAAAAACAGTTTCTGGTAAAATTTATCTCGATTAGCATGAAGTAGATAGAAGAATAGGGTTTATAACAATATTTTGTTACTGACATATAGAGAAAGCCATGTGAATGGATCACTAATGTTTTTTAGTTTCAAAATACTTACATTTTTCTCGTAAGGGAATTGATCAACTCCTGGCCATGCAAAGAAACTAATTTCAATTACATAGCAACCAACTTTTAAACTATTTTACAATTGCTTTAGCCTACTGTATCCCCTTATTTCCCTCTTACGTACAAGAAAGTAAGTAATAATATTGTGCTAATGTTAATCTCGAGAATATTAACATTAGCATGATTGGCATGAAGTTAATAGAATGTCTTTTTAATAATAATTTGTTTAAAAAAAGTCATGTGAATGGAACACTCCAGATTATTCAACTTTTATATCACAATTTCATCTATCTGGAGCTTTAGCTTCTTGAAATATTTGTTTACTTATGTTTACTATATGTGAAAATAATCTTTCAATTCTGTATTTAATCATTTAATTGATGATCCCATCTTCCCCTAGAGTCCTAATATTTTTAATAATGCTCATAGGCTAGTCCTGTAACTCGGTTATTAGAGCTACTTCCTGCTGTCTTAGGGGTAAAATTTAGGCAGGGAGTGTCTAGATTATCATCTATTCTCCCCAGAATATTTAAATACGAATGTGAGTGTGAATGTGTGGAAGATCTAACGAAGACAAAGTTAGTAGAAATGAACGATAGCAAACAGTACACGAGTGGGTATAAATAGAACAATAAAAAAATCTGTGTTCCATTCACATGACTTTCTATAAATCTCTAACAAATTATTCATCTATATACTTCATAGTAATTAAGATAAACATTAGCACATATTGTAGTTGGTTCCTTGTAAGTAGACGGGAAAATATTTGAGTTCGATTCACATGATATCCTCTAGCTCTATGGCAAACACATATTTTATTCAAAAGATTCTTCTTTTATCTACAGCTTGCTAATCGAGATAAAAATTAACAGAAATGGTCGTATGTAGAAGGAAAACAAGAAAATGTACAGTCCAAAGCGATAGTCTCATCCTTTAAAAGCCAGTCACTATGTGAAACAATTTAAATTCTAATATCTTTACTTGCCAGGAGTAAACGAGAAGAGGGATGTCTTCCCATTTGAGAAAAGTTCAAGTGCTTAAAAGTGAAACCAATAATTCGGAATATCTCGAAAATAGCTAACTCTACAAAAATTATATATATATATGTATATATACACGCCTGTGTATATGACATAATTGAGTTTTTAATGAGATGTGCATTTTTTGGTGGAGTATAACTTTATGTATATCTCTTACGGTTTGCTATATACAAAAATCATTCAGAATGAAGAGAAAATTCAATATATACATTTAGTTTGTCTTAAACATATTTAAACATGACGTATAATAATCAAAATCCTTAGAATAACTTTTGAGAAAATAAAAATTTTCGGGGTGAGGAGATTTTCTTGACAATTTTCGTGTCGTATCCTTGGAAGATTCCCAACTTAAATGCCAAGTTTGGTGTTTAACCGACTTTTCGTTTTTGAGCTATGCTGCCCACAGACACACCCACACGCGCCACACAGGGACTTTTTTCTAAAAATGTCCCTTTTTTGGACTCCGGGAGTTACAAAGCATGTATTTTAGGAGACATCTCTGTATCGAATTTTTGGAAGCAATACAATACCTTCTCTATACACTAGTACATTCAGGAACTTTGTTGTAATTGTATTATCTTTTTTCCATGCTATAAAAATAGGTGAAATACCTGAATCGTGTGTTTTGCTCCATTTTGTTAGCTGTTATAAAGATGTTTCGCTGCACACAACCAATTTACAAAATAGCAGGTACTCAGTATTGTCAAAGTATGCTATCCAATGTAATGAGAAGTTTTCTCAGCAGTGTGAAGAAAATGAGTTGTGACTGTGCGCAGCGGAAACAAAAAAGAAAAATCTGATGTGTTCCATTCAAATGACTTTCTCAACATCTCTGCAACAAGTTATTGGTAAAAAGATTGTTTTTTTTTAGTTCATGCTAATGGAGAAAACATGAACAGGATTAGTCATTACTTGTTTCCGTGTAAGTAGAAGCGAAATAAGGGAGTACAATAGGTTAAAGTGATAGTCAAAAACTGGTTGTTATGTGACTGAAGTTCCTTTGTTTGTATGGACAGGAGTTGACAAATTCCCGTAAGAGAAATGTATTAGTTTTTAAAGGTGAAACCAAAAACAAGGAATATCTAAAAAACGATCAGCTCCACAAAAAAACTGTATAGAATATTAATTGTGTGTTTTAACGTGCGCTACATTTGTTATGTTGTAAGTTTTTGTCCATCTCTTACGGTTTAGCATATATGCAAAATTCCATAAATTTCATGCAGAATAAAGTAGTCTTCAGAGGCTATTCCCAGAAAATTCAAGATATACATTTTATTTGTCACTTAAATATCTTTAATACACAGGTTTTAATCAAAATCTTTAGAGCCATTTTTGAGATAATCAAAATTTTTGAAAAATGTTCCATTTAAAGGTTAATTTGGTGTGGCGGAGTATCTCTCAAAATCTTCGTGTCGGTTCCCTGGAAGATACTGAACTTAAATAGCAGGTTTGGTATTTTACCGACTTTTCGTTTTTGAGTTATCGCGTTAACAGACACACGGACACACACACAGACTTTTTTCTGATTTTTTTTTTTTTTTTTTTTTTTTTTTTTTTTTTGTTTGATAGAGGGGACCCTAGAAGATATATTTCTGGTGAAATCTCGGTATAGCATTTTTGGGTGGAGCACAATACCTTCTCTATACACAAGTACATAGTACGTGTAGAGAAAGTAAAAATAAGTGAAATGCCGGACTCGTGTATATTGCTATATTTTGTTTGCTGTTATAAACACGTTTCGCTGCACACAACCGGTTTACAAAATACAGGTACCCAGTATTGTCAAGTAGCATGTTTTGTAATGAGAAGTTTTCTCAGCTGTGTGAGGAGAATGAGTTGTGACTGTGCGCAGCGGAAACAAAAGAGAAAAAGAGCCAAATGAACTGATGATAGCTGTATCAGGGAAAAAAGGAAGGAGAAACATAAAATGCGGACGGGGTGGGAGCTGTTATCGAGTGGTGTACTGAATAGAAAGAAACCGGGTCAGAGGACGGGTCGATTGTTCCAATTAGTTGTCAGGAGATATTAGTCGGTCGGGCACAGAGATGTTAGGCCATTTATTTCAGCCGCACGCTCATGGAACGGGGGACCACTAAAAAGTCGTCACAAATGTTTCAACAGGATGTTTACACAAAGGATTGGTTTACTGCGCATGCCTCAGGCTGGTTCATATGCATACGTAATCTTCCGCCCTTGCACGTATTACTGCGGAGAGCGAAATGACACAAGAGTAAACATTGAAGGTCCGTGGACCCTTTAGCCTTAAAGTGTTTGCAGAAAAACGCGTCGAATATAGAAGCTGGACATTTTTATTATCTCCTTACACGGCTTTAGTTTGCCCTTTTTGGCATTTATCCATCGGTGTTGACATGCACCTATGTATTTGCATGTCATTATCTTATACAAGCGAGTTCCGCTTTTCTCCCTTCTGTGTTGCTTTCTCCGTCTCTTAGCTGGTTACAATAAGTGTTGTGTTAGGATAAAAGTCTGATGTGTTACATTCACACAATTGTACGAATTAGTTTTACAAAATCGTATTCTTCGGTTTACGTTTTCTTAAGGTAGATAATGCATTTATAATATACAGTAAAAATTATAATATATACGATTTTATTTTACTTTGAAATCTATGCAGAAAACCGATACAGACAATAAACATATTAAGTGCCTCGGGAGTGATAAAAACAAATGCCACTGAACGGATAAGATAAAGGTCAGGGACGTGCTAAAATTACATATTCTAGGTATGTCCCAAAAGCAAACAAGTACTATGGAACTGTTAAAACCAGTCTTACAAGACTTTTACAGTAAAACTCGGAACTGTTTTGGTGTATACTTTAAATAACACATCGTGTACTGCTGTGTTATTAAAGTAATGAATATAATACAGTAAAAGCTAGTATTTCAATTACCATGCGATTATAATGTTGAAACATGGCAGAATCATTACTGCTATCGAGTCTGAGACCTTTAATTAGCTTCCCTATCACAATTATTATTATTAGTTATTAATTATTTATCAATTTGCAAACTAAAAGAGTATAAATGTACGTATTTAATCGAGAAAATTCAGCTGGAGAAGAAAGCTGACGCCAAGAGAGTCCAGTGGTATGAAGAGCGCTTTTGTTAGAAAGGTCACTTTTGTGAAGTTACGTGCACTTGAGTTACATCGGGGGTGAACAGAAATATTCAGAAGACGGTAGTTCTTCATTGTACAAGACTTGCCACGTGAGGTTTGCAGTGTGCCCTTGGATAAGGAAATTGATTCTTGGGAAATATTTACGTCAATCGTGCTGCCTTTCTGTCCAATCAGAAAGAGGCATCCATGACAGTATTTTTTGTGTATAAAGAGCCCAAGAAGGCACAACTCTGTTCTCGCCAATATCTGTTTGCCAATATGTTCGGACCTGTTCGTGAAAGTTATCTGTAGCTGTTATGCTGTCGGTCGTCGGGCTGAACTTAAGTGCTTCATGCAAAGTTAGATTTGTTACACGTTACTGTGTCTAAAGTCAGTGACGCGTATTAATAAACTACATGTATTCAGTCAAGTGTTTGAATTTGCAACATGTGTATGAGTTAGAATTATTATAAGGCAAATGGGTTGGTCTCCTCTCTCCTAGAAAGGAATAAACTCAAGAAAATTATATAAATTTTAATCATTACAAGACCACTCTCTGAACTACCCCCATATGCTTTACCACTCCGAGCGAGTCAATCATTGTGCGGGCTGAGCAACACCGAGGCAAACTCACCGGTAGCAGATTCACTTTACCAGGTACGTGGGTCTACTCATGAGTAGTGGAGTGAGTCTGGTCAACGACTCCAATCTGCGCTCACCGCATAAGGCGTCTTAAATGTGTTGCCAAAGACAACACTGCATATACCACCCAACGCCAACACGACATTTACACCGCAAGTCTATGAAATGGCATAAACATTAGATATATCCAATGTCGATTTTTCATAACTCAGATGGCATATTTTAATGTAAGAATAAGAATAATAAAACAATAGAAATCTTTACATAGGTGCATCTCTATGTGATGGGTTTTAATCTGTGTTTCATTTGAAAGAAAAAAAATTAAAAGAATAAAGAAGGACAAGAAAATTAAAATCTGGTGTGTTGTTCCATTTACATGACTTTTTCAGTCTATTTTCGAAACAGATTATTAACTATTATTAAGAGGTTTTTCTGCTGTCCACCCCATGCTAATCGATATATGCATTAGCAGAAAAGGTATTTTTATTTGCTTCCTTAGACAATACACTAGGCTAAAATGATAGGCAAATCTTTTAAAAGCTGTCGTATGCGATTTTCATGGTATTTTCTCTTTCATGGCCAGGAAACCAAAAGGTAATGAAACAAATGAGGGCTTCCCGTTTAAGTAAACCTTAAGTGTTTTAAGGTTAAAACTCATAACAAGGAATATCGTGGTTAGCTCCACAATAAATGTAAAAAACATTAACTATGGTTTTTAACTAGATCTGCATTTTCTGTGTAGTATGTTTTTATCTCTAACCAGACATGCAAAAGTCATCTACCATAAAGAGGACTTCAAGGAATTTTTGCTGGTAATTCAAGTACATATTTAACATGTAAACATCCAGCTAATATACGGAATTTTTAAGAATATGAAAAATTTCGAAAGTATTTCCAAGTAAAGGGTAGTTTGGTATGGCGAGATTTTTCTGAAAATATTTGTGTCGCATCCTTGGAAGATAAAGCTTGAGTATAACCAAGTTTAGTATTTAACGAACTTGTCGTTTTTTAATTATGCAGTCCACACATCCAAAGACATACAAGCAGATATCTACCTGCCTGCCTGCCTACCCTCTCTCTCCCTCCCCCTGTCCCCTTCACCCCGTTATGTTTTTCTAAAAATGCGTTTTGATTCCGTGTGCTAATAACATTTATTTCCGGTGAAATTTTGGTATCGATTTTTTGGGTGCAGTAAAATACCTTTTCTATCTACTATATACATTGTACCTACATACTTGCTAGAGAAATTAATTAATATTTAAATAACAATGCGGTTATAATTTAGAAGCATCATAGAATTATTGCTATTTAGTGTATGAACTGACATCAATATAAAACATATAGCTTCCAAACTGTGGATTTTCCATATTTCACACATGGCTTACTTTGTTCAAGGTAAACCATCATTGCAGATTTCCATGTAGGATTAAGAAGCGTGCAGTAAATGAAAACAATTGTTGTAAAAAACGGATCCCTATATAATGGATTTTACACCGTCTTTCCTGAACTTTAATAAAAATAAAAGAATAAAGAAAGAAAGTTAAAATTGCTAATTATGCTTTCCTATTAGAAAATAAAAGTTGGCGTGTTCCATTCACATGACTCTCTTATTTTGGTGACAAATGTCTGTTAAAAAGTTGGATAGGTAGAGACAGACTGAAACATTCAATGCCATAGCCGGGATTTGAACCACGAATCTCCGGATCTGTAGCCGGTTGCCCTGCAACATGCCGCCATAGCATTGAACTTCTCAACTGATCGCATGTTTCCCGATAAACCATACAAGGTGATCTCAAATTATTTTGAAATGACAACCTCAATAATAACTTACAATGTTGTAAGTGATTTTAGCCCAGGATTCATAGTATAGCCAACTATTATGATCAATTGGTATTGGTTTGTTTTTTCACACAAGCCGTGTGTAGGACAGGAATTGGATAGGTTAAAAACTTATTCTTCTATTTCCTTCATGCTACTATAGATAAATATTACCAGAAATTGCTTATTTCTTGGTTTGTTGTGAGAAATGAGACAATACACTAGGGTAAAGTGACAGTCAAATCTTCTAAAATGTGGTTCATGTCATTGAAATCCATTTATTTGCATTCCCAGGAGTTGACAAATTCCTGTATGTGAAAAGTTTAAGTATTTTAAAACTGAAACCAATAACAATGGTCAGTTCCACGAGAAAAGGTATATGACATAAATTGTGTGTTTTAACGAACTCCACTTTTAATGCGCAATAAGTTTTGTGTATCTCTTACGGTTTAATAGTTATGCAAAATTTAGTACATCCAAAATAAATATTACTTGAGAGGCTATTCCCAGAAGATTCAAGAGGTATATTTTATTTGTCATTCAAATATTTTTAATATACGGTATTGCAATCAAAACCGTTAGAGGCGTTTTAGAGAAAATCAAAACTTTCGATAGTTTTTCCGTGTAAAGGGTATTATGGGGGGGGGAGGATTTTCCTCAAGATCTTGTGTTGCATTCTTGGAAGATTCTAAACTCAAATACCAAGGGTGGTATTTTACCAACTTTTGGTTTTTGAGTTATTCTGTTCACGGAGACACACGCACATTTTTATAAAAATAATGTTTTGGCTACCCTAAAACGCATATCGTATAAAAATCTCGTTATCGAATTTTTGGCTGGAATGCAATACCTTCTCTATACACTAGGTACATAGTACGTGTAGAGAAAGTAGAAACGTAGCTATGAAGTATTTGGAAGTTCAAACAATAGGTATCTTTAAAAACCGTCAGAAAATGCTTCTTTGAGATAAATAGAGTGCTTTAAACGAGCTCTAATGTCGTTTCCGTAGTGAGGTTTTGTCTATTTCTTAACGTTCATGAGTTAGAATCAGACAGATTTAAAAGGACTTCACAGACTTTTGGCAGAAAATGCAAGATATGTGTTTATTTCTCTACATAGTAGTACATTTGATACTGAGTTTTCACCGGAATTACACGGTTTAAAGTGTCCTGTATCTAAAAAAAAAAACATTTTTACTTTCTCTACACGTACTATGTGAATAGTAGAGAAGGTATTTTATTCCACCCAAAAATTCGACACGGAGATTTCACCGGAAATACATTTCTAGAGCTCACTGTATAAAAAACAACAACACATTTTTAGAATAATCTGTGTGTGTGCGTGTGTGTGTGCGTACGTGTGTGTGTGTGTGTGTGTGTGTGTGTGGGTGAACACGATAACTCTAAAATGAAACTTCATGAAATGTCAAACCTACAGTTCTGTATAGTACAAGGTCGCAACATGGTAAGAGGATTATTAATATTGGTGAGTTTAATTTTAATCATTTTTGCGATAGTAGGAGTAACTTTTTTTACTTTATTAAAACGAAAAATATTTATAGTATATAAAGTAAAAGGATTATGATATATATATATATATATATATATATATATCCTAATACTTTCAGTTTTAAAAAAGTAAAGAAAGCTACTCCTACCACCGTAAAGGTCCTACGCCAAAGATAAAATTTAATCTTTCAATATATGATTTGTTGAGAATAATCGAAGATTTTGGGAAAAATCCTACCATCCCAAAATATGCTTTTCATGGAACATATTTTGAAAATTTTAATATTCTTACTTTTTTTCTTGGAGTTGACCATTATTAGATATCCTTTATTATGTTTTTCATTGTTTCATTTATATAGCCCCCTTTAACTTCAATTGCTTTGACTTGTAAAACTCGTAGTACTGTACGTTTTAGAACATTAGGTTACTAAAATTTTTATTACTAAACACATGCTCATTCACTATCACATTCGTACTCCCAGAGTCTGTGGGGGATAGGGAATAATTCTGGTTAAAAAAAAATTCCCCGCCCCAGCGGAAAATAGAACCCGGGACCTCCGGGTGATAAGTCTGCTCGCTGACCACTCGACCACGGAGGCAGTTATTCCTTATTATTTATTTCAGTTTTAAATTACTTTTCTCATACTTGAACTTCTCAACTCTTTGACAATGCAAACAAACTTGATTTCAACCACATGGCAACCAGCTTTTAAAAAAAATTGACTATCACTTTAGTCTAGTGTTTTCCCCTATTTCACTTCTGCTTACAATGAAGCGAATAGCAAGACCATTCCTGCTATTGTTTATCTTGATTAGCATGAATTAGATGGAAGAATAAGCTTTTTAATAAGAATTTGTCACAGATACAGGGAAAGTCAGGTGAATGGAACACATCAGACTTTTTGTCACATGATTAAGTTTAATACATTGTTAAATAAGACCATTTCTGCTAAAGCTTACCTTGATTAGCATGAATTGAATAGAAAAATAGACTTTTTAAAAAGAATTTTTCACAGAGATGCAGGCAAAGTCAGGTGAATGAAACACATCAGACTTTTTGTCACATGATTAAGTTTAATATAGTGTTAAAAAAACATGTTTAGTACTCCAACAATTAACTATATTTCTTCCACAAAACGAAGAAAGTAGTTAAATTCACTGCAGGTTCACAATGAGAAATTCTTGCTGAAAGAGGTGAATATAGTGATAACCCAAGAAAATTAGTTATTTATAACTTTGGAGGACACCAGTTTATTTAACTTAAAGTTGATGACAATCTTTCTCCGATACTTCTCGTATATTTTCGACGCTCGGCGGCTGTGGCTACTACTTCACGCTCTTCTTTTTCTTTTCTTTTGATAGTGTTTAACGCCTGCTTTTACTGCATAAGAACCGCAGACGAAAACTCTGATAATACATGGCATGAAGATGTAGCACCGGTGGAATAAAATGTCGGTGGAAATTGGAGAACTCTGAGAAAACCCGCCCCTGTGCCGCTTTGTCCACCACAAATCGCATTTGTGGTCGCCTGGGGACGAGACCGGGTTCCCTTGGAGAGAGGCGAGTGGTCTAAATACTCGGCCACGGCGGCCTATTACAAGCTCGAAACTGACTTCTCGCCAGGTTCGATCCCAATCTACCGCAAATGAGAACAAATCGGCGCAGGGGCGGGTTTCCTCCGGGTTGTCCCGCCATTACAATCCACCGGTGGTCCATCTTCAGTCCATCTATTCAAGTGCCATTGCCTGCGGTGCCAAAGTAGTAAGAGCCGATGTTAAACAGTCGAAAAAAAAAAAGAAGAAATTGGCTCAACTGTTTCCCCAGTTGAAAATTGAGCTGTCTCACTAACGCAGGTGTAATAATGGATGGCAACTATGACTTCACGCACGTTCGACGATTATGGCCGCAGCGTATAGTCAATATATGGAATTAAAATGAGAGTTGCAGTTTTGAGCAAATAAAAAATTCTAACATTTTGCATGTTGAAATGGTAATCCAATATTTCCTTTTTCAGTTTTGGTGTCAACACGCGCATACATGCACACGTACTCTTCTCTAACAATTGTTTTTTTTCGGAGAACCTCCATCCAATAAGTACGTGTATAAAATCTGGCCTACTTCCTCAAATGACCACTTTTTTTTCTTTTTCCTCTGTGTTAGACTTCCAACTTCAATAACCAAACTTCGACACCTCCCAGTCAATCAGTTCTCTACGTGATGAGTGACCCCACATCATCTGTGAATGAGCTTCGCTATGGTTTACACAAGGAAAGGCAAAATCAACTATAAATTGTAGAGGAAGAAGTGAAGAATTATTCCCACGTGTTGTTAAACTTACAACAGTTACACTTGCATATGTGAGGGTCACGATTGAACAGTAGGAACTTAGTTTTGTGCCTGTGGCTTATTTTTCTTGCACATTGAGGACAGATTGTCTATGCCACCTTACCTGCTGGCAGCTGTGCGCTGGGACATAAAGACGAGACATTCGCTGCCACGTCATAAACAAACACTGATTCATAGTAACTATGTTTAGCTTATGTCATTGGTTCATATTTACACACATGTGCATAAAACTCGTCACACAAAAACCTCATCTTCAGAATAGTAAGTTGTTTATTAATCTGATAACCACTCTATATCAAATATATTAACATCATTTTCTTCTGCAGACTTTTCCCTGTAATCTTCTTCAGATATTTATTTCCCTTTCGTCATCCTCATTCTCTTCTTCTTCTGCTTCTTCACTGTATTATATTTCCACCTTGGATTACAGAACTTTTAAAAAAAAATTGGTACAGGCCGTCTTCTTCAATATATTTTTCTTTCTACAGTATAGTAGGCTGACGGGCATTTTCCCCACTTTTCCTCATTAATATCATCAACACACTTTTGAAAAAGTTTCATAACATTGCTTAATTTAAAATGCATGTTATGACCAGCCGCCCATTGCTTTATATCAGTGTAGATAAGCTCTATTGGATTAAGATCTGGTAATTTGAGTGGCAATCTGAGGATACTGTGTTCATGCATGGCCAATAAACTGTCAATAACGTAATTTTTCTAAACAGGCTTTGGACCAAATTAAGTTATACAGTTCCAACTTTAGCACCCTTTCATGAAATGGTATTTTATTTGCGCTAGCCAATTCTGCATATTACTTTTGGTTGATAACTTGAAGACCTTTTCAAACTTCACATTATGGTGTGATGGGTTTTCGATCATTAAAACAGGTTTGGGAGACAAATTGGGAATTGGTTTTCCAATAACCATTTTTGTTGTTGTAATTTTTCCCGTTTATTTTGTGGTGGGAATTGCCTGGTGTGTTTTTGACTTGTGCATTAAAAATGAAGTAAAAAATCTAGTTTTACTAAGAAATGCCTGTCCTTCGCCTTGTTTCCTTTCCTTGACAATTTTTCTTATTGTTCTTTCAAGCACTTTAGTTGCAGCACTTCACTGTTTCAGTGGACTCGGTGATTTAGGAGGCTGCTTCACGTTTCATGAATGTATGGTCATTGTTTACAAAGTTTTTGTGCCAAGCTTTGATAACATAGGAACCATTTTAGATTGTGTGATAACGCAAAGATACAAGCACCTCTAATAAATACATAAAAACACAATATATACAATCCATGTTAAATCACAATAACAAATACAGTATAAACAGGCAGCTGGAGGAGGGGCATATAACTCAACTTCTGATACTTTTGGATGAGTTAGTTGAATTTGAATTTACTGCGCATGCCGAGGACTGTGGCTCACTCACTGTCCAGATAACCAGTGAGCATACAGGCTTCAGTGTCACAGAAGTACCGTCTCCACTGTAAAGAGCGGGTGCGAGTTGGCACCACTCCATTATGGGTCACAAGTTATCCACAAGCAGTACATGGTAATGGAAGTAAAACTGCTACCTTGTATGCTCATTAGAAATCTTCCCAGTTCAACCCAATACAAAACGTAATTTATTTCACTCGTATCAGTGATGTTCACAGGTGCATGGCCGTTCATTGAAGAGCTGGGCGGGAATTCCTTGACTATCCAATATCATGACTTCTTTTGCCCGAAACTGTACATTTTCTTTCCCACAATTTATTAGTCTGGCATTTATAGTAACAACCAGTTAAACCCATGACAAGTACAGCTGCACATCCTAATTCGTTCTTAACATGGGTTACTAACTAGTGGTAAAATACAAAAAGCTAATGGAAGGTATCTAGGAAAAAATATTGCAATATACACAGGGCATACCATCAAATATGTTGCATATTTAGATATCAACTTCCTCGAAAAACATATAAACAAAAAAGTCAGTAATATTTCATATACTGCAATAAGTTAGTTTACATAAACTACGTGTGTTATCGCCTATAACTTAATTTTTCTGTGACGAGGTTGTTGTGTCTTTATTTCCAACATACGAAGTGTACTAAAAATTATGTATTATCTATGTATGCTAGTTATTAGCTGGTGTAGAAAATTACATTTTTATTAAAAGGAAGAAACATTTTTGGGAAACTAAAAAAATTATGGTTGTGTTTTTGTAAACGAATTGTTTGAAATGAGAACATTTCATTTAAACACATGTCATGTATTTAATTTTTTCACGTGTGTAGGACAGGAGATGGTTAGGTAGAGTCAGACTAAAAATTCAATGCCATAACCGGGATTTGAACCACGGATCTACCGGTATCTGTAGCCATTGAGCCACTATGGCAACATTAAATTTATAAGCTGACTCGCATGTTTCTCAAGTTAGTTGAGGAATTGACCGTAATAGTTGGTTAAACTATGAGGTCTGTGACTTAAAATAGTTACGACATTGTAAGTCACCATTGGGGTATGCCATCTCAAAATAATTTCAGATCAGCTTGTGGTTTACCGGGAAGCATGTGAGTCAGTTGAGAAATTGAATGCTGTTGCGGTATGTTGCCATAGTAGATCAGTGGTTAGAACGAGTTGAGATTCGTGGTTCAAATCCTGACTATGGCATTGAATTTTTCCAGTCTGCCTCTACGCGTCCAGCATCCTAAAAGGATGCTAAAATTTATATTGATACTTGTTTGAGTAGTTTTGGAAGTATCAACGATCAATAACTTAATTCAAATATTAATATTGTGACTACGCCCTCCGAAAATTTTATACCAATAATTTTGGACTCGTTTAAATATTAATTTTAATCCATTTTGTCTGTATAGGAGACTTAATAGCTAAAACATATATAATGGCTATAACTAAACATATGCAATTTACCTTTCCAAATCAGATCTAATAATACTTTTGGTGTGAATAAAAACAGTGATAAAACCGCCGCAGGTATGTAAAAATATTGCTTGATAAGTCAAAAGCGGATTGTTGGTGGACACTTAGATGCTGTGCATGTTTGCCTGACTGAAGTTGGTTTGCACGTGTGACTGCTTGGAAGTTTCCTGTCACTCGGTCAACAGGTACAAATAGGACAACGAGCTTTGCAGATAGCTGAAAGGGCGCAGATTCCCATCTCGCATCCATGCCATAGGTACTCTGGAATCCCGTACATCATCGACGTCGTGAGGGAACGAGCCCGCACGTCGTATAATAAAAAACCCTTTCACCCAAACTCTCTGATGCACACTTTGAGCGACTACGACTATAGGGCGCCAAGAAGGAGAAAATCCTACCCCCTGCCAAGGGGCGCTCTCGCCCCTAGCCTGAGAGACTGCCATCCCTTCAACCAATAGCTCCAAGGTTAAGCAGTAACGGGAGGGGTCGCAGCCGGATGGTTGACCATACCGGCAGTGCCGGGCCCCCTGATTAACCCGGAAACCCCTCCCCCTTTATTCCCTAATCCTAGCAACTTTCCTGCCACCTGGCCTGCTTAACTCGGTGGCCACACAAGCAGCGTTGAGCGTGGTCATCACTTGGGTGGGTGACCGCCCAAGTGGCCGGCTATGCTCCATCCTAAGGTTCCGCAGGAATTTTAACACCGCCCGGCGGACACAAATAACAAAGCTTGTGAATAAAATCTATTTCCCCTACAATATTGCACAGGTAAAACCGCTTTTAGCGGTAAGATACTGTGGCCAAACTACATTCCGCCCTTGGACTCTGGACTCTGGAGATGAGTTTCAAGGGGAAGCCTGCAGCTGTTGAGACAGTTTTCACTGGAAATTCGGAGCGTACAGTAATAGCCGCAGTGGCCGAGCGTCAAAACAGAATTGTTGCATAAGGAATTGAAAAAAGATTTGTGAACTGATTTTTATATGTATGTAAAAATAAGTGCTTTGTTGGAAAAATAAAACATGTTTTGTTACATTGGCCTCAGGAGCGGTAATTAACATCATAATGGAGAACATGGAGGAAAAATAGAATACAGCTTGGACAAGATAATAGATAGAATGAAGTGCGGAATGGAGAGCATGACGATGGATATATCAAACAACATAGGCGAAAAACTGGTCGACTAAAAGGGCGTAGACGAGCTGGGCGTAAGGATGAAGGACCTTGTTCGATGCTTTAAACCTGTACCACATGGGACAAGGTTCTTCATCCCTCCGCCCAGCTCTAAAACACCTCAGGGAACGACTTAAGGCCCTGGAGGAAAGAGTCGAAGAAGAGCAAAAACTGAACATCATGTTCAGAAAAGATGCCAAACAAAAGGCTGAAAGATTTGAGGTCGAGAAGACAGGACGCGAAACTACATCTGCTCGCATCAAGCCTCCAAAGTTTGACGGAACATCCACTTTTGAAGTTTTCTGTCGACAGTTTGCCGCCGTTGCCACCCACATCTGAATAAGGAGAGGAAGTCGCACAACTGAGAGTAAGTCTCCAGTGAAGGGCGGTAGAAGTACCGAATGCGGATCTGTCGTCGGCGATGTCCGAAGAGAACTGGGAGGTCCTCGAGAACCGCCTCGGGAACCAATGCCTGGCTGCACCCTACCGTAATTGGTTGAACACGAGGCTGCAACATCTAGGGGAGTCGATGCAAGAGTTCGCCCTGGCGATTGAACACTGGTCAACAAAGCCCTGGCGAATGTACCATTCAATTATGTGTGCTAAGAAGCAGTCTACTGTTTTGTCGCCGGCGTGCGTGACGCGAGGTAAAACAGCGACTTATAGCTGCAATTTTCTGGGAATAGCTTCTGAAGACCTCTCCATTCTGGATGACTTTTCCACAACAAAACGTCTGAGGTGTTTCGTTCACACGACTTACTCTACAACATTTTAACGACAAATTATTGTTAAGCTTATTCTCCTATCTACTTCCTGCTAATCGAGATAACAACTAGCAGAAGTGGATTTATTACTTACTTCCTTATTAGTAGGAGCGAAATAAGGGAACACACTAGGCTAAACCGACAATCAAATGTTTTAAATTTGTGGTTGCTAAGGGATTGAAATCCGTTTCTTTACGTGGCCAGCAGTTGACAAGTTCCTGTATGAGAAAAGTTTAATTATTTTAGAACTAAAGCCAATAACAAGGAATGTCTTAAAAAGGTGGACATTTTCTAAATAACTGTATAACATAAATTGTGTGTAATAACAAGCTCTGCAAATTTTGTTAAGTACGTTTTTGTCTATCTTGTTACAGTTTACCAGTTACGCAAAATTCAATAAAAATTCTTATGAAATACAGATCTCTTCAGAGGCTATACCCAGAAAACTCAAGATATACACTTTATTTATTATGTACATTTCTTACTGCAAGATATTCGAATCAAAATTGTCACATTGAGAAACTCAAAATTTGTGAACATTTTCCCATATAAAGGTAGTTGGGGATGGGAGGATTTTCCTGAAAATTTGCGTCCCATGCTTGGATGATACAGAACTTAAATACCAAGTTTACATAACGGAAATTTCGTTTTTGAGCTATGCTGCACACACACACACACACACACACACACACACACACACACACACACACACACACGTAAAGACATTTTTCTAACAATTCTTTTTTTGGATTCATGGGGTCTCAAAACATATTTCCGGTGAAATCTTGGTACCGAATTTTGGGTGCAATACAATACCTACCTTCTCTATATACTATGTACATACTACATGTTGAGAAAATAAAAATGAGATTTCGTTAAAACAATCAATTTTTCATACATATTTTGATTTCACGGAATTGACAGTTTCCATGATACTCTTTGTTACTAGTTTCAATTGGAAAATATTTAAACTTTTCTCATAGGGTAATGTATCATATCCTGGCGTTGGAAAGAAACGAATTTCAACCACATAACAGCCATACTTTGAAATATTTAACGGTCGTTTTCGGCTAGGGTATTCCATTTTATTTTCTGTAGACATACTATGTGCATATTGCATTCCATCAAAAATTCGATACCGAGATTTCGTCGGAAATAGGTACACGTTTTAGGGTCAAAGCATTTTTAGAAACATGTCCCGGTTCATGCGTGTGTCGGTGAACACGATAAATCAAAAACGAAAATACAGAAATCAAGCTTGCTATTAAGTTTTAGTATATTCCAAGTATGCAACAAAAATTTTTTGAGTAAAATTCCACTATCCTAAGTTACTCTTTACGTCGAAAAAAATTCGATAACTTGGGTATTCCTAAAATGACTCTGGCAATTTTGATTAAAGTGTCGTATATTAAAGATACTTGCATGTCATACACAGTTTATCTTGAACTTTGTGGGAATAACCTCTAAAGATATCTTTATTCTGGATACATTTTGCTGAATTTCTACACAATTGATAAACCGAGGGAGGTGTACATTGATTGCGTTATAAGTTTTTGTCTATCTCGTTACAACACACATTACACTTTTTTCGTGGAGTTAACCATTTCTTAGATATTCCTTGGTATTGCTTGCAGTTTTAAAATTTTTTTCTGATACGTGAAGTTCTAACCTCCTGGCCTGGAAACAAAATACATGGCAACCAGCTTTTAAAAGATTTGAATATCGCTTATATTCCCTTATTAACCTTCTACTTACGAGGATGTAAGTAAAAATACAATATCTGCTAATATTTGTCTCGAATTTGAGGAAAACCTTCCACTCCAAGAAACTCTCTAACCCTTTACATGGAAACATTTTCAAAAAATCTCATTTTTTTTTCAAAAATGGTTCTAACGACTTTGATTAAAATATCATGTATCAAAGATTACTTAGCAAATGAAATGTATATTTTGAATTTTCTAGGAATAGCCTCTGAAGACCTCTTCATTCTAGACGAATTTTGCTGAACTTTGCATAATTGGTAAACCAAAACAGACAAAAACTTGCCTCACAATTGTTGATTCCTTAAAACTTATAACTTTTATTATTATTGTTATTATTATTATTACTATTATTATTCATGTTATGTTATTATATACTTATTAACTACCTAACTTTTCAAAAATGGCCAAGCAAAGCAAACGAACCTGAATTGTTCCACATAGCAACCCGCTTTAAAAATATTTGACTATGACTTTAGCATATTCGCTTATTTCCCTTCTACCTAATAGCAATCAATTAATAAGACCATTTCTGCTAATATTTATTTCGATTAGCATGACGTATACAAAAGAATGTTCCTTTGTAAGAATAGTATATGGAACAGCTAGTAAAAGAACACATCAGATTTTTACTTTCTCTGTACGTACCATGTACATAGTGTATAGAGAAGGTATTGCACTCCACCCAAAATTCGATACCGAGATTTCACCGTAAATATATGTTTTAGGGTCCCCTCTATCTAAAAAAAAACATTTTTGGAAAAAGCCCCGTGTGTGTCCGTGAACACTATAGCTCAAAAACGAAAAATCGGTAAAATACCAAACTTGGCATTTAAGTTCAGTATCTTCCCGGGATGCGACACGAAGATTTTGAGAAAAATCCTCCCACCCCAACTACCCTTTACATGGAACTTTTTTTCTAAAATTTTGATTTTCTCAAAAAGGGCTGTAACGATTTTGATTAAAATATCGTATATTATAGCTATTTATCTGACAAATAAAATATATATCTTAAATTTTCTGGGAATAGACTCTGAATAGCACTTTATTATGGATGAATTTTACGGAATTTTGAACAACTGCTAAACAGTAAGAGATGGACAAAAACTTACTACATAACAAATGTAGAGCACGTTAAAACACACAATTAATGCTAATACTAATACTAATTAATGCTCTACATTCTTTTCGTTGAGTTCATCGTTTTTGAGACATTCCTTGTTTTTGGTTTCTGCTTTGGAAAACGTATACTTTCCTCATACAGGAATTTGTTAACATATAGTCGAGAAGGCATTGCATTGTACCCAAAAATTCGATACCGAGATTTCACTGGAAATAGATGTTTTGAGACCACCTGAATCCAAAGAAAGTATTTTTAGAAAACTGTCCGTGTGTTTGTGTGTCTGGGGCAGCATAGCTCAAAAACGAAAAGACCGTTAAATACAAAACTTGGTATTTAAGTTCAGTATTTTCCAAGGATGCGACACGAAGATTTTCAAGAAAATTCCCCCACCCCCAACTACCCTTCACTTGGAAACAGTTTCGAAAATTTGATTTTCTAAAATATGGCTAACGATTTTGATAAAAATACAAAATATTAAAGATATATACTTGACAAGTAATATGTATATTTTGAATTTTCTGGGAATAGCCTCTGAAGACTACTTTATTCTGGATGAATTATACGGAATTTTGTGTAACTGGTGAACCGTAAGAGATAGACCAAAACTCACAACACGAAAATGTAGAGCACATTAAAACACACAATTTATGTTATATACATCTTTTTTCGTAGACTTGATCATTTTTTAGACATTCCTTGTTTTTTGTTTCAGCCTTAAAAACTTATATTTTTCTCATACAGGAATTTGTCAACTCCTGTTTATACAAACAAAGGAACTTCAGTCACATAACCATCTTTTGCTATCACTTTAACCTATGGTACTCCCTTATTTCACTTCTACTTACAAGGAAGCAAGTAATTAGACTATTTCTGCTAATTAGCATGAAGTAAATAGAAGCATAAACTTTTTAAGAAACATTTGTTGCAGAGATACAGAGAAAGTCATGTGAATAGATTACATCAGATCATTTTGTGTAACGCTTAAGGTTTACCAATTATCCAAAAGTCAATCTAAATGAAGAGGACTTCAGAGGCAATTCCCAGAAAATTCAAGATATACATTTTATTTGTGATGTAAATAGCTTTTAATATATTTTAATCAAAATCGTTAAAGCCTTTTTGAGGGAAACAATATTTTCAAAAATATTTCCATTTAAACAGTAGTTTAGGGTGGGAGATTTTCTTGAAAATCTTCGTATTGCTTCCCTAAAAGGTACCGAACTTATATACCAAATTTAGTATTTTTCGGACTTTTCGTTTTTGAGTTACTCTGTTCAAAGACACGATTACCTTTTTCTAAAACAGTGTTTTACTTTCTCCACGCGTACTATGTATATAGTGTATAGAGAAGGTATTACATTCCACCCAAAAATTCGATACCGAGATTTCACCGGAAATACATGTTTTAGGTCCCCCCTGAATCCAAGAAAAACATTTTCAGAAAATGGTTGGTGTGTGTGCGCGTTTGTAATTGTCTGTGTTGCTGTGGACAGCATAGCTCAAAAACGAAAAGACCGTTGAATACCAAACTTGGTATTTAAGTTTGTTATCTCTGAATGATGCGATACGAAGATTTTCAAGAGAATCCCCCACCTCCAACTTGCCTTTACATGGAATTTTTTTTCGAAAATTTTGATTTTTTTAAAAGTGATTCTAACGATTTTGATTAAAATATCGCATATTAAAGACAACTACCTGACAAATAAAACGTATATCTGAATTTTCTGGGAATAGACTCTGAAAACTACTGTATTCTGGATCAATTTTACGGAAGTTTGCATAACTGCTAAACCGTAAGAGATAGACAAAAACTTACCCAACAAGAAATGTAGAGCACGTTAAAACACGCAATTTATGTGCTATACTTTTTTTTCGTAGAGTTGATCGTGTTTTAGATATTCATTGTTTTGATTTCAGCTTTAAAAAACTTAATACTTTTCTCATACAGGATTGTGTCAACTCCTGTCCATAGAAACAAAGGAACTTCAATCACATAGTAACTAGTTTTTGACTATCACTTTAACCTATGGTACTTCCTTATTTCGCTTCTACTTACAAGGAAATAAGTAATAAGACTATTTCTGCTAACTTTTTCTTCATTAGCATGAAGTAAATAGAGCATAAGCTTTTTAACAATAATTTGTTGCAGAGATGTAGAGAAAGTCATGTGAATGGAACACATCAGATTTTTTTCTAATATTCAGTTTCATTTGTCTGACTACTACTTATTTATTATAAGATCTGACTTTAGTGTGCCGTTTTCTGATTATCTACATATATAAACATGAATCGCTGAAATGTATGTACGCGTATGACTTCCGAATGACTGAATCAAATTCATTTTTTTTTGTTTTTTGTTTTTTTTGTTTTGTGTTTGTCATTGTCACAACAAGGTTTGTGGAAAAGAAAATGATTAAAAAGAATACGGGAAAGTATTTAAAATCTCATACTATAAATAAAAACCGTTCCAAATAAACGCATTTTGGTTAATAGCGGCCAGATGGCAGTGGTATTACGGTTATTTGTTGCTAAATGGTCGTAGTACTGCTATATTTTCCCCTCCCCATGCAATGCTGTGGTAACATACCGGTTATCGACACAAAGACGCAACGCAGCAATGAAATTCAAATACATTTTTATATATTAACTGTCATTTCCTTACTCCTATTGTTTAAAATAAAGCAGCAAAAAGCATTCCTGACGTCTAATAACTAAAGTAAGTACTTGTTTATGTGCCTCTAGATGGACATAATGGTATTTTCCCTCCCCATCCAATATTAAGGTAATGCAACAGTTTATCGAGAAGACACAACGCAGCAGTGAAATTCAAATAACTTTTTATGTATCAACTGTCCTTTCCGTACTCCTGTCGTTTAAAATAAAGAAGCTTTCCTGGGGACGAACACCTAAAATACGTACTTATAATTTGCTACCAGACGGCCGTAGTACCTACTGCTCTATTTTTCTTCTTCAATGCTATGGGAATGCACCCAAGATAACTGTGAAACTCAAATATATTTCTTATGTATTAACTATCGTTCCCTTGATCACATCGTTTAAAAAAAGAAATAAGTATATATATATATATATATATATATATATAAATTCTTTAAAATGAAAACACTATAAACTATGCACATAACCATTAACCCTTCTTGGAATCTGAAAATGGCGGAGAAATGACGGGGTCCGTTTTAGGTTTAACGTCCATTGTAGATGTTGCTTATTTGACGTTATGTGGTACATGAGCTAGCTAAAGAACATGAAGATACCCGCGTCACCATCACATTGCAATTGTGGTGCTCTTAATACATTTGATCAAATAATATTTTGGGTTAAATGGAGAAATTATAGAAAGCTATCGTCAAATAAAAACTTATCAATTGCCCTACCAGATCTACTTGCTCTTTAGTTATGCCATTGTTAGCCTTAAAAATGGTTGTTTTCACATAGGAGAAAATAAGGAAGGAGGTGGAAAACATTAGGAGTAAAGGAAAGGAAGAGATTCGGACGAAGCATGACTGTTACTTTGTGACTGTGTCCTTAATGTAATTCATGTCAGCGTTTACCCGCCACACTATGAAAGGGCTGTCATTACAGTTATGTCAATGACATCCTTGCTTACCCCCCACTAAGTTAACTGCATGTCATCCTTTCCACAATACAATATTGATGCTCTGACTTCGTCCTTTTCGCAATACCTACTATACATGCTACATTGCGCAGATCATTGCGCTTTTGAGATTCAAAGGCATTAGACATTTGCAATGGTAAATTCATGTTGACACCTCTACTGGCCTCATTTCGTTTCCATAACGATTTTGTCACTTCACAACGTCAAAGGAAGAATTAATATCGAAAGTGTTTCAAAACAAACGAGCCATTTTAGCAGCAACTAATAAGAATGTAGATTTGAATATAAAAATGCAGGTTAAAATTGATGGACAAATGCATGCATTTAATATGATTGATTCCATTACCAATCCACATGAAATCGGCAATTTTGTTACTGAATTCCTAAATTCATTGTATTTGCCAGGAAAACCGCCACACAATTTACAGCTCAAGGTTGACTCGGTGATAATTATGCTACGCAATCTCAATTAGCTAAAATTATGCAGCGTAAAAAAAACTCACTGTTAAAAATATTATGAAAATTTTGATTTAAGTTACTATAACATAGTGAAGCTCAAAGCGACGATATACTATTATAAGAATACACTAATGACAACCGACTTTCCTTTTGAATTTAAGCGTGTTGTTTCCGGCGCGCCTTGCATTCGCAATGACAATAAATCACGAGGACAATCGTTAGAAGTGTATGGAATATAACTTGAATTGTCGTGTTTTTCGAATGGGTAGTTGTACATTGCGTGCTCGAGAGTCGGCAAAACTTCGGCGCTCTTTGTTTTCTCTCCGGAAGAAAAATTGTACATTTCAAGACATTACAATAAAGTATTGTCGAATTCTTTAATTGTAATTTTACTTCATTGCATGGTCGTACTGTAAATGGAAACTTTTGTCCTAGTTTTTTTCATTAGATACATCGCCCATGCGAAGCTAGTTTTTAATAAATATAACTTTTCGCAGAAGTGTATAGATGATTACCTTCCAGAAATGTGTGCAGAAGAGGTAAATGACAATAAAAGAATTTAAACCTGGAGCTTGTCACAGAAAGAACTGCTACAACTCTCTTCCGAAGGAATAATAAAGTTAGTTTAACTTCAAACTTTATGCCGAATAACAAGACTGTAAAAAGATAAATCTTTGGTACTTATTGACAATTTTTAAAACTTGGGTAAATTAGCACAACGGATATTTATGGTAGGGTTGTACATTATCTACGTTACTTTTTAATTTGTATATTGATGACTTTGTTGATATGATTTTGGTAGAAGTCGAGGATGCGCGGACGTGTTGAAGACGAAAAAATACCAATTCTTTTGTACGCTGCTGACATCATTCTTACTAAAACAATAAATGGTTTGCAATTTGGTTAAACGCACTGCAAGAAGTTTGTAGACAAAGGGGCATAGCAGAAATATTCTTTAAACTGCAGCACTCTCATTTAAAAATGGTTACGTGTACGGTCAGATGGAAAAGTGGACATACGGGGAGAAAGAAATCGGAGCTAACGATTCACATAGTAGGAAAATGGCAAAAGAAAACAAGTTTGTAAAACACAAGGAGATTGGAAATACTGAGACTATTGACCCGGATTCCAGGTAGTAAGCCAATAAAAGCATTAAAAACCATGTATGAGGCAATGGTTAGGTGTTCATTACATAATGGGAGTGAGGTATGCAAGTGGGAAAGGGTAGATAATGTAAATAAAATACAACCTGTCAGAAATATGAATGCAGACGCCACGAGTGTAAGCATGCTCAAACAGCGAAGCGCGGTATTACGTCGTCACTCCCGGTGCATGTCCTGTACAGCTCGGTAGCACTGGAATTCAGTAGTTGAGTCTTTTACTGTGGGCGGGTTCGATCAAGTCGAAAGCAAACACCGCCGCGTGTATTCATACGCTCACAAAGTAGAAAATTAATATTCACTAGTGATAAAGAAAACAGCATGTTTAATTTTTTGCGAATCGCTTAGTTTATTCCTGTATACGTATGCTGTGCTGATATTTTGATGGTCAGACTGTACTGCACTATATTCCAGCCTTCTCGTGCCGCTCTAAACTTGCCAAGGTACATCAGTGACCTCTCTTAACAACTGCATTCTTTCGTGAGACTGGTAGTAGTTTCTAGAAACGGTTTCTGGGTTTGAGGAGGGACACTTCTAACTATGGTGTTCTTTCATGAGGTAGGATACTGGGAAGATGCTGTATTTGCTAAAATAAGTGTGCTGGCCGCAAATAATTAAAGTTGGCCAAACACCTCTGAGAGTAATGCTATTGATATTGGATCATTATGGCCTCCTATAAGAATTATTCCCTTTAATGCTTTTCAAGTCCCTCTACTAAATACTACTGTTCTTATCGGCATCAAATGAATGACATAGAGCATTCAAAATGGTGGGCGGCAGGGCTACAACGGGGATTATCAAAGATTGGCTTAAACAATATTTGGCAAAGGGGTAACGAAAATAATTATATAATTGTTAAAAAGTAAACAAAGACTGTGATATACGCAGACAAGAAATATGATCTATATGTTGAAAAAATGATCATTGTAGGTACAAAGTGAAATAAAAATTGGGTGAGGGAAAGAAACGTATATTTTAGAATAAGGTATCAAACACAGGGCGGGAAAGCTCGTAAGGTAGATGGTAAATGATGGTAAGAGGATTTGCCCATTTGCCGGGATTAGGCAATCTGGACGCATACTTTGGCACATTGCGTGCAGGGTAGAATTATTATCGAAATAATTTTTATCTTCACACAGAGGGAGTACAGCATGCTAGGAATTGATTCTAAACAGCCCAAAATAGCCAATATTGGGATTCTACTTAATGGAAGTACGTGTACTAAAAGATAAGATATTTGTGTAAATATTATATAGACACACTCGTACCTACTTGGTAAATGAGTTTTATTTGTGTATATGTATGTATGTATGTATGTATGTATGTATGAATGTATGTATGTATGAATGTATGATGTATGTATGTATGTATGTATGTATGTATGTATGTATGTATGTATGTATGTATGTATGTATGTATGTATGTATGTATGTATGTATGTATGTATGTATGTATGTATGTATGTATGAATGTATGTATGTATGTATGTATGTATGTATGTATGTATGTATGTATGTATGTATGTATGTATGTATGTATGTATGTATGTATGTATGTATGTATGTATGTATGTATGTATGTATGTATGTATGTATGTATGTATGTATGTATGTATGTATGTATGTATGTATGTATGTATGTATGTATGTATGTATGTATGTATGTATGTATGTATGTATGTATGTATGTATGTATGTATGTATGTATGTATGTATGTATGTATGTATGTATGTATGTATGTATGTATGTATGTATGTATGTATGTATGTATGTATGTATGTATGCATGCATGTATGAATTCGTGGGTGTAATTAAGAGTATGTCTGATATCAGAATGTTCTTACTTTTTATTTTGTTGTAGTGCGCGTATGTATATTTATATATGTAAAATAAGTGTAGGTGATATTTTAAATTCAAGTATTTTTAGTGACCAATTACGGACACCCGTCTCATGTGACTGTGTGACGTAATTGATGTATTATTATGAAATTACTAAATAACTTATTTATGGTAGCTCTATAATAAAAATGTCAATATTCTTAATGTATTTACTCACTTGTAAATACGTTTATGCCGAAACTGTTTCATCATGCAACGTACGCCTTTGAGTTCGGCGTTTTAGGACTAGTTTTCAACCCACATTTAGTACTTCGCCAACAAATTCTCTGTGTCTAATGCATTATCAATTAATTATTCATTAGTGGTCTTCATTATTTTAGACCTGAAACTGCCATGTTGCCTACCATCTAGCCATTATTTACAGAGAATGCAGCTTCCGAGAAGTTACTAAAAGCAAGGAAGGCTGAAACCGCAATTCAGTGGTTAGCCTTTCAACTTGTGTCTAAGAGGCAGGCTGTTAAGGGTATAAGTGCAGGTATTTGTATTGTTATTTGAGCATAGTGTAATGAACAACATTGTATCAACATTTGATTAATTTGCGAATTTACACGTATATTTATTGAGAGTTGTTTGTTTTCAGGTTAACCTGGCACAAGCCGATTTTCCTCAAGAGGGTGTGACGGAAGGCATAACGCAGATGCTGTATAGAAACGGAGTTCGAATGCTTTGTACAAGACTAATTTGTTCTCTGAACATGTAGTAGCAAACGTATAGTGTACATTGATAGCTGCTTTTGATTTAGCAGCGCAGTAAAATCAGATAGTAAATTATGTGTCTGGTTTGTGGGAAATCTGTTAGACGACAACAAAAAACAATTAACACACAGAAGAGAGTATATATTAAGGTAACATTTTACAAAAAATCTGATGTGTACCATTCACATGACTTTCTCTATATCCCTGCAACAAATTATTCCTAAAAAGCTTATACTTCTATTTACTTTATGCTAATCAGAAAAAATTAGCAGAAATAGTCTTATTACTTGCTTCCTTGTAAGTAGAAGCGAAATAAGGGCCAACCATAGGTTAAAGTGATAGTCAAAAGCTGGTTGCTATGTCAATGAAGTTCCTTTGTTTATATGGATCGGAGCTGACAAGTTCCTGTATGAGAAAAATATGTTTTTCAAAGCAGAAACCAAAAATAAAGAATGTCTCAAAAACGACGAACTCCACGAAAAAAACTTATATAACATAAATTGTGTGCTTTTACGTGCTCTATATTTTTGTGTAGTAGCTTTATGTCCATCTCTTACAGTTTAGCAGTTATTCAAAATTCCGTAAAATTCATCCAGAATAAACTACTCTACAGGGGCTATTCCTAGAAAATTCAAGATATACATTTTATTTGTCAGGTAAATATGTTTAATATACGAAATTTTAATCAAAATCGTTAGAACCATTTTTGAGAAAATCAAAATGTTCTAAAAAAGTTCCATGTACAGGGTAGTTGGGGGTGGGCGGATTTTTCTCAAAATCTTCGTGTCACACATCCCTGGAAGATACTAAACATAAATACCAAGTTTGGTATTTTACCGACTTTTCGTTTTTGAGTTATCGTGTTCACAGATAGATGTACATAGTGCATATAGAGAAAGTAAAAATCAGTATCTATATCCCTAGCATCTTTTACACAGAGAAATCACTGAATATACTCGTTTTTACTTTCTCCATACGTACTATGTACATAGTGTATAGAGAAAGTATTGCACTCCACCAAAAATTCGATACCGAGATTTCACCGGAAATATATGTTTTAGGGTCCCCAATATCCAAAAAAATCATTTTCACAAAAAGGTCCAAGTCCGTGTGCGTGTGTGTGTGTGTGTGTGTGTGTGTGTGTGTGTGTGTGTGTGTGTGTGTGTGTGTCCGTTCCGTGTGTCTGTGAACACGATAACTCAAAAACGAAAAGTCGGTAAAATACCAAACTTGGTATTTAAGTTTAGTATCTTCCAGGGATGCGACACGAAGATTTTGAGAAAAATCCCCCCACCCCCAACTACCCTTTACATGGAACTTTTTTCGAAAATTTTGATTTTCTCAAAAATGGCCTAACGATTTTGATTAAAATTTTGTATATTAAACATATTTACCTGACAAATAAAATGTATATCTTGAATTTTCTGGGAATAGCCTCTGAAGAGTAGTTTATTCTGGATGAATTTTACTAAATTTTGAATAACTGCTAAACCGTAAGAGATGGACAAAACCTTACTACACAAAAAATGTAGAACACATTAAAACACACAATTTGTGTCATATACATTTTTTCGTGGAGTTCGTCGTTTTTGTGACATTCCTTATTTGTGGTTTCTGCTATGAAAAACGTATACTTTTCTCATATAGGAACTTGTCAACTCCTATCCATATAGACAAAGGAACTTCATTGACATAGCAACCAGCTTTTGACTATCAGATTAACCTACAGTTGTCCCTTATTTCGCTTCTACTGACAACGAAGCGAGTAATTAGACTATTTCTGCGATTTTTTTTCTCTTCTGATTAGCATAAAGTAAATAGAATTATAAGCTTTTTAAGAGTTATTTGTTGCAGGGATATGGAGAAAGACACGTGTGTGGTACACATCAGATTTTTTTACAAGAGAGGCACTGTTTTGTTCTTCTGCTAATATTATAAACTATTGAGAGTGAGGCGTGTCATCGCGCAAGCTCATTTATGACTGAAGCTAATAAGCACTTAAGTAATAAAAGTGGTAATAATATGTTTGATGTTGTTACTGTTAAGCATAAAACAACAAAACTTGAAAAGTCCACTCTATATGAAAAATCTTATGTGTACCATTCACATATCTTTCTCTACATCTCTGCAACAAGTTATTCTTAAAAAGCTTATACTTCTATTTATTTTATGCTAATCAGAAAAAAAAAATAGCAGAAATAGTCTAATTACTCGCTTCCTTGTAAGTAGAAGCGAAATAAGGGACAACTGTAGGTTAAACTGATAGTCAAAAGCTGGTTGCTATGTCAATGAAGTTCCTTTGTCTATATGGATAGGAGTTGACAAGTTCCTGTATGAGAAAAGTATACGTTTTTCATAGCAGAAACCAAAAATAAGGAATGTCACAAAAACGACGAACTCCACGAAAAAAATGTATGTAACATAAATTGTGTGTTTTAATGTGTTCTACATTTTTTGTGTAGTAAGTTTTTGTCCATCTCTTACGGTTTAGCATTTATTCAAAATTTAGTAAAATTCACTCAGAATAACCCATTCTTCAGAGGCTATTCCCAGAAAATTAAAGATATACGTTTTATTTGTCAGGTAAATATGTTTAATATACGAAATTTTAATCAAAGTCGTTAGGCCATTTTTGAGAAGATCAAAATTTTCGAAGAAAGTTCCATGTAAAGGGTAGTTGGGGGTGGGGGGATTTTTCTCAAAATCTTCGTGTCGCATCCCTGGAAGATACTAAACTTAAATACCAAGTTTGGTATTTTACCGACTTTTCGTTTTTGAGTTATCGTGTTCACAGACACACGGACACACGGACACACGGACACACACACACACACACACGGACCTTTTTGTGAAAATGCTTTTTTTTGGATATTGGGGACCCTAAAACATACATTTCCGGTGAAATCTCGGTATCGAATTTGTTGGTGGAGTGCAATACTTTCTCTATACACTATGTACATAGTGCGTATGGAGAAAGTAAAAATAGCAGAAATATTCTTATTACTTGCTTCCTTGTAAGTAGAAGCGAAATAAGAGAGTACCATAGGCTAAAGTGATAGTCAAAAGCTGGTAGATATGTCACTGAAGTTCCTTTGTGTGTAAAGCAGTTGACAAAATTCCTGTATGAGAGAAGTATAAGTTTTTCAAAGCAGAAACCAAAAACAAGGAATGTCTCAAAAACAATGAACTCCACGAAAAAAATGTATATAACATAAATTGTGTGTTTTAACGTGCTCAACATTTTTCGCCTGGCAAGTTTTTGTGCATCTCTTACCGTTTAGTATTTATTCAAAATTCTGTAAAATTCATCCATAATAAAGTACTCTGGAGGCTATTCCCAGAAAAATCAATATATAAACATTATTTGTCACGTAAATATCTTTAATATACGAAATTTAAATCAAAATCTTTAGAGCCATTTTTGAGAAAATCAAAATTTTCGAAAAATGTTCCATGTAAAGAGTAGTTTGGGGTGGAGGATTTTTCTTAAAATCTTCGTGTTGCATCCCTGGAAGATACTAAACTTAAGTACCAAGTTTAGTATTTTACCGACTTTTCTTTTTTGAGTTATCATGTTCACAGGCACACGGACACACTGACATACTGACACATTGACACACGGACACACACACGGACCTTTTTGTGAAAATTCTTTTTTTTTTTTGGATATTGGGGACCCTAAAACATATATTTCCGGTGAAATCTCGGTATCGAATTTTTGGGTAGAGTGCAATACCTTTTCTATACACTAAGTACACAGTGCGTATAGAGAAAGTAAAAATGTAGAACTGCTCCTCTGGCTTCAACAGAGATGCTAGCTAATGGAAATCTTTACAAATTGATAAATATGATGATACACAAATAGAATCGCAATCTTCCACTTCGCATAACACAATGATGCTACGCAGATAAGCTTAAACAAGTATTCATGTGTGTCGATACAGATGCAGGGAGTTTGCCATTCAGCGATAAACAAACGCTATACATTTTTTCCGTGACGTGAGAGAAACATTTTTGCAGCAATGCAATCAGTGTATAAGTGTAAGAAATATGTTATACAATTTACACGTTTCCTACCCAGTTCCCTAACCCTTCTTGAGTTGTGAATTTAAGAACGCATTAGATGAAGCAATCTGATGTGTTTCATTCAGATGACTTTCTCTAGCCGTTACATAAGCAACTTTCTTAGAAAAGATTACTCTCTTATCTGCTCCATGCTAATTAATGTAAACATTAGCCGAAAGTGTCTTATTACTTGCCTCCTTGTAAATAGAAGGTATAACAAATGTCAAATCTTTTAAAAGCTTCTGCTATATGAAACAATTGAAGTTCGGTTCGCTTTGCATGGCCTGCAGTAAAACGAGAGTAAAGTTTTATGTGGATTAAAATTGAAGCCAATAACAAGGATTATCACAGAAACGGTCAGCTCTGCATAAAAAAGTATATGGCTTAAATTAGGTGTTTATTTGTGTGTTTTGCCTATCTCTTGCGGTTTAACCGTTATGCAAATACTGGAAGTCTCGTCCACAATAAAAAGGTCTTTAGAGGCCATTCTCAGAAGCTTCAAAATTGCATTTTATTAATTGTGATGTAAATATCTTGAATATACGGTATTTTAATTTGAGATAAACAACTTTTCTAAATTGTTTTCCATGTAAAGGGTAGTTTTTTTTTTTTTTTTTTTTTTTATAAATCTTCGTGTCGCAGCTTTGGAACATAAAAAACATTTTATACCAAGTTTATTTTTAACGAACATTTCGTATTTGAGCTATACTGTACACACACAAAAAATTTTTGTTTTGTTTTTTTGATTCAGGGGATCTCAAAAACATATATTGCTGGTGAAATCTCGACATTGAATTATTTGGTTGGAATACAATACCTTCTCTATCCACTATGCACATTTTACATAAGGACTAGAGAAAATAAGGATGCATGAAAAATAAAAATATAATATTTTTTGAGAATTTCTTTAGTAATGTTTTATTTTGAACGCTTAATAATACCACTAACAATAATTTTAGTATCTTCAGTGTGAAGAGAACTAATTTGAATGCTTTTGGCAAGTAAATGGGCGTATCAGGTATTTAAATACTATGCAGACCTTTTTAAAAATGGCTGTATTTTTTCACCGGGTGCTCCGTTTTCACCTGCCATCACATTCCACCGATGTTCCATCTTCATTCCAGTGTCATCGCCTGCGGTGCCACATGTAGTAAAAGCGGACGTTGAACGCTATCAAAAGACAAAAATTTGCAAAGATGCTAAGGCTATATAAGAACCACGTGGGACGCGAATAGGAACAATATGCCTCAAAAGGCAGAAAACAAAATGGGTAAACTTTCAGCAGAAAATGGGACATCTGTGTTCGAGACATGTAAGAAGTGTGCATATAGGTATGCACTGGTGTTAATGGTGTTACACTCCTATGCATAAATAATTCAAATAGAATATGTTCGCCAAATTCCCAGAGAGATCTTAAATTACAACCACACTGTAGGCCTTAGGAAGAAATGTTAAGTACAAATAGCTTTTTAAATCACAATTTTCATAATTTATTTACTTTGGAATCATGGAGATTACTTTTGTTTTAACGGTGAATCGGAATGAAGCTGAGAAGATAGAACATTTAACTGTAAGCATATGATTTAACATTTATTGATAACAATGGTCATTCCCTTTATTTTTCACAATATGAATTTAATAAGCTTTACATGAGTGTCTAGTAGCGGTAGTGGTAGTAGCCGCCAAATATGTTGAACACTCATTATTACCCTAGCCAAAAATTTACCGAGCATCGCTTTTCTGACTCTCAAAATAACCTGTCCGCCCCAACCTGGTTGCTGTTCTCCTCCGTTGAAGGTTGCTCTGTTACTCTACCTTTTTTGGGAAGGCGGTAGCTTAACACGTCCTTTAACTTGGTCATATCGGACAATGAATGAAATTGGTGAAATGATGCTCAAATGATCTCAGGCTCCATGGAGTTTAAAGTTACTCAACATTCGTCTTCTCAGGATAAGGGAAAACTCCGGGAAAAAAAAGAAAAAAGAAAAAAAAAGAAAAAAAAAAAAAAACCTATCATGGTGATATTCGAACTGCGACCTATTGAATGCGAATCAGGCACGCTACCATCACACTACACAGGTGGGCACTTCTCGTTTTGTCCATACGTCAGAGGTGCTCTACTCGGACATAGTTGGGGAGGTTCCGACCTGTTCAACCTCTCCGGTGCGAGCGTTGCGGACCCCGAGTACCCGTGGTACTTCTGACGTTGATATAAGTAGCCGGGCCGAACATGATCCCCTCCCATAAGGGAGCTTTTCGGATTGGGTTGGACTCAATATGGCAGTGACCCGATATCCGTGGGAGATTGGGCACATCTGGGCGAGGTTTTGGGACGCCTTAATGTCTTCAGGCACAGACCTGGAAAGTTAGTAGACCTAAGCTGGTAAAGGTCGCCTCCACCGAGGTCTTCGGTAGTCTTCACCTCGGGGTTGACCTTGCACGGTTTATAAAACAGGTACCAGGCCTAATGGGAAGACCCACGGAGTGGTTCGCTTGGTCGCATGAATACCTGAGTTGTCGGGTCCCTGCTCGCTTTGTTACTCGGACCACAGTCATTCCAGTTACCACCACCAGAAGACAGCACTATTAGTCAAAGCTAACGAGATAGGTTGTGGCGAACTGAAATCACGTGATGCTTCTCGTTCAGTCATGGACCGATGAAGTAAAATTACAGTCACCTAATACATCTACATACATTCAAAATTTTCCCGGAATTGTGTAAATAACAAAAAGTTCCTATAAAAGAAATATACACACCATTTCCTTCAAAATAGTTTCCTTCAGCAGCGATACACTTCTGCTACCGCGTGTAAAAGAGACTGGAAGCGCTCCTGGAAGCCATTTTAAGATACCTGTCGTGGTACACTTGTCGCGTGTAATTTCTTCAGCGCTCGAAAATGTTGATTGAAACGTTTATGCCATTCATACACTTAAGGTTTCTTCAATGTTGTTTTACCTTAAAGTTTTTCCATCATTCAATTTTTCTGAAGGAGATTTATGTTCGAAAGTACTCCGTTGCCGACATGAATTGTGATAAATGAACATGTATACAAAAAAAAAAACAAAAAAAAAACAAAAAAAAAAACTAGTTGCCAAGCGCAGACACCAATCATTATTAGCACGAAAATTGAAATGAAGTATCGTCATGGAAGTTAGCAACACCTAAAAATAAAATATATTTAATTTGGTATACATTAAACAGAAAATAAACGATTCCGAGGACTTTTTTTAAAATATTTCTAGACAGAGAAATAAATTTCTTGTTAAATTTGTAGAAAATATGTGGTTAAATTATGAAGTTACTCAATATTAGTCATGTTCAAAACTGCCATTACTACGTAACGCGTATTCACATTGCAGCTGGTCTATCTTGTCAGCTACGTTATTAGATGATCGAAGTCACTGCTGTAATGCATATCATCATCCTATCGAGCTCCTGTATCAGCCTCTCGGCGTACTATTGGATGGAATCGGATGAAAATTGTGCAAGTATTGAAGTATATTACAATGTTCAGCATGCAGAAAGGATAGAGACAGAGTAATACGGAAGAACTTTAAAATGCTTAATGTAAACATAGTGTTAAATAAAATTATGCACACCGTAGAACAAGACAATTGTAATCTTCTAATCAGTTTTGGAAATACTCCGCCAACTCTGCCAACATGTAGGAGACCATAGCCCTTAAGAGTTGACACAGACTAATACATTTTTGGAATATATAAATAATTTTGAGTGTACGATGACACAAGAGGAATTCCTACTTATTTGATTTGAAACTTCAAAAAAACGCCAGATTATGTGTCCAATAGGTAAGTTTTAGCTAATTGATTTATAACGTAGGGAAGAGAATCGCCACATTGGAAGAAAGAAGAAGGCTGCTCTAGCTGGTGCATATATCCCTAGGGATCAGACCGACAAGCCGATGGCCACCGCAGCGTGCGAGAATCCTTCGCCTGTCTTCATGCTACACTGCATATTCTGTTTACGTCACTCAGGCTCACTGACAAGCTCTGCTTGTTATTGTTTTACACACACGTATTTGCTGCAGCTTTAATATGTATAAGAAAGTGTAAGTGTGAATTCTTTATCTCACCAAATGTCCTAGACTCATAAACATTTGCTTCAGAAATTCATTAAGAAAGCTTTTCGAAAATTGCATTTACGCCTTCTTAATACGCCGATCTACTTTTATTTTTTGAGCTTGTTAAAGTGTGTTTACTTTCTCCACTACGTAGGTATAGATAGTAGTTAGGGAAGTATTGCATTCCACACCAAAATTCGATAGCGAGGTCTCGCCAGAAATACACGTTTTGAGGCTCCCTGAATTGAAAATGTTTTTGAAGAACAAAATTCAAAACGAAAAGTCGGTTAAATATCAAACCCGATATTTAAATCAGCATCTCCCAAGGGTATGAAAGGAAGATTTTCAAGAATTTCCCCCCACCGCTGATGCTATACAAGGAAACATTTTCAAAACTTTAACTTTCTCAAATGGCTCTAGCTTTTGGAGTGTGTTTACTGCGACCATAATCGCCGAGCGTGTGTGTACCTCTCGGTCACGTGGCTGGAAACTTATAGAAGTTGTCGTGCGTGCAAGCAACAACAGGTGTCACAAACTCACTCAGGTGTAACAATGCAGGTATCGACGTCAAACAACATAGTGCACTATCAGTGTAACAATCACAGCTTTGACGCAAAAAAATTTGCCGCGCCACATGTGTCCACTAACGCACGTGTAAAAGTCAGTTAAGACTTTGGGAGCAAGTCATACACACACGTTCGGCGATTACGACCGCAGAGTACAGTCGTACTATGTATAAAATATTTTCATGACAAAATGGATATCGCAAGTCCTCTTATTCCGGATGACTTGTAGTAAATAGTAAGAGGCAGAAAAAAATCTTAGTAGACAAAATTATACATCCCGTTAATGCACACAGTTTAAGTATATACATTTTGTTGTAAAGTTAATCGTTCCCGAGATGTTTTCTTTCTATTCGTTTAAAATTTCCAATAATTACTACTTTTCACTAATGAGAAGTCCTTTATTTAAGCCTTGGCCTTGCAAAGAAAATCGAATTAAAGTTTCATCATATATTGAAATGATTTGACTACCCCTTTAGCCTAATTTATTAATACTTGTACCAAGGAAATAACTAACAAGATAATTTGTCTTAATATTTGTCTCAATTTACTGTTTTAAAACAGTCATCCACCAACCGCTCTTATATGTTTTGACTATAGTGTAAGCCTACTGCTACCATGAATCTACAGGGAAATAATATGTAGTATAACAATTTCTACAACCACTAACTCAGTTAACATGAAATATAGAAGATTAAACTTATGTGAAAATTGCCCTCATGAAGAATGGAGTAAAACTTCAATTACAGAGCGGATGTCGGGCATTTCTTTCTCTAGAGCCCCTAATTTGCACTGCATTTTCTAAAACAGCAATAGTTTTCGGAAGCTCCATTCACCCCTTATTGCGTCCGAATTGATAACATATAAAACCTAAACTTGTCGAAATCTTGAAACCAGATAGGCTGCAGCCTTTGTTGCAGTTTGCTACGGCCCGACGGCATCAGCACGCCTCATACTCTTTTGTCACAAATTTAGAAAACATAAGTTCAATCAACTTAGCTTACCTTAATGTTTTGGCAAGTACAACACAGCTGCCTTGAAAAAGTATTCGCCACAATGTCGTCTCTTACCATTGGGTAGATCAATTAACCAAGGAGATCATACCTTCTGGATCCCTGGAAGCTTTGGATTTATCTTGTAAGATGACAGTACTAATTATACAAGAAGATGAAAAAAAAAAATTAATAAGCAAGATAATGTAAATAAATATATCTATATATAAATGTATATAATGTAATAAATATATTTAAAACACAATTAACGTTGTATTATTAGTGGATCTTAGCATAAGCTTAGTTATAAGAGAAACGAGATAGCTTGAACTGTAAAAGGATCATAAAGGAGAAATCTTTCAGGTTTTTGGGCACAACAGTCAAAGAGTTGGAGTAAGATGTACAACACGTCACTGAGTTAAAAAAACAAGACAACGCAAGTCTTAGGGTCGGTGAGATTGTGAAAGTTACTGAAGTTAGCAGCCTAAGTTAAAGAGTAGGGTAGTTTCTATTGGCTTATGAACAGAGATGCTGCTGGAAACGGTAAAGGAAAGCCCATTAATGTACATTTTAATGCTTAGGCAGAACAAGGGAGCTTGACTAATTTAACGGAGACGCAATCTAGCACAGTTCGTTTTCATTTACTGTACAGTGGAGCTAGTGTTTGGTGGAAGTGCATTTGGTTGTTCTCCCCGAGAATTTTGGTATTGAAGATTACTTGCGTGAGGCGCGAAATCCAATTTCGTGTAAGTAAACACGTAATATAGTTTCAGCTATGATATAACGGGTATATAAATTATGACATCTATTGTTAACAGTTTAAATAAATTGCTTAAACTAAAAGTTACAAATGTTTTACCTCTAAAATATTCCTTTTACCATTTACATCCTGTTAAGAGATACCCAAATAACGGGAGAAAATATTAATATATGTAAAACAAAATTTACTGTACAAAATTATCAGGGATAATGAGGAGCAGGGAAGAACGCCGCAAAGGCACGAAAATATGGAGTTCCAGAATTTAGTAAATACTTTAAACACTCATTGCCTAAGAGCCAGGTACTTTAGAGAGTAATCCAAATAGAACTAGGATCAAAATTAACTGATGATATTTTTCGAAGAAATCTGAAATCCTTCTGTATTTAATTTAAACTTTTATCAAGAATGGGTAGAGAAAATCACGTAAATGTAACACAGATATATGGTTGAATGGACGAACAGACCTAGTTTATCAACATCTACATCCAAAACTAATTGTAATCCAATACAGAGGTCACAATATTCTGTTTTGATAAGAACTCTTATGAAACAGTGTTTCATCAGTAGTCAATAATTTCATTTACTACAATTCTTATATTTTATCCTCATTTTATGAGAAAGTATAATTTCTAACCAACCTAAGGATAGATACTCACTTTTACATTCTCTACACGTACTATTTACATAACGTATAGTGAAGATATTGAACCTTACCCAGAAATTAGAAACCGAAATTTCACCGGAAATATATGTTTTAGGGTCCCCTGTATATAAAAAAAAGCATTTGTAGATAAAGGTCCGCGCGAGCCTGTGTGTGTCTATGAACACACAACTCAAAAAACGAAAAGTCGGTAAAATACCAAACTTTGTGTTTAACTTCGGTATCTTCTAGAAATAGGACACGAAGATTAAAAAATAAAAATATCCCCTCCCCCCAAACTACCCTTTACATGGAAAAAGGTTTGGAAAATGTTATTTTCTCGAAATGACTCTAGCGGTTTTGGTTAAAATATCGTATATTAAAGATATTTCTATGGCAAATAAAGTGTATATCTTGAATTTTCTACGAACAGCCTCTAAAGATACCTTTATTCTGAATAAATTTTGCTCAATTATGCGAAACTGGTAAACCGTAAGTGACAGTAAAACCTTACTCACAAGAAAGTAGATCACGTTAAAACACAATTCATGTCATATACGTTTTTTCGTGGTATTGACTATTTCTGAGATATTCCTTGTTATTTGTGTCAGATTTAAAGTACATACTTAAACTTTTGTCTCACGAAACGTTGCAAAATCGTGGCCCTGCATAGAAATGGATTTCAAGCACATGACAGTCAGCTTTTAAAAGATTTGACTATCGTTTTAGCCTAATGTACTCCCTTATTTCCCTTCTACTTACAAGGAAGCGAGTAATTGAGAACATTTCTGCTAATGCTTATCTTGATTATCATAAAGTAGATAGACGAATATGCTTTTAGCAATGATTATTTAAAGCGATGTTAAGAAAATCACGTGAATGGAACACATCAGAATTTTTTTTTAAATTTTTCCTCTAATTTAATTACGATAGCATTCCAAATAATAGCATTAGTGAGTAATTGTTTTCGCAGTGGAAGCAGCGGATTCCCCTTCCAGACTGTCCGCAAGTTAATCAGCAATGGTCGAGGTGGGTACGCTTCTCCATCTCTATGTGATAAGCGAACAAATGCGGGCTGTCCAGTGTCAGATACCGGCCTCAGGAACTAATCACCTAATGCTTTCTAACAGTGTAGATGGTAAGGCGACGCGTCGCGACGACAACTTAATTACAGAAAAGGAATCCTATCGGCATTGTGCAACAACCACTCTAAGGAACAGTTTTCACGATATCTTATCTTGAGGTTGCCAGATTGGGCGAAAAGCAGAAAATATCTGGCTACTTCTATTTTGATTTTTTACATAATTTTAGGTTTAGGCTACTTGTGACTTCTTACTATTAAAACTTTTGTTTGGCTGCCTATATGGTGAGAAGGTTTTGTGAGGAACGAGATTGTTATTAGGCTGGTTAATATCTATAATAACGTTAACAGCAGGAAACAATGCGGCCACGTTTCCTATATGTTAACACTCCGCTAGAAAGTCAGTTTTCTCGCCTATCGCTGAACAATTTAAAAGGTTGATTTAATTGCTTTTTGTTGTTGTTGTTTTTTTTTAATAAGTCGTGCAGGACAGAAGTTGAATAGATAAGAGTCAGACTGAAAAATTCTATGCCATAGTCGGGATTTGAACCACAGATTTGCCGATCTCTAGCCAGTTGCACTAACACTGAGCTACCATGGCAATATCCGGCACAAAATTGAATTTCTGAACTGACTCGCATGTTACGGCAAACCACAAGGGGATCTCAAATTATTTTGAGATGACCCACAAAATGGCGACTAAATGAACTATTCACATGTTTACAATAAACGTTGCCCCCTGTTTTATGTATGAAATGATACCTCACACACATGTATCACCTACTGTTTGTATACTACTAGTCTGCTTCACAATTTGAAGACACGCTTGACAGTTATAAATTATGGGGAGGAGCACTTCTAACTATGGTGTTCTTGTGAGGGAAGATGCTGTATTTGCTAAAAATAAGTGTACTTAGATGTTGGCTGCAAATAACTAAAGGCAAGCAAACAACTCTAAGAGCAATATGTCATCAACTTGAAATAAATAACATAAAGCATCCAAAATGGCGAGCGGCGTGGGCTGCAACGGAGATATAAAAATTTGGCTTAAACAATATTTGGCAAAGGGGAAACGAAAATTTTAATAACGCGTGAAAAAGGTAAAAAGACAATTATGTGATATAAACAGGCAGAAAATAGAATCTGAATGTAGAAACAAAAATTTACATTGGCGTTACAAATGAAATAAAATTGGATGGAGTAAATAAACATATATTTTAGGTTTGGGTATGAAACACAGGACGGGAATAGCGTGACTCGGGTTGGGGGAAGAAAAACTCTTTAAAGTGTATAATGATGATCATAGGATATTGCCCATTATCCATGGATCAGAAAGACTGCACGCATATTTTGGCAGATTGTGCGCAGATGGGGGATGTTAGGATATAATTATTACCTGAAGTATTTTCGCTTCAAATAGACGGAGTAGGTATGCTAGGTTTGATTCTAAACAGCCTAACTGGCCAAACTTGGGTTCATACGTAATGGAACTACGTACACCAAGAGATTATGTCTTTGTATAAATATTGCATACACATACTTGGTATATGAGTTGTCTATATGTGTGAATGCGTGGTTGTAGTTGCAAGTGCGATATCAGAGTATTCTTTCTTTTGTTGGTTTGTTGTTTAGTTGTAACGCGTGCGTGTGCGTGCGAGTATGTGTGTGTGTGTGTGTTTATATATGTAAAAGAAATGTAGATTGTATTTTGAATTGAAGTATTTTTAGTGAGCATGTATGGATAACTCTCCCATGTGATTGTGTGATGCAATTGATGTATTATTATTATTATTATTATTATTATTATTATTAACTTAATAAATACTACTTACTACAACAAGCTATTATATTTTCCTATTTATGATTATTCGAATTATCGTTGCCACCATCTCATTTTTCTTAATTTTCCTTTCGTTCATATCATAGTTATTTCATGTCTTCTTACTCTCTCTCATACAGGCATCGTATTGATCACCCATCCTAGCTATTCTCTTTGATCTAAAGTCTGACTGCTCCTCAATAAGCACCTTACTCTAGGCGCCAAATCTTGGAGGGAAGTGTAAATAGGGTAAAAAGAAGAGCAAGAAGACGTATACAATTTCAATGGAGCAAGCTGGTCATATTTAACGTTTTTTAAGCACACTGTATTTTGAGCTACTTTAGTAAGAATTTCGCTACTTTTAGGATAATTTCGTTACTTTTCGTGCTAGAAATCTGGCAACACTGCCTTAGAGCTATCCTGCATTAATCTTTGTGTGTAAAGATTTATAACAAATACTAAATAAATAATTTATAAATGCACTTCTTCGAAACGTTGGTGTCAAGCCAAGTTTTTACCTGGCTAGAAGCCCGAGAAGATTTTGAATTGAAATAGTTTTTTACCAATTTTTTTTTCCAGATAATATACAGAATGGAAGGCAACTTTATACGTTTCTTCTAATATGTACTTCATAGAAGTATTACAAAGAAACAAAAAAAACCTATGTGTTCCATTTCTCTATGTGTACTGTAACAAATTATGCCTACAAAAGCTTATTTCTTTACTTCATGCTAATCAAGATACATTAGCAGAAAATGTCGTATTCATAATTTCCTTTCGAGTAATGGTTGCATTCCTAAGGGAATACACTAGATTAAAGTGATAGTCAAAACATTTAAAAGCTGTCGCTAAGTGATTGAAGTTCTGTCGCGTATGGTCTGGAGTACAGGACCTGCAAGAGCAATACTTCGCTGAAAGAGGTGGATATACCTTTCAACCTGTACCTGCTCCTCTTTCAACACTTCTTCTAATAATTAATGGAAGAGTAGAGCAAAAGAAACCGCAATGGTAAATATATGTTTGAAAAAATATTTTAAAATTGAATCCAATAACGAAGAATTTCATGCATAAATTGTATGTTTTAATGAAATCTACATTTTTTGTGTGTAAGATTTCTCTCTCTCTCTCTCTCTCTCTCTCTCTCTCTAGGTTTGCTAGTTATTAAAAATGTATCCGGAATGAAGAGGTCTTCAAAGGCTATTGCCAGAAAATACAAGATATACATTTTATTTGTCTTGTAAAGTTCTTTAATATACGGTACTTTAGTAAAAACCGTTACAGCCATTTTTGACAAATCAACATTTTAGAATATTTTTCCACCTAAAGGGTGGATAGGAATGTGAGAATTTTTCTTGAAAATCGAATCGTGGTATCCTTGGAAGATGCTGAACTTATTTTTCAAGCTTGTTTTTAATGAACTTTTATTTTTTGAGTCATCGGTTTCAGAGACAAGCGCACACACAAGCAAACGTTTTCCAAAAATGATTTTAGGTGATCCTAAGTGCCATATTACAGCAAAAAATTCGATGGAAAAGTTTCTCCGGAATACAGGCAGTTAAGGCAGATACTACTATTGGTATACTAACGGTATGAACCACATTGCACTAGTATTTGCTTCATTTGTGGACTTATAATTTTACTTATTGCAGCAATATATTTTCGGTTAGCGTAACACGTATGACTGTGTGTTTATTTTTCCTGATATCGCGGTTTGGAAGGCTTAACCTTCAGTGAACGGTTCTCGCTATAACAAATGAATGAATTGAGAATGAATTATTTCTGCAAGACCAATAACACAACACTACCAAACTTAGGTCACTAGGTCACATTGTGAATTGTGAAAACGTGGAGGCAAAACGGATATTCTTCTTCATTTGCGATACAGATTCCCGTCATTTCTCCGGGAGCACTTCAGCCTGAGGCGTATTGTGCTGAATGGGATAGTCTATACTGACAGGTGTTATTCATTAAGAGCATGCATAATGCATCAGATAGTAAATTATGTGATTGGTTTGTGGGAAAAATTGTTAAGACGAAGAGAAAAAACAAGTAACACTGCGAAGTAAAATAGATAATTTAAGATGAATATTATTTATAGACGCTCTTTAGTTGCTGTGATTCTCAGCATCCCATGCTATGTTGAATGTAAAGTACCGCTTAATTTTGTCCAGAGGCCTCTCTATCAGAAATCTTTATTTACATGCCGTGTATCTCTGAATCAACAACTTTACTTCCCTTGCTAAGGATATTTACGCCTCAAAAATTCCATTGTTTTCTGCCGGTTTTGAACCAGCGGCCTCAGGAACCAGAAGTTGGCATGCAACTCTTACACAAAGCAAAACATTGAAGTGGATAACTATAGGGTAAATTTATCAATATGTCTCTCTCCCCTAACGCCTTCTTTACCTCCTAAGTCTCCCCAAATAAATAAAAAAGTGTGTGTATGTGTGTGTGTGTGTGTGAGAGAGAGGGAGAGAGAGAGAGAGAGAGAGAGAGAGAGACGCATAATCAAAAAACGAAAATGCTGTTAGTCTCCGAAATTGCACGAAGGTTATCTATAAAATATTCCCACCGTTCTTTATATGGAACATTCTTTGCAAATTGTTTTATCAAAATAGATCTAATGAATTTGATTAAAATGGCATTTTAAAATATATTCATGATAAACGAAATGTATGTCTTTAATTATTACTACATAAAAATGTATATCTCGAGCTCACAATTTATTTAGCATTCATTTTTTTGCCGAATTAACACTTCCGAGAGATTCCTTATTATTGGTTTACGAGGGTCGGCTGATAAGTCCCGGGCCTCACACAGATATGGCGCCACTAGGCCAGTTAGACGGTAGATAGCATCTTATAATTTAACCCTAGACTAGCTTGTATCCATAGCTACAGGTCAATAGCTTGTTTAGTTTTCGAATGACAGCACTTTAAGCAAGACAACCTTACAGTTTTCACGAAAATGGAGGATTTAGAAAAACGAGCAGTGAATAATACTTCCATTTGAAGCACCTAACGCCTAAAGAAATCCAGTAGGAAATGTACAGTACATTAAAAGAGTGCGCCCCCTCATATTCAATGATTAAAAGGTAGGTTGCAGAATTTAAAATGGGACGTACTAGTGATGAACCTCGCTCTAGACGCCCTGTAGAAGTGACAGCTCCAGAGAGCATTGAAAAAAATGCATCGTTTATTGTTGGAAGACCACAGTTTAAAGTTGTAAACACATCAAAAGAACGTGCAGGTAACATTTTAAGTAATGTTTTGGGCTTTCACAAGGTCTGTGCAAGATGGGTGCCGCGTTTGTTGACATATGATCAAAAGTTACAAAGAAAAACTGTTTGTTAGAATGTGGAGCTCTACCGTAAAAATCCCAGTGAATTTTTGAATCGGTCTAATGATTGAATACATTACTACACCCTAAAAGGAAATCACAGTCAAAACAGAGAATTGCGCTATGTTAACCAACTCCAGAAAAAAAAAAAAAAGGCAAAGAAGTTTTTTCAGCTAACAAGGTTATGGGGAATGTTTTCTGGGATGTACAGGCAATTATATTTATTGATTAGTTGGAAAATGGTAAAATAATTACTGGTGACTACTACGCAAGCTTGCTGCAACGTTTGAGTGATGAGGTGAAAAGAAAAAGACCTCATTTGGCAAAAAAAAAAAAATTAAAAAAAAATCCCATCGTTCAGTCACTGCAATGGGGAAAATGTGCTGCGAATTAATGTTCGAATTGCTTGAACATCTAGCATCTAGTTCACAAACCTCAAAAAAATTCTTGGAGGACGAAGATTTCACAGTAACGAGGAGAATAAAAGTGAATGACATTTTATTTATGGACGCTCTTTAACTGCTGTGGTTCTGAGCGTCGCATTCTAAATTGGGCCTCAAAGGCCGCTTAATTTTGCTCAGAATCCTCTCTATTAGGCTTGAGGTTCTTTTAGTGCCGTAAGCCTACTATACGGGACCAACGGCTTTACTTCCCTTCCGAAGGATGCTAAGGATTTTTAGGCCCGAAAAAATCCATCGTCCTCCGCCGGGTTTGAACCCGCGACCTTGGGTATATGAAGTCAGCATGGTAACCATTACACCACGGAGGGCGACTACAGTAACGAGGAGGTCATTGATGCGGTATACAGCTATTTTGAGGGCCTTGATAAATGGCACTACAGAGATGGTTTAATTAAATTAGAACACCGATTTGACAAATGTATTATTAACCTTTCTGGAGATTGTGTTGAGAAATAGAGAAAAAGAAAAATTAAATGCTCTTTTCATTGAGAAGCCCGGGACTTATCAGCCGACCCGAGTATATATTTAAAAACATTTTTGTGAAATACGACGTTTTATTATATTTTGTTTTTCTTAACAGTACAAAGAGAGCGGAATTTCAAAACCATTGTTATTTGACTCCTTAAAACTGCTGTGCACTCAAAAGCATTAAAAATAAACTTGGTGCTGTGATTTTGCCGAAAATGTGAACGTTTGTTGGGGATTTGGGTCTTTCCACAATTTTCATTGATGCCATTCTGCTATAACATGCCAATCGAGTAAGAAAATGCAAAACACCTTCACCCCTCAATCCCGTTTGACACCCCGTCAGAACAGGTTGACTGGTATTAATTTATTCGACCACGTGCGCGCTTTAACTTGGCATTAGAATTTCAGTATGGAGCACAGAGAAAATATTAGTTTCACTCGGTGGAAGGGGTGGAGTATTGTCCACCAGAAAACTTAAGGATCACCAGTTCGCAACTCGAGTTTCATTTGTCGCAAGTTGCATTTCATATTTAACACTGTCCTTTCGGTAACGTGGTCTGTCTAAATATGCTTTTAAGAGCATAACAAACAGGTGAAAGACATGGGCGGCTTCAGCGAAAAGACCCCGTCTACGATAAGTATTTGCAAACGTATTTTTAAGGTCTTTGAGCGTGCCATAATTTTTGCCTACAAAGTGCCTCAGTAGTGTGGGAAACTGTGAGTTCAAATCTACTTTAAGATGAATTACTCGGATATGGTTTTCTTCTGGGGTTTCCCTTATCTGAGTCCAGGGACTCCGAGATCATTTCAGCATCATTTCACCGATTCCATTCATCGTCCGATATGACCAACCTGGTTAAAGGATACTAGACTACAAATAAATGAATAAAAATAAAAAAACAAAAACAAAACAAAAAAAAACACAGGAATATACGTTTGTATACTACAATACATTAAACTACGACTGGAAATACTGAGAGTAAGACGCGGTCTCTTCGCTAACGCCGCCTATGTCTTTCACCTGTTTGCTATGATCTTAAATATCTATTGAATGGGCCACGTTACCGAAGGGAAAGGGGTTGAATATGAAACGTAGCTGAGTTGCGAATTGGTGATCCCTAAATTTTCTGTTGGACAATATTCCACCCCTCTCATCATGTGTTACAAATTGAGGTTAGTATTTTCTCTATGCTATATACTGAAGTTCTAATACCAAGATGATGCGCACACGTGGAAGAGTAAATTAACACACAACTTATACAAGTCAGCTTATTCTGATGGAGTATCGAGCGTATTTTCAATGGTTTGAACGTACAGAAATGAGTAAAAATATTGCTAATTCAACATATAAGATTTGTTTTCGTCTACTTTATTACTTTCCAGATAGTTTGCAGAAATAGCTTTGTTAAAAAGATACACGAAAACGAAGTGTTAGACAAATGTTTAAAAACTAGGTCCGTATTTGCCTAAATACCTTACGCTTTTCATGACGTGGAGAAACAACTTAATGATGGGCACTTCAAACAACTAAAATTATTGAATAATTAACTCCATAAGCACGGATGTTTCCCAAATGCTTGATACTCATAAAACTAAATAAATAAGATGCTATATTTTCATGCAGCAAGATTTTGCCCAGCTTATACTTTGTGATGCTTTTCATTACTTTCCGCACGTGTGAAGTAGAAGTGTAGCAGTCTCATAATAGGTACGCCACCATTGGTTACAAGAGGAACGTCATTGGACAAACACTACATGAAAACAAATTATTTTTAAGAAAGCAATTGTTTTTTCTATATTAGACCATTAGAGTAAAAAACTGTGTCCAGTGACTTGCCTAACAGTTGGTTAGACTCAAAGACCTTGGCATTATATTACTTAGACTCACCGCTGGCGCTGGAGTGCTGTCGCTAATTGAAACATCTGCGCATCGGTATGTGAAGGGCAAACGTGCTTTTTGCTGTATGTTCAGTACGCTTTAAATGTGAGGTGATCCTGTTATGCACATATTAATATACCTATCTTATCTACCTAACTCAAATATACCACAAATGCTGATAGAAGGTGTTTACTTAACGTCTTGAATATATAGGGAGTCCCCTTCGAATCTCCCTGATTTCCATTGCTTTGCAAATTAAAACCAAAGACATTAGGACAATTGTATACATTTTATTGAAAAGTGCAACTTAATTATTTGATTGAAAATAATCTCTAGGATTCTTTGGGCGCCCCTTGTGTTGCACGCAGAATATCCAAACGATATTCAGTTTCAGTCCAGGTTCGCTCCAGCATATCTGGTGTGATGGTTGCTACTGCTTCTACGATGCGTGTACGTAAGACGCTAATGTCGGGTACTTTGGCAGCGTACACAATGTCCTTTACTTAACCCCATAGAAAAAAACTAATGAAGTTATATCTGGCAATCGGAGGCCAAGCTATTGGTCCGTGGCATCCGATCAAGTGGTTTGGGAAAGCATTGTTCAGAGATGTACGCAAACAGTGGCTCTAATGAAGTGACGCACCGTCTTGCTAGAAGATTATGTCTGGCTGCTTGTGAGCTGTCTGGAGAAATGTTTACTGTTCAAGTATGTCTAAATACGTAATGCCTGTAACAATGGCTCAATGAAGAAGAAAGGACCAATTATCATGTCCTTCATGAGACCACACCATACGTTTACTTTAGGGTTGTTTCGTATATGTTCCTCGACGACATGAGGGTTTTCTGAATCCCATATTCTAGCGTTGTGTCGGTTAACTTTTCCAGACACGTTAAAAGTTGACTCGTCCGAATTCATGACAAGACTCAAGAAATCATTGTTTTGATTGATACTCTCCAGAATGGCAGCTGCGAAATTCTGCGGCTGCGGTCTGTCTTGTGGCTTGATTTCATGAAGAAGCTACTACTTATGTGCGTATAACTGCAGTCAGTTGTGTAGAATCCTTTATAGTTTGGCACGGGACATCTGCAGTTCACGTGATGCACGCCTTATGGATTTGCGCGGGCTACGAGTAAAGGCAGTCCTAACTTCGCTCTTCAGATACGTGGCGATCTCCGCCATGTCGCTTTTGCACACTGCCTATAGCTAAAAATCATGCAGTCCATTCTTTTTTGCTTTTTGGATCGGGAACTTTTCTCTGGAACACCTAAATTTTCTTTGCTCTGTAATTATGGACTTGTACTCTGCATACCATAAAACTGTCTGCGCTTTCTCTTACATTGAATACACTACACTGGCTCTGCCGAGTGATGAATTCAGAATTTCAAAACAATTTCAAAACTTGTATATTTCCTCTTTCCTACACTTCAAACCGGACACAATATCTGCGACAGAGAGTTGTTAAATTTAAGTTAAAATCAGGGAGATTCAAGAAAGCCGCCCTGTAGTTTACTCAAGAGGAATACAGGTACCTAATTTAATATAGGTACCTAATTTCACGTTTATTTTATTTTTATACTGTACATACCATCTTTGAAAATCTAGTATCGCGTATGTTTTTTTTTTTTCCCTGCTATATCATTTTATTTTTTGTTTTTATTTATTTACATGCCGCCTTAGGTAATATCTTCGTATTACCATTTTGACCTTCTATAACGACTGCTTAAATATGAGGTGTACATTAAAACTGTACTCCTCGATCAACTTAACACACATTCAGTTTCGAATTCATATTTGAAGGCCCTTGAGGGTGGTTAATAAGACTAGCTTCATCACCTAGAATCCAACCAACCCTATTTTTCATTTTTAATTCAGCATGATGACCACGTTACTGTAGAGACAGTCTTAACAAACCCTCTTTATAATTCTTGTTGACGACTTTGTGCATAAAAGTAAAAAGGAAAACGTATACATGGAATTACTGAGTAGAAACTGAGAAAACAGAATTAAAGCTGAATTATACCCTTTGTGTTGGTAAAACACTTTAAATGCAGGTATGCGGTATTCAAGTTCAATCATAATATTTACTTCTGTTTTGTTCAGTTGTGGAATGAAATTCCGTCCATCAATGAAGTGATTTTATTCAACGTCCAACAGGACATTCAAGGCCTAATTCCCGAGCATAGATGCTCATCATCATAAAAAACGTGTTGTCGCAAGTATTTACTACTCAGGTATCCTTATGGCGTAATTATAGCTGTTTTAAAATTCACTGCTTTCTCATTACAACCAATGCATTGTGCGCGACCTAGAGAGTCTCTTACCCTCCACCAGACTTCTTCAAATTACGACACTTTATCTGGTCTGCGCAGTTAGGCGCGTAGGAGCTTGGTTAAACTATGAAGCCTGGTTCTTAAAGTGTTTAATTGTAAGCTGCCATTTGAGTACTCCAGCTCAAAATAATTTGAAATCTCTTTGAGTTTGACCGGAAAAAATACCAGTCAGTTGAGGAATGTACTGCCATGGTGCTTAGAAGTTAAGAGCAATTACACAGACCAGGAGATTCTTAGTGCAAACCTCAGCTCTGGCATTAAATTTTCCTGCTCGACTACACCTTTGAAACTTGGTTTTATTATGTTACTTATTATAGTAATAACAATTCTCCCTGTTAACAAGGACAGACAAAATAAGATAAATTATGATCTAAAAGAAAATAATAGTAATAAAATATAAACTCTTCTATAAGTATAATACAATATCCAGTTTTCACTAGTATAGCAATCGAAAAGTAAACTAATAGATGCAAAAGGACTATTAAACATAATATAAAATTTACACAAAATGAATGATTTGTAGCAAGGGAAAAGAGACCATGGCTATTATAGAAATTATGTATAAGAAAAGAAATTGGACCAGATAAAACAATTATTTTTATTTTTATTATTCTACATAATTCTTTTAGCCGACACAAATATTTGCGGAAATATGTAGCTATATTACCCATTTCGTTTGACATACAAAGGGAATAACGAGAGGCAAATGTTTCAGGTCTCGACACTAAAATTCCTTACTTCTTCCATGCAATCACAAGAAACAAAGGAATAAAAATAATAAATAAATCTGTAGTGCTGTCATCCTGTCTTACTTTTACTATCACTATACTAAATTACAACTGATCTAGCAAATTAAAAAAAAATGTACCTAAAAATTTAAATGCAGCTAAACGATTGAAAGCTAATTGAATGCAATATATCAATGCAAATCAGCGTTGTATCCTGCTCTATTTATTACATACCTCTGGAAAGCAAAAGTAAAATGTGGTTTTCCCCCTAAAATTAAACAAAATTAAACATTAATTAAATTGCTTAAATGAATTAACTCGTCAAATCATTCTCCTTTTGTCTTATTGCAGTTGAGTAACATACACTAATAACATTTAATATACAGGGTTACTACAAAAGAAATAGACAACTTCAACTGCCTGTAAAACAAACACTATTAGAGATAGCAACCTAATTATTTTGGAGGTATGTTGAGAAACTCTCAAAGTTTTGTTTGTTACTATTGGTAACGCTGTAGTGTTTTGTTTGTTGTTGCAGAAGCTGAAATGGCGGAAAATCCTGTGGAAAAGGCATATTGCGTGTTCGAATTTGCTAGAACGCAATCAGCAGCAGTTGTCCAACGACATTTTAGAACACGTTACCACAAAAATGAAATGATGCGCTCACAAGAACCAGCATCGTCTTCATCATGTCGCAACATGTCGATGCAAAAGTCACGCCGTATGACCTTATCTTCTTCACTCAGAAACTGCAACATCAGTAATCTGTAAGGCATCATGTGCAGTCGCTCCCGCAAGATTTTCCATACAGTTTGCTGTGGAATTTGTAATTGCATGCTTGCCCTAGATGTCGATTTCTGTGTGCTTCTTATGTAGGCAGAACGAACACGTTCAACGTTTTCTTCCAAAACTCTTGGTCTTCCCGAGCTCTTCTTCCCTTTGCACAAACATCCCGCTGTCTCGAATTTTCTTTACCAGTCGTAGATTGACTGTCTAGTCGGTGGCGTTTTGTGGTAACGTGTTCTAAAGTGTCGTTAGACAACAGTTGCTGATTGCGTTCTAGCAAATTCCAACACGTAATATGCCTTTTCCACAGGATTTTCCGCCATTTCAGCTTCTGCAACAACAAACAAAACATTACAGCGTTACCAATAGTAACAAACAAAACTTTGAGAGTTTCTCAACATACCTCCAAAATAATTAAGTTGATATCTCTAATAGTTTTTGTTTTACAGGCAGTTGAAGTTGTCTATTTCTTTTGTAGTAACCCTGTATACTTAACACAGAATACCTTTAAATACTTTCACACTATGCGTCATTTTCTTGTTTAATTGCGGTTTAAAATTAAACATTTGCTTTTACTTTATAAATTGTTCTTTGCACAATTATTTATGCACTTTTTACAGCACTGACTCGGCTATCTTCTCCCTTCGGAATCATGGGAGCTAGAAAGTTTGCCGGCGTCGCAAGAGGCCTCTACTCTTTCTTCTGCATTACTATCACTGTTCTCCTGTTCTGCTGCTACTGACCTCCCTCTTCCTCTTTCTTCCTCGCATCATCTTTCGACACATTCAAATCTTCCTTTTAATGTCCATAAATATCTTCTTCGATTAAAATTTGATTGCAAAATATTTTCTTACTCTTCTTCTGCTCCTCTTGCAATTTCTAGTGTAATATTAATTCCTCCTCCTCTATCTCTATTTAAAACTCTTTCTGATCTACTTTGAATAACTGGTATAAGTTCCTGTCAAATCTATGGTCCTCGTCGCAGGCCACTTTACTAACTAACCTTTCTAGCTATTTGTATACATTTTCGTGTGTTAAAGTATAAAAATGCAGTGTTATTCTTTTATAGTTTTGTTGTATTTGCTGTATTACAATTAGTTGTTCAGCGGTATCAGTTTTGTTGTATTTATTACATATCTCGTCAGTTTTCTTCTTTATTTTATTCCAATAACTACCATAAGGTTCATGTCTGGTTGGAACATTTATTATGTCTTGCCATATCTAGTCCCGTAACTTTATTTTATGCTTGTACAGAACGTACTGTTCTTCCCATGCCTTCTGTCAATTCTTCATTAAAGTCGTATTTTTTCTGTAATAGTATTTCAATTATCTGGCATTATTTTGGCTGTTTCCTCAGCTATTCCTTTTTTAACATAAAATATTGAGTCTCTATGCACAATTTTTAGATCTATTGGCCAAACTCACGTTAAACTAAAAGTGTAAGATTTAGAGTTTCACCACTAAAACGCAAAAAAAAAAAAAAAAAAAAAAAAAAAAAAAAAAAAAAAAAAAAAAAAAAAAAAAAAAAACTTCTTAGTACATGTGCTGTTTATTTATCGAGAGAAAAAATTGAATTTCAGCCCGTCTCGGTATGGTGGGAGCAGCCTGTCTGCCTCACATTAAGAGGTGGAGAGTTCGAATCTTGCTTAAGCTGAGTTACTGGATAGTTTTTCTTCTTCTTCTTCTTGGTTTTCTCTTATCCAGAAAAGACATGTCGAGTCGAATACTTTACTTAAAGCTGCAACGGTCTGACATAATGTGGGCATCATTTCACTGATTTTATTCATCGTCTGATATGACCAACCAGGCTAAAGGAAGTTAAGCTAAAAAAAAAAATTAACAAATAAAAATTTGAATGTTGAAAGACCTGAAAAGAATTATAAGGAATTGAAAAATTCTAACGATTAATAACGGATACATAGGAGATTATTTATCCATAAAAAGTTTGTTTGAAATAAATTGATGTTACAAACAAATGGACATCTTCTGTCTATCGTTTAAAGTTTAGCAATTACACAAGTTTATACAATAAAACTTCCGAATGTACTGGACTTACCACTCTGCTTATACCTTTAATATACGATTCCTACTTTAATCAAACATTGCGAAAACTTTCCGTGTAAAGGGTAGTTGGCAATGGGTGAATTTTGATGAAAATCTTTGTGTCGCACCCTTAGTAGAGAATGAATTGAAATACCCAATTTGCTGTTTTTCCAACTTTTTATTTTAGTTATTCTTTACACACACACACACACGCGCGCGCGTTCAGAAACGCCACGGATATTTTTTTTCTGAAACGGCTTTTCCTTTGAGTTTAGGGGTCCATAGAATTCGTGTTTTCGGTTAAATAGAACTTCTAGGCGGAATGCAATATCTTCTCTACCTACTATATGCATTTAATATGAATGAGAAAATAAGATATTGCTGGGAATAGTTTGTTTACACCTATGCATACAAATGATAATTGCAGCTAAAATCGCGAACTGATTTTTTATCGCTCGGTACAACTCATATCCCTTTGTCCCCGACGTATTTATGTTGCAAGTTTATTACAGAAGATAATGTCAACATGCAACCATCTATATAATCCTCTGTGGCAGCTATATCTCTGGAATTTATAATGCAGTTGAAAACATTTTCTTTTTCTGACAATAAATACAAATAACAATCATGGATGACGCGAATGGTGCGGTTAATTTTACTCATTAACCGTAGCATTTCATCCCAATTTTACGATAATACCTGGCTCTGTCTCTGGACGTGTTTCCAATTTAAAATCTCCCCCCCCCCCACCTCCACAATATTATCTGGTGCATAATGGAGCGAGAGATAACAAAGCCAAACCAGCGTGACTCTTCATGGCTAGTTGCCACCAAGTATACGCTGGGGAAACTTTGCTCACAATTATCATGTAACGGCAGTCCAAGCGTATGATGAGGCATAAGAAGCGTGCTTACTGACACAAATTCATCCATAGCAAACGAGCTCACGTTAACACAAGAGCTGCTAGCTTCTATATTAACAAACACTGTGGTTTCACTATGATGAGGAGTTCAGTTTTACTTTCTCTAGCACGTATGTACAATATATAGTGTGACGTCTGTGCTTAGCGAGTGGCCAAAGATGTCACGAAGGGCTAGAACTCGCATCAAATACTTATTCAACAAAAATAATGGATTTAATGTAATAATAATAATAGTAATAATAAAAAATTTAGCCCGCCTGGGTGGAGTGGTGGTAGCATGCCTGCCTCACGTTCGAAAGGCCGTGAGTTACCCGGGTAAGGTTTTTTTCGGGGTTTTCCCTTATCCTGAGAAGACGAATGTCGAGTAACTTTAAGCTCCATGGACCCCGAGATCATTTGAGCATCATATCATCAATTTCATTCATCGTCCGATATGACCACACCAGGTTAAAGGACGTTAAACTTTGAATAAAAAAAAAATAATAAATTTTGCTAGTTTAACGTTCTTTATGCAGTTCATATGAACAGTTACAAACAAGGCAGTTCATAACTGACGATGAATGAAATCGGTTCAATGCTGCTCAAATGGTACTTCGACCATGAAGCCTAAAGTTATTATACATTAGAATTCTCAGGATAAGGGCAAACCTTAAAAAAACCCTTATCCGAGTAATTCGCTAGAGCAGAGATTCGAACTCGGCACCTTTGGAATGTGAGACAGACATGCTACCCCCTGCACTATAGAGACGGAATTACTTAGTGTATGAAACATATGCCTAATATAAATAAAATAGGAGCGATTTAAATTGTTTTGAAGAAATCGAATAAATTTATATCGTTTATTTATAGTAACAGTGTACTTAAAATAAAATTTATTAGGTTTATTATCCACCAATATTTAGTTAAACTGACGGATAAATCCGAGTCAAAAATAATGCGAACTTTTATTTTTGAGAACTCGCATTCTCCTAGAAATTCTGAAGCAGCATAAGCATGTAGTGCAAGCATTCGGACAAATTACTATGGATTAGGTATTAAAAAATTGCAATGCGACGAGTAGATTAGACTGGTATGAAACAGTTTAGACACCTTTTACCCAGGACTTCGCCTGCGCCCATATTGTTTGATTTTGAAGTAGCACTTTGTGTACTCCATCTCCACGTTGCAACGGTGTTTTCAGATTTTCTTCCTATGATTATACAGCATTTAGAGCGTTTGGAACATTGGTGAAGGAGCTTGTCTTCCCCTGACGTTTCACATCCTTTTGCATGAATATCAGGGACTTTTGTATTTGTTATTTGCAGTAGTAAAGACTGTATGGAATCATTTATAAGGGATAAAGGGGAGGATTCGGTATAGAACTTCGGTAGAACTTCATGAAACGGCTTGTTAGGGTATTATTTTACATAGAACACAAACTTGGTCCGCGCACAAAACAGCCCTTTAGCGAGCCTCTCCATCTTTTGCGCAAGATTTCAGTCATAGAACTGATTTGTACGCTATTTTATAATTAAAGAAGAAGTGGATATGTGAAGGGAACACTTAATTAATGCTCCACGTTTAACTGAAAATCACTCTGATTTGCGGCTGACCTCCGATTTCTAAAACTTCCTCACTGCTGATAAACGGGTACAGTGTAAAATTATTGCTGAGCATGATATGAGTTTTAAAAGGCTATATGTGGGGGTTGGGGTCCTGTACACGCTCTAGGAGCCGAGCCAGGTGGTTCAGGCGTTTCATTTGGGACTGGCATTCGGGAGCTCGTAGGATCGGATCCCCACGGACGACTTCTCTGACCTATGGGTTTTCCCGGGTCACCAGGGGAATGCTGGAGAGCACATTTCATTCCCAAACTTCCTGTCCCTTCATTTCATCCCAATCGGTCTCTTTCAGGATTGTAAGTGTTTACGAGGACTGTGACAGAGACAGTATTTCGTGGAGGTGACCGCGCTCTGGAAATACAGCTCTCGGTGGCAGGATGGTGCAGGTTGTCGGTTGTCGGCGGGCTCGGGTGGCCTATCCGGAACAAAGCCACGGGTCCCTGACGCCTCCGGCGTCGAGTTGAAATGTTTATGATAGTAGGGATCCTCCACGGTGGCTCGGCCGATCTCTGAAATTAAACCCATCTCATGCTTCTTACAGGGGTCTGATTAGTAATAATCCCACGGCTGAAGTGTAAAATACCCTTCCTTAACGTGTGTATAGAAACACACACACACACACACACACACACACACAGGTGAACTAACGGTTTCTTTAGGGACATTCTTTTATTTCGACTTCGTTGCTCGCACCGCCCTAAAGTTATTATGGTCCTTGCCCAATAGGCAAGGCTGATTTTGTCGCGAAATACACTTATTGGCGCAGTCGTTTATCTTGACGAGCTTGTAAGCAATAGTGACGTCGTCAATGGAACTTAGCCTCTAAGGAAGACAGAATGATCTATACTGCCAGAGAATGTTTCCTCCCTTTTCTTCTGTCTAAATCATGAGACCTAATAGCATTGTACTTCATCCCCTACTTCTGTAAAATCTCGAAAACAAGCCTTCACACTGCCGTGAGATTTCGTGTTTACTGACCATTTAGGTTCCTTGTCCTGCTTACTGTTTGGTTTTCTTTAAGCTTAAAGCACTTCTTTGTTCGCTATTCTTGTGCGTGTTTTTCCCTCTATATATTCCGTCTATTAGGGGAGGTCCCGTTACTCTTTAGAACTGCATTTGTATGCAAGAGATTGGCACGGAAGGTAAAATCCCATAATAAGTTTACTTTTCCGCATACTAATAGAGATTTATTGGTCATTACTTTTTTCCACCTGTTAAGTGTAATTATTGTTACGATGTTGAAGGGCATCTGATATGGTCATTTTGAATAAGCTATATTTCATTTAGCAAGAGGTAATGTTGCACCGGTTTCACGGCCACGCCGTGGCCGAGTGATTAGACCACTCGCCTCTCACTCAATCCCAAGCGACCGCATGTGAGATTTGTGTTAGGCAAAGCGGCGCTCGGGCGGGTTTTCTCCGGATTCTCCGGTTTCCCCCGCCATCGCATTCCACCGGTGCTCCATCTTCATTCACGTATCATCAATATTAGTGGCAAGATGTCGAAATAAGCTTCAGGAAGTTAATTACTTCCCTTAAATCTGGGCTACTTCATCATGTTTAGCTCATCGTCAGGAGGTCAGTTTGGCTCGTTTGCCGATTGGCCTCTGTATTTTTACTCATTCGCATTTATTTAGGAAGAAACCTCCACCTATTTGTTCGCTCTGTGGCGAGGCGCTTTCTGTCTGTCGTGTCTTGAAAATTTTGATTTTCGCAAAAATTGCTCTAACGATTTTGATTAAAAGATCATATGTTAAAGATATTTACCTGACAAACAAAATACTTCACTTTTCTGGGAATAGCCTCTGAAGACTACTTTATTCTGTACGAAGTGTACGGAATTTTGCATAGCTACTAAACCGTATGACTATACATAAAATGTAGAGCACCTTAAAACACACACTTTATGTTATATACTTTTTTTCGTGAAGTTCATCGTTTTTGAGATATTCCTTTTTTTTCTCTTTCTTTTTTTTTTTTTTTGTTTTTTTTTTTGTTTTTTTTTTTTGTTTCACCTATGAAAAACTTACTTTTCTCAAATAAGAGTTTATCAACTCCTGTCCATACAAACAAAGGAACTTCAGTCACATAGCAACCAGCTTCAATTTAACCTATGGTACTCCCTTTTTTGGTTCTACTTAAAAGGAAGCAGGTAATAAGACTATTTCTGCTAATTTTTTCTCGATTAGCTTAAAGTAAATAGATGCATAAGCTTTTTAACAATAATTTGTTGCAGAGATGTAAAGAAAGTCATGTGAATGGAACACATCAGATTTTTTTTGCTTTCGTTCATCGGATTTGCAACTTATTTTAGTTTGTACCATCAGTATTCTTATTGCAATTAAAAGCTATCCTGGTTCAGAATAATGCATTAATTCGCTATCACATTTTAACATACAATTTGAACATTTTAAAATTAATTTTAACCCAACAATAGTTCAAATGCTGAAAGGTCATTTAAAAAAAATGTGGTATAAAACTGGAGGAATTCAGTTATTTGCTGATCAACAAAAAGATCGGGAAAAATAATTTCACTTTAATATTCGAATCTACGTATAAATAATACAATAATTGAACATAAAACGATAGCCTAAAGCATTTATATATGTGGAAACAGTTTTTTAAATGTTTCATTTATATGGGCCACTTTAACGTTTATGGTCATGGTTTTGACTTTAATGTTATTGAACGTTGGGTTTTTAAACATTTTGTTTTCTTCAAACATACGCACATGCACTCTCGCATACAGACTTCCAGGCTCTGTGGGGAAAAAGAAATGATTCTTGTTAAAGAAAATTTTTTCGCCCTGCCGGGAATGGAACCCGGTACCTCCGGGTGAGGAGTCGGCACAATTGGCCACGTATTGGTGATCTCTACTCAATGTTTTATGTTTTATGTTTCCGACCTTGGCCTGCTGTTTCAACAATATTTGCTGCCAGACTCCTCCAACAGATGAAGCCACATGGAGCTCTGCAGTCACTGCGCAAACTCTGCAAACTTCGTGTAGCAATGTGACCACTCGAACACATGTTGCCTGACAAAATCTGATGTGTACCATTCACATGACTTTCTCTACATCTCTGCAACAAATTATTCTTAAAAAGCTTAAGACTTCTATGTACTTCATGCTAATCAGAAAAAATTAGTAGAAATAGTCTTATTACTTGCTTCCTTGTAAGTACAAGCGAAATAAGTGAGTACCATAGGTTAAACTATAGTCAAAAGCTGGTTACTGTGTCACTTTATTTGTATGGACAGTAGTTGACGAATTCCTGTATGAGAAAATTATGAATTTTTCAAAGCAGAAACCAAAAACAAGGAATGTCTCGAAAACGATGAACTCCACGAAAAAAATGTATATAACATAAATTGTGTGTTTTAACGTACTCTACATTTTTGTATAGTAATTTTTTGTCCATCTCTTACGCTTTAGCAGTTATTCAAAAGTCCCTAAAATTCATCCAGAATAAAATACTCTTCAGAGGTTATTCCCAGGAAATTCAAGATAACACATTTTATTTGTCTGATAAATAGCTTTAATATACGAGATTTTAATCAAAATCGTTAGAACCATTTTTGAGAAAATCAACATTTTCGAAAAAAGTTCCATGTAAAGGGTGGTTGGGGGTGGGGGATTTTTCTCAAAATGTTCGTGTCGCATCCCTGGAAGATACTAAACTTAAATACCAAGTTTGGTATTTTACCGACTTTTCATTTTTGGGCTATCGTTTTCACACGCGCGAGCGCACGCGCACACACACACACACACACACACACACACACACACGCACCTTTCTCTGTAAATGCCTTTTTGGATACAGGGGACCCTAAAACATATATTTCCGGTGAAAACTCGGTATTGAATTTTTGGATGGAGTGCAATACCTTCTCTATACACTATGTACATAGTACGTATAGGGGAAGTAAAAAATTTACAAATTATAGAAACATTCGGTCTTCCTTAATGGTACTAAATGCCGCTTCAACATAGTCCACTTCAGTTTTCAACATAACACATTGTATTGTATTGTCAGGTTTTAAAAGTTGTCATGGTATGCTGCATGTCTTATTGAACATATCATTACACTTTATCATTACATTTACTTGAACAAAATATTTTCCATATAATTCTTTTGAGAGGTTGATCGGCATACATATAAATCTACATATTTGAAAAATTTGAACTAGCTTGTTTATTGAAATTATGTCCTCACATTTTCAGAGCTTGCCTATGCTAAACCAGGGTGGTCTCAACACAAAATTCTGGTTTTCTGTGCTTTTCTCTACTTGCTACACGACTCTTACTATTTCATCTGCCATTAGCTCCTCCGTGATCATTGCTAACCGTTTCTCTCTGACCTTGCCCAGTCTCCTACAAAATGTCTGTCTCCAATTAGAATCAAATCTTCCTAATACTTCTTTCCATATCTCTGATTACAATACAAAAGATAACAAAAAATGTGATGTGCTCCTTTCATATGACTTTCTCTACTTATTTGTAACAAATTTTTGTTAATAAGCTTATTCTTCTCTCTACTTTATGCTAATCCAGATAAAGTTTAGCAGAAACGGTCTTATTACTTTGTTCCTTATAAGTAGTCTGATTCCTATACCGACAGTCAAGCACCGCTTCAACAATTTAAAATATGGTTGCTATGGAATTGAAATCTGATTATTTGCGTGGCCAGGAGTTGACAAGTTCCCGTATGAGAAAATTTTTAAGTATTTTAAAACCGAAACCAATAACCAGGTATATCTCGAAAGCGATCAACTCCACGAAAAAATATATATATATGACATAAATTGTGTGTTTAAATGAGATCTACATCATTTGTGTAATGATCCTTTGTCTATCTCTAATGGTTCACCAATTATGCAAATTCAGAAAAATTCGTCCAGAGTAAAAAGATCTTCAGAGACTTCGCAAAATATTCAAGATGTACATTTGTCATGTAATTGTCTCAAATATAAGATTTTAATCAAAATCGTTAGAGCTATTTTTGAGAAAATAAAACTTTTTTGAAAACATTTTTGAAAATTGTGGTGTGGCGTCCTTGAAAGATACTGAACTTTAAAACACACGCATACTCGGACATTTTTCTAAAATTAATTTCTTTTTTGGATTCTGGGGATCCCAAGACATTTATTTCCGGTGAAATCTCGATATCGAATTTTTGGGTACACTAAAATACCTTCTGTAATCACCACTACGTAGTACGTGGAGAGAAAGTAAAAACTGTATTTGCTTCACCGCTCATTGGACATTTTCCTATATCTTCATCATGGCTTATGCTTTTCCAATTTCGAAACTCCTGATCTCGCCCATGGGAATTCCCTTCGTCATAATTAATAATATATTTCTAAGTACTTTTCCTTCAGTAAACTGTATTTGTTCCTATAGTGAGTGTTTATCCTTCCCTTTTGTAGGTTCCACACATTCGATTCATTTACCCTTATGTCGCATCCTTGAAGGATACTAACTTTAAATACCAATATATAACTCTTTATATTTCATATTGGATACCAATATAATAAAAAGCATAGTTTGAAATTATTTTTATTTTACGCTGCAGCCAAATTAGAATAAAATGAATTGTTGCCCTCTTATAAAAGGGAGCTCGAAGTTGGGGAATAGATTTTCGATCCTGGTGTTGAAGTGTGATAATCCCAAAAATGTATAGATTTATCCAAAATGTAATTCCTGTATTATAAGGTGCAGCAGCAATTCCAATTTTCATGATATATACAAATAAAATGTAAGATAGGTGTATAGATTTATAAAATAATTATTTTCAATTTTTGTGACAAATTAGCAGCAGTTTGTGGTAAAACGTTTAATAATGTATTATGGTAACAACTTCTGCCTATAAATCGTCGATAAAAATCATGTTGAATAAGAGTTGAATATCATATTGTAACCCAAAAATGATTTAGCCAAAAAGTGTCCAGAAATAAAGCCACTATTGTACATAAGCTTTTTTGCGCACAGAGGTGTTTCAATGTAGAATATTAATATTCGATCACATTTCCATTTGTACCTTACAAGATAATCCGATCCAAGATTCATTACGATCTGAATCCGCGTTTCCATGCATTATTCATTATGAATTATGTACGCCAAATTGATTTCAATTCCCTATGTAGCCATGGTAAACGTATACCTTATTTCTGACCCGGACGAATGAGGTAATTTGTATATTAAACAGTAACATTGAATTCTCCCTATAGTTTTTCTGTCAATTAAATTTCGGAAAGTAGATATATTTAAATAAACATATGTAAAGTCACTATTAAGTTTCACAAATTATTGTTAAAAAGCTTATCTTCGCGCTACTACAGGTAATCAAGATAAACAGCAGAACTGGTATTATTACTTGATTCCTAATAAGTAAAAGGGAAATAAGGAAATAGAGTAGGGTAGTCAAATCTTTTAAAAGCTGGTTGTAATGTATTTGAAATACGTTTCATTGCATATCCAGGAGTTGAAAAACTCCAGAATGAGAAAAGTTTTAAGTATTTTAAAACTGAAACCAGGAACAACAAGGAATATCTCGGAAACAGTTCCTCCACAAAAATATAAAGAACATTAAGTGTGTGTTTTGAGATTTACATTTTTGTGTAAAGGTGATAAATATTAAATAGAGGTACTTAAATGGAATATTGCACCAACAACAAATGCCATCTTACGGATGCTTGCATAACTATGAGTTAAGATGCTTAGAAGCACAATGTATGGCATTTTGTGAACGACAGTTGATTGTGCAAGTTGTACATGTGTTGATCAGACATTTTTGCAAAACGAGAAGTTTACAGTGAGTAATATTAGTTTTATGGTTCGTATTTAATGATATTGTTTATGATATTGGATCTCTCAATTGAAAGATGGAGAATCTAGCTACCCATCGTTCACTTGTTTTGTTTCTTGATGATGCCATATACCATTATGCTTTACCAAAATGTCCAACATGACAGTAATATAGGATACCGTAGGGTACATAATTATGGAATAGTATTCCATAATTGTGTTCCTTAATATTCAAATTATTTATTATGCCATTATTTCATAATATAATTATCGAAATGTATCGAATAATACTTATTAGACCAAAAATGGTATAATAAAGTATAGTTTATTTATACAGATTACACAAATTGCCAGGTGAATTACAGACAACTCAAAAGAGTAAAACGTGGGACAAAATAAAAATAGAAGAGTCCATCATTGATATCCAGCAAAGAAGAATGGGGGTTCTTAACGGCTGCCAAATTGTTTGGAGCAACCATAGCTGCACTCTTCAGCTTGCGAATAAAAAATACATAGCTCCACCCATTACTAAAACAAATGCCAGGGTAGGAAAACAATTCTTCCACCAGATATTGAAAGAGATCTCGTCAGTTATTGTCTCATGATGGACCAAAAGCTTTTCGGGTTAACGGGAAGTGATGTACGTAACATGGCGTATCAGCTGGCTGTTTCAAAGAATATTCCTAACCCATTTGGTATTCAGAAACAGCTGGAAAAGGTTGGCTGAAACTGTTGCTTAGATGCCATAAAAATGATCCCACATTTAGAAAACAAACTGAAATATCGTCGTTCAGCAGGGCACTTGGCTTTAAGAAGGCGTCTGGTGGACAGTTTCTTTTATCTCCTTGAAGGCGAAATGAACAAGAAGCAATATTCACCTGAGAGAATATTTAACGTTGATGAGACTGGAATGTCGGTGGTGTAATCGAAAATGCCTGTTGTTTTGTCACTGAAGGGGAAATGACAGATTGATGCAATATCCTCGGCTGAAGTAGAGTCATTAATTACAACCGTTCTTTGTATGTCTGTTGGTGGTGCCTGTGAGTTACATCTCATTATATTCCTAAGAAAGCTGAATAACACCCAATTCATGAAAGGTGCTCCACCACAAGCTATTGCAGTCTATTATTCTTCCGGTTGGATCCAGACAGACGTATTTATTAAAATGTTTCGACATTTTCTAGAGAAAGTTAAACCACAGCCGGTTCACCATTCTCCGATCCTTGACGGCCACCATGTTGACACGAGGAATATCGATGTGATTGATCTCGCAAAGGAAAATCATGTGACCAAACACCACACCCAAATTTCAATCAATTGACAAAACCCTGATTAGTGCCCTGATTGCGTATTATAGCGAAGAGGATAGAACCTAGTTGAGGGATTCAGGCAGAGCACTTAAATCTTCGATGTTGCAGAGCTATTTGGGAGAGGTTATTTAAAATCCCAAACAAAGAAAATTGCCGTAAATAGATTTAGGGAAACTATACCCTTAATAGGAACATGTTCATTGCTGCTACCCAGATTAGTGGACAAAAATGACTTTAAACCCACAGAAAGAAACAGCTGGCTACAGAGAGGGAGTACCTGTTGCAAGCACTTCCGCTGAAAACATTATTCCACAGTAAACTTTTCCCATCCAAATTGTTCAGAAGAAATATCATCGAGGTAGGAAACCTCATAACACTATCACCTCACAAACCGTAGTTGCGATAGCAGCAGCAGAAGGCACAAAATCAGAGGAATAGACCCAAAGGAAAGGGGAAACAGGAACAAGTGAAATCAGCCAGTGGTGAGAATACCTCCAGCTCTGAAGAACGGATATATATCCACGATGACATTAGCGATGGTGAATTTGAAACTCATTGTGAAAATGCTCCAGAGTCTGTTCTCAAAGCATTTTCTACGATGGAAAATTTTCTGGTGATGTGCAGGGCGAAACCTGTGCGGTGTTATCGTTTTGCACCACATTTGGGACGCCTTATGCGGTGAGCTCAGACGTTGAGTGCCCTGTGCGGTGGCCTTATCCCCACACTCAAAACACCAGATGCTGAGTTCTCGGCTTCGAGCCCAAATTGAAGACGTTGGCAAGGCTCACTCCACTACCTATGAGTAGATCCACGTACCTGGTGAGGTGAATCTACTGCCGTTGAATTTTGCCTCGGCGTTGCTCAGCCTGCACGATGGTTGACTCTCTCGGGGTGGTGCAACAAATTTGAGTAGTTCAGGGAGTGATATTATAATAATTAAAACTTACCTAACTTTCCTGGAGTTTGTTGCTTACTAGGAGAAACGAGATAAGCACTTTTGCTTTACAATTATGCTAACTTGTACACTTGTTATGAACTTTAACACTTCGCTGATCACACGTAATTATAGTTCCTTCTTCTTTCTTAATTCTGCGTTATACAATATACCTTAGCACACTTCACTGACTTTAAAGATACTTAGAGCACTGGCGACTACTAAGTTTTCGTTACACGTTACAATGTTTAACTTTGTGAGAAGAAGTTGCGTTAAGCCCGACAACCGGCAGCATTACAGCGACAGATAACAGACAGCAGATATCAACAGACAGCATACAGCCCCGATGTGCCTTCTTGGGATCTTTATATACCAAAAATACCGCCATGGCAACCTCTTTCTGATTGGACAGAAAGGCCGTGCGATTGACGTAAATATTACCCAAAAGTCAATTTTCTCTTCTCAGGGTGCACTGCAAACAAAACGTGACATGTCTTGTTCAATGAAGTATTACCGTCTTCCGAATTTTAAGGTTTACTCCCGTTGTAACTTGATTGTACATGACTGGACAAAAGAAACCTTTCTAACAAAAGCGTTTCTCACCCCCTTCTACTCTCTTTGCGTCAGCTTTCTATTTCTGCTCCAAGCTGAATTTACTCTGTTAAATACATACATTTGTACTCTTTTAGCTTTACATTGATAAATAATTAATAACTAATAATAGTTTTGATAGGGATGCTAATTAACGTTCTCAGCTGGATAAAATATGCCAGGCGTGGATTGTGGTGCCATACTGAATGTCGAGATTATGGGGCCATGTTTGGGATTTTTGTAAGCAATAGCTAAAATTCAGAGCTAATTTTATATTTGAGTAAACTTTTATGGCATTCCATATTTGCCACCCTTTAATAAAATTGATATTCAGAATAGTTATTCAAAAATGTGTTGTTATCCAAGATTTCCATAGTAGTAATTGCAATAATTGAGTGGCAATGATAAATCGGAAGGTTACCAATAATTTTCAGAACAAATATTACCAATTAGCCACCTGCCAATAGAAATATAGAGAAAAAAACTAATAGGTATTTCATATTTATCAGCTTTCCTCTAGTAAATTTTTGTCGATCTCTTATGGTTTAGTAGTTACGCAAAAGTCACTCAGAATGAAGAGGACTTCACTATTCCCAGGAAATTCCAGATGTGTGCTATATTTGTCATGTAAGTATCTTTAGTGTAGGGTATTTTAATCAAAATGGTAGGAGCCATTTTTAAGACAATAAAGATTTTCATAAATTGTTCCATGTAAAGAGTAGTTTGGGGTGTTTTTTTCGAAAATGTGTGTCTCATCCTTGAGAGATATTAAACTTAATTGACAAGTTTGGTATTTAATAAGCTTTTCGTTTGTGAGTTATCGTGTCACAGTGTGTCGATTAGCTTAAAGTAAATAGAAGAATTATTAACAATAATTTGTTACACAGAAGTAGAGAAAGTCATGTGAAGGGAACACATCAGCTTTTTTTCTCTATACGTACTATGTACATAGTGTATAGAGAAGGTATTGCACTCCACCCAAAAATTGGATACCGAGATTTCACTGGAAATATATGTTTTTGGGTCCCCTGTATAAAAAAAAATCTAGCGTGTTCCATTCACATGACCTCCTCTACATCTCTGCAATAAATTATTGTTAAAAAGCTTATGCTTCTATTTACTTCATGCTAATCGAGAAAAAAATAAGCAGAAATGGTTTTATTACTTGATTCCTTGTAAGTAGAAGCGAAATAAGCGAGCGCCATAGGTTAAAGTAATAGTCAAAAGCTGGTTGCTATGTGACTGAAGTTCCTTTGAAAAACTTCACCTTTTCTCATACAAGAATTTGTCAATATAAACAAAGCTGAAACGAAAAGCAAGGAATATCTAAAAACCGATGAACTCCACGAAAAAATATATATTACATAAATTGTGTGTTTTAACGTGATCTACAGTTTTTCTCTGGTAAGTTATTGCCCATCTTTTACGGTTTCGAGGTTATGCAAAATTCCGTAAAATTCATCCAGAATAAAGTAGCCTCTTCAGAGGCTATTTCCAGAAAATTCAAGATATACTTTTATTTGTAAGGTAAATATCTTTAATATACGGTGTTTTAATCAAAATCGTTACAGCCATCTTTGAGAAAATCAAATTTTTCCAAAAAAGTTCCATGCAAAGAGTAGTTGGGCGTGGGGGAATTTTCTTGAAAATCTTCGTGTTGCATACTTGGAAGATACCATTGCTCCATTTTTACTGTGCTTAACATCCATTTTTAATACATATGGCACCGCAGGCGATAACACTGATGATACGTGGAATGAAGATGCAGATCCGGTGAAATGCAACGGCGGAGCAAATCGAAGATAACCCGCCCCTACAACGCTTTGCCCACCAAAATCCCACAAGCTGTCGCCTGGGAGCGAACCCAATTCACCTGAGTAAGGGGCGAGTGGTGGGGATATTTTGGGGTGGGAATATTTTCTTGAAACTCTTCAAATGGTATCCTTGTAAGACATTGAACTTATATACGAAGATTTGTATTTAAAGGACTTTTCGTTTTTTTTTTTTAGCTATTTTTGATTCATGGGACGTTAAACCCTGTATTTACGGTGAAATCTCGATGTCGAATTTTTGGTTAGAATATAACAACGTACAACGTACATTATACTTGCCTGTTAGAGAAAGGAAAAAATAAAAAATATTGAACACGAAACATAAAAAGACAAACATACGAGGTACGTCCAGAAAGTAAGTTCCGTTACAATTTATCTCCGCTGCAGCGCTGCGATCGCAGTTCCGCACATGCGCGGTAGACGTTCTGTATCAAGGAGAAGAAACGTGTAACATTTTGAGATCCCTGTCAGCCACATACGCTTTGTTGTGCTTGTTTACAATGTCGGTGTTGATGCAAATCCCGCCGCTTGTGAAATCAGATCTGTGATTCGTTTTCTGAATGCTAGCAAAGTGAAACCAATTGAAATTTATCGGCAAATTTGCTGTCAAAAGGTGTTGTTTTTCTTCACGACAACGCACGACCACACACTGCAAATGTGACGAAAAACCTCCTACAGGGATTTGGCTGGGACGTGTGTGACCATCCTCCGTACAGCCCTGACCTCGCTCCTAGCGACTTTCATCTGTTCTTACATCTCAAGTCTTTCCTTGGCGGTCAACACTTCAACAATGAGGAAGAGCTGAAAGAAAATGTTTCCAACTTTTTGAAGACACAGGCGGCAAACTTCTATGAAGAAGGTATACAAAAACTTGTGCCACGCTATGGCAAATGCCTGCAAAATTTCGGCAGTTATGTGGAAAAGTAGTTTAAGAGTTGTAGAATTTTGTGCAATAAATAATTATTCTGTATCTGCACACAATTTAATTTTATTACCAAACGGAACTTACTTTCTGGACGTACCTCGTATTAAAAGTTAGTACCTTAAGTTTACAGCACATAATAAATGGAAAATAGTACTCCAATACATTGGTGTGCTTCATTATGTTAAAAATAGACACCTAAGAGAAGTATATAAACATTACATAAGCAATGAAAGAAATAAAAAGAAATCATATTTCATCTACAAAAAGTTAAATATAATATAATTAATAATATTAAAACTGTAAATCAGAATAATTTATTATAAAACTTATAGCACGTAACAGAATAACTAACTGAAATTACTAAAAGCTCAAATCCAAAATCCGAAAATATTACATAAAAATCTGATGTGTCCCATTCACCTGACTTTCTCTACATCTCTGCAATAAATTATTTTTAAGAAGTTTATGCCTCTATTTACTTCCTCCTAATCGAGAAAAAATTAGCAGAAATAGTCTTATTCCTTGCTTACTTGTAAGAAGAAGTGAAATAAGGAAGTTCTATAGGTTAAAGTAATAGTAAAAGCTGGTTGCTATGTGACTGAAGTTCCCCTGTTTGTATGGACACGAGTTCATAAAGTCCTGTATGAGAAAAGTATGTTTTTATAGCTGAAAACAAAAACAAGAAATATCTCAAAAACAATCAACTCCACGAAAAAAAAAAATATATAGCATAGATTGTGCGTTTTAAAGTGTTCTACATTTGTAGTGTGGTAAGTTTTTGTCCATCTCTTACGGTTTAGCAGTTATGCAAAATTCCGTAAAATTGACCCAGAATAAAATAGTCTTCAGAGGGTATTCCCAGAATATTCAAAATATACATTTTATTTGTCAGGTAAATATCTATAATATACGATATTTTACTCAAAATCGTTAGAGCCATTTTTGAGAAAATCAAAATTTTCCACAAAAGTCCTATGTAAATAAAAAAATGTAAATGGGTGATATTTATGGACCTCTTCAACTACTATGGTTCTCAGCGTCCCATTCTAAATTGGGCGTGAAAGACCGCTTAATTTTGCTCAGAGGCCTCTCTATCAGGCTTGAGGTTCTTTTACGTGCCGTAAATCTACGACACGGGACCAACGGCTTTACTTCCCTTCCGAAGGAAGCCATGCTGAGGATTTTTACACCCCAAAAAATCCATCGTTTTCCGCCGGGAAGTTTGGGGTGTCGCAAACCTGGAAGATACTAACCTTAAATACCAAGTTTGGTATTTTACCGACTTTTCGTTTTTGAGTTATCTTGTTCACAAACACACGGACACACGGACACACACACACAGGGACCTTTTTCTGAAAATACTTTTTTTGGATATGGGGCCCCTAAAACATTTATTTCCGGTGAAATCTCGGTATCGAATGTTTGGTGGAGTGCAATACCTTCTCTATACACTATGTACATAGTACTATACAGAAAGTAAAAATATATAATCATTTAACCCTTCTTACCGCCTTAGCTATTTTCTCAAAACATATATTTACGTTGAAATCTCAGTGTCCAATTTTTTGTTAACACACTACACTTCCTCTACTTATGATACGTCACAGAGAAATTAATAATGAACTACTATGTGATACCACCATCAATAAAAAATCCACATTCATCTTGGTTGCATTTCCAGAGCAAGTGGGAAAACCTCGAACGCTCTTAAAATAATAATTCACTCTCCGTTCCACCCACACTGCAGTTCGGAGTGCAACAAAAAGTTGCCCGCACAGAGAAAAAAGAGCTATAACATCTGGTGCCAGTTCTCTTACTGGAAACGACTTCACTTGTTTCATATTTTATAGACTATTCCCAAAACACAGAGCTACGATACGGTTGTGTGAAATGAATGTAAAGGGCTTACGCTTGCTCGGCAAATCGAAAAAACGACGGGTAAAGAACTGCTTTCGCAGTACAAGCCCAATAAATTTTTCCAGCTGCATTATCCAGAGTAACTTCGTTTTTCTTCTAGCCCTTCCTTTATATCACGATTTCTGTTAGAATATGATTGATTAACTTTGTAGGCTATCTCAGTTTAAATGTTTACCATTGGTTTAAAAAGTTACGAACTGAATAAATCATTCGTTTTTACTTTCTCTGCCACGTACACTTACATGAATAGTGTAGTGTATTGTACCGGAGGGGGTCCCGTACCTGTCAGTAATTGGGCTCTTTGTATATGAGGCCCCGGGAAGAGAGTATGAGGAGCAAGTATAGAGGGCAGCTAGAACTAGACTGCGACAGGGAGCCATCGTGGAGAGTCCCTAACAGTTCCCAAGCAGTTCATCTCGACGCGGTGAGCGCTGGGAGCCCGCGCTTCACGTCTGAGTAAGCGACCCATACTGATGACCCCAGCGCAATCCTGCCACCGAGGGCCGGTCCCCATGGCCGCGCTCGCATTGGTGCTTCGTAGCGCTGGGGATCGTGGGTTCGAGTCCCGCCTTGGGCATGGGTGTTATATGTTTGTGTTTATGTGTGTGTTGTAACAGCAAAAAAAAAAAAAAAAAAAAAAAAAAAAAAAAAAAAAAAAAAAAAAACAGCAGTCCAGTAATAATACAGAAAAACAAGGTAAAAAGAAAAAGGTAAATAAAAGTGGGGTATACAGTGCCGGAGTCCTGATCAGACTCCGGTACCGTATTTATAACAAAAAGAAAGAAAAAAAAATATCCAAAGCAAAATCATTTCCACGAGAGGGCGCTACCACCACAGTCCTCGCCGACTCTGAAACAAAAGAACAGACAAATGAAATGGAGGGACCGGAAATTTGGGGGATGATAATTCTCCCCAGTATTCGCCTGGTGACAGAAAATTCCCGTAGAAAAACCCAGGAGTAAGAGAGGTCGGCCCAGGTAACGCATCCCACGAACTCTCGAAAATCAGCCCTGAAGAAATGCCTCCGCCACTGGCTCAGTTGCGTGCATAAAATGGAGACCAGTTTACCTTCGTTACAAATGTATTTTTTTCTCTCCCACCTTAAAGTAACGAAACTTTACCTCTCCCAGGCGGTATAACTTCTCTATCCGACTGGCGTGAAAAACAATTCAGAGAACAAAAACGCAGTCAATGAATGATGTTAAAATTGTTGTAAAATGGAAATATGGGTTGCACACAATCTCTGTAAAAAGGTTTTGCTACACCAGAAAACAATAAAACGTTAAACCAAATTAAACATAATTCGCCACGCCTAAGGAAGGAATGAAAAATTATTTGCCGAATGTCGTTACACTTGCATACATGTTAGAAATCCAGTTTTTAAAAATTAATTGTACCTTAACATGTTTCCACTTCAGAGTTTTAGATTTGGTAAGTACTTGGTAGAGAAGGTATTGAACTCCACCAAAATGTTCAATACCGAGATTTCACGGGAAATAAAAGTTCCTGGATCAAAAAAAAAAAAAAATGTTAGAAATATTTTAATGTGTGTGTGTGTGTCCGTATGTTTTTGTGAACACGATAACTAAAAAACGAAAAGTAATACCAAACAAGGTAGTTCACCTTAGTATCCTCCTAGGATACAACACGAAGATTTTGAGAAAAAATTTCCCCACAACAAACTAGCCTTTATATGAAAAAATGTTCGAAAATTTTCATTTTTTCAAAAATTATTCTATTTATTTTAATTAAAATGTGATGTATAATAAATATATTTTCATGACGAAATGTATAGTTTGAACTTTCTGGTAATAGTCTCTAAAGAGCTCTTCATTCGGCATGAATTTTGCTGCTGTTTGCATTACTGGTATACTCAAAGAGATAGACAAAAACTTACTGTCAAAAATTTAGATCTGTTTAAAGCACTATTATGTCGTATAATTTTTTTTTTTTTTCGTACAGTAAAATATTTTTTTAAATATTCCTTATGTTGTTTTCAGTTTTAAACTACTTTTCTCATAGGAGAATTCTTCAACTCCTGTCGATGCAAAGAAACGTATTTAAACCACATTGCAAGCAGCTTTTAAAATAATTGCACTTTCTTATTTTCGTTCTACCTAGAAGAAAGCAAGTAATAAGACCATTTCTGCTAATGTTTATCTCGATTAGCTTGAAGTAGATTTTTTGTAGTGTTTAACGCCCGCTTTAACTACTTATGGCACCACAGGCGGTGACACTGATGATACATGAATGAATATGAAGCATCGGTGGAATGCGATGGCGGGGGAAACCGGAGAACCCGGAGAAAACCCGCCCAGCGCCGCTTTATCCACCACAAATCTCACATGCGGTTGCTTGGGATCGAACCCGGGCCGTCTAGGTGAGAGGCGAGTGGTCTAACCACTCGGCCACGGCGCGGTCCCTTGAAGTAGATAGAAGAATAAGCGTTTTTACAATAATTTGTTCGAGAGATGTAGAGAAAATCGTGTGAATGGACACATAGGATTTTTTTTCTCATTCGTTTTAACGCCTTCTCACAAATTAATCATATAATTGATACCTTTATATGTTTTTTGCATGATGAGTCGCAAAATGAAGTCATCGCAAATTGAGTCGCCGTTTAATATAGACTTTTTGTGTTGTTTCCATGTGTTTATACCTCATATTATTGTAATCGTTCAAATTAATTTGCAACACAACATATGTTACCACGAGGTCTGTCAATACATGCAGCAATCAGCTATTACTTACGAAGCAAGGCGTTACAGGATGTTCACTCATGTGCGGCACTTACGGCCGCTGGACTTATCACAGTGTTTTCTTAAGATTGTTGGACTCAAATAGTAATCTTGAAGAAAAACGTACCACCTACTCTTAATAAGTAAAATTATAAGTCCGCAAATGAAGCAAATATTGATGTAATGCTATTCTTAACGCTGTTCTTAATTACCAATGCCAATATCTGCATTTATATCAGCGGCATACAGATAAAAGTTAAAATTACTGGCGTTAATAAACAAGAGAAACTAGATGGACAGTAAGAAAGTGGTTGTGTACAAAAAAATTCAGAGTAAAAGTAATGTAATGTTTAAGTTACGCTGAATTTTTAGGTAGTTAAAACATCCCGCCAATCCAGTAGCTAGAATTATGCTCGGGAAAAAGAGCTGGTTGCTTAGGTTGGGGCGTAATTTGGTCAGTAACAACATAAAAAGACACATTTCAGTAAGAGCAACATTCTATGCACACAGTAGGTAGAGACAGGAGCATTCCACATAAAATGTCGATACCGAAATTTCATCCTAAACTAATGTTTTCTTCAGCCCTGATCAAAAAAAAAAAAAAGTGTTAAAAACATATCTCGCAATGGAAAAATCGGATAAATACCTTACTTAGTATTTATGTTTAGTGTGTTCTAGAGATACAGCACAAAATACTTTCATAAAATCCTTCATTCTTAACCGGCCTGTACATTAAATACTTATATCCCACGAACTGGCTAAGATTTTTTTTTTTTTTTTAAATTCATCGCATTAAAGATGCGTACATGAAAATAATATGTTTCTGGGGATATCTTGAAAGTCCTCTTCACTCGAAAAGAATCCTGTATATGATCGTAAAACTTGTAAACGCTAAGCGATATGCGGAAATGTACCACACAAAAATGTAGATCTCTTTAAAACACAGAATACATTAAGAAAAAGCTACTTTTGTGATATTAGTCATTTCCGAGATAGTTCTTAGGTTCAAATTGAGCCTTGTCATTTTTAAGTCCTGTAGATCTCAGCTGTCAGCCAGATGGAAACAGGATTGAATGTTAACGCCGTCTAATAGCGTCCAACTAAATATTTTACTATCGCCATTACCTTTACACCCTGTCAGGGCAATGAAAAGGCTGCGCAGAACATTATGGGCGTAACTTTTGCCAATTACTCGTTCTCCCTTCGCCTGCATGTCCATGTGACACCAGTCACGCATGCGCATCGCAGGCTTTTGTTAGTGGTGTGAAAGAGGCCGGCAGTAAGTGATAAGTGATCACAAAACTCATAGTTCAGTGTTGTACAAGTATACATTCTGAGTACTTCAGCAGCTAAGTGCTCCTCTGTTGAACACTCTTAAAGGTCAGGCTAGGGTGATTGTTTACAGTGTTGCCATTGGCGAAAACAAGTCCTACATCTTACATTCAGGCATGCACGCCCGTCTTGTGATATCGATATAGCTATGTTGCCTAACTCTCCCTCAAACCTCACTTTCCAGTAATCACCGAATCATGCCCGGCTAAAGCTAGAAGAGTACAGTTGAAGGCGTGAGCCGCGCGGGCCGAAATATGGCAATATTTTAATTACATTGACAATCAATAGCTTTTTCTCAGAAGTTTATCTCGATTAAAATGAAGAAAATTAAATACTATTTGCATGCACATTAACAAAGGATAGAGGGTAGTGTAAAGCATGTAATATAGCTCATAAAAATCTTACTGTCTACACTACCTACTAAAGAGCAAGTATAAGAGATTTGTGTTCCACCCAAAAATTGTATTCAATGTCTATATATCTCCGAAAACGAATTGTTTAAAGTGTACTGAAGTCAAAACCGACACTTAATAGCGTGTGTGTGTGTGTGTGTGTGTGTCAGAGAGAGAGAGAGACAAATAAGCTTTTATTCACATCATTATCATTGAAACATAGTCAGGAAGATTAAATACTACTGCTACTAGTAAATTAGGAGTTTTGACGCCCGACAACCTTCTGTCTAAGATGCTTGCCTGTGCACAGAATTGAAGCATTGTTTCTAGATTGGCCCGTGACATTTTGCTTAGTAAACGATTAGAGATGAATGACAGCTGAGACCAGCACACAGTTTCCTAGATGATATAGACCAATAGACCAATAATACCTTGAATCGCTTCCCGCTGAAGCAATGCCGTCTTGGGCAGTTCCATCTCGCCTAAGGCGTCTTTGTAAGATTTTTTCCCCTGCTTAAAAAAAAAAAAAAAAAAAAAAAAAAAAAAAAATACTACTACTACTGCTGCTGCTAACAACACTGTATCAATATATAATTTTATTTATTATTTTTTTTTCTGTTTGTCTCTATTCCATTCTTCTTAGGAAGAATATAATGTATTGCAACCAAAAATTCGATGCCGATATTTCACCGGAAATATATGTTTTGAGGTTCCCTGAGTCCAAGAAACGCAATTTTGGAAGAGAGAGAGAGTGTGTGTGTGTGTTTGTTCCTATAATTTGAATAACTCAAAAACAAAAGCAAACCTACAATTTACGTTCAGCATTTTTAAGAACGTAACACGAAGGTTTTCAAGAAACTTCCCTCTCCAAACCATCTTTTGTATGGGAAAGTATGCTTTTTTTTCATAGAATTTCTCTAACAATTTTGAATTGAGTACCATATGTTTATGATATTATTTTAATAAATAAGATATACACTTTGAATTTTCTGCGAATAGCCCCTGACTCCCGCCTACTTTCTGAATGGCTGTTGCAGAACTGGTAATCTTTAAGAGACAGTCAAAAACTTACTGCACAGAAAAATGAGATGTAGTTAAAACACATAGTTTATATAAAATTAAGTTTTTGTGAAGATAAGCATATCCAAAATGTTCCTTGAGATTGGTTTTAAAATTTATAATACTTCAAACAATTTTACCCAAATGGAAATAATACCTTACTCACTTTTTCACCTTGGTCGTGCAAAGAGAACATCATTTCAATTGCATCACGAAGTGATGTACTTTTTAAAATATTTGATTCACTTTCGCGTAATTAATTCCCATGCTTATCTTTTACTTAGAGGCAAATAAATAATAAAACCATTCCCTCTAATATTTATCTCAATTAGCATGAAGTAGATGGAATAATTAGGTTTCGAAGAATAGTTTTACCCAAAATACGTAGATAAAGCCATTTTTAATCCTTATATTTCTTAATTCTCTTGAAATGTTTTCCAGTTGACATTTTTCTATAGAGAATACATTTTTTTAACTTTTATTTTATATCACAAAATGCATAAAACAGCGCATCATTATAATCAATAACTAATATAGACAATATTAAAATTCCAACCATCGTACATTTCAAGATGCCTAGGGGGGAATTCTCAGATCTCTAGCTTTATTTTTGCGGTAGAAGATATATTTTGAATATGGCTAATGACAAAAAATTGAATCTGAGAAAAGTAACAGTTATACATAGGATTGTTTAACTAGCGCAACACTTTAAAATGGCATTAAAACGGCTTGCATCCTCCTAGGCGAATCAAATATTTCAAATAGATACTTTAAAGTACTTCTGTGCCAAAAATCCAAAATAACTTTTTCTATTAAAATTACTAACACGGCACTACTGTGTGTCCTTAAGAGTTAAGACAAGCAACCTCAAGAAGAGGGGTAGAGGTAGACTCCTGCGCTAGCAAGTGTCATAGAATATTGAAAGAGAATGAGTGTTTGGAGCCTGCTCTTGAATAAATATTCGGGGAATTTCATGCACTGTCATGGATCTGAAAGCTGGGGAGACCACATTGAGCATACGTCGCAGTGTAGCTCAATACTCTAACTTCCTGAGGAGAGCCTTCGAGTCGCAATAATTGATCCACTCTGTCTTTCCACTGTTTGCTTGTTACGAAGGCAGATCGAAAAGTAACGCACAAAAATTGCTTTATAAAAAAGTTTAATAGTTAAAAAAACAGAAACATCACAAATGACTTGCATCTTTACCTCGCCAACTTTCTCAACACATTTTTCCTATCGCGATACCAGATTCAATGTGCCCTGTTCGAAGAAGTCCGTTGCCCTGTTCGTAGAAGTCCGTTTCCCTGGAGTATAGCAATCTGCGGAGTGCTGATTTTACTTCCGCATCTGTCGCAAAGCTTTGGCCGGCCAGGAATTTCTTCATCGGACCAAACAGATGAAAGTCCAATGGTTTAAGGCCTGGTCTGTGTGTGGATGTTAGAGATCCTCCCAACCAAATTTGGTGATTTTCTGACGAGCAGCAGCAACATGGGGGCGAGCATTGCCATGAAGTTTGACACTGTCAGTATTAATGTTGTGGCGTTAGTCACGAAGGGCATGCGTAACGTCACCAAAGTTTTAATGTAGGCTGCAGCATTCACAGTGGTCCCGTGTTCAGCAAAGTCACCAATGAAACACCATGGATATCCCAGAACACTATCACAAGCACCTTTCTAGCAGATTGAATCACTTTGAATTTCATCTTTAAGGGGGAACCAGCATGATTCCACTGCATGCTTGCCTGTTTTGTTTCGAACGTATATATTTCTGGTTAGCTGTCAGGTTCTTAGGTTGCCAGCGGGCACCAACTTTACGAAATTTCCACGTGTCATGAACAATATCGTACACTGCACCATAGGAAATAACAGTTACGATAAGGTTCGCAGTTGCACACGCCGTTCAAAATTGACGCCTCAATGTCTCTGACTTCTGTGGGGTTGCAGCTGTTGCCGAACAACCGGAGCGTGGCGATTCACTAAGAATCACACGGCCCTCTTTGAAGAATGTACACCATCTGGAGATATTGCTAAGGTCCATACAATCTCTCCATACATGCTACGCCTATTCTTGTGTATTTTACTCGGTTTATGCCCTTTGGTCCACATATATTGAACCACACTTCTCTGCTCTTTACATGTGGGCGACAGTACCATGCGAACCATCTTTGTTGCGTAGGTCACGCTTCTTTCGCTAGAGCTGCACATGAAACAAAAAATACCCTCTGTAAGGAACCTTGAAACTATATATGTGTGAAATTGCAACATTCCAATTCCAAGGCAGAAAAATTATTGTGCGTTACTATTCGATCCACCCTGTATAATGTAAACGTTTTTTGCTTCCATCTATGTATGCAATTTTATATGAAATTTTTACAGTTGTGCGCATTGGTGCCTTTACATTATGTTATTTTACATTTCTTCTTTATCCGACAATCTTCTCTTTGCCGAACTTAAGCCCCCAAGGACTTAAAAGCTAATGTTTGGGTCAGCAACAGCTAGTACAATGTTTGATCTTCAGACAGGAATCCAAGATTTAGTAACGTGAGCTTTGCTGCATATTCAATCATCGCTATATATAAGTGTAATCTAAAATGTATGGAGCATAGGATAAATATTTGACTACTGTCCCCTACAGAAATTGAGTTGTTTCTCTTTGTGGGCAGAGGCATTGTCAAGGTGCAACAAAATTCCACACAGACCAGTATTAGGACACCGTTCTGAGTTCATTGAAGACTGTAGCAAACATTTTGTAAAGAAAGATAGGACAATTGACGGATCAAATTGTGCAACCGAGCATTCCCCTAGAGACAGGAAGACAGCGAAAATTCTTTGGTAAGGTTGTTTGAACCCGGGCCTCGCGAATATAAGTCGCACACGCTTCCAAACCATTAGATAAAACCACAAATGCTAGAATGCCGTTTACATGACTTTCTCTACATTTCTCTAACAAAGTATTTTTAATAAGCTTATGCTTCTATCTGTTTCATGTTAAAACATCAGCACAAACGGTCTTATTACTTAATTCCTTATAAGTAGAAGGGAAATAAGGGAATACAATAGGCCAAACCGATTGTCAAATATTTTAAAATGTGGTTGCTATGGGATTGAAATCCCTTTCTTTACGTGGCCAAGCATTGACAAGTTCTCATAAATGAAAAGTTTAAGTATTTTAAAACTGAAACCAATAACAAGGAATATTTCGAAAACGGCCAACTCCACGAAAAAAATGTATATGACTTACGTTGTGTGTTTTATCGAGAACCACATTTCCTGTGCAGAAAATGTTTGTCTATTTCTTGCGGTTTACCAGTTATGCAAAAATTTAATAAAAATCATCCAGAATAAAGAGGTCTTCAGAGGCTATTCCCTGAAAATTCAAGATATACATTCTATTAGTAATGAATCCATGTTGAATATGAGAGATTTTAATCAAAATAGTTTTTCATTTTTAAGAAAATAAATTTTTTGAAAATTTTTCCATGTAAAAGGAATTATAACCTGGTGAGATTTTCTTGAAAATCTTGTGTCGCATTCTTGAAATATACTAAATTTAAATATCCAATTTTGAATGTAACACACTTTTCGTTTTTGAGCTATGCTGTCCACAGACATACGGACCCACACATGGACATTTTTCTAAAAATTCTTTTTCTGTATTCAGGAGTTCCCAAAACATGTAAAGGGTAGTTTAGGGTGGCGAGATTTTCTTGAAAATCTTTGTGTCGCATCCTAGAAAGATACTAAATTTAAATATAAAGTTTGGTATTTTACGCACTTTGCATTTTTGAGCTATACACACACACACACACACACACACACACACACACACACACACACACACACACACACACACACACACGGATTCATACACGGATTCACACACGGATCCACACACGGATACATTTTTTTCTAAAAATGCTTTTTCTCTATTCTAGGGATCCCAAAACTTATATTTCCGGTGAAATCCCGGTATAGAACTTTTGGATGCATTACAATACCTTTTCTACACATTATATAGTATGTGTAGAGAAAGTAAAAAAAGCTACAAATCTTACTTTATTCATATGTATGTTATACTATGTTTATTAGGTTCCTAGGCTTTGTTTATAAAAGCGTAAATATAAATTAACTGCCTCGGAGGTCGAGTGGTAATAGTTCTGGCTTAACATCCAAAGGTACAGGGTTCGATACCCGGTTGGGACGGGGAATTTTGCTTTAACCAGATTTATCGCCTATCCCCCACAGTCTGAAAGTATTAACACGTGAGTATTGAATACTATACATTTGTAAAACCCAAGTTAAGAAACTTTACAGTTCAGCGAGCGAAACACCAGCACTTGCAATATACATACAAAGTCCTCGATATGGCTATAGAAGGGGACTATATGATATGAAATATGTCGTATTCTATTCACATGACTTTCTCTAGCTGTTCCACAAACAAACTCTGCTATCTACTTCATGCTAATCGACATAAACATTAGCAGTAGTGTCCTATTACTTGCTACGTCTAAAGTAGAAGGGAAATAAGGGAATACATTAGGCAAAAGGGATAGCCAAATCTTTTATAGGCTATCGCTGCGTGAAACAATTAGAAAAAAGGCGGAGTAGGAGGAGAGAGAGAGATGAAAAGTAAGTTGACTTCCCGCTTTAGAAAAGTTTTAAATGGTTTAAAATTGAAACCAATAATGAGGAAAAAAACTGTAAGCTCTACAAAAAATAAAATGTATATGCATTAAAGTGTAGATATGCATTGACATAATCTGAATATTTTGTTTAGTAAGTTATTGTCAATCTCTTACGGTTTACGATTTACACAAAAGTTATACAAAATGAAGAGGTCTTAAAGAATATTCTCAATAAATTCAAGTTATACATTTCGTCTGTCATAAAAATATGTTTAACATATGGCATTTTCAAAATTGTTACAACATTTTTGATAAATTCTTAATTTTCAAAAATGTTACTGATAAAGGGTAGTCGGGGGTGCTGAGATTTTCTTTAAAGTCTTCGCGTCGCATTCTCTGGAGATACTGAACTTAAATACCAAGTTTGATATTTAACGGATTTTTCGTTTTTGTTCAATGCTACTAAGACACACACACACGCAAGGATATGTTTATAAAAGTACTTTTTCTGGATTCAGGGGCTATCAAAACATGTACTTCCAGTGAAATCTCCTATATGGAATTGTTAATTGGAATACAACACCTTCTCCATGTACTATTACGTTATAGGTAGGTGGTGGAGAATAAAAACAGGCTTACGTTAAAATGGATGGTGTCCGAGCTTTTTCCGAGAAACATTACCATTCGGCTGTAGCAGAAAATATGCCCGGCTTTCGAAACGCATTTTATAAATGTTATTCTTAAGCTTTTGCGAAAAAACAGTGACTAAATCCGTAAAATAAGCGGTCAAATATTAAAAGAAGTTTTGAATCACTATTCTTTGAGAAAGTTCGCTATCTGCGAATAGGTACATATTTATAAAAAAAAAAAAAGCGTTTCATCCTAGCAAAAGGGATTACAAAATGGCGGCTTAGAATGAATGTGAATTAGGTAGTTACGAGATGCTTGTGAACGAGTTACGGATGATTTTATGTTGAGAGTTTAAAAGTAATTCTTTAAATAAATTTTGCGTAATAACTTTATTTAGCCGGCTTTCATGAATTAAAACAATTTTTACCTTCTCTACACGTACTATGTTCATAGTGTATAGAGAAGATATTGCATTCGACCCAAAATTTCAAAACCGAAATTCCACTGGAAATGCATGTTTTGGGTCCCCCTGAAACATTTTTTAAAAAAAAGGTCTTTCTGTCTGTCTGTCTGTATATGTGTCTGTCTGTCTGTATATCTGTCTGTCTGTATATCTGTCTGTCTGTCTGTCTGTCTGTCTGTCTGTCTGTATATCTGTCTGTCTGTCAGTGGATAGCATAGCTCAAAAACTGAAAGACCGTTGAATACCACACGGTAGTTAAGTTTCGTCTCTTCTAAGGATATTACATGAAGATTTTCAAGAAAATCCCCCATTCCTCCAACTACCCTTTACAGGAACTTTTGTCGAAAATGTATATTTTCTTAAAAATTGCTCTAACGATTTTGATTAAAATATCGTATATTAAAGATATTTACCTGACAAATAAAACGCATGTCTTGAATTTTCTGGGAATAGCCCCTGAACACTACTTTATTCTGGATGACTTTTATGGTATTTTGCATAATTACTAAACCGTAAGAGATGGATAAAAACTTAACACACAAAACATTTAGAGCACACTAAAACACACAATTTATGTTATACTTTTTTTTTCGTGGAATTGATCATTTGTGAGATATTCATTGTGGTTTGGTTTCAACCTTAAAAAACTTATACTTATCTCATACAGGATTTTGTCAACTTCTGTCCATACAGACAAAGGAACTTCAGTCACAAAGCACTCAGCTTTTGACTGTCACTTTAACCTATGGTACACCCTTATTTCGCTTCTACTTACAAGGAAGCAAGTAGTAAGCTCATTTCTGCTAATTTTTTCTCAATTAGCACGAAGTAAATGGAAGCATATTATTTTTAACAATAATTTGTTGCAGAGATGTAGAGAAAGTCATGTCAATGGAACCTCAGATATTTTTTATAGATATTGAGCTACGTGCATAACTTCTATCATTATATTCCAGCATACCCTTTTAATAAATTGTCCTGTTAAATGGTAGCTATAGTGCATAGCTGTTGTTTTTTTTTTTCTTAATTTTTGTATCATAAATGGAAAACAGCGCATGGTTATAGGAATTATTTTTTGAAACTAATATATGTCTAATATCAAAACCTTCTAGATATTTTATTAAACGCATTATGAAATGCTCTGGAAACCTTTTTTCGGATAAGTAGATATTTGTGGGATAACATATTTTGAATATGGGGAAAATAACAATAAAATTAACCTAAAAATAGACTTTAAATTTCTATATAGGGTATCATGGAAGAAGCACTTCTGCATTTTCTTATATAGCGTTAATATTGATTTATAATATCGGAGAAATTTTCGCTATAAAACAAAATTATTTGATTATAAATACATAATTCAGCATTTTACGTATACCAATCATTAGATTAAGTTAAACCAATGACAGATCTCTTTATTTAGAATGACAATTTTTGTGAAGATGTTTTAGTTTTCTTGATAGCAGTGGCAAACGGCCGGAAACCAGAAGGGTTGGAACTCCCCCTTTTAACACTAGTAGTAGGGCAGCACATGAAAGGTTGCACTTTCACTTGTGTTTTATTTTATTTTAGAACCGTGTGGAAAACAAAGCAATTAATCACCCCTCCCATTTTAGGTATGCTATTTTGTTTACATCCATGAGCTTGTTCTCTCACTGATAATCTATTTGATACAACAAAATGCAATTATACTATAACGTACTAACAATAAATGTAGCGCATGCGTCTCCTACCAGTAAATGCACTAGTAAACTATATTCAGAGAAACTATGAAAAAACTGGAAATAGGAAATATAATATATGTTAAATGAAACTTGTGAACTGCTCTTGCAAAGAAAATGATTAACAAGGGCAGCTTGACTACTTGAAAAAAATGCTGAGGTTGGATGAAATACAAATTCATCAAAAATATTCTAAAACATCTAAAGCTCATGCTAATTTTTTTCACGCATTTCTGTACACAACTAAACTATCCACCCTGCGCTCTCCATAGCGAACTGGCTTCCTATTTTACAGCCGTCTACCATAGCTCATGCGACTGCGCAGAACAGGATTTATACCCATTCATGATGTGTTCCATTCGCATGAATTTCGCTACATCTCTGCAACAATTATTGTTAAAAAGCTAATATTTCCATTTATTTCATGCTAATGGAGAAAAAAAAGTAACAAACAATTTTACTACTTGCTTCCTTGTAAGTAAAAGCAAAATAATGGAACACGATAGGTTAAAGTGATAGTCAAATGCTGGTGGCTCTGTGACTGAAGTTCCTTTGTTGGCATGGACACGAGTTGAAACATTCCTGTATGAGAAGTTTTCTAAAGCTGAATCCAAAAACAAGGAATATCTCAAAAACGAGCAACTCTACGAAAAAAAATATATGTAACATAAATTGTGTGTTTTAATGTGATCTATATTTTTTGTGCGGTAAGTTTTTGTGAATCCCATACGGTTTAGGAATTATGCAAAATTCCATAAAATCCATCAAGAATAAAGTAGTCTTCAGAGGCTATTCCCATAAAATTCAAGATATATGTATCATTAGTCAGGTACATATCTGTAATGTACAAACTTTTGAACAAAATCGTTAGAGCCTTTTTGAGAAAATCAACATTTTCGAAAAAAGTTCCATGTAAAGTGTAATTGGGGGTTGGGGGATTTTCTTAAAAATCATTGTGTCGCATCCTTGGAAGAAACCAAACTTAAATAACAAGTTTGGTATTCAACAGTCTTTTCGTCTTTAAGCTATGCTGTCCACACACACACACACACACACACACACACACACACACACACACACACACAGACACACGGACCTTTTTGTAAAAATGATTTTTTGGATTCAGAGGGACCCAGAACATGTATTTCCGGTGAAATCTCAGTATCGAATTTTTGGGTGGAATGCAATACCTTCTCTATACACTATGTACATAGTACGTGTAGAGAAAGTAAAAACGTGATGTGCTCCAATCACATGACTTTCTTTACATTTCTGTAACAAATTATTGTAAAAAGCACATTGTTTTATCTATATCATGCTAATCAAAATAAGCATTAGCAGAACTTGTACTTATTACGTGGTTCCTTGCAAGTAGAAGGGCAAATGTATTGCATTGACATGATGTCCTCTAGCTGTTCCGCAAACAAACCCATTATTCAAAACATTAATCTATTATCTAGATCATGCTAATCAAGATGATCATAAGCAGAATTAATCTTTGTCACTAGCTTCCTCGTAAGTAGAAGGGAAATACGAAAATGCACAAGCTTAGCGATAGTTATGTATTTTAAAAACCAATCACTATGTGAAGCAAATGCAATTCCAATTGCCGAGTAAGCAAATGAGAAACGAGGAGAAAGATTTCTTCCCATTTGAGAAAAGTTTAAGTGGCTAAAATTGAAACAAATAATCCAGACTACCTGGAAAACGGTTAACTCTACAAAATTGTATGTTTTTAACAAGATGTAAATTTGTTGTAGTAAGTCTTTGTTTATGTTACGGTCTGCCAATTATATGAAAGTCATCCAGAAGGAAGAGGTCTTCAGAGGCTATTCCCAGAAAATTCAATGTATACGTTTACTTTCATAAAATATCTTAAACATAAGACAGTTTAATAAAAATCGTTAGAGCCGTTTTTGACAAAATCAAAATTTTCGAAAAGGGTATTTGGGGGTTTGGGAGATGTTCATGAAAATCTTCGTGTCGCATCCTTGGAAGAGGCTGATCTTAAATATCAAGTTTCGTATTTAAAGGACTTCTCGTTTTTGAGCTATGCTGTTCACAGACACACATGGACGTTTTTCTAAAAAATACTTTTTTGGGCTCAGGGGATCTCAAAACATGTATTCTGGTGAAATCTCCGTATAGGATTTTTTGGTGCAATACAGTGCCTTCTCTGTACACTATGTACATAGTACGTGTAGAGGAAGTAACAGAGATCCCGGAATACAAGTCTACAATACCTCAATGCAGCACACACTAGAAGGAAGTAATAAGTTTTGTTGCAACCTGTATTTGAAGGAATTATTCATACCTAATGACAGTTTTGAGAAAATGAGCCAAAAGTAGACTGTTGCAATAATTCTGAGAATGCATTCATAAGCAGGAAGGGAAATTCCTCCCTGCAGGTGCCTGGTTCTATTTCAGTCTTTATCCCCCGCATAATAACTGGTTCTTACAGACTGATTGTTATTCACTTCGCTTCAGGAAGGGAAACGTACAATTTTGCATCATCACAGTCAAAGGAAGTCTTGCTCCATTTTCTGTATAAGCCGTTTCCCTTCTTCCTGTGACGAGGTGAACGTTTACACAGACGACGTTTTGCATACCCAGCAAACATTTTGGGGAAAAAACCGCTGGCATTCTCATAACTCATAACTCAACTTGGGGCAAAGAAAACTAAATTCAGCTTCAAAAATGGTTCTCAAAGGATAGCATATAATTATAATTCAAAAAGCAGCTGATGTTTTCCATTCACATGCCTTTCTCTAGCTCTCTTTAGCAAATAATTCTGTTTTTTACTTTCTCTACACGTACTATGTACAGAGTATAGAGAAGATATTGTATTGTAGCCAGAAATACGATACCGAGATTTCACCGGAAATATACGTCCATGTGTGTGTCTAAACGCATAAATCAAAAACTAAAAGAACGTTAAGCACAAAACTGGTATTTCATTTTCTTTGAAGGATGCGACACGAAAGATGTTCAAGAAAATCCTCTACCTCCCTTATTTGGAAAAAGTTTGAAACTTATCTTTTTCTTAAATAGTTGTAACTATTTTGATTAAAATGCCTTATATTACCTATACATATTTGCATTAAAATAAAATATATATCTTGAATTTTCCGGGAATAGCTTATGAAGACCTGTTCGTTCTGCATAATTTGTTCTGAATTTTGCAAAACTAGTAAACGATAAGAAATAGACAAAAACTCACAACACAAAAAGTGTAGATATCGTTAAAACACAATTTATGTCACATACATATTTGGTGCAGAATTGACCGTTTCCAAGATCATCTTTGTTAACGGTTTCAATTTTAAAATACTTACACTTTTCTAAGATATAAGTGTCCTGGCCAAGTAAGGAAGCGAATTTCAATGTCAATTGCATAACGCTAGATTTTAAACATTTGATTAACACTTTAGCAAAGCTTATTCCTTTAGTTCTTTTCTACTTATAAGGAACTAAGTAATAAGAACGTTCCTATAATGCTTATTTCGATTAGCATGGTGTATAAAGAAGAATAATCATTTTTAAAAGGTTTGTTTGCACAACAGTTAGATAAAGTCAGATGAGTGTAGCGCATCAGGTTTTTTTCTATTTGCTTCATGCTAATCAAGATAAACATTAGTAGATATGGGCTTACTACTTAATTCCTGAATACACTAAGTTAAAGTGATAACCAAACCTTTTAAAAGCTGTTTGTTATGTGATGGAAATTTGGTGCTATTTAAATGCCAGGAGCTGACAAATCCCCGTGTGAGAAAGGTTTCAAATATTTTAAAATTGAAACTATAAGAACGAATATCTCGGAAAGCGCTAATCCCGCACAAAACATGTAAGGAGCTCTACATTTCTTGTGTAGTAGGTTTTTGTCTGTTTCTTACTGTTTACCAGTTATGTAAAAATACCTATCTAAAGCATCTACCTATCCAACTCCTGTGCTAGACACGGCTTGTGTGTGAAGAAAAAACAACAACAAATAATCGTATCCCAATTGACCATAATAGTTGGCTACACTATGAATCTTGGGTCTTAGTACTTGCAACATTGTAAGCTGCCATTGCGGTTGTCATCTTAAGATGATTTGAGAACATCTTGTGGGAAACATGCGAGTTAGTTGGAAGGGTCAATGCTATGCCTGCGAGTCAGTTGACAAATTCAATGCCATGCCGGCATGTTGCCAAGGTAGCTCAGTGGCAAACAACCGCCTAAATATCGGGAGTATCGTGTTTCAAATCCCGGCTATGAAATTGAATTTTTCAGTCTGACTCTACCTATCCAATTATGAAGAAGTAGTTCAGAATGAAGAAGTCTTCAAACGCTATTTCCAGAAAATGCAAGATGTACATTTTATTTCGGATGCGAATGCCTTTAATATACAGGATTTTAATCGAAATCGCTGGAGCTATTTTAGAGAAAATCAAAATTTTCGAAAATGTTTCCATGTAAAGAAACTTTGTGGTAAGGGGGATTTTTTTTTTTAAATCTTCCTGTTGCACCCTTGAAAGATACTAAACTCAAATAAATACCGAGGTTGCCAGTTAACGGTATTTTCGTTTTTGGAGTTATGCTGTACACACACGGACCTTTTTCTATTTTTTTTATTTAGGGGACCCCAAACATGTATTTCCGGTGCATTCTCGGTATCGAATTCTTGGGTGCATTACAATACCTTCTCTATATACTAGGTAAACACTACGTGTAGAGAAAGTAAAAATGGTTTTATACGTTTTCAAAATTATGTTCAAATTTTGAAAAAATAAATTATTAACGTTTGAAAAGGATAATTTTGTACGGCATATAAAGTCCTATAACTTTCTCTAGTCCCTATGTACAATGTACAGAAGGGGGAAATACAAAGTATAGTACTTTACAAAAAATTCGACACCGAGAGTTCACCGGAAACATGTTTTGATGTCCTCTGAATACGAAAAACCATTTTGGAAAAAGTTTCGTTTTTGTGTAGTAAGAAGTTTGTAGAGTAGCTACATGTCATGTGAGTGTAACACATCATATTTTTAGGCACTATGTACATAGTGTATAGAGAATGTATTTCACTCCACCAAAAAATTCGATACCGAGATTTCACCGGAAATATATGTTTTAGGGTCTCCTGTACCCAAAAAAATTATTTTCAGAAAAGGGGTCCGTGTGTATGTGTCCGTGTGTCTGTGAACACGATAACTCAAAAACGAAAAGTCGGTAAAATACCAAACTTGGCATTTAAGTTTAGTATCTTCCAGGGATACGACACGAAGGTTTTGAGAAAAATCCCCCACCCCAAACTACCCTTCATATGGAACTTTTTTCGAAAATTTCGATTTTTTCACAAATGGCTCTAACGATTTTGATTAAAGACATTTACCTGACAGATAAAATGTATATCTTGAATTTTCAGGGAATAGCTTCTGAAGAGTAGTTTGTTCTGGATGAATTTTACGGAATTTTGAATAACTGCTAAACCATAAGAGATGGACAAAAACTTACTCCACAAAAAATGTAGAGCACGTTAAAACGCACAATTTATGTTATATACATTCTTTTTGTGGAGTAGGTCGTTTTTGAGACATTCCTTGTTTTTGGTTTCTGCTATGAAAAACTTACACTTTTCTCATACAGGAATTTGTCAACTGCTGTCCATACAAACAAAGGAACTTCAGTGACATAGCAACCAGCTTTTGACTTTAACCTATGGTACTCCCTTATTTCGCTTCTACTTACAAGGAAGCAAGTTATAAGACTATTTCTGCTATTTTTTCTGATTAGAATGAAGTGAATAGAAGTATAAGCGTTTTAATAATAATTTGTTGCAGAGATGTAGAGAAAGTCATGTGAATGGTACACATCAGATTTTTTAATGCACTTTTGAGAACCAGTGCTATAATTTTGAAGCAAATTAGTAAAGACTTATATCCTTTGGAATAAAAGTTTACAAATAAATAAGGTTTAAAGTTGTGCGTATCTATAAATAAACATTCGCCTACCCATTTATAGCTTCAATCATACGGAAAGTCAAAAGAACCAAGTGTAAAAAACCGTATGTGACCCATTCTCTACATCGACGAAACAAATTATGATTAAAAAACTTATTCTTCTATATGCTTCATGCTAACAGAGATAACCAGTAGCAGAAATTGTCTTATTACTTATATCCTTATAAGTAGAAAATAATCAAGGGAATATAATCAAATGTTTTGAAAACTTTTTTCTGGTGCATTGCCATGGGTTAAAAATTCCTTATGAAATTAAGTATTTTAAATCTGAAAACAGGTGTATCTTAATAATGATCGATCTACGAAAAACAAAAATGTATATGACAAACTGTATGTTTTGACAAGATCTACATTTTTTGTGAAGTAAGTTTTTGTTTCCCTCTTACGGTTTACAAGCTATGCAAAATTCAGAAATATTTATTAAGAATAAAGAGATCTTAGGCTATTCCCAGACAATTCCATATAGGCATTTTGTCATAAAATATTTTTAATATATAGTATTTTAATTATAATTGTTAGTGCCATTTTTGAGAAAATAAAAAATTTCCCAATTTTTCCATCTAAAGGGTAGTTTGGGGTAGGAAGGATTTTTTTTTCAAAATCTTCGTGCCGCATCCTTAGCAGATATTAAAATTGAATACCAGGTTTGGTATTTTACCTACTTTTGGTTTTAGAGTGTAAGTGGTCAAAGGCACATACACACATTTTTCTAAAAATGTATGTTTTTGGAATGCCGGAAACCTTAAAACGTGTGTTTCTGGTGAAGTCGAATTTTTGGTTGGATTTCAATACTTTCTATACCTATGTACTATGTAGCGAAAACAAAAACTATAAATTTTCTTAGGTTTAGATTAGATAATTATTTTAATATTAGGAAGTATGATTTTTTTTCACTCTTCAAAATTTTGATCACATTTTTCAGATGCATTTTGCTTTTAAAGGTGGCTTGGTTCAGGAGATTATTTTTTTTTCTATGAATCTGTTGTGTTTTATTCGTTTGACATTCTCTACCTATTCTGCAAATAGCATATTATTACTGAAGAGTATTACTCTATCTACTTCATGTTAATCGAGATAAACATTAACAGAAGTGGGTTTATTACTTAGTTCCTTGTAAAAAGAAGGGAAAAAGTGTGATGTATTCCATTCACAAGACTTTCTCTACGTCGCTATAAGAAATTATTGTTTAAAGGCATATTCTTCTATCTACTTCATGATAATGGAGATAAGCATTAGCAGAAATTGTTTTAATTAGTTGCTTTGTTGTAAGTAGAAGGAAAATAAGGGAATACACAAGGCTGAAACTGAAGTCAAATCTTTTAAAGGTGATTTGCCATCAGTTTCTATACAGGGCCAAGAGTTTACAACTTTCAGTGAGAAAAAAGTATTTTAAATCTAAACAACTAACTAGGAATATCTTTGAAATTGTCAATGGAACAAACAAAAAAAAAAAAAAAGGGTATGGCATAAACTGTGTCTTTTAACGTGCTCTACATTTTCTGTTTAGTAAATTTTTGTCTAAACTTTTGCCAGCTATGCAAAATTCAACAAAATTCATTCAGTTTAAATAGGTATTTATAGGGTATTCCCAGAAAATTGAAGATACACATTTAATTTGCCATATAAATACCTTTAATATGCGGCATTTCAATAAAAATCGTTAGAACCATTTTTGAGAAAATCAAAATTGTTGCAACTTTTTCCATGTAAACGATAGTTTGATGTTGGCGAGATTTTTCTCCAAATATTCGTGTCGCATCCCTGGAAGATACTAAACTTAAATACCAAAAAATTTCGTTTTTGGGTTATCGTGTTCACAGGCGCACAACACAGTGACACACGGACCTTTTCCTGAAAATGTTTTTTCGAATGCAGGAGACCCTAAAACGTGTATTTACGGTGAAATCTTGGTATCGAATTTTTTGGTGGAATGCAATAGCTACCTTCTCTGTGCACTATGCACATAGTACGTGTAGAGAAAGTAATAAGAGAATAGATTAGGCTATAGCGATAGTCAAATGTAAAAATTTGTCACAATAGGTGGCCAGAAGTAAAGGTGGAAGAAAAACGAACGTTTGAGAATGGTACAGGTAATGAAAATCGAAAGCAATAACAAGGGTAACGTGCTGTAAGCACTTTTTTTGTGCTTTCCTGAACCGATAACACAGAGGATAAAGAAAGAATGTCTTAATCCAACACAACTCCGATTTATTTTAACAAGAAACAACGTTAAAATAACATAGCCAATAATAAAGCGAATATATTCTCATTGAAACTTCTTTGAAAAGTGAACTGTTCAAATGTACAGAAATATTAGAGTACAGTTTAGGAAAACAGTGATTTATTATAAATTAAGAAGTGCAATAAATATATTTAAAGCGTGTCAGCTTTACTTACTGGGTAGGGTGATTTATAAAAAAACAATAAATGGAGTTTTATTTATGGACGCTCCTTAACTGCTGTGGTTCTCAGCGTCCCATTCTATACTGGGTGTGAAAGACTGTTTAATTTTGCTTTGAGGCCTCTCTATCAGGCTTGAGGTTCTTTCACGTGCCATAAATTTACAACACGGGACCAACGGCTTTACTTCCCTTCCGAAGGAAGCCATGCTAAGGATTTTTACGCCCGAAAAATCCATCGTCCTTCGCCAGGTTTGAACCCGCGACCTTGGGTATATGAAGTTAGCATGGTAACCATTACACCACGGAGGGCGAAAACGATGCGATTTATAAACGTTTAATATATTGAAAATGATAGTGAAATTTAGAAATCTAAAATTCGCCCTGTCGACTGTGGCCCTTGACGCTATTAAAATTGCAAGTGAGCGCTCCCTGTGCTGCATTCTTCTAGACTAACTAGTTAAAGCTGCTGCTTCTCTGTCCCAGGAGAATTCTTATGCGCAGTCCCCCTCCACCAAGGTCCGTTGCAGGAGAAAAGGAATTAATGGAGCTGCGAACCATTATATCTTCCTACAACTGCTTGCGCTTTCGGCAGGCTGGTAAAATGTGCATGTCATGTAAGAGATGTCTTGGAAATTGTTAACTCCGCGCGTGCGCGCACACGCATGCAAGCACGCACGAGCGCGCGCGCACACATACAAGCACACACACAAATCTTACATAATTATGTGATTAACGACATCTACATTTCTGTGTAATAACATTTTGTCTCTATCTCTTACCAGTTACCCCAAAGTCCTCCAGAGTAAAGAGGGCTTCAAAGAATTGCCAAAAATTCAAGGTATACATTTTATTATATAAATAGCTTTAATGTATGACATTTTAAACAAAATCGGTGAACCATTTTCAGAAAATCAAACATTTAGAAAAATATTGCATCTAAACGGTAGTTTGAATTGGGAGAATTCTTCTGAAAAACATTTTATGGCATTCCTGGAACATATTAAACATAAATTCCACTCTACTATCACAAAAATAACTAAATAATTAAAATTAAACTCCCCAATATTATTAATAATTTTCTTTGGTAACTAAGCTATTTGCCATTTTTGAGTTATGCTGTTCAGACACACAGACACGAAAACAAGAAGCTTTTCCTAAGTATATATGTTTTATTTATTAAGTTGTTCTCAAAACATGTATTTATGGCATAGAATATCAGTATAGAATTTTTTGGGTGATATGTCAATGCCTTCTTTGCCTACTACCTATCTACATTGCACATGTATGTAGCAGAGAAAGTATAATTATTCTTTTGATTTCAGGGAATCTCAACATATATTTTCGATGAAACCTTAAAACGAATTTTTTGGTGGAATACAATACTTCCTCTACTTAAAAATCTGGAGAAAGCAAGAATATGCTGAAAAACATGAGGAAATAAAAAGTGGAATATAGAACCCAAATATTTGTGAATGAGTCTGAAATTTTAGGGTATGTGTAAAAACTTGGTAAGAAGCAGAAGAGGAGGTATGGAGGAATAGTGAAAGAATCCTCAATGGCAAACCTTGAACACAATCTTTAATTTGCTTTGACCTCAGAGTGCTGCTAATGAAGTTGGCACGATACACTCCAAAGTTTTCTTCAAAACTTTAATGGAGTAGAGGAGTGGAAAATGAGGGGATTTGTGTTCTTGCCCACACGTTAAACACAGTGGAACACGGCCCGGCGTCTTCATTCACACCCTCGGAAATAAGAAGTTGCGTACAAAAACATATGGAAAGGTGTCAGAAGAAGATTAACCGACAGCAGCCGTCAGAAAATTGAATCGAGTTGTAAAATTAAACCCTCTCTAGCTCTAGCAAATGAAATAAAAGTGAATTGGCGCAAAGAGACAGCGTATATATGTACTTTTTAGTAGGAAAGATCAGGGATGAAATGGTTGGAGGTCAAAGAAAATTACAGACAATTCTAGTAGGAAAATCTGCCCATTTTGTGGTTTATATAAAGGCGGGACATAATTGGCGAATTGGGCAAAGTTGAAGAGGAAGAAGAAGAAAATGATGATGATGATGATGATGATGATGATGATGATGATGATTAGCCATTAAGGGCCCTCAACTTCTAAGGTCATTAGCACCCTTGAAAAACAAACTAAGGCCATAGGCGGAGCTAAAATGCATATAAAATTAACAGCCAATACAATTTGAGCTAAAACCAGATTTAAAATCCAGGGTAAAAGTATTACTTATTATTTAAAATCCAGGAGTCAAGATAAAACCATTTAAAAGGAATAAAAAGAGCGATAAAAGGAAAGAATATATGCGCTATTTTAAAACACACAATGAAGAAAATTAAAACATTTAAAACCCAGACTAACCACTTAATTGGCAAGGCAAATAAAACAAACTAAAACCTGAATGATAAAGGAACTTTGGATAAAAATGTGAAAACCAGGACTACGCTCTGGAATCATCAGCCAGAACCAACGAAAGAGAGGCCAGCATCAATAAAGAGGATCGAATGTGTGATAGAGGACCAAACTCTAGCAACACATGACGGACTGACAGAGCGGACAAATAGGAGCTGGTTCACGGTTATGAAGGTAACGGTGCGTTAAATTACAGTGGCCAATTCGTAAGCAGGCCAATATCACCTCCTCGTGACCAGAGGTTAACCATTTCAAGGCATGTTCTTCTCCTCTCATAGCGTGTTGCCACGGAGAACGAACCATTCTGCATACCAGTAGGAAAGCACCGCTCTCCGCACCATAACCATAAAGTCTGGGAATGTTGCACAATGAAGTACAGTACTGAGCTCCCTGGCTGCCGAATCAGCTTGTTCATTCCCCGGCAAATCAACGTGACCAGCAATCCAGGCCAGTACACATTCACACATAATGTGTGAAAAATATGGAGCGTATCCTGCAGAGGTTGTACGATGGGGTGGGCATAGTTGAAGAACCGGCCAACAATTAAACTAAAAGAAAAACGTTTAAGTATCACCAGGAGGAGGTTGGCATGTTGGGATTTACTGATTAATCAGAGAAATAGCAACACATGAGCGACTTCCTGACTAAAATGCGCGGAGCCAAATAAGATATGTTATTTTAGTTAACGTCAACTTCTCTCTATGTTTTTTTTTTTTTCTTTTTCTTTAATTTTCTCTTTTGTTTCCTTTTGTCAGCTTTAATTTGTATCTGAAGTATACATGCATGGTCAACGACTCGTGCAGTAAGTGTTTATGTAATAACTTTAATAATCCAACATCAATAAAGGTTATCCATCCATCCGTCTGCCCATCTAAGAAGTTACGAAAGTATTTGTGATATTATGCACCATTCACGATTATGATTTCTCTTCGTAGTCCGTTTAGGCTCCCCGTAAAGGGCTGACACTCCGCTAGGACCTACAAGTGCATATCTAAGGGTGAGAAGGCTGTTGTTGAGCCAACGGTACAAGTAGTATACAGGCGCGTATAGTCCGCCAATCAGATCGTGCCACGTCATCACCAACTTCGACCAATCCGAGATCTTCTCAATTTTTAGCGGGAAATTCAAACCGCAACCAAACAAAAAATTCTCTTCCTATCCAAATCATCATGGACGAATACCTGGTCCTGGTACCGCCCCCCAGCCCCAGCCGCGACTCCTGTGCATCCCCCGCCGCGGCCGCGGCCATGTTTGAATGCTAATTTGTTTACTTTTGCCAGGGTGATGATGATTTTAGAAATTTTATTAGATAATTACTGAATGGGAGGGGGGATATTGAGGTATGGTTGCATGTGGTACCTCGGGAAGTGTGAGTAGGTACAAAACTAGACATGTTATGATAAAAGCATATGGTCTACATTTTAGTGTTAATATACGTTTTGAATCATAATCAAAACTTATTTACAATTTGCAAGCATTTTTAGAAAATAAAGTATCTAAACTGTGTGCCTTTTTTTTTTTAACATAATTAAATTTCTACATCCATTCCAAACAATAAATAAAGGTTTGGTACATATTTTGCAAAACCATAAGTCCTTTGAATAGGTCATTTCAGAAATAAATGAATCCTCACAGGGGATAGTTTTTATATGTCTATAAAGCTGAAAATTTTTCTCTCTGCAACACATATAATGACAACGTTTATTATCTTCCAGGATGTAATAATAGGCCAACATTCAGGCTGGAAGCTCAATAGGAATTAACTGTTCTATTGAAATATTAAATTCATTGGCATTTTCAAGAGCATACATGTAATTGCTATAACAGGTGTCTCTGGTAAAATAGGTTATGTTTGTGTTTTCAAATAACACGTTATTTGCCATACCTTTTAAAGTTGGAGATTTTACACAGATCTTACAATTGCAGTTATGGCTGCTGTTACAGTTAAAAAAACGTTTATAAATGTCAATATCTTGCTCTGATTTCCAACGGTTTAATTTTGTTATAGGATCACATATGTATTTGACTAAAAACATTTCTTTCTGAAATGACCCAATCATTACATGTTTAAGAAATCCAATGCTAATGTTTCTGAACAAGAAATACATGAAATCAACCCAGTTGTCTTTCATAGTTGCATGGTTTTTAAGCAAAACATGTTTACCTTGATGAAAAAGCTATGTGAATTAGATTCCAGTTTCCATACGCAGGTGTAAGTTGGAAGATACCATGTGTTACCATGTTTGGAAAAACTATGTATGAATTTGAATACATATTTATGTTTATTTACAGCTACAGAATTAGCTCTGTAAAACAAGAAATCCAACCGCTGTTCCTCTCTGCTCCCTTCCTGTATAGCTACGTACAACTTTGCATGTTCTGATTTTCCTGCTACATAGCAAGGAATTCCTTTTCCTAAGATAGCACATATGTTTTTCCGGCACAACCAAGATAGAATATATGATAACATAGGCCAGTATTTAGGAAACCGAATAGGTTCAAATTCTTCGAAGAAATTAGTGAAACCAGTATGGCTATGAAGTAGGTGCTACCTTCTAGTCAAAATATTTGAGCATTGGTCCATTATCTACACAGAAAGAAAGCATGTAATTATTAAAATTTTCCGGTGCTTCCAAAAACATTGCTACCTCTTATAGTTTTTTCTAATTTATTTACATATTTTATTTATATATTCTCTCACATATCAATTGAGCAATTTTTTTTATTCTTAAGGATATGCTGTTTTTATTAGAGATATTTGACATTATTACATTTATTTCTCCTTAAAATCCCTGTTTATGCAACCACCTTTTAGTTGTAAGCCTAAGATGGCTAAACTTGACTTCTCTGCTTTGCGAATATATGTATTCTTTGGGGGTTTCTGGGAAATACCTGTTGGAATCTTTAAAATTTGTTGGGGATGTATTTCGAATGCTTTAGGTGAGAAAATATCTAAGCCTGCAGATTCTTCCGAGCATCTCATAGGTTTTTTAATGGTAGAACTAAGCAACTTGATGTGTAGTGTAGAAATCTGAAAAGATAGAGGTAATTCATATGTCTTGTAATTAAATAATCTAATAATTATTTGAAGCAAAGTTAATCCAAATAAACCTGAATCCATTTTATATGTTCTTGAAAACAATGAGATAGTTTATCTTACTTGTAATGATAGAAAACTTATATTACATAATGCTTATTACAGTGTTGAAAATATAGAGAAATTTTATCTTTTTTGAAAATATACAATATAGCCATTATTTGAGTTAAAACCTGAAAGCATAAAAGATAACTTAAGTGATCCAGAATTTATTGAGTCTTATCTTCTTGTTTAAATGCCCCAAGATACTTTCTTGGCACGAAGACTGCGACTGGATCTTCTGTGTCAATTTGGAGTGTAATACTTATTGATTCTCCGTAAGTTGTCATCATTTTTTATGCACGTATAATATTGTAAGAGGTATTCATCTTCAAATCTCTAATTTGCATCATTTTCGTATTTTGGATTTGTCTGAATCTGTTTAGAAACTCCATTCTGCAAAGAAGACTTATTCTAATGAATGTCTATGGTTTTAAAGTGTGTATTCTGAGCTAATTATGTAGTTTTAGAAGCAAGTCATATAGTGACTTAATTGGCTGGCTGAAAAGCAAAGTTCATGTAAAATAATGGTTAACAACAATTCCAGAGAGGCTTCAGCACAATTTAAGTAGTATATTTGTTGTAGATATGCAACAATCAACAAAGTTCGAGAAAGTGTTATTGTAAACACTTTAAAGAAGATTTTAAAAACATGATCGCTTACCTGATTAAGTAGAGAGTCGGCAATGTTCCGCGAGGTCTCTCAATGCTGAAGACTGTGCGTGAAGCTAGTATTTTCTCGCTATATATACAAGCTGCTCGACTAGAAAGTTGTCTGGCCTCGAAGCGAAAATGTAGGACAGCAGCAACTTCTTGCGGAAGCCAGCTGCGCTGGCAAATGTCAGCAGAACGAGCTCTTATCTTTGTGAAAGGTAAGTCCTTATATAGGAAAGACAGTTGCTATATAACGCGATCCATTTTGAATTACTATTCACTAGCAAGCAAGGCGTGTAAGGAAAATCAACACCGGTAAACCTTAAGCTGCTACGTAAGTAACTCGTATTTACTTAGTAATGAATTGATAAATATTTTTTAATTTTTAAAAAATATATATATATATATATATAATATTTTTTTAGACAATCTTACATTACAAATGTTACATTTGTGCATTTATATTTTGAATTGAGAAAAGAACGAAATATATAAACAGAATATTATGATATTAGGAGTCTGCAAGAGGTATGAATGGCAAAAAAATCTAAATATACAGTTTTTTCTCTTATGTATTGCTTTAGAACAATTGTTAGCGTGTTTTTTTAGACAATTTGACATCGTATATTTTACATGTGTACCCTTAATTGCAATATTTTGAATTGAAAAACTATATATATATATAAACACAATATTAGCAAATTATGCCTACACAAGAGGTTTTATAGGGAGAATCCTACAATATAGAGTATTTTCTCTTATGTATTGTTTTAGAATAATTACTAAACATTTTTTTAGTCAATTTGACATTATTTGTACCTTAAATTATTACTTTTTGATAGAAAAATAACGATATATACGAAACAAATATTAGGGTAAGAGAAGTATGTAAGAGGTATTATTGTAAAATATTCATCAATTTTCAGTTTTTTCCTTTGTTGTTTCGTTCAGAATAATTGTCAACCAATTTTTAGACAATTTGACATCGTAAATTTCACATTTGTACCTTTAATTATTTCATTTTTGATAGAAAAATCTTAAAATATTCATCCCTTTGTCTTGTTGCTTTATTTAGAATAATTTGTAGCTCTCATTTTCTTCATTTTGGATGGTAAAAATAGATATTTGTAAGAAGACAATTAGGAAAACTTATGTTTTAGTATTTCAAGTTAAACGGAATAAATTTTTTCTCTTCTGTTTTAGAATGGAAAATATTGAAATTCTAGATGAGGTGCATAGAGAGTATACTCGATTTAGGGCTCATGGAAGGTATTATGATATTGGGATCCAGGCTGCCCCAGAAAATGAGAATCCTATTTTATATTTTAGGAATAGCATGCAACATATTTTAGATACGGTATTGCACGGTGTGAAACCAAAGGATATGGTAGGATTATCGGTTACTAACTCAATGAATTTGCTAGACCGACCACTAGGACTTAGTTTTCGAAAAAGAGATCGGGTATCACTAGATGTGATTCTGGCTTTAATGAAGAAAGTATGTCAATCTAATGCTAACTTTTATGCTACAGATACATTATCCGTAAAGGTAGATCACGTTGAAATGCCCTTAGGGCGCGGTGGGGTAACGACAAAGGGTAGAAATGTGAACACGTTAACTCATTTAAAAAGAAGCATAGTTAGAAACAGAAAATTGTCTGGTTCATGCCCTTATTATAGCAATGGCACATTTGTCGAAAGAACCAAATTACGTGGCTTACCGAAAAGGTAGAAAAATTTATTCTACAGTCACTGAGCTCCTAAGAGCATCAAACGTTGATCTAAGTGCTGGCGGTGGACTTGCAGAGTTGCAAAAATTTCAAAATTTCCTATCGGAATATAGAATAGTAGTTTATGAGGGATTATATTGTGAAAATATTATATATGACGGTAACTGTAGTTCTCCAAAGCGTTTGAATCTTTTATACGATGCTCTCGAGAATCATTACAATGTAATTGTAAATTTAACAGGTGCAATGCCTAAGCCTTATGTATGTGAAGGCTGCTGCAAAAGTTTGACATGTGAAGGACTGAAAACACATAGTTGCAAATATAAGTGCTCGGGATGTTGTGCCGTTCCACCCTGTAGCTATGAAGGAAATTACATATTTTGCAACACATGTAACAGGTATTTTAGAAGTCAGAACTGTATAACAAATCATTTGCAGAATAGAGTCGGCAACAAAACTATATGCGAATGGAAACGGTTTTGTTCAATATGTGGTCGACTTATGAAACCCAAGCATACGTGTTACATGTCGTATTGCAAAAATTGTAAGAGTGATGAGATGCCAGGACATTTATGTTACATGCCAACGCTTAGCTCAAAGATCCCTTCTTCGAAAAAGGTTCTATTCATATTCTATGACATCGAATGAGCACCCGAATACAAAAAAATACGTATTTACATATACCAAATCTTTTATGCCTTGAGCAGTTTTGTTTTCTTTGCGAGAATAACAAAGACGTGAACGAGGAGTGCAGTCAGTGTGGAAAACGTTGGCATTCTTTTTGGGGGAATGGATGCATTAAACAGTTTATTGAATATTTACGAAAGGATAGACCATTTTGTGAAAAAATTATAGCAATTGTCCATAACGCTAGAGCATACGACCTAATGTTTATTCTGGATTATGTTGTAAATCAAGGTTGGGTGCCCAATTTGGTCATGAATGGTGCAAACATTTTGTGTATGAAAATGGAGCACATAACATTTTTGGACAGTTTAAATTTTCTGCCGATGAACCTCAGAAGCTTACCTAAAGCCTTTGGTATACAATCTGTAACAAAAGGTCATTTTCCCCACTTCTTTAACACTCCTGAGAATATGAATTATGTAGGACCTTATCCAGATACTGCCAATTACGGTGTTGATCAAATGATACCTGATAAACGGAGCCATTTTCTCAATTGGTATACTAAAGCAAAAGATGGGGTGTTTGATTTTAGGAAAGAGCTTGAAATGTACTGCTTGGCAGATGTGACAGTGTTGAGAGAAGCTTGTTCTATATTTAGAAACATGTTCTTGCAGATAGGAAAAATAGATATTTTTCAAGAATCCATAACTATTGCTTCAGCATGCAACAAAGTATACAGGAAAAATTATTTAGAACCAAAGACTATAGGTCTTATACCTTGCGGAGGTAATAGACTAGCAGATAATCATTCTAGGAAAGCTCTAATGTGGCTTAGATATGAAGAAATAAAAAGAGACATATCTATAAAAAATGCAGGCAATGGAAGAGAGGTAAGACTGCCCGAATTACCTAACCTTAAAGTGGATGGTTTTTGCGAAGAAACGAAAGAGGTATACGAGTTTTTTGGTTGCTATCATCATGCCTAAATAATAGAGACGTTGCAATCATAGATAGTAAAGAAGAAACGCTCGCGGATAGATACGAGCAGACCATGGCCCGTTTGGAAAAAATTGTGTCATGTGATGGAGTGAGAATTTGAGGACATTTTAAAACAACACCCTGCGCTAAATAACGATCCTGTTGTAAAAAATGTTCCCTTATTCTCAGAGATTCGCTGTACGGGGGTAGAAGGGAAGCATTGAAAACATACTGTAAAACTGACGAAAAATCTCGTATTAAATATTACGATATAATGTCTCTGTATCCATATATATATGTAAATATTTTAAGTTTCCGGTGGGCCATTCTATAATTCACCTAGGCGAAAATTTTTCCAACATTCCCGAAATGCTTAAAAAGGAGGGGGTAATCAAGTTAGGGTATTAGCAAAAAATCTTGGGCTTTACCATCCCGTATTGCCTTTTAGGTGCCGTCAGAAATTAATGTTCGGTCTGTGTGCAAGTTGTATGGTTGAGGCAAATGATGGAGAATGTGATCACGACGAAAATGAACGAGAAATAATAGGCACTTGGATAGTAGATGAAGTTCGTATTGCAGTTGAAATGGGTTATGAAGTAAGAGAAATACACAAATTTTATGAATACAGAGTAGAGCAATATTATAAAGTTGGAAAAAGGGGAGAATATTTGTACAATATATAAATACTTTCTTAAAGTTAAAGGCAGAAGCTAGTGGATATCCGTCTTGGGTTGTGAGCGAAGAAGATAAAGAAACCTATATTCGAAATTTTTTTCAGAGCAAAGGAATTCTTTTGGATAAGATGGCAATTATAAAAAATCCCGGGGCAGGATCATTAGCAAAATTGTGTGTCAAAAGTTTTGGGGGAAAACTAACCGAACAGGGCAATAGATCACGCACTACAATGATTAGGGAACCTCGAGAACTATATGCATTCTTGACTACACCCGGCATAGAGGTGCAGCATTTGATGTTTGCAAGTGACAAGGTCGTATGGATCTCGGTGAAATACCAAGTCGAAGAAGAGGCCCCGCCGCTAACGCACACTAACGAAGTGTTGGGGGCCTACGTTACTGCAGGTGCTAGACTGAAGATATACACCTATTTAGAAGCATTAAATGAAAGTATTTTGTATACAGATTCCATATTTTTTTTCACTAGGGAAGGAGAATAGTGTAAGGTAGAATGCGGTGACAATCTAGGAGATGTGACTGATGAGCTCGCGAACTATGGATCCGAAGCTTACATTTCAGAATTTGTTTCCGGAGGCCCGAAAAATTATGCATACAAGATTTGTTTACCTAATGGTGAATTCAAAACTGTGTGTAAAGTGAGAGGAATAACCCTAAACTACGCCTCCTTAAAGCTGGTTAACTTTGAAGCAATTAAGAATTTAATCGATAGCGAAAATCAAAACATTGTAGTTCGAACTGAAAAGAAAATTAAACGAAAAGGATCTGATGTTGTGTATGTCGTCTCCGAACCGGAAAATAAAATATATAGAGTCTGTTTTCACAAGAGGAGGCGAATAGCGCACGATTCTGTCCCATTCGGGTATATAAAACCCGACTGAGCGAACCCCCTCCTCTTATTATGGATTCAGAAGTGGAGAAAGCAATATCCAAATACGTGGAAAACAGAAAAAATTCAAGGGGAATAAAATACTGTACAAACTAGGAGCTAACAAAAATTCCCTTAGAAGTGTTTGAGCAATATCCTCCCTTCGGCGTAGATTACGGGATGTACAGGTTAACCGATGAATTGAAGGAAAAACTAAGAAAATTTCGAAGATGCAATGTTACCCGTCGTTAAATTTCAACATCCTTTCACGCTGATCATTAGCGGGAGTTCGGGTTCAGGCAAGACTGTTTTTTGTGTAAATTTAGTAAAAAGCTTGAAACATTTGTGCACTGTTGGCGATTTTAAAGAAATATTGTGGTGATATAGCGAGAAGTCCTCCGTGCCAAAGTTAAAACATGTACAATTTCATGTTGGTGTGCCCGAGTTTGAGAACCATAAAGGAGAACCCAAACTAATCATATTAGACGATTTGTTAAACAACTGCATATTCCAGAGAGGTGTGCGACTTGTTCACAAAGGGAAGCCATCATAGGAATATAAGTGTAATTTTAATCACTCAAAATTTGTTTCATCAAGGCAAGTACTGTAGAGATATGGCCTTAAACGCTAAATACATTGTGGTTTTCAAAAACGTCAGGGATAAGAATCCAGTAGCGCATCTAGCCAGACAGATATACCCCGAAAATTAGAAAGCATCGTTTGATGCGTATTTAGATGCTACAGAAAAACCTCACGGGTATATGCTATTTGATCTTTGTCAGGAGACCGATAATAGATTACGATTTAGAACCAATATTTTTCCATCGGAGCTAACTACCGTGGTATATTAGCATGAGCAAGCGGATAAGATCGAACTCTCACATGCTGCACGTGCTTAAAAGCGCCAAACCGAAGCTGAGGAAAGCCATTTTGGAGAAGGCCGACAAAGAGTTAGTGCTGGCTATTGCAGAATGCGCCCTAAATGTACCAAACGGCAACTGTAATGTAAGCAAATGTACCATACGCAATCTAAGAAGGTATAAAAAAACTCTGAGGCGAGTGGTGGATAAATCTCAAAAGATCAACAAGAGAAGCCTGATAATACAAAAGGGAGGATTTCTGATTCCTCTGTTGTCTGCAGTATTGACTGGACTTTCAGCCCTAATAAATCGCTAAATGCTACAAAAATCATTTCTAGTTTCTCAAAAGTACATAGATACCCACTGTTTTAAAAAAAAAGAAGAAAATTCCTAGAAAGAGAAATAAGAGAGATGCATTCGAGGAACTGATGAAGTTTAAATCTAGTGGCCGCCGCCGACAGTATCTGCCGCAAGTACAGCCGCCGCCGCCGCCGACAGTATCTGCCGCAAGTACAGCCGCCGCCGCCGCCGCCGCCTCTGCTGCATCGAGCTTCGCCTCGCATTTCCCAGGTTAAAAAAAAAGCTAGTCTTCTCCTCTCCAGAAACGGAAGAGGAAGACAAAGAAGAAGAAGAAAAAGAAGAAGAAGAAGTAGAGGAGGAGCTTGACGAAGAACAGGCAAGGGCTCTGCCTTTACCAGCCCACGAGAAAAAAGAAATAGAGGACTTTACAAATAGAAACTTTGGGTATCTAGCAGGTCCTTACTTAGCTCCTTATTTACACGCTCCTAGAGCGACAGATACTGTATTCAGCATTTATAAGGACAGGGACGGCAACTTTAAGATTGGCGATTCCATTATTCGTATCGAGGACAACGATTTGTACGTAAAGGATAGGTATTTTAAGGGATCTCGCGGCCTCTGGGAATTGTTAACTAGGAAAAAGGTAGATCTCTCAAAAGTCACATCTTCGGATAAGAGCAAATATAAGCAAATTCTTGTTTTAACCAACGGACACTTGCAGAATAACGAAGCCTTTAATCAGAATAAATCAAATAGCGGTAGCAAATATAAAGAAATAATTGCCGGTTTGTTTCCGTCCAAAGCCCTCTAGACGTGGACGTCTTATTAATAATGAATAAGAAGTATTTCTACGATCCCGAATAACCTTGCAGAAACTTACCTCTGTAGTAGGAAGAAATAAGCGAAAAACAGAGGATTGGCTTCTTCATCAGGATGCCTATACTTTGCACAAACCCTTGCGGAGAAAATTCCAGAGGAACCACTACACGTGGAATAACATCAACGATGTGTGGGAGATCGACTTGACAGATTTTAAACGCCTTAATAAGTATAACGATAGAGTTCAGTATCTGTTAACCTGTGTAGATTGTTTTTCAAGATTCGCACATGTAAAACTCATAAGATCAAAAACTAGTACGGAAACTGCCAGAACTGTTGAGGCCATCCTCGATTCCTCCGTTCCCCTCGCAGTGCGGTCTGATAGGGGAAAAGAATTTTTAGGGTCTGCATTTCAAAAGCTTTTAAATGAGAAGGGAGCATCAGGTTTGCCGAAATCCCGATGTAAAGTGTGCCATGGTCGAGAGATTTAATCGTACCATCAAGACTAAAATCTACAAATATTTCACTTACAAGAACTCCTACAGATATATAGATGGCCTCGATACATTCGTTCGCGCGTATAATCACACCGTCCACTCGTCAATAGGACTGGCTCCAGCCAAGCTAAACGAGAGAAACGTTTTACAAATATGGAAAACCTTGGAGAGAAAGCGTTCTACCATTAAATCTAGACCCATCAAGTTTAGTGAAGGACAAACAGTATGGATAAGCAAAGAAAAGATGAAATTTGCCAAAGGCTATGACAAAAATTTCTCAACGGAGATTTTCAAAACAACAAAGGTAATAAGACATTCCCCTCAGCCCGTATACGAACTAAAAGATCTTAACGGAACTCCTATAGAAGGACAGTTTTACAGTTATGAGCTTACTCCGGTAAAAATTAACAAATCCACTCTATTTAAAATAGATAAAATACTAAAAACAAGGGTAAGGAATGGCAGAACCTAACATCTAGTCCGTTGGAAAGGATATGGTTCCGACTTTGACAGTTGGATCGATGAGTCATGGATGAGTTTTAGGTAACCGTGCTGAGCGATTCTAGCACCGATTTGTATCCCGAAAATTCACATGCTAGTTTTCGCAACGATTTAGCGATACCTGTTAAACTTCAGAGAGATAAATGGATGGTGGGTCTAGCAGAGCTTTCCTATTCCTATGGTTACGAAACCATAGGCGAGAGCGTACTTAACGAAGCCGGAGAACTGACCAAAAATTCATCATAACCAGAGCTGGTAGAATAGTGTACGATAGAACGGGTTTTAAGAATTTTAAAGAACTGTACACCTCGTTAAAGAATCAGGTAAAAGATGAAGAACACCAGGGTTATCTCCTTTCTCATCAGAGAGAGATAAAAGAATTAGAAAACGCCAAGAAAGATTGGGTTCCAATACATGGCGTCCCAGAAAACTTACAGGCAAAGGCTAATAGCATCCAATTAAAAATAGCTAAAAAGACGGGAGGTAAGTCGGAAACAATCTTTAATGGAAAAATCTTCTTTCCCACTAGAATTTATTATGGTATAGGTGATCTTGTAGACACAATAAAAAATTCAATTCCGATCCTTGATGCCTACAAAGCTGCTAATCAAACTATGCTTTTAGAAGTAACTAACGATATGAAATCTCTGTTTCTTAGATTCACACAGGAAAAGCTCTTTTCAATTTATTTATGGAACCGAGCCTGTTTTTGTTTACTGCAATATCATTGAACCACAACTGCTCGGCAACTCTTATGTTCGCTATTTAAGGTTAATTCAATTTCCCTCTTACACTAGTCATCACAAGTTTGAAAATATATTTTACGTTCCGATAGAACTCGATCATTTCCAAACCGTAGCTATTGAATTAGTGAACAAGTTTGGCGATTTAGCTCGCCTGAGCAGTAGCGTAACACCTACCATTGCTCTGCTCCATTTTAAGAAAGTGTTATGACTTCTCTGTTTCAGAAGTCTACAGAATTTTCTGCTGCCTTTCAAGGGTTTTATAACCCAGAAGAAGAAGTAATAATTAAAGAGTTGGCCGTAGTAGAAAATGAAAGCGAACAGGTGGTGATGCACTACCTATTTCGACAACCCGATGCTCCCCACAACGCTTGGCCTATAAAGTGTAGGCGAGCAAATGCCTGGTTGACAGACAACTTCCATAGAATTCCATGATGCTCGGGTTTTATAGAGTATAAGCCAAACACCACCAGAATCCCCCCCTGGAAAATTGTTTGTGAAGGGAGACACCCTTAAAAGAATGTTGCAACACCACGAAAATGATAGGTATTCCGTATGGAATATTGAAAGATTGGGTTGCAATAAAAATATTGCATTTTTAGTCACCGCGAATTCTTGCCGATGGCATAATGTAGAAACTGTTCGCTGTGCCAGATTCACAGGCACTAGCGATAGCAAAATGAGTGAGGGAAAATCGTTGGGAATTTGACGTATAGTCTCAAACCCAGCGAAGGGGAATAGATTTAAGCATTATGGTGCATGGATTCCTTTAGAAGGGAAATAAAACCGTGTCATAAAAGAATCCTTTGAGGAAAATTAAGCGCCCAATATGCTATGGAAAAGCTCCTAGTTAAAGAGCGTCCATCAATTTTCATCCACTTTTTTCGCGGGCCCTATTATAAATTGAAATCCTAAATTAAAAACCCATGCATTTGGCAATGGACCCGCTTACAGCGTACTATGTCAATCAGAGTGGAGGGCGTCTGGGTGATTATATCGGACCACTATATGTAGGAAGTCCATACGTTCAACAAGGTAAGGGTTTAGGAAACTTTTTGGGTAGTCTATTCAGAATTGTTAAGCCCATCCTCCTATCTTGTGCACAGTCGTTGGGCAGGGAAGCCCTCACCACGGGTGCAAACGTCATGACCGATATTGCTGCAAAACAGGCAGGTACCAAAGTAAAGGATATCGTGGCTACACGAGTCACAGAAGGCACAAAAAAAATTGGCAGGTAAGTTACAGCAAGGAAAGGACAAGGGAAAGAGATCATCTTCAAAACGTACTTTTAAAACTAAAAAAGCTAGAGACGTTTTTGGATAAATACACCCTATACCACGTTGATAACAGTACATGTATCTAGGGTAATACAGGGATAACACCATGGTCGCGTGTACAAAATCCGAATTTGACACCTTTGCTACAAAACCAATTCAGTCGGCAGTATTAGGAAATTTCACTATCCTAATCAAACCTATCGCCCCTGTAGATCAAAGTGTATTGGAATTTGTTATCCCTGGGGATAAGGAGCATTATATCGATTTAAATGTGTATTTGTTAGTAAAAGGAAATTTTGTGAAATCAGATGGTTCAAACTTAGCACCAACAGATAAAACGACCGGTGTTAACAATTTGTTGCACTCCTTGTTCAGTCAATTGAGCGTTTCTATAAATGGAACGTCCATCACTCCCTCCGAAGATCTTTATCACTACCGTAGCTATTTAGAAACCCTGTTAGCATACGGGCAAGATGCAGCCAATAGCCATCTTACAAATGCTTTTTGGTACATAGACATGGCTCTACACGGTCTCTCCGGAGAGGAGGCTTAAGAAAACGTAACTTTAGAAGCCGGGGATTCTAATCGTGGATGGAAGCATCGATTTAATAAAAGCAATTCGTCTAAAGAAGTAATCATGTTTGGTAGATTACATGGAGACATTTTCAATGTACCTACTTTGTTACTTCCAGGACTTACTCTTCAAATTAAATTAACTATAGCGAAAGACTCATTTTATATGATGAGTGAAAGCTCAGATCTACATGGTAGATTTCAATTTTTAGATGCCACTCTGTACGTGAAAAAAGTTAAACCTGCTCCTAATCTCTTGATGTCTCATATGAAAGGTTTAGAAAAGGTAAATGCCAGATATGATATAACACGAGTCGACCTAAGATCCTTCACTTTCGCAGCAGGACAGAGCACCATCTCTATGGATAACGCTGTGCTAGGGCCGCTACCAAAAAGAATACTCATAGGTATGACAGATAATACAAAATTTTTCGGGAACTCAAAACACGAACCCTTTCAATTTTTAAAATTTTGGTTTGGAGTACTTTGCAATATATGTTAACGGTCAACAAATTCCAGCAGGTCTTTCTATCGACACTTCTCATGAAAAAGGTACAACGATGGCTTACCAAACACTCTTTTCTGGTTCTGGCATCCATCACAACAACAGTGGCATTCAAATCACACATGACATGTATGTAGCCGGCTATTTTCTAATGCTTTACGATTTAACACCTGACGGTGCCGCTTCAGAAGGTCACGCTTCTGTATTAACTAACGGAAATATAAGAATAGAGCTCAGATTTAAAGAGAAATTAAAACAAGGCATCACTTGTCTCATGTACTGTGAGTACGAAGGTTCTATTCAAATAGATAAAGATCTGAGAGTGCACACCTATTATTAAATATGAACACCTTACAGATAGGACAAACTTTGCAAGGCATTCCAAATTTTGCACGCGTTTTTGCTTCAGACATGCTGTCTAAAGAATTTAATAAACCATCTACATTCGTAATAAATTTAGCCCCTCACACCCTACCTGGTTCACACTGGATAGCTGTAGCTCAAAATTCTAATTCTTTTGCATGGTATTTCGATTCCTACGGCCTTCCTCCTTTTATAAAACCCTTGAAGGAGTTCCTATCATTTCATTTCACCTTTAACAATCGCCAGCTTCAAAACCTCTACTCCGATATTTGCGGCCAATATGCATGCCTCTATACTCTCTACATCTGCACCAGAGGATACAACATGAACGAGTTCGTATCACTGTTCAACTCTGCTGATCCAGACCGTCAGGCGAGAGAGATGTTCAACAAAGAGTTCCCATTCTGGAGATGCAACGACGAACAAGGATGCCTGCCAGGTATAAAAGTAAGTACCATTCACATATTCCCGTCAGTCTTTGTTCAAGATGGAAGGAGGTCTTGTCGTGGATTACACAGCGCTCAAAGGAAATGGCAAAGAATTAATTATAAAGGAATTGGCCATCGCTGGGAGAGGATTTGTTCAAACATTTCATTTTAAAAGCCCTAACCCTTGGAATCAAAAATTGGATGCATTCAATAAAGAAAGTAAAACGGGAATGCACTTCAACGATGGCTACATTCCTTATCACATGCTAAAAACTGTGCTAGAAGAAGTGGTGGCAGGGCATATTTCTCTCTTTGCTTTTAATGAAAATAAATGTGAAGTTCTTTCCGCACTATGCGATAGAACTTTTATTAATTTAAACAAAGAATTTAATTGTCCAAATCCAGAAAACCTCTATCATCAGATGCACTGCGGATTTGCTTGTCATAAGTTCACCAACACCCACTGTGCCTGGAAGCACGCTCACGCCATGTTTAATTGGCTAAAGCATCATCATCTTCAAAAACTTAACACTAGATGTCCTTCTGATAGCTCTAATCGACACGATGTTTCATTTGTTTCAGCTATATAAAAGCAGAGGTATCGAGCCATCCGGTTACGAGTCGTCGCTATGGCTTCCAGAGGTAAGCAAATCAAGATGTTGCGCCAACCACCAGCTGCTGCGACTCCGGAGCCCATGCTGCATCGCAGAACGTACTTCCTCAAAAAGCATCACTCCAGATACATCAGCCTGGGTTTCTACAGACAAAAAAAATTACGAGGCCCACGTGGAAATTGGAGGAGTAAAGCAGGGTAGAGTCATCCTCTCATCTTACTACTTCACAACTCTGCTCAACCATCTACCTAAACTTGCGGAACATCTCTGCAAAGGTCAGTCGTATAGGTGCATCGAAGAACAGTTTCGCCTACGAAGCATCAATGGTCGTCGTGCAAAAATACAAAGCGAAAATTCACATGTTGTGCTTTGTCTAGATGACATAAATTTTTTGTTGTGTAATGTAAATATACTGCAACATCAACTTGCAAAGCTAATTTTAGCCACAACCGATGTACATGACCATGTTAAAAGTGCTTCAAACAATATTACTTTTGTAATGCCAAAAGAAAATGTTTCACCTTTCGTACTTTACGATGTTATTTGTGACGAAATAAACTCTACACTTGTATCACATAAAGGTGAATAAATATTTACACTAATCAAATGTCTTTGCATTCGTTTTTATTCCTACCTACTCGCACTTCCCGAGGTACCACATGCAACCATACCTCAATATCCCCCCTCCCATTCAGTAATTATCTAATAAAATTTCTAAAATCATCATCACCCTGGCAAAAGTAAACAAATTAGCATTCAAACATGGCCGCGGCCGCGGCGGGGTATGCACCGGGATCGTGGCTGGGGCTGGGGGGCGGGACCAGGACCAGGTATTCGTCCATGATGATTTGGATAGGAAGAGAATTTTTTGTTTGGTTGCGGTTTGAATTTCCCGCTAAAAATTGAGAAGATCTCGGATTGGTCGAAGTTGGTGATGACGTGGCACGATCTGATTGGCGGACTATACGCGCCTGTATACTACTGGTACATAACAGAATGAGAACCTGGAACGAGTGGTAGGTCTGTAGCCGGACATGATCATGTGGAAATGAATGATATGAAAATTACCTAAAAGTATATTCTTAAACAGAAATATACAAACATTTAATGTAAGTAAGGTTAAACGTGGATTATCGATTACATAACAGATTCCTCTAAATAGACTAAATACCACAAAATTCTGGCAGTTTAAAGACCATCTGAAATGAAAGCGATATAGATGATAGGAAATAAGATGGTGCAACAACTGGTGGGATGAGTGGCGGGGGAAAGCGGAGACCCCGGAGAAAACCCACCCGGACGCCGCTTCGTCCATCATAAATTCCACATGTAGGTGCTTAGGATCGAACCCGGGCCTCCTAGTTTGGAAGCGAGCGGTCTAAGCACTCGGTCTCGGCGCCGCCTAATTATGATTTACCATGGTAAAATACTGATGTATTTGTGGTGTATTTGGAGGTTGCCAAAAGTTGATCCGGGTTTTACCGCGGTTAAATCTGATCGACCGCTATGTATGTCGCTGGGATTGGTTTTACATCTGAGCAGTATGACGTTTATAGTCTCTTCTTGAAGCTCTATTCTTATAAACCTGTACACAAAATATAATAAAATTAAATTTTACCGCGTAGTAAATTGTAGAAATGAGGAACAAAACAGAAAGCCTATTTAGATTGACATGATTAAGCTCGGCAAATTTCGTGTATTGCTTGTCTACACCATATTTATATTGTATATAGGTACAGAAGATATTGTATTCCACCCAAAAATTCCTAAAGGAAACACCCCAAATCTAAAAAGAAAATAAAAGAAACTTAAGAAAAGAGTCCGCGCCGCGTGCCACCACAACTTAAAAAGCTGGTTAAATAAAAAGACTTGGTATTTAAGTTCAGATAATCCAAGTATGCAACACGAATTTTTTCAGGAAAATACAGACGTACGGAACATTTTTCGAAGTTTCCTGTTTTATTAAAAATGACTCAAACAAGTTTGATTAAAATGCTGTGTATAAAAGATATTTGCATGGTAAATTAAATACATATCCTGCATTTCTTGAGAATAGCACTTGAAGTTCTCTTCATTCTGAAGGTATTTGCATAACTGGAAACACTGAGGTAGACTAAACTTACTGCACACAAATTATAGATCTCGTTAAAACTCACAATTTGTTATATACAGAATTTTTTTCTGGAACTATTCTAGACATTCCTTATTACTGGTTTCAATTTTAAAGTAGAACTTCAAATCTACTCATACAGGAAGTCCTCATGTGTTTCATATCTCTTTGGTGTAACTATGGTCATAGAAGGAAAACCGAATTTCAAAAGCAAAATATGTGAATGTGCATTTATTTCCCTTCCCTTAATAAGCAATTAAGCCATAAGCCCATATCTGGTATCTTTTATCTTGATTAGCAAGAAGTAAATCTTCCATAAAACCCCTCGGGGAAAACATAAAGGCACCTATACAGTGTTAACATACATCATAACCTGGCACTTGAAGCAAGAAAAGTAAATGTTCACATACATTCTGCTTTTCTCTCATATCCTTCCATCAATGCGCTTAGCTTCCGGAAGTATCGTTCCCACTCGCAGAAAATTCACTCCACATAACTATAGAAAATCTTATGTATTACACTCACATGACTTTCTCTACATCTTTGCAACAAATTGTCAAAAAGCTTCTACTCATGTTACTCGAGATAAACATTCAAAAATGGTCTTAATACTTTCTTCCTTGTAAATAGAAGGAAAATATGGGAATACATTAGGCTAAAGCAACAGTCAACTTTTAAAGTATGCTTGCAATGGGATTGAAGTCCCTTTCTTTGCACGGCCAGGTATTGACAAGTTCCCGTATGAGAAACTTTTAAATATTTAAACATTGAAACCAATAATAAAGAACATCTCGAGAGCGCTAAACTCGAATGTTTTAATGAAATCTACATTTTTGTCTAGTAAGTTCTTGATTCGGACAGATTACCAGTCATGCAGCATTCAGAGAAAATCAAGAATAAACAGGTCTTCTGAGGCTATTCCCAGAAAATTAAAGATATACATCTTGTCTTGTAATTATCTTAAATATAAAAGATTTTAGTCAAAATGGTCAGTCATTTTTTTAAAAAAATATATTTTCCAAATTTTGTCCATGTAAAGATGAGTTGGAGGTGGGAGATTTTCTTTAAAATGTTCGTGCCGCATCTTTGGAAGATACTAAACCTAAAAACAAAGTTAAGGTTTAAGGGTGTTTTCGTTCTTGAGCTATGTTGTCCATACACAAGCACACACATACACACATACGCGCAGGGACCTTTTTATAAGAATGCTCTTTTGGGACTCAGGAGATCCCAAAACATATTTTCGGTGAAATCTTGCCATCGAAATTTTGGGTGCTATACAATACCTTCTCTATCCACGATGTATAGTGTACATGCGGGCTAGAGAAAGTAAAACACAATACCTACTTGCTCTAATCACTGAGCTAACATGACAGCAGACCAATATGGCATTAAAGTCCTTGAGCTTTTCGGTAAAGCACAAGGTGATCTCAAATCTAGACACTGGGAGATCCGTGATTCAAATTTTAGCCATAGGATTTTTCAGTCTGACGCTATCTATTCAACTCCTGTCCACTTGTGTGGAAAACAAATGAACTAATTAACTAAGGTCACTTGACCCAATAGGCAGTTAACCCTCGACTTAAGTACTTAAAACATTATAAATCGCCAATATGGTATGCCATCTCAAAATAATTTGAGACCTCCTTAGGGGTTTATCGAGAAACATGGAGACAGTTGAGTTTAATGCCATGTCAGCATGGTGTCATGGTAGTTCAGAGGTTAGCAGAACCGGCTAGAGACCGGGAGATCCATGGTTCAAATCCCGGCTATAGCATTGCATTTTTCAGTCTGACTCTACCTATCCAACTGAAGTAATAGTGTGCATAAGCCTTTCCTGAATTACTAATTCAAATATCTATACTTAGAGCCCTAAAAGCCAGTGGACATTAGATGCTAAAGATGCCCTTAAATTCCCTCCAGGCTGCATACTGGATCGGCTATGCACTCAGTTGTGTACTGTCAGAGAAGTAGAGTTGAAACCACTCTAGAAACCTCAATCAGGAAGGAGGGAATGAGCTGGATCGATTAGAGCGATATTTAAAACATAAGTTGTAGCCAAGAATTGGCAAGCTGATAGTTTGCATCTCTCCCTACTTCCATCTTGTGTAGACGCAAATCGGAAGAAGGATAGGGGAAGAAGAGAGATGGGAGCAACAGCGATGCTTCTTGAATATTCATTTGCTCCTCCACCAACTCACGTTAATGGCCTTCTGAAAAATCCATATCTGCTCCCCAACGTGAATAATCAGGAAACTAGTTGCTTGTAATTCGCTATATGACTTTCCGAATCCCCGTGCTTCTTTCCCGGTTGCACTTCCAACTTTGAGAGATTACAATGTGCATTAAAGGGGAGAGATATGGATGTGCTACATTTCTGCACAGGGATCCAGGAACAGATCAATATGCGAGCTGAAATGTATAGACTTATGATTGGCTCGTCTTCTTCCACAAGGTCCAGCTTTTCCTCCTCAATCACTATGTTTTATCTGGTTGCTTTCCCTTATTGATAGATAGTACAAAGACAGAGAAGATATTACCCTCCAAACAAAAGCTCAATACCAAGATTTCACCAGAAATACACGTTTTAAGGTCCAAAATTAAAAAAATGACCGCGTGCGTGCGTGTCTGCGAATACGATAGCTCAAAAACGAAATGTATGAAGGTTTTCAAGTAAATATCCCCATCCATTCCAAATGGGCACTTTACATAGCAAGTTTGTTTCCGAAAAGTTTGATTTTGTAAGACAAGGCAATACGATTTTAAGAAATTACTATATCATTTAGATATTTTCATTACAAATACTATCCATACTTCCTGGACAAGAACCTCTGAAGTACTTTTCATTTTGGATGAATTTTGCATAACTGTTAAGCCGCAAAAGAGAGAAATTTACTACATACAAATAGAAAAAAAATATATATTGTCAAGGCTCACCATTTATTACGACAAATACAGCTACATTAGAATTTCTAGGAATTGGTTTACATTTTATAATATTTTTATTTTTCTTCAAAGGGAAGTCGTATTTCATTTTTCTTTTATTTTCCTCCTGGACATTCAAGGAGAGTGAAGTTTCGGCACCAAGTAACCAGTTCTTCAAAGAGTTAACTAACGCCTTAGCCTGGTGTATTCCTTTATTCATTTATACTTATTAAATACAATTAGGTACCTATTAAGCAATAAGACAGTTTATGTTAATGTTTAGCTTGATTAGATAGAAGAATCTGTTATTATAAGAATAATTTGTTGTACAATAGAGAGCAAAAGACATGTGAATTTGTATTATACCTGCCATACAAACAGAACGGAATATGAACCGTGACTATCTCTTTAAATATTTCACTATTACTTCATCCCAGTACATTCCCTTTTTCTCTTGTAATAAGGCTATATTAATTTTTGTATTCATTATCATGGAAGATAGAGGAAAAACTTATTTAAGATTAATTTTTTCAAAAAGCTAGAGAAGGTGATGTGAATAGAACACGTCAGATTTGTTTAAATAAAAATGTGTGTTCCATACACATCACTTTCTCTAGCTATTAAGCAAACAAGCTTTCCTTATAAAGATTATTCTTCTATCTAAATCATACTAATCGAGATAAGAAGCAGCAGAATTGCACTTTTTACTTGTTTCTTTGTATAATTAGAAAGTAAAGAAGGAAATGCACTATGACTAAGCGATAGTTGGAATTTTTAAAAGCCGGTCGAAATGTAAAACAAAGAAATTCGGTTCTCTTTGCCTGTCAGGAGTTAAACAAAAGAGATAAGAAAAATGTCTTCACGTTTGAGAACAGTTAAAGTAGCTTAAAAAGAAGCCTATAACTCGGAGTAACTTTCCAAAAATGCGTGTGACATAATATGTGTGCCTTAACGAGATGCACAGTTTTTTTGCAACAGGTTTAGTCTATCTCTGACAGTTTACCAGCCATACAAAAGTTAAACTAAATTCATCCACAATGAAGAGGTACAGAGTATATTCGTAGAAACTTCAGGATATACATTTTTGTCACATAAGTATCTGTAACATGTGGTATTTTTTTATCAAAATCATTAGAGCCATTTTTGAGAAAATTAAAGTTAAGTTTTCGAAAATTTTTCTATCTAAAGGATAGCTTGGGATGGGAGATTTTCTTGAAAATCTTCGTGTTACATCCTTGAGAGAAACTGAATCTAAATAACAAGTTTGGTATTTAACGGACTTCTTGTTCTTGATGTTATCCACACACACACACACACACTTACACACACACACACACTTATGTCATTTACTTTATGTAAATAAAATGTATGTCTTCAATTATCTGGGAATAGCCTCTGAAGACATTTATTCAGGATGAATTCTGCGGAATTTTGAATAACTGGTAAACCGTAAGAGATAGACAAAAAAGTATAGAGCCCGTTAAAGCACACAATATATATTATATACATTCTTTTCGCCGAGTTGATCGTTTTTGAGTTATTCCTTTTTATTAGTTTTAGCTGTAAAATACTTGACAGATTACTCCCGTTCATACAAAGAAAGGTACGTCAATCACATGGCAACCAGTTTTATAAACATTTGACTATCCATTTAGCTAAATATGGTTCTCCTTATTACCCTTCTGCGTTTAAGGAAGCAGGTAATTAGACCCTTTCCGTCAATAGAAAGCAAATTAAATATATAGAAAAAGAAACTTTTTAACAATAATTGATTGCAGAGATGCACAGAAAGTCATGTGTCACTTATTCAGGCGAAATTTTAATATCGAAATTTTGGGTAGAATAAATATCTTGTTTATTTACTATGTACGTTGTATATATGCGCTAGAGAAGGAAAACCTTTATTTATCTGAAATAGGTGATGAAACATGCACACGATACACAGTGTACAGTTGCTCCGATGCAACTGACATTTCCTATTACCAGCTCTTGGATAATATTGCTTTGTTTGATAGGTTTCGTGGAGCGGGCAAAGTTTATCTTGAATTTTCAGGACCTTATGGAAAACTAGAAGTTGGAAGACAATTTCTGTAAAAGGAAAGCATTATTCACTGCTGTCACGCCTCGATATACAACGCGATGGAACTGTGAAATTACTTCCTCTAGTCTTGCATTGTGGTCTAGTTTTATATTCTACAGATGGATGCAGTTTTTCATACTTTTACTTTTTCTAGCACGTATGTATGTATAATGTACATAGTAGGTGCATAGGGTATTGCATTCTACCCCACAATTCTGTAAGGAGATTTCATAGGAAATACACGTTTTAGGGTCTCCTGTATTCAAAAAAGGCATTTTTAGAAAAAGGTCCGTGTGTGTGTGTTCGTCCGTGTATCTGTGAACACGATAGCTCAAGAACGAAAAGTCGGTAAAATACCAAACTTAGTAGTTAAGTTTAGTGTCTTTCAGGAATGTGACACGATGTGCTGAGAATAATCCGCCCACCTCAAACTATTATTTACATGGAAAAAATTTCCAACATTTTCATTTTCTCAAAAATTGCTGTAATGATTTTAATTTAAATACCGTATATTAAAAATATTGCAAATAATATATATGTATATATTTGAATTTTCTGGTATAGCTTCTAAAGACCTCTTTATACTGAATGAATTTTGCTGAATTTTTCGTAATTGGTAAAGCGCTAAAGATAGAAAAAAGCTTACTACACAAAAAAGTAGATCACGTAAAAACACACAATTTGTCATTTACGTTGTTTTTTTTTTTCGTGGAATTTACCATTCTGAGACATTCCTTGTTATTTGTTTCTGATTTAAAATACTTGAAACGCTTCTCGCACTCCTGGCTTTGCATAGAAACGGATTTCATCCTCGTGACAACTGACTTTTAAAAGATTTGACTGTCGTTTTAGCCTAGTGTATTCCCTTCTACTTGCAAGGAACAAAGTAAACAATACGATTTCTGCTAATGTTTATCCCGATTGTCATAAAGTAAATAGAATAAGTTTTTTAACAAACATTTGTTACCGCCCTGTAGAGAAAGTCATGTTAATGGAATACACCAGATTTTATAAAAGGTTCGTTTGTGCAAGTCTGTGTATGTACGGAGGGGGGGGGGGCAGTTCGGCTCAAGCACGAAAAGTCTGTTAAATATTAAATTAGGTATTTAGGTTCAGCATCTCCCAAGGATGCGACGCAAAGATTTTCAATTAAATCGCCCACCCTTAACTATGATTTGCACGTATCATTTATCAAAATGTTCATTTTCTCAAAAATGGTTCAATAGGTTTAGATTAAAATGCCATATTTTAAGATATGCTTATAAAAAATGCAGTTGTATATTTAGATTTGCTGCGAACAGCCTCTGAACACATTAACATTTTTGTTAACTTTTGCATAACTGGTTAACCGTAAGGGATGGATAAAACCTTACTACTCAACAAATTTTGATCTTGTTTAAAACACAAAATTTGTCATATAGTCTTTTTCTAGAGTTAGCCGTTTCTCAGATATTCCTTGTTATTTGTATCAATTTTAAACTACGTAAAACTTTTCTCACCCGGGGAGGCTACTATTGAATCGTCTTTTTTATTTTCCTCCCTGGAATTCAAAAGATAACCGAATTTGACTTGTTTCACCTAGCGATAGCTTTTAAAGCATATGACTATCACTTTAGCCTACTATACTCCCTTATTTCCCTCCTACCTATAAATAAATAAGTGATAAGGCCATTTCTGCTAAAGTTTGACAATTTGAATTAGCATGATAAAAACAACAGAATATCGTTTGTAAGGAGAGTAGAACTGCTAGAGAAAGTTATGTGAATGGAATATCGGAATTTTTGTCAATAGTACAATAGTGACAGAGCTTTACTTGAGAAATGAAACTTGGTTCATTATTTTATACGTTACGGGAGGAGTGCAATAACTGTAGTATACACTTTAATCTCTCTGCCGCGTTCTTAATAGATAGAATAATATTTTGACGTATCATGAATAAAAACAACTCTTTTTACTCCACTGGTTGTGCGCTTGAGAGATGGATATTATCATTTAAGAATTACTTCTAATTATTTAAAAATATTGTCCCTAGATTGAAATGCGCAGTGAATCTTGGGCAAACATTTAGCATAATTAACGCGCTGGATAAAACTGTGGTAGCAGAGGTTGTCCCTCTCTCTCGTACATGCAGTCATTAAAACATGGAATACTTCTAAGATGGGGCCTTTTCGTTGACTAGGCACATGTCTTTCACCTGTTTGCTACACTCTTAAAAGCTTGTTAACAGGCCATGTTACCGAAGAGAAGCGGATAGACGTGAAACGTAACTTGCGACAAATGAAGCTCTGAGCTGCGAACTGGTGATCCCCAAACTCTCTGTTTGGAGAACACTCCTCCTCTCTCACTGGGTGATACAACTTTAAATTAACATTTTTTCTGCGATACATACTGAAGTTAAAATACCAAGATAATTCGCGCAAGTGGTTAAAAAATGTAACACATACTGCTTATAAACACTGTGGGAGCGTCGGGTGGGGTTGAGCGGTAAAGGAATAGATGATTTTTCTAACTCGCCTAGCATGTTGTATCAGAATAGCACCGATGAGAATCGTGGAAAGACCCTAGTCCCCGTCAAACGTTCACATTTTCAGCAACACCACAGCGCCAGGCATATTTTAAATGTCTTTGAATGTACAGTGCCTCGCGTGTTAGTTTATAATGTCGGGGGCAAACAGCAATCCAACACGAAAGCATTCGACGACTTCGACTTTATGGCCTAAGAAGAATGTTTCTATCTATAGAAATTGGCAGAATAAAAGTTAAGGGGCTTGTTTTTTTATGTTAATACTTTAATAATTTTCATTGTTCTGCGCAGTCATTTATGTAAGAATATAGCTTCCACCAAACCTTGACAGTATTATTATTGGTGACCATTGCATAACTAAAAATTCGTAGGAGATAGGCAAAAACGTATTGCACCAAAATTTAGGTCTAGTAAAAACATGTACATTTTTGAAAAGTTAGCAATTTTTAAGTTATTCCTAGTTATAGGTCTACATTTTTCAATGGTTAGAAAATGTAACATGCACGGAAAGCCACAGCAGATAATTCCTTTAGAATGCAACATTTTCTGTTTAAAATACATCTATTGTAGGTTTATGGTTCTTAACTGAGGAGTCATAATTATTTTTTTTTTGTCCTGACCATGCAAAGAGAAACTAATGATCAAAAGATGACAGCTTTTTAAATATTTGACAGTCGCTTTAGCCCATGGTTCATAAATTTTCTTGATTTTGTGGCGGAGCAAATAAGCTTGCTCAGTGCAAGGCCGTTCTCAAAAATATATGTGAAATACATTTTTTTTACAAGATCTTCAATTTTGGTGCGATAAGTTTTTGCCAGTCTCTTACAGTTTACCAGTTTGCCAGAGTAATTCAGAATGAAGAGGTCTTCGGAGTCTATTCTCTTATCTTTAACATACGCCATTTTAATCAAAATATTATTTTCGTTTTTGAGTTATGCTGCAAACGCACACTGGATCTTTTTCTGAACTATTTTTATATACTCAGGGGCTCTCAAGTCGTGTGCTTACGGTTAAAATCTGGTATCAAATTCTTGGGTTGAATGCAATATCCTCTCTACCTACTATGTACGAACGTAATAAGTAGTAGAGAATGTAATAAGCCATAGTGGATAGAGAAAGTTATATGAATGCTCTACATTGGAACCTTTTTGCGTGTAAATTTGGTTTTAAATGAAAGTTTGAACCTTTCAGAGTAACAATATGCACAAGAAAAATAAAAACATGGAGATCATGGAGGGCAAGTTTAATGCAGCATTTTGTATAACAATAGCAATGTTCTGCTAACAGGTCACGAGGGATTTCATCATATCGAGTAATAACAGGTATGTGAATGGGAAACAGCAGCAACAGAATTCGAAGCGTTGTTCTTTGTTTGGAGATCCGACATGTGCGCGCTTCATATTCTACAGTAATTGAAGCGTGGTTCGTCCGATGATCAATACTCTGACGTCATATGCGCGCTAAAATGACAATACAAGAAGAATATAAAGATTGTTTTATTTCCATTTTGTTACCGGTAACAGCTAACTGAGTGTGATAAAATGTAAAAGCGGTATGAAGCTGCACTATACACAAATAAAATTCTAGAGGACTTTAGTATTATGTATCAATCAATTGTTACTTTCTATAACAATTTACATAGTAGATAGAGAAGGTATTGTATTTCACCAAAAACTCTATAGGAGATGTCAGAGGAAATACATGTTTTGGGGCCCCCTGAATCCAACAAATATGGGCGAGTGGATGGACAGAATAACTCGACAACAAAAGGTCAGGCAAACTTGGTATCTGGGTTCAGTATATCCAAGGATACAACACGAAGAACTTCAGGAAAATTCCTAACTCTCAACTACTTTTTACTTACAACATTTTCAAAAATTCTTATATTCTCAAAAATGGCTAACGTTGTTTATTACAATACCATAACTTTGATATTTTCGAGAAATGAAATAAATATGTTAAATTTTCTGGAAATAGCCTCTGAAATCCTCTTCTGGATGAGTTTGGTATAAGCTGTAAGATATAGATGAAAGCTTACTACACAAAAATAAAAATCTGATGTGTTTCATTTGATGGCCTTCTCTAGTTGCACAAACAACTTTCCGTACAAAAGGTTATTCTTTTATCTACCTGTTAATCAAGGTAAATATTGGCAGCAAATGTCTTGTTACTTGCTTCCTTGAAGGTAGAAGGGAATACATAAGCTGAAGCGCTAGTCAAACCTTTTGAAAGCTGGCCCTATGTGAAACAAAATAAGTTCGGCTCGCTTTGCATGTACTATAGGGAAACGTCACTTTCCGTTTGCGTTTAAAATGGAAACCGACAACAAAGATTAATTCAGAAACACACATATATATATATATATATATATATATATATATATATATATATATATATATACGTTATATATAATTATGTGTTTTAACGAGATCTATAATTTTTGTGTAGGAGACTTTTGTCTCTATTTTACAGGTTATGCAAAATTCCAAAAATCTCGTTCAGAATAAAGAGGTCTACAATATAAAAGTTTGTGGTTTAAATAGCTCTAATACAACATTTTAATCAAAATCGTTAGCTATTTTTGAGAAAAACAAAATTTTATAAAAGTTTTCTACGTAAAGGGTAGTTTGTGGTGGGAGGATTTTCTTGGAAATCTTCGTGTCGCATTCTTGAAAGATAGTAAACTTAAATACCAAATTTGGGTTTTAATGGTTTTTTGTTTTTGAGCTATACTGTCCAAAGCTACACACAGGCGCATGTTTTTCTAAAAATTCTTTTTTTGGACTCATGGGACCTCAAAACATATATTTCCGGTGAAACCTCGACATCGAACTTTTGGTGGAATACAACACCTTCTCTATCCATCATGTGCATTGTACCTGCGGGCTATAGAAAATAAAAATCTCGTTAAAACACATAGTTTATATCATTTACATTAATTATTTGTTGAGTTAACCGTTTCAAAGATATTCCCTGTTAATTGTTTTAGTGTTAACTATTTCTCAAGCGGGTAGTCAACTTTCGTTTCATACCTACTCTATTTTTACTCCCTGTAATGCGAAACAGAATGGAATTTCAATTAATTCAATAGTGGCGAGCGTCTAAAAGATTTGACTATCGCTTTAGCCTAGTGTATGCCATTTGTCCCTTACTTATACGGAACTAGAACAATAAACTTTTGTAAGAATATTTTGTTCCAGAATAGACAGGTGAATAATAATAATAATAATAATGTTTAGGTTTCATTTTCAATTAATAACAAAATATTACTATCTTAAAATATACTACTTATTGTAATGTACATTAGGTTTGAGTACCGCTTCAAACCAAACTTGTATTTCTCTTTAGTATATATATTTTAACGAGATCTAAATTTTTTGTTTAGTAAGTTTTTGTCAATCTCTTTATCAGTTATACAAAATTCATCCAGAATAATTCTGGAGGCTATTCCCAGAAAATACAAGATATGTAGTTTATTTCTGATGCAAACACCTTTAATATACGGTATTTTTTAATCAAAATAGCGCATTCATATCATTATGATTATCATTACTATTATTATTAATATTGATATTTCTGCAGACATCGGAATTTTGCTCCTGAATGGAACCATGCCACTTATAAACAACGCCTTTTTGGGTAATGATTTCGTCTACATGACGTTTCTACTTTTTATTATTATAATAGTGTGGAATCTAAAGCTCCAATAATTGCATCAATGAATGTATTGCACCCTTGCAAAGTTGCAGCAAACTTTCCAAAAGGTTACGGATACTGAAACGCTGCTCAAAAAACACCAAAACTGGTACCAAATCTACACATAATGGGGTGGTGTGAATAAAGATGAGACGCGTCTCAAAACTTGCAATTTTCGAGAGGCGTCTCAATTTCGTATGAATAAAACTCGACGACTCAAGATGGCGGTAACCTTGATCGCAATCAATGTCTCACGCGCTTACGTAATGAGACGTGTCTCAGGTTTTGGAATGAATTAAAAGTAGCCGCGTCTCACTTTCGTGAGACGTGTCTCATGATTTTTTAAGTCACCACCGAAGGTGTCTCAACACTTGAGACGAAACTTCTTATGACAAATTATGTGCAGATTTGGTACCAGTTTTGGTGTTTTTTGAGCGCAGAAGGAAGCTTTCTTAAATCAGGGGGGATTCTGGAGAACTAGTAAATTATAACGAACTTCAAGATTAAAGCAAATTGTGCAGTGGCTTATACAACATTTTCTGCCCGAACAAACAGGAACAAGAGGCAAAGGAGCAAGGATTAGAATATTATTGTCGTTATTTTTTTATTTATTTATTTATATAACCCTCTTTCACTTCTGCAGTCATATCGAGGGCTTTGGTTTAGAAACAACTGCAGGTGATTTTTCGCAAGGCTCTTAACAGCATTGATTAGTTGTACACACATTGTATTAAACACACGTACATGCGCGGATACTTACAGAGACTATAGGTATAGAAGACAGTTGTAGTTAAAAAAGAATTCCCTGCCACAGCCAAAAATCGAACCCGGGACCTTTGGGTGAGAAGCTAGAATGGTGACTATCCGACCGCAGAGAGTAAACCCTCGAATTCAGTGCGACATGCAGAAGATGCCTTTCTGCATTCAGTATCCATAACCTTTTGGAAAGTTTGCTGCAACTTCGCAAGGGTGCAATACATTCCCTGCTGCAATTATTGGAGCTTTAGATTACACACTATCATCATAATAAAAAACAAATTTCATGTAGACGAAATCAAAAAGGCGTTGTATACAAGTGGCATGATTCCATTGACGAGCAAAATTCCGAAGTCTGCAGAAATATCCGTAGATGATAATAATAATAGTAATAATAGTAATAATAATAATAATAATAATAATAATAATAATAATAACAATAATGATATGAATGCGCTATTTCTTTAAAGATGGGGGTAATGGACATCATAAGCGCTCTGTGTAGATATCTCGCCAAGGAAAGTGTTATAATACACAAATATTTTAGTGGGAAAAGATTTTTAAAATAATCTAATAACAAGTAACGTTATCTACAGAGTAGCTTCGTTTATGTATATTGTATGGTTCTCCATAATAAACATTTGTAGGAACATGATTATGAGATTCTTGGTACAAGACTGTGGAGAGGAGTAACAGCAGGAAGATCAGCTTATAAAGTTGATCATGAACAGGAGGTTGATTACGGTGATGATGGAGAGGAAACAGGTATATTTGGACCCAAATAGCCGGAATAAAAAGTAATTACACGTGTAGGCTTTTATAACCAAAGCAATATTACAATAATATATTTAACAGGAGCTACAGGTATTTTAATAAGTACAATTTTGAGTTATTCCAATTAAGTTGTTACGAGGGTTATTAAATTAATAGTTTCATCGACACAGTTACAAATTAATACATATAAAAATACTGCTCATGATCGTCATCTTTGTCTTTTATGGCACTTGAGGTATGATACTTGTTATGTTCTACAAAATAGGTTTTTGCACTCTGTAACACAGTGCGATTTTTTAGAAGCATGTCTATTACAAAGTAACTAAATAACTAATAGATATGTAAAATAATACTCTTTTAATGTTTTATTCTTAACTTCCACTGTTTTCAGAGGATTTGTTTCTCCTATCAAGTTCAAGGATCTTCTTTTCTATTCTTTCGCGTGTACAGGCTTGTTGTTCTTTGTAAAGCATTTGCTTTTTACTTTCGCTAGCATGTATGTACATCTAAAGTACATAGTAGCTGGAGAAGGTATTCCACCAAAAAGTTCGATGTAGAGATTGCACCGCTAATATGTTTTGAGGTCTCTTGATTAAAAAAAAAATAGAAATAGGTCGGTGTGTGTGTGTGAGGGGGGGCAGAAGAGCTAAAAGGACATTTTTATTAATTGGAATGAATTTTTTGTTTATTAATTATTAAATTAAATGATTAAAGTAAAAATTGCAAATACCAAACTTGGTATTTATGTTTTGTATCTTTCAATGGTGGGAAACGGAGTTTTTGAAGAAAATCCTCCAATCCCAAGCTACCGTTTGCATGGAAAAATTGTGAAAATTTTGTTTTTCTCAAAAATGGCTCTAACGATTTTGATTTAAAAATACCGTATATTAAAGTTATTTGCATCAGAAATAAAATATATATCTTGTGTGTTTCTGGGAATAGCCTCTAGAATTATTCTGGATGAATTTTGTATAACTGATAAAGAGATGCACAAAAAAAAAAATTAGATCTTCTTAAAATACATAATTTATGTCATATACGTTTTTTCTATTAAAGAGTTGACCGTTTCCCAGATATTCGTTGCTATTGGTTTCAGTTTTGAAGTACGTTAAATATTCTAAAACAGGAAGCCCACTTCGTTTCGTCTCTCTAGTTTCGGTGCTTGCCATGCAAAATAAACCGAACTTCTGTTTCATATAACGATCAGTTTTTAAAGGTTTCGACTATGCTTTATCCTAGTATATTACCTAATTTCCCTTCTACTCGCAAATAAGTAAATAATAAGACTTCTACTTATGTTTATATCGTTTAGCATGATGTAGATAAAGTAATAGTTTGTGTGAGGAACAGCTAGAAAAAGTCATGTGAATAGAGCATCATATTTTTTGTTTTATTCTGTTTTTCACATTGTTTATTTTCCTAAATAACTTTCATTATAATCCCTGACAAGAACTTTTCCTGGATCTTGTTTACATTCGGTCATTGCGAAGTTCTAATTTTCTGACAACTGCGATTTTATTCCGCGAAACACGATTAAAATATAATGTTTCCTTCTCCATTTTGACAATATAACTCGTGTAAATTCATTCGTAAGTGCCGAAATAAACCTTTTTCATTCAAGAAACAATACATTGTTGACCTCTTTACACACAGATAACAGCGGTACGTAAATGAGACGCAGGTAGTGCGTCTCACTTAGGAGGGGCAATTTGTATTCATACGAAATTAGCGAGACACGTCTCGAGACTCGCTACATCTCACATTTTCTGTTAGCAGTGTCTCATAAGACGCGTCTCATTTTTATTCATACCACCCCATTTGTCATAAGAAGCTGTGTCTCAAATGTTGTTAAGTCACTTAAAAAATCATGAGACGCGTCTCATGAAAGTTAGACGCGGCTAATTTTTATTCATTCCAAAACCTGAGACACGTCTCATTACGTAAACGCGTGAGAGGTTGGTTGCTATCAAGGTCACCGCCATCTTGAGTCGTCAAGTTTTATTCATACGAAAGTCTCAAAAATTGCAAGTTTTGAGGCACGTCTCATCTTTATTCATACCACCCATTATATTTGCCATGTTATTATGTTTAGTATATAGAATTTCAATCAAAATATTACTGCCACTTTTGATAAACGAAATTATCGAAATGTGGGTATTCTTGAAAATCTCCATGTTTCATATTCTGATAATACTAAACATAGTATTTAAGTTTTGTGTTTAGGTCTCTGTCTTGAATTATACATAAATTGAGTTATAAATGATGCAACATGGATCTTTCGTATTCCAGATAACAATGTGCATATTGTCGTTTACATTTTGTGGTTTAACAGATTTGTACACCAAGACCCACAAGCATCTTTAATAATCGATACCTACAGCTAAATGGAATATAATACTCATTGTTGTATCTGTGTTTGCTGTCCTATTTATTATTGCACCACTATCTATAGGGCTCACCAACATGTACTTCAATTGCCGTTACGGGCTCTGTTTTGGTTTCCTTAGCGCCCTCGGTTATGAACATAGAGCAGTCAGCGGTCTAAATGGGGAGCAGTTTTGCAGCGTAAGCATGCACTGTTCCAAAAATAGCTTACTCATATATTGCCATTATATGCATAGTTCTAATTCATAAAGTAACACAAAAACAGTTATTTCATAACATGATTAGCAAATTAAAACGTCTTTATAAATAAAAGTATAAACTATAAAGGATAGTAATACGCAGATTTAAACATAAATCAGCCAAAGTCGTTCAGAATTCATTGCAGCGAATTGCAAAACATATCTTTACAATATCAAAAGAAAAGGCTCTCTTCCTGTCACTCAAAATATGTTTAAAGCAACAAAAGTTTTTGTCAGTGTCACACAACTAATCTTTTATATTTTTGGCATTCTCAATTTGCGCTCCCTTTCAGCGTTCGCTGGTTTATCTGAACCAGGCCAGTCAGAGAGTATTGCTTATAGCGCAACACCTTTCAAAAGGAGCCTACTCCATCCCGTATAGTTACGCTCTGTGTGCACCGGCAATTTCGTGACCCCGGACCGAGCTCTGTTCATTACACCTGACGTTTCCACAGTAAGTACTTAATTTCAATTTCGGTGACTCACGCCGTAGCTGAGTGGTTAGACCACTCGCCTCTCACCTAGTTCGATTCCAAGTGACCACATGTGAGATTTGTGGTGTACAAAGCGGCGCTGGGGCGGGTTTTCTCCGGGTTCCCCCGCCATCCTTTTCCACCGGTGCTCGTCTTCATTCATGTATCATCAGTGTCGCCGCCTGCGGTGCCATAAGTAGTTAAAGCGGGCGTTAAACACTACAAAAAGAAAAAACCATTCCGTGAATGTCCGTTGTTAGTATTGCCTATCCTCGGGGATGCAAGTCTGTTGTTTGATCCGCACAAACTTACTCGACTTTTGAATCTCTAAGGGGAGAAGCTCCCATTGCGACAGAGATGAATTAGGGCAATTGTGGAATGACCACAAATATAGAGAGAATAAATAGGAAATGCCCTATCCTTACGCTTTGCTATTCATGAAGCGCGTTATTGTCAAGTCGCCATATTGCGGTTTTAAACGTTTGAGATCAGTACGGCTTTTGTGTGTTAAACATTGTTGTTTAAATGCCAATTAAGCAGTTCGTTGGTCTGGAGGTTGTAAACCAGTATAATGGTTAATACGTGTGCGTTTAGTTGTGGTTTCTGTATAGCAGATGGAAAAAAACAAGAAAAAGGAAATGTTACAATATGCAGGTTAGGGTACCCATTTAAAAGATTTTGTGGTGTTAAATGTTCAATTAAGCAGTAAATTTAGCGTGTACATTTGAAACCAGTATAATAGGCATTTCGTGTGTGGTGTTGTGTTCTAATTTCTCGAATAGCAGAAGCAGAAGGGAAATTCGCAGACAAAATTGACAACCTACTTCGGTTTATAAGGAACCTCTTGCTAACTCGCCCATTTAGCAGCTATCGCGAGAAATAATTAGCATCAAATTGGCAACCTACTTGGAACCTCTTACTAATTCGCCTATTCACCAATCATTTCGAGGAATAATTATCATCAAATTATGTTCTTAGGATACCAGAAGGGTGAGAATAAGGGCGTGTTCCTCGGACTCGGAATGCAATACATGCAGTCCACAGTGAGATGGATATAATATTTGCGATATTCTCTGATAATTGACACCTATTTTTTCTGTGCACTTAATAATAATTCCAAGCTTTTCCCAAAATTAGGTGTGCGTATGTTTAGAACAAAATTAAGTTGTGACCTTGCCGCGATGTTTACTGCAATAATATCAATTTATCAATAATAATTTCTGACAGGCCAAAAAACGTGATTGTATTAAATATTCCTTCAACTACAGATGTCTCCCCTTCCATTGTCCTTTGTTATTTACTTAAACACTTTTAAAAACAATTACTTTAACATATTTGTCGTATGGTGTATATGGCAGGCTGTCTTTAACAAAACGTAGCATTTCTGCCCTATGAGCAGACCCAGTAGTTTCTTGGTATAGGTGTCCGTGTTGTGTTTCCGGTGACATTTCGATATGGACATTTTTGGATGGTTTTGGAATACAATGCTTCCTGTACCTTCCATACATAAAAGACTAGAAGCAATATCATTATAATTGTGTAAGTACTGCTGGAAGAGCAACCTGTGTTAGTGCATTGTGTTTGTCCTCATGGCCGGCTGGGGTGTGTGAAAAGGCTTTCTGGCTCTCTGTGCAGTATCATCGTGTTGTACGCTGGCAGTTATTTTATCCAGTGAAAAATAGACGCAAGTGCTACATTAAATCCTCTTAATTAGCTGCAACTGTAGCTATATCGTGAATCTCATGGCGGGAGCAGACCTAACTACAAATTTAATGACATGAACTGCAGAAGGCGTAAATCGCACCCGAATGGTTTTAACTCCTTGTATTCTCTCCATTGGATGTTTGTTGCATTCTTTAATTCCATTTGTTCTTGGCATACCCAGTTAAGATGATCAATTTATTGGCTGTAGCATTTGCAATGTGTTCTTAAACACTCAGTTACACTCTGTGGATTATTCTTCAGCTTCCAAAAAAGCAGTTTGCAAACAAAATAATTTTAAATAGATCATTCTTTTATGTACATCATAATCAAAATAAGCAGAAATTGTATTACTTAAGTTTTCAAATGCTTCTGTTTTCCTCTTTCGTGAGAAATTACATGGGAAATTATTGCGAATCCTGGAAGAATTAAAATGTAGACTTCAGGATGTCTAAAAATCAAAATAAGTGTTGATAAAGAATTGGATCTCCACCTTTATTGTTTGTAGAAGAAACAAGAGGGAATACTAGGCTAAGGAAATAGCTATATCTTACACTTGAAACATTTGAAATTCGATTCTCTTTACATGGCCAGGAGTAAAACCAGAGTCATGAAACGGGAGGATGACTTCGCGCTTGCGAAAAGGATTACATAATTAAACAAACTAAACCAATAATATTGAATATCTCGGAAACTATTAACTGCATATACGTGTATATAGCATAAATTGAATATTTTAACGAGATCTAAATTTCTGTGCATTAAGCTTTTTGCCTATCACTTCCGGATTATCAGGATAAAGAGATCTTTGGAGACTGTTCCCAAAAATTTCAAGATGTAAATTTTGTTTACCAAAATATCTTAATATCAAAGTCGTCAGAGCCATCTTTAAAAAATCAAAATTATCGAAAAATGTTCTATATAAAGGGCATTTGTAGGTAGGAATTTTTTAGAAAGTTTTTGGATCTCACCCTTTGAAGATAGTAAACTTAAATGCCAAATTTGGTATTAACCAACTTTTACTTTTTGAGATATGCTGTACACACACACACATACACACACTCATGCACACACGTATAAAGGGATGTTTTTCTAAAAATGCCCTTTTTGTTCATGGTGTACCAAAACATGTATTTCTAGAGAAGTCTAGGTATGAAAGTTTTGGGTAAAATACAAATAGCTTATCTACCCACTAGATATGTACATGTATATATTATATGATCGAGGAAGGAACTAATCGTGAAAATGCCATTGCTGTCCTATAGTATTTCCTTCAATGTTGGCAGAAGCACTTGTTCCACGCTACCTGGAACAGCAATGATTAGACAGTAATGATCTTTTCTTTCTAAATAAGAATTTTTAATGTATTTTTAAGCGGGATCTCCTCGACTTCAACCTCTGAGTGTAATTCAGTGCTCTATGAGGAATTTCTTCGAGCATCGTAGTACAATCAAAGTAATAAAAAACGCCTGGCGTTGCGATTTTGCTGAAAATGTGAACTTTTGATGGAGACTCGGTATCTTTCCATAATTTTTATTGGTGTCATTCTGGTACAACATACACCGCGAATAATCAAATGCAAAACCGATTGGGCAATCCATCTCTTCACTCCTCAGCCCCCGCAACACTCCATCAGAGCAGGTTGACTTGTATAAGCCTACCACGTGTGCCTATCACTTTGGCATTAGAACTTCAGTTTATAGCTCGCAGAAAAGATTAATCTAATTTTGTAACACCCGGTGAGAGGGATGCATTAATTCCCAACCAGAAAATTTAGGGACCACCAGTTAGCATCTCAAAAGTTCATTTGTCGTAGTTACGTTTCATGTTGAAACCCTTTCCTTCAGTAACGTGTCCTGTTCAATACGTTTGTAAGAGCATAGCAAACAAGTGAAGGTTAAGGGATAAGTGTTATTTTCAGGTTATTTTAATGTATATCAACTTTCTCTGTAATTTTATCGTAAATGTAAATATTAATAATTTTCCCTTATATCTTCATTTCTCTGCTTCTACATAAGAGTATAAACTGCTAAAAATCTAAAAAAAATATATCTGTGAAATTTAGTATAAACCGCTAAACAGCTAAAATTTAAATAAGGATTCTTTGAGATATACCAGAAATTTCACAGATGAATTTAGTCCAACATTCGCAACCTTATAAGACAGACATCGCAAAAACCATACAATTTTATAAACTCATAATAGTATACATTTATATTATATATAAACTTATTATAAAATTATATAAAGTTATCTTATGCAACTTTAACAATGTTACTTTGCCTGATAACATCCCTCTAATTGTTCCGCATATTTGCTGAAATACAGAATTGTTCTGTTTACATCTCTTATTCGTTCCTTGTCGATAGAAATAATTAATACGTCACACCGTCATATGGATCAAAAGACCGCATAGGCTATCTAGAAAGATGCCTGAATTGAAAATGTTACCTACCTCTACCTTATATTCGCAACACTATAAAAACGTACACATAGTCACTCTCACATTTATATCCACGTATTCCAATATATATGCAATATTAACACAAACATCTTTTCTCATAGAATGCGTACTTCCGTTAAGCAGTGTCCAGGCTTAGCCAGTTTAGACTGCTTAGAATCAAATACCAGCATACTGTCCTCCGTCTGTTTGAAGCTAATACGATTTCATTTAATCTTTTTACCAAGCAAAGGGCTGTTGCCCACATAATGAGCAAATCCTCATACCACTAAAAACCTTCTCAGCTTTCCAGCCTCCCAAGCTAACCCTCGCTATTCCCGTCCCTAGCTTCATACCCAATTCTAAAATATGTTTTTTTTTTTACCGCACTCAATTCTTATTTTAATTTGTAGCTCTAATATTGTTTCTATATTCGTGTTCCATGTCCTGCCTGTTTTTACCATCAAATCCCCGTTGGAGCGCACCTTTTGGTTGTTTGTTATTCGTTTGATGCTCTCACCTTATTATTAGCAGCCATCATCTAAATAGGTACACGTATTCTCTTAGCAAATAAGGACCTTACTAGCATCCTATGTCACAAAGGAAACCGTAATTTGAAGTACTCCTTTCCAAACCCAATATATAACCCACCCTGTCCCATTCCCATACCTCACTTCCATAAGTACTTAACTTACCACCATGTAGGTCTAATCTGATACGTGACGTAATATTAAGCTTCTATCAGGAGCCTTGGGACTTACACACCTTAACATTTGTTGTTCGGAGTGAACTTCGGTTTAATTATAGAATTAATAGGCTTAAACTGTTGTTGCATATAATTCTAGCAGTATTTGTGTAGGACAATGGTCTGAGGGCCATTCTCACGCTAAGTAGCCCTGGAATGAGACACTGCAATGTTTCCCAAGGGAACATATCCGTTTCTCCAGGCAAAGCAGCTTACCTCTGCATGAATACACTTCGCTATAGCATTCTAGAGCACGCTGCAAAGTGCAGCAAATCTGAATTCTCTGTCATATTGTCTTGACCTTTGCTCTTAAGTTTACCGTGTCTGTGCCGTGGAATTCTCCAACAACAGATTTATATTGATTATTAATTCTTTTTTCTACCGTTATCCTTTCTCTACCATGACATTTGCGAGCATGAAAAGTGGCTGCAATACATAAAATAAAGCTCTGAACATTGTTTCTTACAATTTAGTATTTAGTGTTCCATACTCTTTAGAACCTCTTGCATCCTCCTTGCCATAGGTTTCACCGGAAATTCTCTTATTTGTGCTGTAATGTTTCTCCATTCCTCCGTTAGAGCGCTCCTTGGATCATTTATATTGGATATCTGATGATTCCCCATGTTTTCCCCAGTACATTCTCTATTGTATTAATATTCATGGATTGAGGTGGCGTCTCATCCAACGAGGAGTGTCATGTAACAACCACAACCTTGTATCTAGAGCTGTATGTTGGCATCATTTCTAGGAATAGATGTGTTTTTAGAATGATGATGTAAACTTTGCGGACAATAATTCCATCAATAAAACACAAACCTCCCAAACCATGTGTACTCCTGCATCCACGTAGAGGTACTGAAACTCCTCCTTGTTTATCTGAAGCTGTCCTACTTTTCTCTTCAAGTCCACAATTATTTTTTTCTCCAACGTTGCTCGTCCTTTGACTTAAATAGTTTTTTCCAGAAATCAAAGTCATCGTATTTATGTTCTCCTGTATGTGCAACTCGCTTCCTTCTGTTTGCTTTTATTGTTGTATGATTTTCTAGAGGCTGTTTGGCCTCAATTCTCAGCTGGATAAAGCACATTTTTTACACTATGTGCTGAAACAACTCCCTTGTATATATTCACTATAGTAATGGTTTTGGAGCACTTATTTTTGGATTTTTCTTGCTTCTCTGATCAGCGATGTTCTTCTGTCTCGGATAGAACTACAGCACGACTAGTTCTTGACTGGTTTTCATAAGTTTTGTGTTGACTTAAGCTGTTTATCGTAGTCTTCAGTGTACTGAGGTCTGTTAATAGTTTCTGCAGTTTGTTGAAAAGTTTCCTTTTCGAAACAACCTGATGACGTTGGAGTTTTGTGCTATATGGAGTTTTGCCGCTCCGTTTCAGAACATCAGGTTCCAGGAAGCAAAAGCTGTTTCATGCGAACTACGACTGCGGTGAGACGTGGTCAGCGCCTCGAGTCCCCCCAGGCCGGTTAATGCGGTCCCTAGCGGTACGCACAAAAACATTAAAAATAAGCCCGGAAATACTTATCGTAAGATGGGATCTTTCCTTGGCTCCGCCTATGACTTCCACCAGTTTGCTATGCTCTTAAAACGTGACAGACATACCTCGTTACCGAAGGGACACGGGACGTAGCATGCGAGAAATGAAGTTTTGAGTGTCGAACTGGTGATCCACAAATTCTCTGGTGGCAATACTCAACCCTTCTCAGCGGGTGATACAAAATTAGATTAATCTTTTTTCTGCACTACATGTTGAAGTTCTAATGCTAAGGTAATTTACGCAGGTGGAGGACTAGATTAACATATTGCTTTTACAAGGGAACCTATTCTATCGGAGTGTCGGAAGGGTTGAGGGATGAACGGGTGGATTGCCGTTATACAGGATGTTTCAAAAATACGGGGCATAATTTCAGGTATGTATTTCCCACATGAAAACAATCAAAATAGTTAATCATAACATGTGTCCGGAAATGCTTCATTTCCAAGTTATGGCCTTTACAACATTGAAAGTCCCACCTGTAGACAATCAAAATAGTCAATCTGGAAATGCTTCATTTCCGAGTTATGGCCTTCACAACATTGGAATTCACTGGAACGTTTTTCTTTCCGCAGGTCTTTGCCGTCAAAGGAGACATTAGGAGGTCGCTCTGATAGTTCATTCTGAGGAAGGTTACATTGTTCTCTAGGCGTTAAGACTGTGCGACATGTATGGCAGAGATACACTTCATATACGGTAAGGCAGACGGCAATGGTACGCTGGCTCGTCGTTTGTACCAGGAGAGGTACCCACAGCGACAATGTCCAGATCGGAAGACATTTGTACGTCTCCATTCCCGTCTGTGCGAGTATGGAACATTCACCTCTCCTGGTTTGGGAAGGGGACGACCAAGATCTACAACTCCAGAAGTGCAGGAGGAGATTCTGCAGGCTGTGGACAGGACTCCTTCTATCAGCACACGACGGTTAGCGTTGCAAGTCAATGTTCCTCATACGACTGTCTGGAGACTGTTGAACGAGTATCAATTGTATCCTTATCATTTACAACGTGTACAGGCCCTGTCACCAGCAGCTTACCCTGCACGAGTTAGGTTCTGTCAGTGGTTCTTGCAGCAGTGTGGTGTAAATCCGAACTTTTCTGCCGTCGTATTATTTACAGATGAAGCACAGTTCACAAGAGATGGCATAACACATTTCCACAATCAGCATGTATGGTCGCATGAAAACCCACGTGCAACTGTTGTATCTCATCACCAGGTGCGGTTCTACCTCAACATGTGGGCCGGTATCATTGGTGATCGATTAGTTGGACCCCATGTACTTGTAAACAGACTTACGGGGCAGGCGTACACAAACTTCCTGGAAAACATCATACCTGATGTTTTCGAAGACACTCCACTGATCAATCATCAACACATTCACTTCTTGCATGATGGCGCTCCTGCACACTTCAGTCTTACGGCTCGCCGGTACTTGGATCGAAGGTTTCCCGATCGATGGATAGGTAGAGGTGGCCCAACTGCTTGGCCTCCACGCTCACCTGATCTGAACTCTCTCGATTTCTACTTGTGGGGCCATTTAAAATTATTGGTTTATTCGTCTCTGCTGCCGGATTTGGAATCCCTTCGGAATCGAATTGTGGCAAGTTGTGAGGACATACGCAATACTCCTGGAGTTTGGGATCGTGTTCGCAGGTCAATGAGACATCGATGTGAGGTCTGTATTTAAGCAGGAGGTGGAAATTTTGAACATCTTCTGTAATGACAACAACCTGCGGAAAGAAAAACGTTCCAGTGAATTTCAATGTTGTGAAGGCCATAACTAGGAAATGAAGCATTTTCGGACACATGTTATAATGAACTAATTTGATTGTCTACATGTGGGAAATACATAACTGAAATTATACCCTATACACACCCAGGTAGCACCACGAGGAGGAAAAGTGACTCACACTCCAAAAAGATTCAACATTATTTAGCTTCGTCATTATTTGTTTCTTTTCTGTAACTAACTCCCCATGAATCGGCACGTTATTTATGCAATTTTAAACATACTAATACACACTACGTCCGTCTTCAAAATTAGCAACATTTTTCGTTATACATTTTATTTCCATGTTCTTCCAGGTTTAATTTTATAAGCGATCGATTTTTTTTTTTTTTAAGAAATTGATTGCAATTGCAGTTGAATTTTCTTGAGTACTTAAAAAAATGTATACAGATCTGCGCTACAAGTATAGAACTAATTATTGTAATTACTGTGGAATCTTTCGCAAGCGTGTGTAGTTCTCTCTATACTGCAACTTATGTAGCTCTACCAGCATGGAAGCAGGAAAGATTTAGTTTCCTCTAAATAGACCCAGAATTGTTGTAATTTTTATGAGACAGGCATTGCGTACGTTAAGTCTTGAGTAAAACAGTCACCAATCATATCAGGATCTAGGTTTCGCAAACCAAATATGTAGGATAGAAACTTTCCCATTTCATTTCCGCAATAGTAATAATGTGCATATCCTCAATTTTGTATCTTCCGCCACCAGATCTACGTTAAATGAAATCTACATCCTTGGAATTTAATACCAGTCCAAACTTCACTTTAAGCTTTCATGACGCTCTCTTCAAAGCCAGAAAAAATTCTTGATAGAGAAAATTTCAAATCTAGGTTATTGAATTTATCAATAACGGTTGAAGAGACATGCTGATAAGACGAAGTTTTCTTGCCCTCCAATAAAGAAAATACCAATGAAATATAATGCCCATTAAATTAATATAATGACCAGGGACTTTAAATAGCTGGTAAAAATCTTTGTGCAATACTTAAAAGTTCCATCAACATATTATGACACACTTGACCTTGAGGTTTTCGAAATCGCAAAATGTTACATCGTTTTTTTTTTTTCAGCATCGTTGTGTAGTAACAATTCGGCCCCAACAACAGCTTTTACGGTTAATGTGTTCAGGATATCGTGAACCTCCTCTATACTTCGGCAATTTTGGCAGAATTTTCCATCCAGCATTGTATATGAACTTAAATGAAACTGTCGACGTCTCTTGTGGCTATTTGCTCCGTGTTTTCTCTCTTCAGTTGATTGCACATTAGTTTTGATGGCCTCTCACATATATCTTCAGTAGCTTTCCTCTTCAGATCGCAAAGTATTTTCTGTCTCTGAATTTGGTTGCTAGGTATTGCAGCGTGACTGCGGTCCTCTTGCCTGTCCAATACATTATGTTCAACGGAAGCGATTTTAATCAAACTTTTGCAACCTTTAATGTTGCCCCGTTCATGGCCCTATGCCACATCTTAAGCATTTTTGAACCCGAAAGTGTAATCTTTCCGAAGTAGCATTTTCTTCCATTCTACTCGCTGTTATTTCAATCTCATCGGAGAACATGTTTACTATAAAAGGATCTGCCGTGAACTGAAATGAAGAAAAACATTTAAGAATATTCACACCAGTATATTACTTGCTGACTATTAGACCAAGGCCGGTTCAGGAGGAATGAAGGTTGTTCATCGAGCAAGCATTCTTTGAATTCTAGAACTGCTACCTGCTTTGACCGAGAGGAATGAATACAATGTAATTAATTATCCGATCGGGAGGAATGAAGCCTATTTCTATGGCCGCTGGAGGAGTGGGTCAGTTTTATTACGTACCTTAAAATAGAAATCCCATCGAAGGAAAAGTAATATTGCGATCTAGGAGAATGGGCCACTGTTTATTCGGGTCAGTGTACTATGAGGCCATTTGTTATTTCGTGACACATAAGAGACGGGAGACTTGAGGAGAAATGAGATTATAATGGTTGGGGGTGAGAGACGGAAGTGGATTCAAGAATGACAAGGAAATTCAAGTGTCCAGGAAAACTTTGTTGCAGCTCCACTTTGTCGACATGTGAGAGGAAATAAAGGAGATGATGAAATTTCCAGAGTTGTTCATTTGTAATGCCGTAATATTTCTGCATTAAGGAGGAGGTTCCTCTGCGACGCAGGACCGAAATAATAATTTTCCTGAAATGAAAGCTTGTCCGTAAATCTTGACGAGAAACGCATGTGCTTAAACAGAAAAGGGTAAAAAGAAAAGAAATCTCGCTTGCTGAGCGGGGGGAAAACGGGCGAGTATAATAAAGCAACGAGAAATGAGATTTTTTCGCGGATCCTCTAGTGTGCTATAGCATTACAAGTTGTTCTGTGAAATGGTAACCTTTTTCTCATTAACGTATGTTTTCAAAAAAATCCTTCTGAAGTTGTTAGCATGTTGCTTGTTGGTTGATCAAGTTGTACAAGTCTCTACCTTACGATATGAAACAAAACTTGATGTGTTCCATTCACATGACTTTCTCTACATATTTCTTATCAAAATATTGCTAATAACCTTAGTATTCTATTTCAATTTAATCGAGATAGACATTAACAGAAATGCTCTTATTACTTCCTTTAAGTAGAAGGGAAAGGAGGAATGTTTTAAAATGTAGTCGCTATGGCATTGAAATCCAATAATTTACATGACCAGGAGTTGACAAGTTCACGTATAAGAAAAGTTTAAATATTTTAAAACTGAAAAAGAAGTATCTCGAAAACAGTCAACTCCACTAAAGAAATGTTTGACCTTAAATGCGTGTTTTAAAGAGATCTATATTTTTTGTATATCACTTTTTTATCTATCTCTATCTGGTATCTCGTATATTTCTCTTTTATTCATTCAGAATAAAAAAAGTCGTCATAGGCTATTCCCAGAAAATGTAAGATAAACAGTTTATTTGTCATGTAAATATCTTGAATACCTGTATGAGATTTTATTCAAAATCCTTAGGGTCCTTTTTGAGAAAACCAATATTTACATTTCTATGTAAAGAGTAGTTGGTGGGGGGATTGTCTTGAAAATATTCATGTCGCATCCTTGGAAGATACTCAACTTAAATATAAATTTTGATATTAATGGACCTTTCGTTTTTGAGCTATGCTGCCCCGCCCCCCCAGACACACACGGACAGTTTTCTAAAAATGCTTCATTTGAATCAGGGATGCCCAAACACGTATTTCTTGTGTAATCGAATTTTTAGGTGGAATACAATAGTTCCTCTGAGCGCTATAAACATTTCATGTACGTGTAGAGAAAGTAAAACATATGTCTTCCATTCACATGACTTTCTCTACCTGCTCTGTAACAAATTATACTCAGAAAGCGAGTTTAAATATCAGCAAAATCATTTTGTCCAAGCGAACCAGGAATTACTATATTCGATTTAACGAACACAGATTTCTTAACATTGAAATTAAAGACGATTCGCTTTTATTGGATATTATGAAAATTGCAAACTGAAGCGGTAATGTCGCCTTCGCGTATGGTATCAATATCCGCTTCTAGAGGAGTCACTATGCCGCGGTAGTCAGTCGATGGAAGCAATGAGTTCTTTTTTTTCAGGGTTTACCCGTGTCGTAAAATATGAATAGATTTTCTTGTCTAAATAAATCATTATTAAATCTTTTCTTTCTTTTTATACAACCAGATTTTATTTCATCCAAACTTGACGAATGAGCCACGGAGTCGTAACCACTAGTAATCTCCCGATGACGTTGGGCGGTTTCAACTTATTATGTTTATTTACTCGGACGAATAATGTTGCATTACTCCCTGATTCTATATTATGTTGGTGGAAGACATATATTATCACAACAAAGAAAATATGTTGTCATTAAACTTGTTTAACACAAATACAAAAATGCTGTGAGAAAGCCAAAATGTTTCTAACGAAACACAGAGAGTACTTAATCGTGCCTCTAGTGTACCGATTTGTGCCCGAAACAAACGAAATATAAAATAATAAATACAAAATGGATTAAAAAACCACAAAATGTAAAGAAATGAGTGTGGGGATATAAATTTTGTTTTGTAATATGAACAACAAAAAACAAAGTAAAATAAGTAATACTTCAAAACAGTTTCTACTGCCACAAAACTAAACTGTTAATTAAGCTTTAAATGAAACAGGCTTACGAAATGTGTCCAGTCAGCACTCATCTGAAGCAAAAGAAGGACGGCACAAAATGTATCGTTTCATATCGTTATATTTGATTTTTGTAAAATAAGAACTATTGATTTTTGTGTTTGTTTACCAAATCGCTGTACTAAACATGTGACAGACAATGAGAATGTTGTGTATAACTAACATGAGAAATTCAAACGGCTCCTATATGCTGTCTCTTGGGGATCATTATAATTTCCTAAAACTCTGATATGTCCATTCACATGACTTTTTCTATACGTCTGTAACAAATTTCATTTGAAAAGTTTATTCTTCTAACTGCTTCATGTTAATCCAGATAACTATTAGCATAAATGGTCTTTCCACTTGCTTCCTTGTAAGTAGAATGGAAATAAGGGAATCATTAGGTTAAAGCGATAGTCAACATTTCTAAAAGCCAGTTGCCATATTACTGAAATCCATCTTTTAGGTGCCCAGCAGATAGCAAATTCTCGTATGAGAAATGTTTTGAAGTACCTGTTTTAAAACCGAAACCAATAACAAGAAATACCTTTAAAATGGTCAAATCCACGAAAAAATGTATCTGACGTAAATTAATTGGGAGCTAAATTTCTGTGTTGAAAGTTTTATCAAATATGCAAAATTCAATAAAATTCATCCAGAATGAATAGCTCTTCAGGGACTATACTGAACATTTATAATATATATATATTATTTTGTTTGTAAATATCTTTAGTATAGTTATTTTAATAAAAATGGTTTGACAAAATCAAATTTTCGAAAATGTTTCCATATAAAGTATAAACTATTATGGAATGGTTTTCCTAAGAATATTCCTGTCATATTCTTGAAAGATACTAAACTTAAATACAAAGTTTGGTATTATGCTGGCTTTTGGTTTTTAAGTTGTGGCGCTGATAGCCACACGGACCCATTCGGACCTTTTTATAAAAAAATATATATAATTTGGAAACAGAGGACCCTAAAACGTGTATTTTTGGTTAAATCTCGGTATCGAATTTTTTTGATGGAGTGCAATAGCTTCTCTACTTATGTACCATGTACTATGTTGAGAAAGTAAAAATCTCTCATAGCTGAATGAGATACATTAGTCTTTCATACAAGTCCTATGTACTACTGCTCTAATAAAAACCTGATGTGTACCATTCACATGACTTTCTCTATAGACCTGCAATAAATTATTCTTAAATAGCTTATACTTCTATTTACTTTATGCTAATCAGAAAAAATTAGCAGAAATAGTCTTAATACTTGTTTCCTTGTAAGTAGAAATGAAATAAGGGACTGCCATAGGTTAAAGTGATAGTCAAAAGCTGGTTGCTATGTCAATGAAATTCCTTTGTTTATATTGATCGGAGTTGACAAGTTCCTGTATGAGAAAAATATGTTTTTCATAGCAGAAACCAAAAATAAGGAATGTCTCATAAACGACGAACTCCACGAAAAACATTTATATAACATAAATTGTGTGTTTTAACGTGCTCTAAATTTTTGTGTAAGAGGATTTTGTCCATCTCTTACGGTTTAGTAGTTATTAAAATTTTGGCTATTCCTAGAAGATTTAAGATAAACATTTTATTTGTCAGGTAAATATGTTTAATATAAGAAATTTTAATCAAAATCGTTAGCTATTTTTGAGAAAATCAAAATTTTCGAAAAAAGTTCCATGTAAAGGGTAGTAGGGGGTGGGGGGTCTTTTCTCAAAATCTTCGTGTCGCATCCCTGGAAGATACTAAACTTAAATACCAAGTTTGGTATTTTACCGACTTTTCGTTTTTGAGTTATCGTGTTCACAGACACACGGACACACACACACACACACACACACACACACACGGACCTTTTTGTGAAAATGCTTCTTTTGGATATTGGTGACCATAAAACATATATTTCCGGTGAAATCTCGGTATCGAATTTTTGGGTGGAGTGCAATACCTTCTCTATACACTATGTACATAGTGCGTATAGAGAAAGTAAACAGGAGTATTTTTCTAACCATTGTTTCATGTTATTTCACGATATACTTTAATTTCTTATTATATAGGTTTAATTAAAAGCAACAGTCTAGTATAGTTGGTCATGAGGTCTTGGTTCATATAAATGAACATTGGATTAAAAAGAAAGGGAGAGGGGGAGAAAGAATCACTAACTTTAAGCATTCCCGTTAGATGACGTTTAGGAAAGGGTATAACATAGAATATCTTAAAAACGGTTAACTCTACGAGAAAGTTTATTTGCCAAAAATATTATATTTTAATGGGTTCTAAGTGTTTAGTGTAGTAAGATTTTTTTCTATGTCTTATGGTTCACCAGATACGCAAACTTTATTACTAATAATGAGGACTTGGGAGACTATTCCCAGAAAATTAAAGTTACATATATTATTTATCGCGAAAGTATCTGACATATGGGATTTTAATCAAAATTTTACAGCAATTTTTTCAATAAATCAACATTTTCTAAGAAATTTCCGTGCTAACAGCAGTTTAGAGTGTGGGGATTTTCTTGAAAATCCTATCGGATCCTTTGGATATACTGCAAAGTTGAAGTTCAACCAAATCTTCGTTTTTTGTTATCGTAATCAGACACACGGACACACACATACGTGCGTCTGCGGACCTTTCTCTAAAAGTATTTCTTTACTTAGGGGACACCGAAACACATATTTCCAGTAAAATCTCGACACTGAATTTTTTGTCACCTAGGCAAAAAAAAAAAAAAAAAAAAAAAAAAAAAAAAAAAAAAAAAAAACAATTTTTCAGAGAAAGGTGTGTGTGCGCGCCTGTGTGTTCAGTGTAATGGAAAAAAAAAATCCCCCCACTCCAACAACCTTTACATGGGACACTTTTCGAAATGTTCAATTGTCTGAAAAGTATCTTTTAGCGATAATATTGAAGATATTTACGTGGATGTATACCCTGGATATCTTTTTATTCATTCTAGATGACTTGAGCATACTTAAAATAGATATAAAAATTACTACACGGATAATGTAAATCTCGTTAAAGAAGTTTGTCATATACAGTTTTTATATGAAAATAACAAATTCCCGAAATATTCCTTTTTTTTTCTTCTTCCAATTTTCTCAAACGTTCAGCTTTCATCTTTTTCATATAATCGCATAGTGACAGCTTTTAAAATATTTGACTGTCAGTTTAGTCTAGTGTGTTTCCTTATTTCCCATCTCTTAATAAGAAACCAAGTAATGAGACCATTTCTGGTAATTCAACCTGATTAGCATTATGTAGCTGTTAAGAGTAGCTTTTTGCAGAACAGGTAGAGAAAGCCATGTGAATGGAACATATCTGATTTTTCACTTAATGGCTTACTCTTCCCTGGCGTGTTTATCCGAAGAGGCAAGTAACAAGTAAGACTCTCTTCTTAGCAATTTCTTTTGCTAAGATGGCGATATTACAGAAGACTGACAGCGTTGCTCGGTAGACAGGAAGGGCAGACTCGACGAGGAGAATATTTTTAAGAGGATGAATCTATCTTGTCCCTCTGTGTCGCAGCTACAACTTCAATCAGCATCTTTTGGATGTAAGAATATGTGACTTGCGGGTCTACCCAATTTACAGGTCTGCCAAGCTCGCTACAGGGGTGCCACAGCAGCCTTTATGGGGTTGCCCTAATGATCCAGGATCCATGCCGAGAAGGGGAGCAACGGATGATTACGCAAACGCCCTTCCTCTACAGGCGTCCTCCTTCGTCTCCGTTTCAACGTTCCGCTACTTGTTCTGGAAAAAAAATATCTGAGTGAACTTTGGGGAAATTTTATTCAGAGTAATGTCAATAATGGTTATTTCAGCTTTCTTCATTATACTTTTATTTTCTCTAGCACGTATATGCAATGTACATGGTAGTTGGAAAACGTAGTGTATTACATAGACAAATTCCATACCGAGATGTCTTTGAAAATGTGTGTTTTGAGGCACCCAGAATCCCCCTCCAAAACAATTTTGGAATAAAATTTCTGTATGTTTTTATAATGCTTAACGCTCTCTTTTACTACAGACGGTACCACAGGTGAAGACACTGGATGATACATGGAGTGAAGACGGAGCACGGTGGTATGCAATGGAGGGGAGAACCGGGAGAAAACTAGCCCCTGCACCGCTTTGTCCATCGCAAATTCCACATGCGATCGACTGGTATCTAACCCGGGCCGCTTTGGTGTGAGGCGAGTTGCTTAACCACTCGCGCGCCTTAACTTAAAAAGTCGGCTAAATACCGAACTTCATACGTATGTTCAGTATCTTCCAAAGATGTGACAGAAGATTTTCAGGAAAATCCCTCCACTTCCAATTAACCTTTACAGGGAATATTTTTTTAAATTTGTATTTTCTCAAAAATGTCTATTACGACTTTTAAAACCTTACAGGTACAAGATAGTTTCATGATAAACGAAATGTATATCATGAATTTTCTGGGATTAGCCTCTGAAAATGAAATGGAATATGTGTAGTTATAAAATAATACCACTAGTACTCAGCAGACCATTGTTTTAAAATATTTCTAAAATAGAATTCTAGGAAAATTTAATTATTTTAGAAGAGTAGGCCTTTGTTATTTATTACTTAACATACCCACCATAAACATTTCCAAATTCTTGATTCTGGATGCCTTTTGAATAACTAGTGAACAGTAAAAGATAAGTTAAAATCTAAATACACAATGCATGTGGATCTAGTGAAAACACACAATTTGTCATTTTATCTTTGTAAAGTTTGAAGTTGTTGGTAAATATTCTAATGTATTGTTGGAAATTTTAATTAAAAATGAATTTTACGTCAGGGTTTATACGCAATTAAAGTTAAGAATAGATATGTTGCGGTTTGATGGGCGAGGGGTGAATTGGTTTTGTCTATGAATTTAAAACCAAATTAATGTAAAATCTCTTTTTAAAATTAATACGTTTAAGCTAGCCATTCAGAGAGGTTCACCGTTATTGGCTTCAATTTTAAAAACTAAACTTTTCTCATACCTCTTTCGTCTTAATCTTGGTCATGGAAGAATAATCTAATTTTAATTTAAATTGCAAAAACAACCAACTTTGAAAATGTTTGACTGTAATTTTCTACTTATAATGAGAAGTATAAACACCACTTTGGTAATACTTATCTTGATTAGTTATGCAGATAAAAGAATGCTCTTTTGTAAGAATAGTTGGTTTGCAGAACACATAGAGAAAGTCGTTCAAATGGAACGGATCAGATTTTTTGTGTATTTTTGCTTTCTCTATTACTTATCAGTCATAGCTAAAAGTATTACATTGCTCCCAAGATTCGATTTGGAAGTTCCACTGAAATAACTGTTTGAGAACTTCTGAATAGAAAAAAAAACACAATTTTGGAAAAAAGGTCTCTGTGTGTAAACAGTGCAACAAAAAACGGAAATGTCTGATAAATATCGCAAAATATTTATAAATATTTATATTGAACAAAGATGTAATAGGAGTATCTTAGATCTTTGCGTTGTGTCATCGGAAGATACGGATCTTAAATATCAAATTTGTAATTTATCGGACTTTTTGTTTTGAGTTACCCTGTATCAGCATACATGCAATCTTTGTATAAAAATCTAATGTGATGCTTAACAGGACTTTCTCTTTGGTAATACTGTTCTGCTCTATACTTAATGATAATCAGATAACTTTCTCTTTGGTAACACTGCTCTGCTCTATACTTAATGATAATCAGGTAACTTTCTCTTTGGTAACACTGTTCTGCTCTATACTTAATGATAATCAGGTAACTTTCTCTGTGGTAACACTGTTCTGCTCTATACTTAATGATAATCAGGTAACTTTCTCTTTGGTAACACTGTTCTGCTCTATACTTAATGATAATCAGGTAACTTTCTCTTTGGTAACACTCCTCTGCTCTATACTTAATGATAATCAGGTAACTTTCTCTTTGGTAACACTGTTCTGCTCTGTACTTTATGATAATCAGGTAAGCATTAGCAAGAATAGTTTTATTACATATTTTCTTACAGACTCAAGAAAACTAAGGATTAAACCAGGCTAAAGCTGTTCACTACGTGAGGGCTTTAAAATTCCGTTCTCTTTACATAGGGAGGGAGATATAATGTCGATTTTGCTTTTAAGAAAAGGTAAAGAATTGGGGAATTTAGTAAATAAAAAAAAGAGTATCTCGAAAATGATCAACTGAACAATTATATGTGAATGCCATATGATCCTTTAAATTTTGGTTTACCAGCATGTAAAAGATATCCAGAATGAAGAGAATGGGATATTCACAGAGAATTCAAGGGTTTTATTTATCATGTGAATATCTTTAAAAATTACATTGTAACATCCGTTTCAGACATTTTTTAAAAACATTTAAACCATTTTGAAAAATCTTCCGTGAAAAAAAAGTTTGGGGTGGCGAGATTTTCCTGAAAATCTCACGGTCGCATCCTTGGAAGATATTGAACTTGAATATCCGTACGCTATTTAACTGACTTGATGTTTTTGAATTATGTTGTTAGCAGGCACACATGGACCTTTTTCAAAAAATGTTTTCCTGTCCTTCAATCATGTATTAATTTTAGGTGGATAGTAATAACTCATCTACATACCATATATAGTACGTGGTAAAGAAAGCAACAATGCTTGAAGTGAAACAAAACAAAGATGTGGGACTCTTCTTGGCTTCGCTGCAGTCGGAAGCACGTTCAGTCTTCGTATGACCTGAGATACAACTTTGAATTACCTATAATGAATAGGAATATTTCGTGTATGTTTTTCGTCTCCCTCCGTGGTGTAATGGTTACCACGCTAAATTCATATACCCAAGGTCGCGGGTTCAAACCCGGCGGAGGACGGTGGATTTTTAGGGGTATAAAAATCCTTAGCATGGCTTCCTTCGGAAGGGAAGTAAAGCCGTTGGTCCCATGTCGTAGATTTACGGCCCGTAAAAGAACCTCAAGCCTGATAGAGAGGCCTCTGAGCAAAATTAAATGGTCTTTCACACCCAATTTAGGATGGGACGCTGAGAACCACTGTAGTTAAAGAGATTTACATTTTTTTAGGTGTATGTGTTAATCATGCCTTTATTTGCCTCAAAGAAAGTTTAAAAAAATCTGATGCTCCATTCGCATTACTTTCTCTACATCTCGGTAACAAATTATTGTTAATAAGCTGATTTTTCTACCTACTTCATGCTAATCAAGGTAAACATTAACAGAAACGGTCTTATTACTCAGTTCCTTGTATGTAGAAGCGAAATAGAGGAATACACTGTGCTAAACCGACAGTAAAATGTTTTAAAATGTGCTTGCTATGGGATTGAAATCCGTTTCTTTTTATTGCCAGGAGTTGAGTTCCCGTATGAGAAAAGTTAAAGTATTTTAAAACTGAAACCATTAACAAAAAATATCTCAAAAACAGTAACCTTACGAAAAAATGTGTATGTCATAAATTGTATATTTTAAAGAAATCTATACTTTTTGTGCAGTACGTGTTTGTTTATTTCTTACAATTTTATTAGCTATAGAAAATTCAGAAAAATTCATTCAGAATAAAGGCGTCTTCAGCCGCTATTCCCACAAATTCAAGATGAAGATTTTGTCATGTATATATTTGAAATATAAGAGATTGTAATCAAAATCGTTAGAGCCTTTTTCGAGAAAGCCAATTTTTTAAATAAAAAAATATAATATTTAAAGGGTAGTTCAGGGTGGGGGTATTTTCTTGAAAATCTTCGTGTTGCATCCTTGAGCGATACTGAGGTAAAAATTCAAGTTCTGTATTTAACGGACTTTTCGTTTTTCAGCTATATATCCCACAAACACACACACTCACACACAAATATGGACACTAGTTTTCTGAAAAGGTATTTCTTTGTTTATGATTCAGGAGTTCCCAAAACATGTATTTTCAGTGAAATCTGGGTATCGAATTTTTGGGTGGAGTACAAAAACTATGTGCATACTACGTGTAGAGAAAGTAATACCATTGCTCTTGATAGAAATCAAGATTAGCATCTGTGCGCACAATGTTGCGTGTCTCCTTTTTAGTGTCTCAGTATTATAAGTTAAACCCTTTCACACGTGTAAATGTGTTTAATTACCTTCCCTAGTTATTGCCTCACAAGCAATAAGACTTCACATGAACTCTCTACCAATTCTACACAAAAATTATTCTCACTAAAAGTGATTCTTCTCTCTACTTCATGCTAATCCAGATAAAACATTATCAGAAATGGCCTTATTGTTTGCTTCCTTGTAAGTGGAAGAGGAATAAGGGTGTAACATTTTAAAATAGGTTGCCATGTGAAATTGCCTTCTCTTTTGATGACCAGGTTGACAAAACTCATTAATGACTTCCCATTTAAGAAAAATTGTCGGAAAATTTAAAACAGCTATCATTAGCACTATAAAAACCCACAAATAACAAAAATTGTGTGCTTTAGAGAGATCTACATGCTTTTGTGTAAGTTGTGGTCAATCTCTTACGATTTGACATTTGTGCAAATTTATTCCATAATGAACAGAGCTTTAGAAGCTGGTCGCGACAATTTTTCAGATATATACTTTAATTGTCATGTAAATATATTTATTATACGGTATTGTAATCAAAATGTGAGAAGCATTTTCGACAAAATCGAAAATTTCGAAAAATCTTCCAAGTAAATGACAGTTTAGAGTGTATCTTCGCGTCGTGGAACATATAAACTGAAATAACAAGTTTGGTATTTTTGAGTTATGCTGTTTATACATAGATGCATACACACGAATGTTTTTTCTAAAAATTCTACTTTTTGGATTCATGGGTGCTCAAAACATATATTTTCTGTAAAATTTCGATATCCAAATTTAGGATGGACTACAACACGTTATCTACTTACTAGAGCGTACCCAGGTCCTGGGAAGAGAGATTCATGTGATTTTAGACAAATTTTTGGGTGAAAATAATCCAATAGAATATATATGAGCACCTGAGGCCTACGGATATTTTTGTTTTGTTTTTCTCTCTAGGTGCTTTCCTACTAAATGTCCAACCCCAGAAGTCCGGTTACCTGAGTACGACAAACATTTCCAAGATGTCGGCGTTTCTTTTTTACTCCCACCAGAGGGCTGCAGCCTCGATTTCGAAACATAAAGATGAACTCAATGGGTTACCTGTCCGTCACAGTTCCTCAAATTAATTCCACTGAAGCATCCTGGAAACCTGAGCTTGCGATGTGGGGTTAAACTAGAATTATCCTTACGTTAATTTCAAAATAAACTCCAAGAACAGCTGAACTTTCGGTTAAAATTCTTTCTCAAGTAATTCTGAATATCTAAAGTAGAAATTAAGCTGTTATAACCAGCTAGAGAAAACCTTATTTAAAGCGATGAATTGGTCTAATTGTTACCCTTTATCTAACCTGTGACAGGGTTTTGAAGAATTTCAATCCATTTTTACACACTCTGATACGAACTAAAGCAGATTATTTGTTACAAAAATTTCACTGAAATACAAACTTTGAGGTCCAGTTTAGAAAAAGCTCCGTGTGTGTTTGCGCTCGTAAGTATGAATGATCAATATAACTCAAAAATCTAATGTTTTCAATTCACAAGACCTTCCATATGAGTTCTGCAAATAAACTCTTAATACAAAAATTATTTTATTTACTTCTAACTGCTCAAGATACATATCACCAGAAATAGTATTATCACCTTGTTCCTTAGTAGAAGGGAAATTGGGTAATACACTAGACTACTGTGACAATCAAATATTTTAAAAACTGTTGGTGTGCCATTTTATTAACATTTAGATTTATTTTCATAGCCAGGAGTAAATCAAAAGAGATATAAAACGGAAGACGACTTCTCATTAAAGAAGACTATTTTAAAATGAAACAAATAACGGGGGATGCTTCTAAAAAAGTATATGACATAAATTCTGTGATTTACGAAGATCTACATTTTTTTATTTAGAAGTTTGGGGATTTCCATCTCTTACGGTTTATCAGTTATGGAAAACTCGTTCGTTATGAAGAGGACTTAAAGGGATGTTCCAAGAAATTCAGAATATCAGCCCCGTAAGCATTCTTTGGCACACGACATTGTAATCAAAATTGAAAACATAAAAATATTCCAGTATAAGATAGTTCGGAGTGGGAGGATTTTTCTAAAAATTTTCGTATCGAATCCTTGTAAGATACTAAACTAAAATACAAAGTTCGGCATTTAACAGAATTTACGTTTTTGAGCTACGCTGTACATACACTCTCTCTCCCATACACACAAACATTTTACTAAAAATGTAATTTTTATTCAAAACATGTATTTTCGGTGAAAATTCGGTATCGAATTTTTGATTTGAATACAATAGCTTCTCTACCTTCTGTGTACATTGTAGATACGTGACAGAGAAAGTAAATACCGATCTTACAATTTTAATTTCAATGTAATACGTAGTTTTAAAAAATTCTTCCAACGCATACTATCCTTTATATGCAGAATTTTTCAAAAATCGTGATGCACTGAAAATTGGACCTACGATTAATTAAAATGCCATATTTTAAATCTAGTTTTATTTTATATTATACATATTTTGGGGTGACCTAATATACATACTAGAGAAAGTAATAGACGTATTGACTACATAAATTATACCAGGTGCTGTTGGAAGTGTTTCCCTTTGTTGTTCAAGCATTTCAGGCACCTGGTTGTAAAATTGGCTAGAAACCTACAGGAATTTCTTGACGAAAGCTATTTTTAAGTTTCTCTGACGTGTCAATGTTTTGTAAACTTTCATTTTAATCTCTTCCAGAGATAAATTCGCATATCTTTAAATCGGTGGATTGCGGGGACCACTCGCAGATTCTGTACAAACGTATGACTCGCACAGGTACAACAAATTGCCGGTACACGAAAATTGCCAGTTCATTTAATAGAGACTGTAGTGCTCAACTTTCAAACATATGTTACGTATGAAAATGTACAACTCACACTAAACCCTTGCGCATCATCGCCGGCCGGCCTAGAGCCGTGAAACTTGTTCTGCTCTATGATCATCCATTACTTGAACCCTTCCGCTTTTGTTGCAAATTATTATGATATTGGTGCCAGAAATGACCATTTACATATACAAGTGCATACAACCTAATACCCTATGTTTATTGCCAAAGGCTTTTATAAGATGTCTGTTGTTTTTCATAAACTTGAGCATTACATATTTTTCAAACGTAGCGTCTTGTTCAAATTTTCAGCAGAAACTCTGAATGAACTGAAAAAAAAGGCATAGAGATTCTACTATACTTCTAAAATGTTCAAGATACCTTACAATTAATTCGGCAAGTAGGCACGGCTGAGTGGTTAGACCGCTCACCTCGCACTGCAAGATTTATGCTGGACAAAGCGGATAGGTTGGCTCCTCATTCCACCACCTGCTCCATAGTCACCTTTCCTTTCATCCATTTCACCGTTATTTCATATTATCTTCTTTCTCACTCATTTCTGGCATCAGGCTTCTGAGTTCGTTTGATATTCAAGAGCTCTTTTACTGCAGGCGCTGATTTGTATAAATCCTCCATGCAAAGAGTGAAAATAGCGAAATAAGATGAATATTATTAATAATAATAATAATAATAATAATAATAATAATAATAATAATAATAATAATAATAATAATAATAATAAGAGTAGTAATACTACTACTACTGGTACTAGTACTACTACTACTACTACTAATACTAATAATAAACTGAGCAGTACCAGTCACAAAACTATATTTACATATTTACTTCTGTTTCTGAAAAAAAAAAAAGTGAAATAATATATATGAGGGTGGGAGGTGAATAAGTGATGCAATTCTATATTTAGTAGAGATAACATATATGTATCTCATTTTGACCTCTTATTGATAGCATTGTATAAAAAAGCACAAATTTCAGGTTTAATGTGCTTTGAACGGCCCTAAGTCTCTTCGTGTTTACTTACGTCACTACACCTATAGTCCGGCAGGGCAGAGGGCACAAGAGGGTGAATCCTATGATGTTAGGCAAACAACCGAACATCTGACAGAGAGAATAATAGTTATCCTAAAACATACTAAACTTTTCTTCGTGAACATAACATTAGAAAATAGCGAACATTTTCGAAAATAGCAAATAGCAATACTTAAACGCTGTTAAACATGTTTCCATTTATATATCTCCATGCTTTTTTATTTTTTTCAAAATTACGATTAATGCTACAGATTATTGTTCGTATATTATTGACAAAATATGCTTTGCTAAAGAGTTATTAAAACATCCGCTTGAAATTCAAAACAAAGTTCTTAAAATTTGAAAATATTTATATAAAAGCTGTAAACATTTAAGAATTGAACATGTGGTTGCACATACAGAAGATACTTTACCTCCTCCATGAAGAAATCAATAATGACTAGTAATATCACAAACTAGTAATAACTAGAGTAACTTAATATTCCTCTACAATGGAATTCGATGTTTTTGTGATGTTATGTCAGGAACGAATAATCCGACAAAATTATTATGGCGTCAAATACGAGTAAAAAAAAAAACAAAATCTGGTAAGATCTATTCACATGACTTTCAGTACATTTCTGTAACAAATTATTGATAAAAACCTATTGCTAAACATTACCAACATGATCTTATTACTTGCTTCCTTGTAAGTAGAAGGGAGATACGAGAATACATTAGAGTAAAGCGACAATCAAATCTTTTAAAAGCTTTTTGCCATGTGATTGAAAAACGTTTCTTCGCATTGACAGGAGTTCACAAATTCCTGCGTGAGAAAAATTTTAAGTATCCTAAAGCTGAAAGCAAAAACAACAAATATCTCTAAAGTGGCAAAATCCACGAAAAATGTATTTAATATAAAGTGTGATTCTTATGAGATCTAATTTTTGTATAGAAAGTGTTTGTAAATATTATTGTTTGCCAGCTAGGCAAATTTCATCTAGAATTATGAGCTCTTCAGAAGCTATTCCCAGAAAATTCAAAACAAGTATTTTATTTGTAATGTAAGCATATTTAATATTTCGTACTTTAATCAAAATCGTTAATTTTCCATATAAAAGGTAGTTTTGGGTGGGAGGATTTTCCTCAAACATTTCGTTTCGCATCCTTGAAAGATACCGAACTTAAATACCAAGTTTTGTAGTTAACCTCCTTTCGTTTATGAGTTTTCGTGTTCCCACACACACACACACACACACACACACACACACACACACACACACACACCCACAACTTTCTTTTTTAAAAATACTTTATTTTTGTATACAGTGGACTCTGAAAAGTGTATTTCCGTTGAAATCTCTATATCGGATGTTTGGCTGGAGTATATTTCTCTACCTACGTACTATGTATTGTGTAGAAAGAAAAAGGTGCCAAGTCGATATAACAGCGTTCACAAATTGAGGTAATTAGTTTCGAACAAAGTGCTGTTTTTGCATAGTGCTTTTATTGTACAGTGTTGATTATCACGGCAAGTGAAACACAAATATTGGCTTTTATCTGAAACAGAACCGGTTAATGAAACTACATTAATAACAAGTGAACATATCAAGTTATACCAATATACCAACAGAGTTTCAGATACATGCATATGCGAATCGAAAACATAGATAATGGGAATAAAAGAAATTAACATCACATAAGGATTATAACTTGAGCTTTTCAGCAGCAGTATATTAATGTTAAGTAAGATTGATACTTCAGAGTTCATTCGAATAAAAGTAATTTCCCTACTCACTATCGTTTTCTATTTGCTCTACTTCGTACTTGGTACTTAGACAGAGAAAGTGTTGCATTCCATCCAAAAATTCGGAACCGAAACGACATTGAGAATAAAGATTTTTTTGTCCCCGGATCCAAAAGAAGCAAGTTACATTCACATGACTTTCTCAACCTACTCTGCAAACAAACTGTTCTACAAAGTATTATTTTTTCTACGTCATGATAATCGAGATAAACATAGCAGCAATGGTATTATTACTTGCTTCCTTATAAGTAGGAAACAGAAAAAGGAAATACCCTAGGATAACGGATACTCAAATCTTTTGAAAGTTGTTGCTATGTGAACAATTGCATTTCAGTTTGCTTTATATTTCCAGCAATAACAAAAGAGAAACCGAAGGTGCCTTTCCATTTGAGAAAACCTACATAGTTTAAAATTGAAACCAATACAAAGAATATATCGGAAACGGTCAACCCTAAAAATATGTTTGACATCAATTGTGTGTTTTAACAAGATTTGTATTTTTGGTGCAGAAAGTTTTTCTATATCTTTTACAGTTTACCAGTTATGCAAAATTTAACCAGAATGAAGAGACCTTCAGAAGCTATTCCCAGAAAAAAATCAGCAATACCTTATTTGTAAGTTATATACCTTATTTGTAATCATGTTCAATATGTGGCACTATAATAAAAATAGCTAGAGCTATATTAGTAGAGGCAAATTTACAAATATTGTTTCAAATAAAGGGAAGTTTTTGGAGGGAGAATTTTCTTGTAAATCATCCTATGGCATTCTTAAGACACCTAACTTAAATAACAAGTTTGATACTTAATGGTGTTTTCGTTTTTCAGCTATGCTGTCAACACACACACACACACAACACTATGATTTTTTTTTTACTTTGGGAACCTCAAAACCCATATTTGCGGTGAAATCTCGACATGGAATTGTTCGGTGGAATAACATTCTCTCTCTGCCTATTATGTGCATACTATGTGTACGGAAAGCAAAACTGTGTGCGTGTGAATCTTTCTGTGGACAGGATAGCTGAAAAGAAAAACAGAATTATCAGAATTAGTATTTAAATTCAGCATCTTCCAAGAATTGGATATAAAGATTTTAAAGAAAATTCCCTCATCTCCTACCATTTACATGGAACATTGTTATTTTCTTCTCTCTCCCAACAATACCTCTGACCATTTTTTTGAAAATGCCTTTATTATACATATATATCCAAAATAAAATGTATATCCTGAATTTACTGGAATATTCCTAAGTTGTGTGTTTTAATGTGCTCTACATTTTTTGTGGGGTAAATTTTTGTCCATTTATTACGGTTTAGCAGTTATGCAACATTTCTGAAAATTCATCCAGAATAGAGTAGTCTTCAGAGTTTATTTCCCAGAAAATTCAAGATGTATATATTATTTGTAAGGTAAATGTCTGTAATATACGATATTTTAATTAAAATCGTTAGAGCCATTTTTGAGAAAATCAAAATGTTCGAAAGTTTCATGGGGATGGGAGGATTTTCTTTAAAATCTTCCTGTCGCATCCTTGGAAGATACCAAACTTAAATACCAAGTTTGGTATTCAACGGTCTTTTCGTTTTTGAGCTATGCTGTCCAAAGACACACATACACACACACAGACACACACACGCACACACACAAGGACCTGTTTCTGAAAATGCTTTTTTTTTTATTCAGGGGGACCCAAAGCATGTATTTAGGTTAAATCTCGGTATCGAATTTTTGGGTGTATTACAGTACCTTCTCTATTCATTATGTACATAGTACGTGTAGAGAAGGTAAAAAATACGTATAACAATATTTCGCTGCATCAGATATTTTTATACAATACTGAAATATACTCCAAAGGCAAATTATTTTATATCTTGTATGTTATGTTGATAAATCCTGCGGAAACAAATTATTTACACAGTTGATTGAAGTTATAAGGGAGACAGAAAAACTCGAGTCCAAAAAGACCAACGTTTATAATTTGAGCACATTGTGCTCTTAAAAATTGAATAGATCGCGAGAAGCAACTGAACAACGACATTACTTAGGATCATTTTAAGTATTCCATGCGCATGACCTCCTCTACCTGCTGTGAAAAAAAATGTTTATTACTTGCCTCCTTGTAAGTAGAAAGAAAATTAGGGATTACATTATGCCAATGGGATAATAACATTCTTTAAAAGAGGTACTATGATACCTCAAAAACTACAAGACCCTTAAACTACAAACTATTTATTTAGATTAAGTATCTTCCAAGGATGCGACACGAAGATTTACGAGCAAATACCCCCAGCCCAAACTACTCTTTATATTGAAAAATAGTTTGATTTCCCCCCCTCCAAATGGCTATAACAATTTTTATTAAAATTCCGTATATTAAAACTATTTACAACACAAATAAAATGTATTGTTTGTTTTCTGGGAAGGCCTCTTTATTCTGGATGAATTATTCTGCTTAACTGCTAAACCGTAAGAGAGAGACAAAAGTTTACTGTTTAAAAAAATGTGGATCTCATCAAATCACCACAATTTATGTGCTTTACATTTTTGTTGTAAAGGTAACAGTTTCCGAGATATTCCATGCTATTGATTTCAATTATAATGTACTTATACTTTTCTCAGACAGGAAGTGTCCCTTTTTCTTTTGTTCTACTCTTGGCCAAACTGAGAAACCCATTTCAATGACAAATACGTAACGTTAGCTTTTAAAACATTTGACTATCGCTTTAGTATAGCGCATTGCATTAGTTCCCTTCTACTTATAAGGAACTAAGTAATAAGTACATTCTGCTAAAGCTCATCTTGATTAGCATGGTGTAGGAAAGAATAAGAATTTGTTGTAAGAGGTTTTTTTGTAGAACTGTTAAAAAAATCAGATGCGTTACTCACATGATTTTTCTGAGTTACCGTGCGCACGTGTGGGCACACACACTTTTTATACGGGGAAACTTTAAAATATGGAAATATTGGAATTGAATTTTCGAGTGCGTTACAGTATCTTCCATATCTAGTACAATGTACGAGGAAGAAAAACGCAGTATTTTTACTTTGTTTCAGGGGACACCTAAACATATTTCCGGTGAAATCTCGAATACAGAATTTTCTCTTATGTACATAGTAGTATAGAGAAAGCAATGAACTATTGAGAAACTGAAGTCACGTGAATTTATCTATTCTGCAACAAACTATTCTTTTACAAAATTGTTCCTATATTTTTTCATGTTATTCCAAATAAAAATTAACAGAAACTCTTATATTAATACTTTTTAGATACAATCAAAATAGTGAACGTACAAGGTAAAAGCGCTAGTCGAATATTTTGATACCGGAAAGAAAGAAAAATACTTAGTGTGTTCCATTCACATGAATTTCGCTACACGTTCTTCAAATAAGTCACATACGAAATATAAATCTTTTTTTTTTTTTTTCCTGCTTCATGTAAATGGAGATAAACATTAGCATAATGAGCTTTTCCCTTATAAGTAGAGCTAAGGGAACTAAGAAAGTACATTAAGGTGAAGGGGTAGTCAAATATTTTCAAAGCTGTCGCATATGATTGTCATTGAAACTCGCTTCCCTTTGTATGGCCAAGAATAAAATAAAAGAAATAATGACGGTTTCTTGATTGAGAAAAGTAAAAGTAGTTCAGAATTGAAACCAATAACAAAAAATATCTCTGAACTCCTTATCCGTACAACAAATACATATATAGGACAAAAATTGTAGGTAGTAAGTTTTTGCCTATCTCTTACGGTTTGCTAGTTATGCAAATTCCAACAAAATTCAACCATAATAAAGAGGTATTTAGAGCCTATTCTCAGAAAATTCAAGGCCAAATGTTATTTGTTATGTAAATATGTTTAATGTACTGTATTTTATTCAAAATCATTAGACATTTTTGAGAAAAAAAATTGAAATATTTTTCACGTGATGGATAGTTTGAGCTGGAGGTATTTTACTCAAAATCTTCTAAACTTAAATACCACATTTAGTATTTTACGGATTCTTCGTTTTTGAGTTATCGTGTTCACTTGTACACTGATTCTCCTACACAGACATATATACACACACACACACACACTGACCTTTGTCCAAATATGCTTTCTTTTTTAATTCAGGGGACCCTAAAACGTGCATTTCGCAAGATATATTGAAATCTAATTTTTTGGAGGAATACAATACCTTCTCTTTACACATGTATATAGAACGTGTAGAGGAAGTAAACATTAAAAGTAGCTTAAAATTAAAAGAAATAACAGGAATATTTTGGAAACAATCAACTCAATTAAAATGTACATGACATAAGCAATGTGTTTTAACGAGATCTACAATTGTTGTGACATAAGTTTGTGTCTATTGCTTACGGTTACGCAAATTTCAGCCAAATTCATCCAGAATGGAAAGGTCTTCTGAAGCTATTCCCAGAAACTCAAGATGCAAACTTCATTTGCTTTATAAATATCTTTAATATAAGACATTTTAAACTAAATCATCCGAGTCATATTTGAGAAAAAGGTTAGTTTGGAGTTGGGTGATTTTTTTGAAAATATTTTGTCGTATCCTTGAAAGCTAATAAACTTATATACCAAATTAACTATTTTACGCATTTTAGTTTTTGAGCTAAGGTGTCCTCAGGCACAGAAGGACGTTTTTCTTTCTTTTTTTTCTGATCAAAGGAACTCAAAAGTATGTATTTCCGGTGAAATCTTGACATAGAATTTTTGGGTGGAATACAACAGCTATGGTTACTATGTACATTGTATGTACATACACGCTAGGGAACGTAAAATATTTACTTTTAATTCAGGTCTCCTGAAAATATATTTCCTTTGAATTCAAGTCTCCTGGAAACATACTTCCTTTAAAATTTCGGTATCGAAGTTTTGGGTGGAGAGCAATACCTTCTCTACCTGCTATGTTTATTGTACATACGTGTAGAAAAATTAATAAACGATCTTGGACAGAAAAGTTTATTCAGGGTTACTCAAAAAATGTGTAATTCCAGTGAAACCTGGTATTTAATTTTTGGGTGGAATTCAGTGCTTTCTCTAGGCTAGTATAAGCTAAAGAAATAAACTATAGTGGTTAGAGAAATAAAAGTTTAAAAACATGATGTTGTACTTACAGCAGAGAGAAGAATTGAAAATGATCATTAAAAGTCTCAATGTAACAAAACCAGTAGGGCAATAATTCGTGAGAGAAATGGAAAGCCTTGACATTGTAAGGCAGATGTATTCGTCCAATAAATAACGGAAATTCATAATGTCATCTTTGTTTCTGTTTTCCTGGATGTAGAGCTCACAAATCAAAACCAACGAGCCACATTTTCATTAAGAGGAGCGCGATGACAAATTGCTCCGTTTCCTCGAGTGGTCTGTGTCGCCTTATGTTGCATGTTCACTGAACCATAAGGTCATGCTGGAGCTTTACGGGTATTCCCATAATGAATGGGTTCTGCAGTGCGTTTCTCAACTAGTGACGTATGGTTCACTGTCACGTCAAGTCACTTTGTCTGCTTCTCTTCATGTCCAATAGGACGTATTCCTGGTGCTCAACTATTCTCTGCATTCTGTCTTCAAGAGACAAACACTGCTGCTGATAGAATCCTCTCTTCATAATCAATATCATTCTTGTCGGACGAGAATTACAAAATTAATAATAATGATGACAATGATAATTATAATATTAATAATAATAATAATGACAATAACGATGACGGACTTTTAATAATAATAATAATAATAATAATAATAATAATAATAATAATAATTTCGCTTGGGTTTGGTTGTGGTGGAGTGTCCGCTTTACATTTAAGGGTCGCGAGTTCATATCTCGCTTAGGGTTTCAAGAGAGTTTCCTTGAGTATGAAGTATGAGTATGTTAGCGGCAAGGGACAGCTCGGCAACATCGACCTGTGGCCCACCACATCCGGGGAAGGGATGAGAGGAGAGAAAACCAGAAGCCGGTAGGTACACTGTAAATAACGGCTAAGCGCAGAGACGCACGGTCGTCCCTAACAGGGACAGCAGATGACAGAAAACTTGCGCGCCATGAAGTCTATATAGGCCGTCGGAAGAGTGCCACTCTAAAGTGCCACCTCAACCGACGCAACCACGGTAAGAGTTTTACTCGGTGCAAGCAACCATCTGCCTGCAAAGCCACCAGCCACACCTGCCGACGACCTAAAAGATGAAAAAAGGAAATTAAATGAAGGAATGAAAGGAAAGGAACCGTGGTAGATATACAGCACACCAAAATTCGCCTAAGCGGCCCCAGGAAATACACGGAAAACCCCAAGGCCAGTGCGCGGTGTTCGGGAAGCGAACCCGGACATCCAGAATGCCAGTTACAGACGAAACCTCTGTATCACCTTGCTCGGTGAGGTTTTCCTCATTCTAATTACTTTCTCTAGTACTAATGTGTACACTTCTCTAGTGTACACAGCTCGCATAGCTAGAGAAGGTATTAAATTCCACCAAAAAATTAGATGTCGAGACTTCACCGGAAATGTGTTTTGAGGTCTTCTGAGTACGAAAAATGCATTTTTAGAAAAAATGTACGCTGTGTGCGCCTGTATATAGCATAACTCAAAAGTAAAAAAGCCTTAACTAACAAATTTGGTATTTATATTTAGTATCTTCCAAGTATGTGACAAGAAGATTATCAAGAAAATCCCCACACCGCGAACTAACCTGACATTCAAATTTATTTTAAGCTTTCACTTCTCTGAATAACGGCTTTAACAATTTAGATTAAAATGGATACTTATATCACAAATAAAATGAATATTTGGAATTTTCTGTGAACATCCTCTAAACACATCTTTATTCTGGATGAGATTTGTAAAATTTTACACAACGGTTAAACCGTAAGAAAGACAAAAACTTACTACATTTCCGAGATATACTTCTCTCAAACGGAAAGCTGTGCCTGTTTTATTTATTTCTTTATTTTTTTATTCTGGCTGTGAAAAGACGCGAATTTTAATGAAAATCTCGTAGATACAGATTTCAAAAAATCTGATGTTACATTTACATGACTTTCTCTATATCTCTGCAACAAATTATTTTTAAAAAGTTTATGCTTCTATTTTCTTCCTGCTAATCGAGAGAAAATTAGCAGAAATAGACTTATTACTTGCTTCCTTGTAAGTAGAAGCGAAATTAGGAAGTACCATAAGTTAAACTGATAGTCAAAGGCTGGTTGCTATGTGACTGAAGTTACTTTGTTTGTATGGACACGAGTTCACAAAGTCCTGTATGAGAAAGGTATAAGTTTTTTACAGCTGAAACCAAAAACAAGGAATATCTCAAAAACGATCAACTCCACGAAAAAAATGTATATAACATGAATTGTGTGTTTTAAAGTGCTCTACATTTGTTATGTGGTAAGATTTTGTCCATCTCTTACGGTTTAGCAGTTATGCAAAATTCCGTAAAATTGGCCCAGAATAAAGTAGTCTTCAGTAGCTATTCCCAAAAAATTCAAAATATACATTTGGTTTGTCAGGTAAATATGTTTAATATACGATATATTAATCAAAATCGTTAGTCAGGTTTTACAAAATCAAAATTTTCGAAAAAAGTTCCATGTAAAGGGTAGTTTGGGGCGGGGGGATTTTTCTCAAAATCTTCGTGTCGTATCCCTGGAAGATACTAAACTTAAATACCAAGTTTGGTATTTTACCGACTTTTCGTTTTTGAGTTATCTTGTTCACAGACACAAACACGGACCTTTTTCTGAAAAACTTTTTTTTGGATACAGGGGACCCTAAAAGACATATTTCCGGTGAAATCTCGGTATTGAATTTTTTGGTGGAATGCAATACCTTCTCTATACACTATGTACATAGTGCGTATAGGGAAAGTAAAAATCACTCTTGCTTTAGCCTAGTATACCATTAGCTCCCTTCTACTTAAGGAACTTTATCAGCATGAAGTAGATAGAAGAATGATATTTTGTCACATGTTTGTTTGCAGAGAAGACTGTGAAAGCCATGATAACATCAGATTTGTTTTCTTTCCACTGGATTTTAATGAAATTAAACCTTTTCAAAAATAGCTGTCTTATTTCGATGGAGAATATACTGAACATAATTCGGCAAATAAAATAGTGATAGATGTGGAACTGGACGCTACAAGCTGGACAGGTATATTCCATACCCTTCCTCTGCCGTCATGAGAAACAGCTGAAAATGATGAAGTATTGAACTTTTGTAACCATGTATCTCTTACTCCCTCTATTATCTGAGTCGGAAAAGCACTTGCCCGTTTTGGGAGACGTCCCGGATTCGATTCTGGCTCCGGATGGGAAACTTTCACTAGCCAAGATTATTTCCTAAACTGCCTAGAGACTGGAAGTGAGTGTCTGTGTGAGTTGTGTGTTCGTGTGGGAGAGGGAGAGAGAGAGAGAGAGAGAGAGAGAGAGAGAGAGGGAGAGAGAGAGAGAGAGATCTAGTGAAGAAAATAAAGAAAAATAGAAAAAACCAAAAGCAGCGGTGCACTAGCTAATGCCACTGTTCTCCAAACATTTTGGAAATATTTCTCTGAAAACATAAATTCTGAGACTACCAGAGTACAAAAGTAATACTTGTATGTCTGTAGGTTTTGAAAACTCAAAAAAATCTTGTGTGTTCCATCCACATGACTTTCTCTACATCTCCACAATAAATATTTGTTGAAAGCTTATTCTTCTTTATACTTCATGTCAATCGGGAAAAAGTTATCACAAATCTTCATTCTTATTACTTGCTTCATTATAAACAGAAGGGAAATAAGGGAGTACCATTGGCAAAGGTTCAAGTCAAATCTTTTAAAAGTTGGCTGCTATGTGATAAAAGTTCCTTTGAAAACTTCCTATATAAGAAAAATATAAGTATTTTAAATCTGAAACCAATAACAAGGAATATCTCAAAAAGGGCCATGACCCAAAAAAATGTATATAATATAATTAGTGTGTAGTTAAAGTTTTTTTCGTATCTCTTTCGATTTATATTTATACAAAATTCCGAAAAATACTTCAAAAAAAAAAGTCTTCAGAAACTATTCCCAGAAAATGCAGGATATTTATTTTATTTATCGTGTAAATATATACACGATATTTTAATCAAAACTAATTTTTGAAAAAAACCAACATTTTCTGAACTTTTTCCCTGTAAAAGGTAGTTGGGCCATGGGGATTTTCTTTAAAATCTTCGTGTTGCATTCTTGGATGATACTGAACTTAAATGCAAAGTTTGGTGTTTAATGGAATTTTTGTTTTTGAGCTATGTTGGCCACAGACACACACACAGGAATTTTTCTAAAAATGTGTTGTCTTTTTTTTTTTTTTTTTGTTTTATTTCAAGGAGTCTCAAAACTATATTTCCGGTGAAATCTCGTTAGCAAATTTTTGGGTGCAATACAGTACCTTATTTATACAATATGTATCCCAGTAGAAAAAAAAAAAAAGAGAGAGAGAGAGAAGAATAAAAATCATGTCTGGAGCACCAATTTTTCTAAACACCTTACGGCTCAGAGCCTAGTGTACACCATTCGCGATACAGTTGTGTAGCGGCAGCAACAACTCCAAATATTAATATTATTAACCCGCATGATCAATAATCACAATCAAATACACAACTGAAGCTTCAACAACAAACAACAAATATTAGCTTAAAATATTAAGAACACAAAACATGAATCAGTTTGGGTTGTAAAGCCTGCCACTTTCCAGATGTTCACTGTAGCGCTGTGACAAACATAGGTTACATTTTTTTAGGGTCGTCTCCTTAGCGCGATGGTAGCGCAGCTGCTTACCAAGCGGGAAACCTGGGTTCGATCCCCAGTACCGGCGTGGGGATTTTTCCCCCGCTGGCACACCTGGCCCGGGTTGCACTCAGCCTCGTAAGGTCCCTCGGGGGGCCAATTGAGGAGCTACTTGATGTAGAAGTAGCAGCTCCAGGTCATGAGGACCGCATTAAACGGCCGGGGGGGACTCGAGGCGCTGACCACGTCTCGCCCTCCAATACTGCACCCCATCCATGACGTCTGTAGTAGACCGAGATGGGGGGACGCAGCGGCCGGGCGGTAGGCCAAGGTTCGCCGTGAGCTGTCGTGACATGGAGTTGTTATAGGCTTCTTAGCAATAATTTGTTGCAGAGATATAGAGAAAGTCATGTGAATGGAACACGTCAGATTTTTTTTCCCAATGATCTTGTATCAATATATATGGGTTATTTATTTTAGTCATACTTATTTCATACACGACGTTCGGTACAATGAATAATATGAAGTTATTATGATGTTTCTTTTTGAGTGGTTATTCTACCGAAAATCAGTATGCTGCCCACGAAAGCATACTAAAAATATTGTCAAAGAAACCTATATTTTGATAAGTTTTTTAAGAGTATTTGTATTTGTTGTTACTTTTTCTACACTACATAGTGTATAGAGAAGGCATTGAAATGCACCCAAAAATTCGATACCGAAATTTCACCGGAAATACATATTTTGAAACTGCCTAATCCCAAAAAATAGGTATTTTTAGAAAAATATCGGTGTGTGTGTGTGTCTGTGGGCAGCATAGCCCAAAAACGAAAAGGCCATTAAAAACCAAACCTGTTACTTAGGTTTGGTATCTTCCAAGGATGCGACACGAAGATTTTCCAGAAAATCATCCCACCTCAAACTACCCTTTAATAGAACTTTTTTCGAATTTTTTTATTTTCTCAAAAATGGTTCTAACGATTTTGATTAAAATGTCATATACTAAAGACATTTACACGACAAATAAAATGTATACCTTGAATTTTCTGGCAATAGCCTCTGAAAACTACTTTATTCTGGATGAATTTTACGGAATTTTGCATAACTACTAAACCGTAAGAGATGGACAAAAACTTAACCACATAAAAAAATGTAGAGCACATTAAAACACACGATTTATGTGATATAACATTTTTTTTTCGTGGAGTTGATCGTTTTTGAGATATTCCTTGTTATTGATTTCAGCTTTGAAAAACTTATACTTTTCTCATACAGGAATTTGTCAACTCCTGTCCATACAAACAAGAGAACTTGAGTCACATAGCAACCAGCTTTTTGACTATCAATTTAACCTAAGTACTCCATTATTTTGCTACTACTTACAAGGAAGCAAGTAACAACTCCATTTCTGCTATTTTTTTCTCGATTAGCATGAAATACATAGAAGCATAAGCTTTTTAATACTTTCTGCAGAGATGTAGAGAAATTTATGTGAATGGAGCACATTAATTTTTTTTAAATTAATTTACGCTTCACAAAACGATCAAACACACCCTTCATAAAGGATCCCTAGTGAAATTCTCATAGGAGGTGTACTTTTCTTCCACACGTAAGGGAAAGTTCTATGGTCCAAAGCGGAATGCGCTACAAAATACGTGCATTCACAATTCCATTATGGTCGCGTTTCTGTATCGTGTTGGCGTTGAATACCAAGGGACGGGATACCTGTGGTAGCTTGAACGGTGTGCAATATATGTAATACTCGATAATAATAAGATTCCCTCCGTGAGAATGTGTGGGCGGAGGCGCACTCATTACTGTAAATGGGCAAAGGAAAATATGGCTTCAAGGCACAAAATCAAGAAGTCTGGGCTCTGTAGCTTCTCGTCCACATTACTGTAGGCATTTCTTTTTTCTATGCCAAATAGTTTGAGGCCGGTTATACGGGTTGAGGGTTTATACACCTGGTATTAATTGTGTTTGTGTTTTCTAGTTCAGTTCAGATAAAAGTTTATTTACACATTTGTTTTGGTTATTTAACAGGAGTGTTATTAGAATTTTCTTTTTGTGCATAGATAGGCTTATAGCTTCAAATGCCAAAGTTATATTATTACAATATTATGTTCTACATATGCAGTTATAAAATTAACAAACTTAAAAAAATGAAAAGGAGCCCGAGATTTAACCTAGGGTATTTATGACTGGAAATGCGGCCTTCATAACCACGTTGTTCAAAGAAGTGTTTTCAGTAGTCAGAAGTTAAACAATGCGTTGTCAGTCACTGGTCACTGTAGTTCCCTCGGGTATGCTGTGAATTAATTTAACGAAGATATCTGAAGCTCTTCGATTGGCACATTGAATCTGGCGATGACTCATTTTGTGTGGCGACGGGTATATACAGTACTAGTAGACAAAGTAAAAAAAAAAAAAAAAAAAGTTGAAAGCATGTTAAACACTAAATTTGAAATTTCATTTCAGCAGGTTTCAAGAATACATCACGGATTATTTTCAGAAAAATGTCCCCTACAAAAATGCCCTTTATATGGAAAAAAAATCTAATCTGTCCCATTTTCATAACCTTCCCTAAACAAACTTTCTTTAGAAAATATTTTTGTATACATCATGCTAATTAAGATAAACATTACCAGAATTAATCTTATTGCTTGCTTATTTTTAAGTTGAAGGAAAATACTGGAATGTACAGGCTAAAGTGATAATAAAACTTTAAAAAGCCGGTCACTACATGGAACTAAGGTAATTAGGTTCTATTTGCATGATAGGAATAAACAAGAGATAGATGGAAACATTTGAGAAACATTTTAGTGGCTTAAAATTGAAATCAATAATTCGGAATATCGTGAAAATGCTTATATGCATAAAAATTGTATGAAATAAATTACGTGTTTTAATAACACGTACAGTTTTTGTGTGGTAAGCTTTTGCCTATCTCTTATGTTTAACGGATTTACAAAATGTATACAAAGGTAATTCAGAATGAAGATGTCTTCAATGGTTATTCCCAGAAAATATATATATATATTTCGTTTGTCATAAACATACCGTAAACATATTGTAGTTCAATCAAAATTATTAGAGCAATTTTCAAGAAAATCAACATTTTCAAAAAATGTTCCTTGTAAAGGGTAGTTTAGAGTGGGAGGATTTTCTTCAAAATTTTTGTGTTCTGTTGTTGAAAAATACAATATTAAATACCAAATGTGGTGTTTTACCCACTTTTAGTTTTTTTTGAGTTTTCGTGTTCACGGACACACGCACACACCCACGTGCCTTTTTCTAAAAAAAAACTTTTTTATAGATACAAGGGAACAGGTTAAATCTCGGTGTCGAATTTTTGGGTGGAGTGCAATACCTTCCCCGCCTCAGTATGGAAAATAAAAAATCTGGTGCGGTGACTTTACATGACTCTACCCATTCTGAAGAAGTTATTCTTACAAGAGCTTGTGTGTTCCAGCAATCGAGATAAATATCAGCAGAAATAGTAGTATTGCTTATTTCCTTTTGAGTATAGCAGAGATAACGGAATACACTAAGTCAAATCTATAGTAATATCTTTTTACACCTAATCACTAAACTAATTATACTCAAATTCCGTTCTGCTTCTTGATCAACAGAATGAAAAACGAATCACAACCCTTTTGAGTACTTTTTTAAGTATAGTAACATTGACAGTAATAACAAGGAATATCTCTGAAATGGTTAATTCGACAAAAACAATGAAGCCCAAGACTTAAAGTACTTAAAATGTTATAGGTCCCCATTGGGCAATGTTATCTCAAAATAATTTGAGATCACCTTTTGGTATGTCGGCAAACATGCGAGTCATTTGAGAAGTTTACTGCCGTACTGGCATGATGCTAAGGTAGCTCAGGGGTTTGAGCAACCGACTAAAGTCCGGCAGATCCGTAGTTGTAATCCCTGCTATTGCATTGAATTTTTCAGTCTGACTCTACTATCCAAGATTTTGTCTATTACGGTTTACGAGTAACAGAAAGTATCCAAAATAGAAGGACTTCAGAGGCTATTTCCAGAAAATTCAAGATATGTATTCATTTGTGATAAAAATATGTTTAGTATAAAATAGATATGTTAATCAAAATCTTTAGAACCATTTTTGAAAAAAAAATTGAACATTTCAAAAACTTCCCCATGTAAATGTTAGTTTGTGATGTAGGGATTTTGTTGAAAAGCTTTGTCGTATCCTTAGAAGATATTAAACTGAATACCAAGTTTAGCATTTAGTGGACGTTTCTTTTCTTTAGTTATCTGTTCACACACACACACATACACGTACTCACGTTTTTTTTTTTTTTTTTTTTTTTTTTTTTTTTTTTTTTTTTTTTTTATTCAGGACATCTGAGACGTGTTTTTCGAGTGAACATTTGTATCAATGTTTTCGGTGAACTGAAATTCTCTATGTACCTACTCTTTTATGAACTCACGCATTTTTTTCTATCAGGGAAACAAAAGACGTGTATTTCGAGTGAAATCCTTTTGTCTTACTATTGACGATGTAGTGAAAATAAATATGGGAAAGTGTTAAATACTCGATTTTAAATTTGAATCCAAAAGTTTATAAGAACAGGACAGAGGAAGTTTCAGGAAAATCATTCGGTCTGAGATCTCTTTACATTGAAAATAGTCCTCATTTTTTATTTTATAAAAATTCCTACAATTATTTTGAGTAAAGTGCCTAATATTGGAGATTTTTGCATGAAAATGATTTTTAGGTGGATAGCCTCTGAAGTCCTTGGAATTTCCAATTACTTGTTCATAACTGGTAAACCTTAAAAGTAGACTAAAGTTTACTGCACAAAATGTATACCTCATTAAAGCACAGCAGTTAAGCGAAATATCTTATGTTGTTGACCATTTCCGAAATATTCATGTTATTAGGTCATTTAATGTTTGCACATTACATTTTAATTTTATCCAAAAAATATATCACATTTTTCAAAAAGTTTATAAATCTGATATTTTCTCTCCTAATTTTATGTAACTTAGGTTGTAGAAAGGGCAAATAATAACTGGAATGCACTAGAGATATTTTTAGAAACGTTTCAACTGCAGTGAGGCAAGCATTGAGCCTACTCGTGTATACAAGCATCCATCATCTATCGATTGCGAGCAGTATTTGGACTGTCAGCTACATTTCAAACGGTGAAACCAGGAGCATGTCTGACTGTATTACAGCGAGCGCTATGTAATTTGTTGTATTCCAGAGGCATTACATTTTTTACATGCCGCGAGCGGTGTAAATCTGCGTCCCCCCTCTCCATACTTACAAAACAAGTTTGATGGGACACCAATGTAATTGCGAATCGCCTGTCCTGTATGTGATCTATGGAACTTTGGTGATTAACGTTGCACGGTGCGTAGCAATGTAAATAACGTTCTGGAAGGAAAGAAAACAAACCTGATAATGGACAGCAAGCTGTGCCAACAAACGACTTAGTAACAGCATCAAAGTTTCCACAAATTTGTATAAAAACACTGAAATTATTTTGTTTTATCGTTATTTAAGAGAGAACTCCTTGTATTCCATTTACAATTTTGCTAACGGGATCCCACTAGAAATAAAAGTTAAGTTTTGAGGTACTTCACACCGCAAGAAAGACGTTCTTAATTTCCCTGCACGTGCTATGTACATAGCGTGGAGAAACAAATATTGCATTCCACCCAATAATTATATTTCCTGATCTTGCCAGTAATATAAGCTAGAGGACCCTTAAGTCCGAAAAAGTAGCTTTAAAATACGCTTGTGAGTGAGTGTGTGTGGGTGGGTGGTTTCTTTTCTAACCTGTGAACACCATAACTCAAAATCGTAATTCGGCTAAATACCAAACTTTGTATTTAAATTTATAATCTTACAAGGATGCGACACGAAAATGTTATGCAAAATCCCCCCCCCCAGCCCAAAACATCTTTTACATGTAAACATTTTCGAAAATGTTGGCTCTAATGAGTTTCATTAAATTGCCGTATATTAAAGATGCTTACATGCAAATAAAATGCATTTCTTGAATGTTCTGAGAATAGCCTCTGAAGATCCTTATGGATGACCTTTGCATAGCTGGTGAACCGTAAGATATTAACAAAAGATCACTGCACAAAAAATGTAGATATCGTTAAAATACGCAATTTATGACCTCTTGCCTTAGCTATATATTTCTACGGCCATTTTGTTTCCTTCTATAGCTATGTTTTCATACAAATATCTTTACATTTAACAAACGTTGTAGAATATTGCACCCCCTCAGAATTTTCAAAAGTATCTATCTGTTTACTCTATCATAGGCCCACTCATAGTCCAGGTATTTCTTCTCCATTACTTATTTAATAACGAATACTGCATACATTAAAATACATTGTGGTATTGGTTGACTTTCATTTTAATTGTCACGCAGTAAATCTATAATCTTTCATTGGTTTTGACTTCCATAGAAATGTTTAACGATTTTGAAAAATCACCGTATGCTTATGCTTAAAATATTTTCAGCACAAAATCTTTTATGTTTATTTTGAATGTTTGTAACTTTAACTCTGCAAGATATAAAAAGACTAAAATGAAAAAATGTAGATCCCATTAAAAGTAACAGTATTCTTAAGGAGTGAAATTCGAAATTTTCAATAGGAAGGAAATTTAAAACTTCTATTTCCATATAGATTTTTTTTAAAGACTTACTGTGCTTCCATTGTTGATCACATGAATTCCACATTTCATTCTAATTGGACAAATTCTCTGTATGCTATGTAAATATATCGCACAAAAATCTCATGTATTGTTATGGAGGAAAATGCTAAATTTTTTACAATAAAAATGTACTTTTAAGAAAAAAATTATATTTCAATAAATATCTTATAAGATGCAAATACCCGTGTTAAAATATTAGTTAAAACCCATGCTACAATCTCTCATTCCTCCATTTACGATATAATAGTTTCTCAGAAAAAGTACATAAAGTTGGCCAATTTAACACTGATAAGATAGGAGGGGCCGGGTCTCCTCAAGGCAGTTTAAAATTGAAACTAATGACAAGGAATATCCCGAAAATGGTTAACTCTATAAGAAAAATGTATACCACATGAATTATGTGTTGTAATGAGATCAACATTTTTATTTAGCAAGTTTTTGTCTCTCAGTCGGTGTAACCATTGTGCAAAATTCTACAAAACTCGTCAAGAATAAAGATATCTTTAGAGGCTTTTCCCAGGAAATCCAAAAAACAAAACAAAAAAGCATTGTATTTGTGTTCTGAATATCTTTAAGAATCGGCATTTTAATCGTAATCATTAGAGCCACTTTTGAGAGAAACAAATTTTTCATTTTTTTCAGTAAAGAATAGTTTGTGGTGTTGGATTTTCTTGAAAATATTAATGTTGCAAAAATAAAACAAAGTTTGGTAATTAACGGTCTCTTTGTTTTTTAGCTATGCGGTCCACAAAGACCTAAGCACAGGACCGTTTTCTAAAAATGCTTTTGGAACTCAAGGGACCTCAAAACATTTCCAGTGAAGTCTTGCATCAAATTTTTGTGCGGAAGACTATGCGTTCTCTAGCTACAGTGCATTGTGTGTACATATATGCTAGAGCAAGTAAAATAAGGTTCGAACGCTCAATATTATGTTTCACCATAGCATAGCCTCGTCAATGCTCTATTGTACTCAGAGGCGCTAGTTAGCTTTCCATTGTCATCTGTTTACCGGCACCAGGAGAACCTCCGTTCCAGATCAATGAGCCTTCTGAATGTCGTTGAAACCGCAAGATCGCAAAAGTTAAATTTTAAAGCTCGCAAAGAGTTCCGCTGGGTTGCAACAGGAGGCACTTGAAACAAGAGGAAGGCTGCGTTATCATTGTCCATTCATAGGAGGTTTGAGCAGGAAGTGTATTATACCTGCCACGACACACAATGTCGTGTACAGACGTGATTTAGGGTTGTTTCATAGCGCTGACAATTGTCACTAGACATAATAGTTCTCAACCGAGATAATTTGACAAGCAGCAAAGGAAACAAATGCTATGCGTGTCACATGCGGAATTATGCCTGTTACATTGTACAATGAAAGAAATTAACCGTCTAGTACAGCAGTAGGTTTACTGCAGCGGCGTGCGTACCCAGATTATGTATGTTAGCTTTAAGGATTGACAAACCAAAGATACGTATAGATTTACCCCGCTAAGCTACCAATCTATAAGAGCTTTGTGGACATATAAATTACTTCTAACTTTGAATAAATGGCATTTCATTTAGCAAGGGTTAATGTTGCAATCGATATTGGTGTCAAGACGTTGATAAGCTGACATAGCTGTGTCCGCTTAAGGTAATGGACATGGGACATTTGTAATATCCACAGTAACTAAAATACTTTGTTGAAATTTAACAGCTGTAATTCTGTCAAGTAAAAAAAATTCTAGCTTGCATGATTATTTAAATATTATTTATGTGTCTAAAATCATTACAAAAGAAATGAACTATATGATGCAGTTTTAAGGATATTCACATAAAAAATTAAATTTTATGGTAAAATAGTATACAAATAGATCTCTTTTTTCTTTATATTAACCGTAATTATTGTAGAAAAAGTATTACATATTGTACTCTCCAGAACTATTGATTTTTCAAAATTTAATTTATTTCTGAAAATTGGAGCTTTATTTCGAAAAACTAATAAGACAATTTTCTTTGATTTGATATTTATAGGCACTATAACAGTTTTGAAACAAATTTTTAAAAAATTGTATCATGTGGAGCAGTTTGAATATGCAAAAAGTTGGGAAAAGTTCTGCAAGAAAATAAGGTGCAAAGTTGAACGTGTTTATTGTTAAGCATGAGCCTATGGATTTATAGCTTCGGTTAATAAATAATTGAAGTGCGCCAAGGTTTGAAGTTAATAATTCATATTATTTTACTACGATAAAAAATTGTTTTTGGTCTTTTTCCAGAATTTTTTTCTAATTTTACAGACGTATCACTTTATAGCAATTCTGGCACAAGCAGGTGTTTAATTATACAACCTCTAATAACTTGGTCACAAAATATCTTCTACGTCTGTGTTGCTGACGCTGTAGGACGTAGTCCGAACCGAAATCCACTGAACGGGCCTAGTATTATTTAAATGGTGTTAACTTCAAAACTCACAATGTGCAGATGAGTGTTAAATGGAGTTTGGTTAACCCTTTTGGGTTTTCTTCTCTTCATCACTAACCATACATTCACTTAATAGTCAAAACCCTATGTCACCTCGCATCCTTGCGTATTTATTTATAGCTCCTGAAGTGGTCCCCAATTGTACCCCTCCTGCACCTTAAGCCTTGAGGCCACCTGCCTCCCTCACGCAGGTACGATCAGTTTGTACCTCTAAACTACTAGAACGCATAGTGTAAGCGTAACTGGGTACCTCAATATAACCATAGAAATGTCAAATTATGATACTCATTAAATTCAGTTAAATGTAGCTTCTATAGCTACAAGATCTTTCAACAAATGTAATACGTAATTAAAATATTTATTTCTACGTTCAGCTTCATATAAATATTTTGTGTGCTCCATTCACATGACTTTATCGGTTTTTCAAATAAATAATGTTCAAATGATTTATTACTGTCCAACAAAAACAATTTTTGAATGTTTCATGCACTTCATAAGTCAAATCTTACTAATTATGGGTCGAGAAAAACGAATATGACAACGAGAAAGTTTTCTTAGCTCTAATTTTTTTGATACACCCCAGGTGGAAATATTTCATATTAACGGATTAAGAGAAATATATGCATCTTAATTACATATGCTAACAATATTGAAAAGTGCATTTGAATTTTTGAAAATGGTAGTTACATTCTAAGAGTTCTAAATTGCTGGAAGAATACCTTGCAGATGGTTGGTCTGAAGAGAATCATGTGGAGACTTCATGAGTATGTAGTCTTCTAGCTTACCTCTTGTAAGCGAGTTCCGGAGCATCCCTACACAAAGACCAAATGTAATTCGCATTTCAATCGAATGTCCCTGATATCTTTGTTCCCTAACAGAAATATCCCGATGGAGTCTTTCGCCATGTCTAGGTGGGAGTGGAGGAAATGGATTTTAGGGACATGTTGCATCCAAGGTTTTTATTTTTGCAAGAACACTGTCACTAACTAAGTGTAATTATTATCTCTTTTTCTACCTAAAAATCTACAAACAAGGCTTCCTTTTCTTTCCTCTCCAAAACTTGGTCAAATGCAGGATCCCTTACAAGTTCTCGAATTTGTGGCCCGATAAAAATATGTTCCTTAACTTTTGCATCACTTAATTTCGTACATTTCTCTCTTATGTACTTAAAGATCCATCCTTTGTTCATACCTTTGACAAAATTGTTCATCAAACCCCACTTGATATGCAGGGAAGGAAGAACAGCAGCTTTTGGGTCTATGAGAGGCTCGACAACGACCTTTTTCTCGCTAGGGTTAAAATTTCTTGCAGGCCAGTCTGCTTTAATATCATGAAATGTCCTATTCCTAATCTCCCCAATACATAAGAAGCAGCAATATTTTGTGTACCCCAGTTGCATTCCTAAGAGTAAATCAATGATTTATAGATCACCTTAGATTTTCCATTTTTGTTCATGATATTTGATTGAGTCCAAGAGGGCTGTCATATTTGCATATGTCTCCGTCATGTGAACTGCGTGGCCAACAGGAATAGAAGAATGATAATTGCCATTGCGAAGTAACACAGCTTTCAAACTAAGCTTGGAGCAATAGCCTTCATTCAGTTGAACTCTGGTTCAAATTCAAATATTTCATCAAACCATTAATGTCGCAGCAAACAAAATGATTGTTTTTCTTCTCAAAAAAGAGAAGCAGTCCTCTGTGACGTTTTCTACACTGTGAGACTATGACATCACTTTCGAGAAGATTCCATTGCTGTAGTTGAGATCCAAGTATTTCTGCCTTCTCCTTTGGCAGGCTAAGGTCTCTAATGAGATCACTCAATTCCGCTGGACCCAGTCTGTGTGGTTTTATCATTTTTACTTTCCCTATAAGTACTATGTACATAGTGTATAGAGAAGGTATTGCACTCCACCCACAAATTCAATACCGAGATTTCACCGGAAATATATGTTTTAGGGTTCCCTGTATCAAAAAATACATTTTTAGAAAAAGGTCAGTGTGTGTGTGTGTGTGTGTGTCCGTGAGTCTGTGAGACTGTGAACACGATAGCTCAAAAACGAAAAGTTGGTAAAATACCAAAGTTGGTATTTAAGTTTAATATCTTCCAGGGATGCGACACGAAGATTTTGAGAAAACTTCCCCCAACTCAAACTACCCTTTGCGTGGAACTTTTTTCGAACATTTTGATTTTTCAAAAATGGCTCTTATTGATTTTGATTAAAATGTCGTATATTAAAGATATCTACCTGACAAACAAAATTTATGTCTTGAATTTTCTGGGAATAGCCTCTGAAGACTACTTTATTCTGGATGAATTTAACGAAATTTTGCACAGCTGCTAAACCATAAGAGATAGACGAAAAATTACCACACAAAAAATGTAGCGCCTATTAAAACACACAATTTATGTTGTATACATTTTTTTCGTGGAGTTGAATTTTTTTTTTTAATTTTATTAATGATCGATCAGCCTTCATAGATCTTTGAGCATCTTAGAATATAAATGCATAATTAATAATAACATTTAAGGGAAACCTAAGAGCTGTATAGTGATAAAAGTGATATTGTGGGAGTAAAGTGTAGTTAGTGATGGGAATCATCGGAGTTACTGAGTAGCAGATCCTGAGGTAGTCGTCTCTTCAGGCGTGGGGGCTGGCGATGTTGTACGTCAGAGCTCCTGGAACGTCCGGCAAGTGAAAGAAGAAGCGAGAGGCGATCTTGCGTATAAACCTGTGAACTGGAAGGAGATCGAATCCTTGATGTAGCTGCTGGTTTCTGACAAACCTAGGAGTATTGGTAGTGATTCTCAGGAATCTGTTTTTGGAGCACCTGTAAACGGCGTAGGTGAGTGTTTTTAGTAGTGCCCCAGACTTGATAAGCAAATGTAAAGATGGGTCGAACAAGAAATCTATTAAGAAGAAGGGAGCATTTAAGACCAAGAGTTGTGTGTTTATGAAATAGTGGATAGAGTTTAGAAAGTCTTCCGGATGTTAATGAAATAAGGCGATCGATATGGGCACACCAAGTGAGTTTGGTGTCCCGCATTACTCCAAGATACTTGAAAGGTGTTGATCGTTTTTGAGATATTTCTTATTTTTGGTTTCAGCTTTAAAAAACATACTTTTCTCATAAAGGAATTTGTCAACTCCTGTCCGTACAAACAAAGGAACTTCAGTCACATAGCAACCAACTTTTGACTATCACTTTAACGTATGGTTCTCCCTTATTTCGCTTCTACTTGCAAGGAAGCAAGTAATAAGACTATTTCTGTAAATTTTTTATCGATTAGTGTTAAGTGAATAAAAGCATTAGCTTTTTAACAATGATTTGTTGCAGAGATGTAGAGAAAGGCATATGAATGGAACGCATCAGATTTTTCCCCTCAAAATCAGGGTCACTGGATGTGGAAGGCTTGTTTAGTTTTTGTTGTTCCACACTGTCGTCATTTTCTACTTTAAACACACAATTTTCGGGTGGAGTAGGAACTGGTAATCTATTTTAATGCGGAATGGGTCGAATAGCAGATCAAAGATTCGGCCACTGAACTGTTCTTGTTTTCTTCACAGACAATCCTGCCTTTATAGGTGGAGTCAAGCAGAAATAGCAGTCATCTGTATGGTTTGTACGCTCCCACCAAACCATAGGCACAGCAAAAAGCATATATCGTTTTTATTTTTCAGCCATTATCGCGGTATAACTGAACATGCGTTGCAATATATATGTCGAGCCCAAGACTTATTCTGGTCCTCTTGTTTCATACCGAAATAATGCTGGTAGGCAGTGTTCACAAGATACCTCAGATTGCGTTTCTGTGAAGAAAGTATTATTTCTCCACAAATGTAACAAACATTATTCACCATATTTACACATTGTCGTGGCATTTTTAGTAATTTTCACTACAAAAGCATTCTCAAATCAGAAATTCTGCATTGATTACAGCAGAAACTATATGAAACTCGGTCACAGCCACAGTATCTATGTTTGACTTAAAAATAATTTAAAGAACATTTGCGTTCTGTTGTTGGACAGGTGTGCCAACTCCCAAAACAAAATTTCCCCCAAACTGAAAATGCTGACAAAAAAAATGAAATATCACTTTATCTCCAAAGCTAGAGCTAATCTGTCATTTCATGTTGATTTTTTAATCCAGCAGAAGGAAATAAATAAGAATTAACTATTTTTGACCCTGAATCATTTTCATTGTCGGTCATTGTTGTCACAACCATTACCAGAAAGGTAATGTGGCTGTGGCTGAGTGGTTAGACCACTTGACTCTCACCCAAAAAAACTGCATAAGGGATTTATAATAGGCAAATTGGCTCTGGGACGGGTTTTCTGCAGGTTCTCCGCCATTGCATTCTACCGGTGCTCCATTCACTCCATGTATCAACAGTGTCATTGCCTGCGGTACTTATGTAGTGAAAGCGAGCGTTAAACACTATAAAATGTCCTTATGTGCCTTACCACATAGTCTCCTTATAAGAAGAAGGGACAGCTAAAACGAGAGCCAGACCCTTAAAAAGCTGTCGCTAAGCGATTTTCCTTGAAGTTCGGTTCTTTTCTATCGGCAAAAGTAAAACACAAGAAAGATGAAACAGACAAGGGCTTTACTATTTGAGAAAAGTTAAAGTATTTAAAAATGGATAATAACTGGATTGTCTGTAAAATGCTTAACAATACAAAAGCAGTACATGACATAAATTGCGTGTTTAAACGAGATATACATTTTTTGTACTAACTTTTTGCCTTCTCTTAATTTTTGTCAGTGATGCACAAGTCGTTGAGAATGTAGAAGGCATTGCAGCTACTCCCCATTAATTCAGGATAAACATTTTATTGCAATATAAAGATCTTTAATTTACGGCACTTTAATTTTGACGTTTAAAGCCATTTTTTTAATATCTCGAAAAATTTCATTTATATAGGCAGTTTTAGATGGGGGATTATGCTGAAAATCTACCTGGATATTGCAAGATCCTGAAGATACTTGAAAGATACTGAACTGAAATACTGAGTGCCCAGCGGTTCTCTACTTTGGAGTTGAAATCGGGATACTGCCAAGTGGTCCTAAATTCTAGAGAAAAGAAGAAGACCGCATTCTCGATTGGCCAAAAGTTTTGGCAATTTATGGTTATACTCTTTGGCGTCTGCAATGCAGCAACCTCCTTCCAGCGCCTTATAGAATCAGTGATGTGAAGGTTGATCTACGGCGCCTGCCAGCTCATTGGAATTACATATGTCCTAGGCAGTAACTTCGAAGACCTTCTCGAGAACCAGATCAAGATACTGCAAAGACTGTAAGCAGTTAACTTGAAGTTGTCTATGAGAAGCGCAAACACTTCTGCACAAGGAAGTGATCTACTTCGGCCATATAGCATCATCATCTGATGTGGCCACAGACCTGAGGAAGCCCTCGGGCAGTGAGAGATCAGCCAAAGAAAAACGAGAGTTGAGAAGATTCATGGGCCTATGATGATATTATTGCCGATTCGTCAGCCACAGATTTGTCAAACATCACGAAACCTCTCCCTCGTCTGACGGAAGAGCGTTAGCCTTAGATGTAGGCAGAGGAGGCACACAATGCGTTGCATGCGCTTAAGCTCCCGTGCTCTTATTTTCACAACCTGGTGTCAACATTATGATTATCGAAGCCAGCGACAACGTCATTGCCGCTATTTTATCCAATGTCCAGGATTACCTGTGCTGAGGATAAATTATTAGATCACGACGCTCTCCAAAGCAGAAAAGAACTCTACGCGGCTATAGCTTCTGGCAGTGTTAAAGGCACTTTAGCACTTCCACAAGAACCTATGTGGTCAGCCACTTTACCCGAGGACTAACCATTCTGCACTCCCCTGGCTGTTAATTTTCAAGAACTTCGAGAGTTGAGCAGCCCGTTGGGTCTAGAGGTTGCAAGAGCAAAACTTTACATTTGAATTTTGGAAACAAAGGGGCCACAGCAATTTGGATGCCATGTCCAGGCGACGCTGTACAGAGGTGCATTAAGGTTGAAGTGAAGGAGCTGTCCGTGTTATTTCAGTAATAGTGCAGGGCTGAGAAGGTTTCGGCGGACGCAGACTTGGGGCCACACGTGGAAGAAGATGAGCAGGAACTAATCCAAGCTGGTAGGACATTGCACCAAAAAGCAGTTTGTAAAAATCTATTGGACCAATTCAGACTCACAGAAAATTAAGGCCGGGATACTCGTCACCTGATGGGAAAACTCGGAGACTCAGCTGGAGGTCCCTCGGTGGCGAGAATCAAGGAGAAAATACATGCGGGAACTTCGGGAGGATATTTAGTACCCGAGCAATCCATCGACAAACTCTGACACGGTATACTGGTTGAGAATATGGCCAGATGCCATCAATGTCAATTGAGTGCGGCAGAACGCGGTCCACAGACAAGAGCGAAGGCCGCATATAACAGTATAACGCGGGAGCACCCTTAGAACGCATGACCATCGACGTAGATGCGCCAATCCCTCTGCAGATGGGGGCAGCAGGTATCCGTTGGTCGTAGTTGAGTACTTCACCAAGTGACTGGAGGTGCACGCCATCCCTTACTAAGAGGGAAAGACAATCACAAAGTGCCTTGTGGACGAACTGTTTTGTCGCTATGGGATGTATCTACACGTGATCAGGACCTTCAAACTTTGTAACTTCATGAGCGCAAGACTCGCACATGTCCTCCTCACTCACAATCAGATGGCATGGTTGAGCGGTATATCATTACTGCAGAAGAGCATTTGAGAAAGGTTGTAGCCAATCACCAGAGAGACTGGGAAGTCAGGGTGTCATATTTCTCGCTTGCTTACCGCTCTTCAAACCACGACACCACCGGCTTGATATTTGACAGTTTGGTCTTTGACAGAGAGCTGCGTTCAGTATGCGTTCAGATGCTCGTTCTGTGTGTGTGTATGTGTGTGTGTGTGTGTGAAAATTGTAGAGGGTGAGTGAGCGGTGCGGTCCAGTATCTAAGCGTCGAAACGTCAAGTGAATTATTTGTAGCAGTGAATTCAAGTCTTTCTTTTTAGCAATTTTAAGTCAATAAAGACATTTGCAACACTATATTAAACTATCTATAAAATAATAATATAAAATATATAGTATAATTAGAGCCGGTCAAAACCCGTGCCGCTCTCGCTCGTTACTCATAAGCTACGCCACTCTCGAGAGTGCGGCAACGAGAGTCTTGTGTATCGAGAGCCGACTCGAGAATTCTCGTAACTACAGGCGGGGTAGTTGACGTAGTTGGAATAAATTGGTTACGTAATAACTAAGGACCAGATTTTTAGGTTTTAATCTATTTTTCCCCTTGTAAATTAGAAAGTTTCAAAGTACATTTATGTTTCAAGTGGTTTGGGTGCTAATCTTATTCAGCCTAAAGAGATAAATGGTACATGGGGATCTTAAGATCTAAAACTCACTCAGCTTAAGTTTTGTTTTGTTTTCTTGTTTTTTTTTCTCTTAAGTTCATTTGAATTAACCATTTTGGTTAGCAATTCGTTTGGTTTTGTTTTGAGTGTACATGTGGGGTTATCCAGGGAAAGAATGCTCTTGGTATAGAAATTGCGAGAGTAAAGTATGCACCAATGACATCTTGCGATGTTGAAAGATCTTTTTTTGCCTATAGGGATAGATTAAAGAACAGCAGAAATTTTGCAAATGTGGCTGGTTGTGTATAGCAACAGTGCTACCAAGTGAAATTTATTTTTTGTGAGTGCTATATATTAAAAACATGTGCTTAATATATTTATTACAGTATTCTAGCTCGCATTTACTGTGCAATATACTGTTTTAAATTACTGCACATATTAATAGCCTGCTTCCTGAAGTAAATTCGTTTTCATATTTTTATCTATATTATGTTTAAAAGGCTTTTGTCATCGATTTGCTTAAATAGCTAGGAAAAAGGCAAGAGCATTGTTTAAAAGCCTAGAAAAAAAAACTGGGACAATGGTTTATAAAATTAAAGAGGTTAAAAGAAGATAATAAAAGGCTAAACTGCATTTATAAAAAGCTAAAACTCCGGGCCCTATTAATAACACAAGATGACTGACCTTTTAACTGCTAGTTTGTATATCCCAAAGCGTTTAAATGAGCGACATTAATGTTAATGGCACACCTATCTTTTGTGTTGCTATGTATATAACTTATAATCAAACTTCAGATAAAGCCGAAATTAGAATTACTTCATGAAACATAAACTTCTTAGGAATAATCAAATATTTAAATACTTCTTTTTAATAAAAGTGGTCACCAGGTACATTTATATCCGCAGATTCTGTGATACCACATTCCATTTTTAATCCGTTCTTTAGCGTGAGTTATATAAATGTCATCCCTGTCTTGGTAAGCTATTTAAATCTCAAATCATTAAAACAGATGTAATAAGGTCTTAGGCAAATATTGTTTTACTATAAGTTCTTCTCGTTTAGATAAACTCGCACGATTTTATCAACTTTTAGCCCATTTTAACAATTTTATAGACGATTTCCTAATCACCTAACGGAATGCTATAGGTTTGTCATCACTTCTGGTATGTTATGTCTCGATGCTGCGATGGTTTGCACCCGTCAACACATTCGTAACGTATCAGTTTCGTATATTTCTGCAGCTGCTATGATGTTGAATAAAATGAAACTGCCTAGCGTTGCGATTTATAAACGGAATAGCACTTCTTCTTTATCCTATACAAAAGTTTTAGTGGGCAACAGGGTTGCCAAGTTATATGACGGGCAAAATGTAGTTTTCACGGATGACGAATTTCTTGAAGGATATTATTAGCAATTGTTAAGTAACATTATATTGATGTTTTTTATAAAACTGTCACGGGTGTAAATCTTTGTGTACCTACAAGACAGTGTTTGTTAAGCAATGTAACAGCTGTCTTTTATTTAGAGCTAACAGCAACAAACTTCTCGGATGACTGAACAACTCCGCAAACATGACACTGTGGTATATGGCCACATGTGTTTATCGGAGTGAATTCTGAATTCAGCATAGTGAACGCAATGCAAATGCGTTCTGTTTATTAATTACCTAACTGAACAGAAGGCTTTGCGGTATGTACGGCATTTTAAAAAATAATGGTTAAATAATGAATAATTAAAGGAATGGTTGTTAGAGGTGCCCAGGGAACCTAATAGTGCGCGGTCCCAACATTTCCAATGCAATGTAAATGTGCTCTTGTCAGATTTACTTTTTAATTTAAAAAAAAAATTCTGATGTTTACACTCATATGACTTTCTCAAGCTGCTCTACAAACAAACTTCTTACAGAAGGTTATACATCTTTCTACGCAATATTATCGAGATAATCATTAGCAGAATGTTCTTATTACTTAGTTCCTTATAAGTAGAAGGAAACTAGAGAAATGTGCTAAGCTAAAGTGATAGTCAAATGTTTTAAAATATATCGTTATGTAATTGTCAATGCAAATCGCTTCTTTGGTTGGCCAGGAGTAGAACAAAAGAAAAACGGACACTTCCTGTCTGAGAAAAGTATAAGGACTTTACAATTGAAACTAATAACAAGAATAGCTCCAAAACAGTAAACTTCACGAAAAAAAAAAAAATATATATATATATATATATATATATATATATGTGATAAAATATGTGTATTTTAACAAGACCTACATTTTTTGTGTGATAAGTTTTTTGTTCATCTCTTACGGTTTACTAGTTATGCCAAATTAAGCAAAATTCATCCAGAATAAACAAGTCTTAGAAGCTATTCCCAGAAAATTCAAGATATACACTTTATTTGTTATAGAGGTGACTTTAATATGTGGTATTTTAATCAAAATCGTAGCCATTTTAATAAAAACAAAATTTTCTAATATTTTTCCATATGCTACCTGAAGGGTAGTTAGGGGTTTGGGGATTTTCATGAAAATCTTCGGGTCTCATCCTCGGAAGTCATCGAACTTAAATACCAAGTTTGGTTTTTAACGGTATTTTCGTTTTTGAGCTATGCTGTCCACATATACACACACACATGGACCCTTGTCTGAAAATGCTTTTTTTTGGGGGGTGGGGAGGTTCAGGGGGGCCCAAACATATATTTCTGGTGAAATCTCGGTATCGAATTTTTGAGTGTATAGAGAAAGTATATTGTACGTATAGAGAAAGTAATAAGAAACATCTAAAAGCAGCTGAACCCTTTTTAACTTCACAGTCAAAAATACCATTTCAGACTTTTAAAGACACGTATGAACGTGCAGCTGGAGAAACTGTTCTCACGTTGCTTGTAGTTAATCACTTCCCTTTCAGATCTGACAAGAAATTGTTCCAAAGTGCTAATCTTGAGTTTTAATTTTTATTTTTGAAAAAAATAAAAATACGGAAATTACTAATTTTGATGGATTTTGACGGATTTGTATGGGCTGGTCTGGCGGAAAAAATAATCATGTGTTAAAACTCTGGTAGGTAACGCACTCAACCTGATCCAGCGGAACACGCTTATTGTAATAAAATGCAGGTCAAAATAAACACGTGCACTGCTTCATTTGATAGCTGAAAGGTGAATGTAAGTCACAAGGTCAAGGGGAGACGTAACATATAATTACAATAGGTATCTCTTTACTTTCTGAGTAACAAAGCAACATAAAGGAGAAGCGTATACATACCTACCAAAGTGTTTAAAACAAACCAGCGCCAGTGAAAAAAATTGTCTTCTACTCAAATAAATGTGCTTAGATTATAGCGGCTAACAGAATTACTGCTCCAAATAATGTTTATGTACTGATTTATAACAAAACTATAGATCATTTACATTCTGACTCTGCGAGTTTCCGCGCATTGCACCGCAGTTTGCTATTAACGAGACTCGTGAGTCTTGCGAGTAAACGAGATCTCATCAAATCTCTTGCGAGCCAATATGTTCTGCTGCGAGAGGCGCGGCTAGCGGCAGTGAGAAACGAGCGAGACTGAAAGCTGTTTTGAAAGCTCCAATTATAATATATTATATTGATATAATAATAAATATTAAGATAACAGTAAATGTATTATTGTGTTATCATTTACTTTTTATCAGTTCATAAGTAATTCTTTATTTGTTCATATTTATCTGTTTATAATTACGTACATTTCTTCCTTGTTTTATTTCTTTCTTCCTTCCTTCATTGCTTCTTTCATTTCTTCTCTCTTCCTCTTACTCGCTACTAATCATACGTATTTTATTTATTGGTAACCGATAAACAATAACAGTTAACAAAGCTAGGTAACAGTTTTATTTAGCTCTACATTATTAACAAACAATGAGAGAGAATAAAAGTAAACCGTAGCTCTTCCACACAGTAAATAAATTAGTTTTACTGCAGAGTTATTGCAGCTGAAGATAGGATATGACCCCAGCTCTGCCAACATATATAGTGCATAAAAAACGAATTTGTAACACGTAAATGGTGGTCTGTGATAATCACTTGTGTGAAATGCACTGTCAACACAGTCTGGTGGACAAACAAAACAGCATTTTGTTCCGCATGCGCTAGCGGACCAACTGTTTTTATCGAGCTAATGGTGCCGCTCCAGAGCATGTGCCATCTGCAGCAGCAACTACATACTATTTTTGGTCTTTAAGACGGAAGTATAGCGATATGACCTGCTATGTCTGTCCTGTAACAAGCAATAATTCTTATATAAGATTATTCATTTATTTAGCTGCATCATGCTTATCAGGATATATTAGCAAAACTTGTCTGATTAGCCGGTTCTTTATAAGTAGAAAGGAAATAAGAGAGTAGAAGCTGGTCACTGTGTAAACAAATGAAACTGGATTCTTTTTGCATAGCTAGATGAAGAAAACAGGTGAAATGAATTACAACTCTCTGTTTAAGAAATATATAAACATTTTAATTGAAATCAATAACAAGGAATATCTTGGAAATGGTTAACTCTACTAAAAATGAATATGACATTATTTGTTTGTTTTAACGAGATATAAATATTTTGTGTAATAAGTTTTGGTCTCACATTAGGTTTACCAGTTATGAAAAAAAGTAATCCAGAATGAATAGGTCTTCAGAATCTATTCCTTGGTAATTCAAGATATCCATTTTATTTGCCATGATAATATCTTAGAGATATAGTATTTTAATCAAAATCTTAAGTGATTTTCGAGAAATACCAGTTAAAAATACCAGTTATAAAATATCTGATGTATTTCATTCACATGATTCTTTCGTGCAAACAAATTTACAACAGAGTTTTCTTTTGTCTAGATCGTGCTAATTGAGACAAAAATAAGTAGAATTTTTTTTAGTATCTTCCTTCTAAGCAGAAGAAAAACAAGGGAATACATTAGGATAAAGCGAAGTCAAATCTTTTAAAATCTGGACGGTCTATGAACAACTGAAGTTCGGCTCACTTTGCATGGCCACCAGCAAGAACGAGGGATGAAGCGAAAGATATCTTCCGTTTAATAGAAGTAAGGTAGTTTAAAATTGAAAACCCTGGGAAGGAATAATATCTAAAAAACGGTAGACTCGCAAAAAAGTGTATATGACATAAATTGTGAGTTTTAACGAGATTACATTTTTTTTTTTTTTTTGTGTGCTAAATGTTTGTCTATTTCCTACCGTATACGGTTATGTAAAATTTAGCAAAATTCAGAATGAACAGGTCTTCTGAGGCTATTCCTAAACAAATCAAGACCTACATTTATTTTTTGATGTAGATATCTCTAATATGATATTTAATCAAAATCGTTAGATCCATTTTTGAAAAAAAAAATAAATTTTCGAAAACTTTTCAATGTAAAAAAGGGTAGTTTGAGGTGGGCGATTTTCTTTAAACATTTTAGGTGGCATCCATGTAAGATACCATACTTAAATACCAAATTTGGTGTTTAACGCTCTTTTCGTTTTTGAGCTATGCTGTCTACAGACATACACACGAATGTTTTTCTAAAACTTTTATGTGTTCTATTCACATGACTATTTCTGCATCTCTGTAACAAATTATTGTAAATAAGCTTATTCTTCTATCCAATTTATGCTCTTCGAGATAGACACTAACAGAAAGGTTTTATTAATAGTTCCTTATAAGTAGAAGAGAAACAAGGGAATATGCAAAATTCACTCAGTATGAATAGGCCTTCAGAGGCTATACCTAAATAATTAGAGATACACGTTTTATTTTTATGTAAGTATCTTTAATATAATAGTGTAATCAAAATATTTATAGCCATTTTTAAAAACAAAAATCGAAAAATTTTCCATGTAAAAATGGTAGCTTGAAGTGAGAGATATTTCCTTTAAAATCTTCGTGTTGGTCCTTGGAGGATACCATACTTAAATATCAAATTTAATATTTAACGGTTTTTCCTTTTTGAACTATGCTGTCCACAGACTCAGACACACATACAAACATGCACGTGGATCTTTTTCTAAAAATCTGATGTGTTTATTCACATGACTTAATCAGCTTATTCTTATATTCACTTTATGCTATTAGAGAAAAAACATTAGCAGAAACGGCTTTGTTACTTAGCTCGTCATAAGTAGGAGGGAAATAAGGGAATACGCCACGTTATTTAAAATGTGGTTACTGTGGGACTGACAACCTTTTCGTTCCGTGTCCAGGAGTTGACAAGTTCCTGGATGAGAAGTGTTCAAGTATTTTAAAACTGAAACCAATAGCAAGGAATATCTAAAAAACGGCCAACAACAGAAAAAATGTATGATATAAATTGTGTGTTTTAAGGAGCACTATATTTTTTGTGGAATAAGTTTTTGTCTATCTTACGGTTTACTAGTTTTGCAAAATTTAAAATAAAAAACATCCAGGATAAAGAGCATTTAGGGGCTATTCCAAGAAAATTCAAGATATGCATTTCATATGTCACGTAAATATCTTAAATATAAAAGATTATAATCAAATTCATTGATCTATTTTTGAGAAAATCAAAATTTTCGAAATTTTTTCCATGCAAAGAGTAGTTTGGGATGGGGATTTTCTTTAAAATGTTCGTGTCTCATCCTACGCTTATATACGAAGTTTGGTATTTTATGGACTTTTCGTTTTTGAGTAATGTTCACAGGCACACGAACACACACATGGACTTTTTTCTAAAAATTATCTAAAAATGTTTTTATGCAGGAGGACAGAAAGTGTATTTGTCTTGAAATCTTGGTATCGAATTTGTAGGTTGAATGCACTTTATCTTTACATATGTACATAATAAGTGTAGAGAAAGTAAAAAGTAATCCAAAATGAAGAGACTTCAAAGGCTATTCCCAGGTAACTATAGATATGCGTTTAATTTGCAATGCTACTTAAATAGTCATATTTTGATCAAAGTACTAAATTGAGAAAGCCAAAATCTTCAAAAATATACCATGTAAAGAGTGGTTTGAGATGAGGGTAATTTTCTTGAAAATCTTCGTGTCAAAACCTTGGAGCATGCTGAACTTAAAGATCAAGTTAGGTATGTAACAGACTTTTTATTTTTTAGCTATACCCTTAAACCACAACACACACATGCGGACCTTTTTCTAAAAATATCCTTTTTGGAATCAGCAGGTCTCAAAATATGTATTTGCGGTGAAATCTCGCTATCAAATTTGTTAGTGAAATACAATGCACATAGGTCCCCCAAATCACGCTATATCCGATGAAATATTGACATTAATTATTACTTTCTCTATACGAATTTTGCACTCAGTAGTTAGAAAAGGTGTTCTATAACACCCAACAAATCATATCGAAAATTTCACCGAAAATATGTTTTAATATCCCCTGTATAAAAAAGTTAGAAAAAGGTCCGTGTGTGCGCGCACGCGTGAGCGTTTTTGTATGTGTTTTATCTTCCAAGGTTGCGCCACGAAGATTTACAAGTAAATTCCCTCACCCCAAACTGTCCTTTGCACGTAAATTTTTTGGAAAATTGTTTCTCTCAAAAATGGCTTTAACGGTTAGGATTAAAATACCGAATATTGAAGCTACTTGCAAAAAAAAAAAAAAAATAAAAATGTATATCCTGAATTTTTTGGAAATAGCCTCTGAGGTCCTCTTCATTTTACATGACTTAAAGTTGTATATTTTGTTAAAATACACAATTTATGTCAATACTCTACACATACGTAGTCGAAATTTTCTGATGAAGTATATGTAACAACAATTATGGTCGGTTCATTTCCCGAGGATGCTGCATTCTATTATCAGCTCTATGCTAGGGGTATACGTTGAGACATTTGCACTTGTGACTAGACAGTGTAATGCACATTGCATCGAAGTTTGCTTCATTGGCGGAGAATGATTTTACTTAATAAGAGTAACATGGTTACAATTCCTCCAAGTAGTCGTGGAAAACAAGCTAGTACGTGTTTATTCTCGCCAAAAGCATAACGTTGAATGGGCAGGTACCACGGTAAACAATGTCGTTTAGTAACTTAGATCGAATTACTGATCATTACATCAATGACTCCAAACCATCAAGGGCAGCAGATCAAGTAATTAGGTGTGAAAACGTGAAAAAAATTCTGATGTGTTCCATTCACATGACTTTCTCTACATCTCTGCAACAAATTATTGTTAAAAAGCTTATGCTTCTATTTACTTCATGCTAATCGAGAAAAAAAAATTAGCAGACATAGTCTTTTTACTTGCGAAATAAGGGTATAGTCAAAAGATGGTTGCTACGTGACTAAAGTCCCTTTGTTTCTATGCACAGGAGCTGACTAATTCCTGTATGAGAAAAATGTTGATAAGTATTTTAAAGGTCAAACCAAAAACGAGGAATATCTAAAAGACAATTAACTCCAGGAAAAAAAAAAATATATATATGACATACATGTGTTTTAATTTGCTCTACATATTTTGTGTGGTAAATTTCTCTCTATCTCTTACGGTTATAGAAAATTCCGTAAAATTCATCTAGAATAAACCCCTCTTCAGAGGGGCAATTGGAGGATTTAATCAAATTTCCATTCGGAAAATTCTATCCGTAAAATTCAAGATATATAGTTTATTTGTTAGTTAATATCTTTAATATACAATATTTTAATCAAAATCATTAAGAGCCATTTTTGAGAAATGGAAAAAAGTTCCATGCAAGGGTAGATTGACGTGGGGTGATTTTTCTCAAAATCTTCGTGTTGCATCCCTGGAATATACTAAACTTAATTACCAAGTTTGGAATTTTACCCAATTTTCGTTATTGAGTTATCCTGTTCAGCGACACTCATACGAACCTTTTTCTGAATTTTTTTTTGATACAGAGGACCTTAAAACATATATTTCCGATGAAATCTCGGTATCGAATTTTTGGGTGGAGTGTACATAGTACGTATAGAGACAGTAAAAAATGAATAATCTATACTGGTAGGCGTTGTTGGTTTCGCGGCGCAGTTAAGACCGTGAAAAACATCAATTCATAAGTGTGTGATACGTGGGGAAAACACGGATGTGAATGCATATTAAGGTACCATTTATGACACCTGTATTTATATACCTAACAATTTGTATTCAACGTTAATAGTAAGTAGTTTGTGATATTTGAATACTAGAATCAATATAGAAGATTATCTTCAGGCTGATGGACATTTTGTTGGGTTTAATTTTCTTAAAAATTACTCATATTAATTGATGTTAAGTAGAACAGCCACCTTGGCAGTTAAGGTGTCCTTGCGCTGCAGGGATTCCTTGGGCTAATTCTACTTGGATTCCATAAATATATATGTTCTTTCACATGGCTTCCTCTAAAGACTAGGGTTACAATCGCTCAATCTGCATCGTGATAATTGAAATAAACATAGCAGAAATAGTCATTTTAGCTCTTTCTAAACACAAGGGAGATAAGGTTTATCACTAAACTAAAGTGACAAACACATATTTTAAAAAGCCAGACGCTATGTGAAATAATTGAAATTCGGTTATTTTTTCATGGCCAGGAGTAAAACAACTGAGTTATTTGAGAAAAGTTTTGTTGTTTAAATTATAAACCAACACATAGCTTATATATCGGAAACGGACTCTCGAAAAACATATATATGACATAAATTGTGTATTTTAACAAGATACACAATTTTTAAGTCGTGCAAACTGAAGAGAACTTCAGATGCTATTTCCAAAAAATTCAAGATATACAATTTGTTTTGTAAGTAGCTTCAATAATCGGTATTTTAATCCTAACCATCAAAGCCATTTTTGAGAGAAACAAAATTTTCAAAAATATTTACATGCAAATAATTTATGTGGTGAGCGGATTTTCTTGAAAATCTTCGTGTCGCAATCTTGGAAAATAAAACACCTACACAAACACACACACATGTGCGCGCCCACAAATGGACCTTTTTCTAATGTTTTTGATACAGGGCGGCATGTTAAACCATATTGTCAGTAAAATTCTCGACATTATGTTTATACAATACCTTTCCTAGCTACTCTGTGCATAACGCGTGTAGAGAAAGTAATCAATGTCTTTCAACGGAAAGAGCGTGTTTTGAGGGTCCTCTGTGCTTGTGAATGTCTCACTTGTGTTGTAAAGAGTATAACGATAACACAAAAGGTAAATTTTACCAAATGGACAATTAGACTGCATCTTCAAAAGGTTTCTCGAAATGTCCACATTTTTCTGAATTTTGTTTAAAATGACATTTGTTTGAGATGTTTTCCTATCAGATAATACTTTTATAATGATTTGTCTGGGAATAGCCTCCAAATTTCTGTGCATTCTGGAATATTTCTGTACAACTTTGCATAAGTTACTGGTAAACCAATAGAGGAACAAAAACGCGTAGAATAAAATGTATTATTTTTGTTTGGGCCACCACGTTGGGGTGCCAATATGTCGTAGTTTATTTTGGTAGCGTCAATACTTGGATGCCGAGATGTGGTATTGTTGTGTCAGTATGGCGCTGTCAGGTGAGTCTACCTGGAGTTGGTCGCGGGTTAATGCTAGTGAATTTCTCTACATTAAGTGTACATACCTCGCAGATTCCCTTGGTTGCAACGGTAAGCTTCTTCACGTGTCTCTTACTCAGGGGGGAAAGAATGACAAGGGTATGTAACACTGTTGGTAGACTCAAATAACAGAGGAAGTTCACTTAATTCACTGTAAACTTCCTTTATTGGTAAATTATTGTTCATTTGAGGCACTAACCGTACGAGCGACTCCCGACATAACTGATCGTGAACTTGATAAAGCCGTTTTCACTTCCACTTTTACGGTGTTATTATAACTTTACATTAGTCACTGTAGTCTGGAGTTTCTCGGTCGCGATAATGATTGCCCGTCAGATAAATTTGTAAAACACTGATTTTTTGCAATATACGGCGCGCGATTTCCTACATGATGTGTCGTACTTTATGAGCCTTGAGTGTTATGCGTTGTCCTTCTGAACCCTGTTAGCTACATTGTGAATCTTACTAGCCTGATTTCTTGTCCCACATCACTTATATACAAAAAGGTCCGAGTTTGCCCTCCTTTTTGATTGGCTGATAAAGGGCGCGTAAAGTGGCGTCGGAGATTTTTCTTTATTTTACACCCACGTGACCTTGTTCTACAATGCGAAATTCCCTTTCTCCAGTTTCAAAGGGAAAGTACCTAGCTTCCTATTAAGGGCTGTTACTTATGTCCCTAATGCATTAAAATGTGAGTTATTTTTAACAAAGCCCGTAGCCGTGACGAATACAACAAAGATTTTCTACCCTCCACGGCAATGCTTTTCACTGAGCATATATTTCTTATATTAAATATTATAAACTAATAATTAAACTAATAATATATGCGTCGTACTAAAATACTGTCGCAAAATGTAGATCTATTTGAAACACACAAGGTTTTCTGTAAATTTTTGTGTGGCATCAGACATTAACCATTGGCTTGACTTTTCACTACCTATCATTTTTGCTTTCTCTATACGTATTATGTACATAGTGTACAGAGAATGTATTGCACTCCACCCAAAAATTCGATACCGAGATTTCACTGGAAATATATGTTATAGGGTCACCTGCATCTAAAAAAAATAATTTTCAAAAAAAGGTGTGTGTATGTGTGTGTGTGTGTGTGTGTGTCTGTGAACACGATAGCTCAAAAACGAAAAGTCGGTAAAATACCAAAATTGGTATTTAAGTTTAGTATCTTCCAGGGAGGCGATACAAATATTTCGGGCAAAATCCCCCACCCCAAACTACCCTTTACAGGAACTTTTTTTGAAAATTTTGATTTTCTCAAAAATGGCTGTAACGATTTTGCTTAAAATGTTGTATATAAGATTTTATCTGACAAATAAAATGTATATCTTGAATTTTCTGGGAATAGCCTCAGAAGACTACTTTATTCTGGTTTAATTTAACGGAATTTTGCATAACTGCTAAACCGTAGGAGATGGACAAAAACTTACAACACAAAAATGTAGAGCACCTTAAATCACACGATTTATGTTTTATACATTTTTTTCGTGGAGTTTAATATTTTTGAGATACTCCTTGTTTTTTGTTTGAGGTTTAAAAAACATACTTTTCACATACAGGAATTTAACAATCCCTAACTACACAAACAAAAGAAACTTCAGTCACATAGCAACAAACTTTTGACTATCACTTTAACCAATAATACTCCCTTATTTCGCTTCTACTTACAAGGAAGGACGCAATAGGACTATTTCTGCTGATTTTTCTTGATTAGTATGACTTTTTAACAATAATTTGTTGCAGAGATATAGAGAAAGTTGTGAATGGAGCACATCAAGTGCCTTCTCTAGTCTATTGTTTCCCGAAAAGTCCTGGCAAGCATGACAAAATGACGTCTTAATGTTTATTCTGTTGCAAGTACGAGGAAATGCATACACAACGTAATTTTACATAGGCCTATTTTAATTTCATATATGTGATATATATATATATATATATATATATATATATATTACAAAAGAATAGGGAATAGTAGCAATATAAAATAACCCTTTACTTTTTATAGTAGGTATAACGAGGAAATAGCGAATTTCACCCAAGAATTCGACGTAGAGATTTAACAGGAAATTTGAGGTTCCTTAAATACACACTTTTATAAAAATGTCTGTCTTTGTATGTAAGTGGGGGATGTTTCTTCCTCTCACTGTTATTCATAATGAAAAACAAATAAATTATAATAACTAAATACAAATTAAAATTGTGGGGAACAACTAATATATTTGAATTATTGTTATTATTATCATCATGATGATTATAATTATGATGATTATGCTGATTATTGTTATTGTTGTTATTGGTGGTGGTAGTATCACTTATAATAATTATTAACCTTCATCTTCATTTATCCTTTACTTACATAAGGTTGTTTGTTTTTATTTTCAGGTGAGTGCAACGATAGTTTCATTGGATGTAAAAATGCAAGCAAGAGTAAGTAAAATGTTTGTTATTACAACTAAATTATTAGCTCGTTAATGCTGCGTTTGGTCATCAACCTACATAATTGTGTTTATTTGTAATGTAAGTAAGCAAAACTCAAATTTTGCTCTGTTTATATAGGTATTAAATTTATATAATATACCTATACCAGGTGAGTTAGTCGGTCCTTAGTTTTTTTGGAAGATAGGCTACCCATCAAACGGCATGTACGCCTGAGTGCAGTTTTGCGCATAGTTAAACGTACTGCTTGATGTTCTTAGAGAGAGGAATGCGAAAAATTCAGAGCAATAGCGATTTAAGAGGCAGAACGTACTCGCTGAAGTACACCTCAAACATACGACTCGTTTACTGAGAGCGAATTCCGGTTTCCAACCGATTTTACATACTTTTTATTAGAGTATACATAGCTACGAATTCAGTAATCAGAAAAAATGGACCTATCGTATCATTACACTATCAGGTTCACTCTAAATAAAATGGCGAAATCTTGTACTTAAAGCGGGGGTTGGCTGCCATAAATTCGGAGAACATAAGTGACAGGCCTCATCCCCCATGAATGCGTACAGTCAAAACGGACATATTGTTAAACGACGGTTTATTTACATTTTTGCGTGAACTACGTCTCCTGCATTTCAATTAACATTCATAATAGTCTTTGCCATTTAAGCTATAACTTTAAAACGCCCTGCAAGAGATTAGAACGGTCTTAAAATGCACGAAAACTTGGAGGTAGCAATGGCATAGCGCCTGGCGTACATGCACTATTGAACGCGGAACGTGCGTTCAGTGAAGTCTAGAAATAACTGAATAGAATTATGAGGTGTGTATAGCCCCAGTGACACAGATTCAAGTCTCAGCATTGTACATTTTTTTTATTGCTCATCAAAACTTGGAAACCAAATTTAGAGTAATCTAATTTTGAAGTCCCTGTGCGTTCAGGAGTTATTGGTTGGCTGCAACTTGTAACGGGTAGAATACGTTTAGTGACGTCTGTCCCATTGGACTGGCTTGATGTAAAGTGTTGTTATGAATGCCGACCCCCTTCATTCTCCAAACGTATGTTGTCACACGATATTTCATTGTAGATATGCTTTTGATCTATGGAGAAACAAGAACAAATGCACAAGCGGCTCAGCATCTCTACCGGGAGTGATATCGGAATAGACAACAACCAACAGCAAACGCCTTCCGGAATGTTGAAAGGTATCTGTGGTAACAGCGTCACTTGGGAGAATGCCTCCTGTTAGACACGCATCAGCAACACCGAGTGTTAATGCAGAAGCTGTTTTGAACGCCATCCACGACTATCCGCATACTAGTACACGTGCAGTTCTTCAGGAGGTGAACATCAGACAGTCTTCTGTAGTGTGAATATTGAACACTAATGAATGTCATCCTTAACGTTTGCAGCTACACCAAACACCACGCGAGAGATTTTAAAGGTCGAGTGACGTTTTCTCAATGGTTGCTGGAGCGAGTAACAAATGATGTGGGATTCGTATCCAGGATCCTGTTTTCTGAAAAATCAAGATTCCAGAACAAGGAAATCACCACAAAATGCACTATTTGAGTGTTGATAATCCTCATTGGGTAAGACAGGCATCATTCCAAGAGTAGTGGAGAGTGAATGTCTAGTGTGGAATATTGCGAGAGCACCTTATTGGACCACTATTCTTCGAGGGGCATCTAACAGGAGCCCGCTACCTGGAATTCCTCCCTAATGAGCTACCCATATTAGAGAATGCTCGCTGCAGCAGCGAATGACGATGTGGTTTCAACACTGCTGCTCCGCATCGGTCAAGGATCGTCTGCAATCATTTGAATGCTGCACATCCTGGTCATTAGATAGGAAGCCGAGGACCAGTCTCCTTTCCTGTCAGATCACCTCATCTGACACCCCTTGATTTCTTCCTTTGGAGTTATTTAAAAGAACGCGTTTATGCAGTGGAGCTCAACAATCCAGAAACCCTTCGCCAGCGTATTACAGTGACCTGCAGATCTGTTCAACCCGCCATGCTACACCGAGTCAGAGGCTCCATTCAACGTGACCAGGCGTGCATTACTCAAGAAGGTCACCAGTTCCAGCACTTGCTCCGTTATAGGAGTCGTGTTCAAGGAATAGAAAAAGGGTTATTCCAGCGCCACATAACATATATGAAACGATATTTCTAATGTCACAATAATTCTGCCTGCAAACTTGTGTTTAACTTCGATGTTAAACTATGATTATGTAATTTCCTTGTTTGCTGTGATCAAATGTGTTCTTACGTATAAATGATATTTATTTCAATTACAGCTACTTAGCTGTATTAAAACAAGTACCTACTTGTAGTTTACCAATAATGAAGCATCAAACAATGCCATAACACACAAATAAAACAAATAAATTGAAAATAAAAACTGCTCACGTGGTATAAATATGGTGATGTTTAGCAACTAGATTCATTCGTAAAATTGTTGAATATATTAAAATAATATTCCTTCTGCACTCGATTTCATATGCAATTTGAACAAGAAGCACGTGATGTGTTCCATTCACATAATTTTTAGCTGTTCCATATACAACCTATTCAAACAAAAGAATATTATTTTATGTACATCTTTCTGATCGAGAAGAAAACGTTAGGAGAAATGGTCTTATTACTTGCTCATTGTAAGTGGATCGGAAATAATGGAATACATTAAGCTAAAGCTGTATTCAAATATTTTAAAAGATGTTGCTATGTGAAACATAGAGGTTCGAATCCCTTTGCATGCTCAGCTGTAAAACAAGAGGAATGAAACGAAAGGTGGCTTGCAGTTTGAGAAAAGTTAGGCTGTTTAAAATTAAAACAAATAACAAGAAATATTTCGAAAACTGTCTACTATACAATGAAAGCATATATGGCATAAGCTATGTGTTTTAACGAGATATGTATTTTTTTTATTTATTTATTTATTTTTTTTTTTTTTTTGTAATATGTTTTTGTCAATGCTCTTGGACTCGTTTGCAAGCTGTGCAAAATACATTCAGAATTAATGGACTTTTGAGGTCATTTCTAGAAAATTCAACATGTAAATTTTAGTTGTCATGTAATAATGTGTATTATAGGGTATATTTTAAACAAAATATTTGGCGCCAGCTCTGAGAAAATCAAAATTTTCTAACCTTTTTCCATGTGAAGATAGTTTAGTGTAAGGTTAATAGCTATGCTACTCACACATACACACACACACACGAGCGCTATGCTTAAGTGATAGTCATATGTTTTAAAAGCTGTCGTTATGTTATTGTCATTGCAAATCGCTTCATTTCTTGACCGGGAGTAAAGCAAAAGAAAACAGACACTTCCTGTTTGAGAAAAATGTAAGTACTTTACAATTGAAAATAATAACTAGGAAAGACTGCCTCCGTGGTCGAGTGGTCAGCGAGCTGACTTCTTACCCGGGGGTCTCGGGTTTGATTCACGGCTGGGGCGGGGAATTTTTCTCTAGCCAGAATTATTCCCTATCCCCCACAGAGTCTGGAAGTTTGTATGTGAATGTGTGCGTGTTTGAGTAAAACAAAACGATTTAAACCAACGTAAAAGAACCTACAGACAACGATTTGTCTCAATTGGAAAGCCCCCGATATGACCTTAGATGTTAAAAGGGCTATACAAATGAAACAATAAAAAAAATAACGAGGAATATCTCGAAAACGGTAAACTCCAAGAAAAATGTGTAGGATAGAAATTATATATTTTAACAAAATCTACATTTTTTTGTGTAGTAAGTTTTTGTCTTTTTTACGGTTTACAAGTAATGCAAAATTTATAGAGTTTAAACAGGTCTTCAAAAGCTATTCCTAAAAACTTCAAGATATACATTTTATTTGTTATTGAAATGGCTTTAACATGTGGTATTTAATCAGAATCGTTAGAGCTATTTTTAAGAAAAACAAAATCTTCGAAAAGTTTTGCATGTAAAGGGTAGTTTGGGAGGGGAGGATTTTCATGAAAAATTCGTGCCGCATCATGAAAAATATAAATATAAATATCAAGTTTGGTATTTAACCGTCTTTTGGTTTTTGAGCTATGCTATATACACACACAAACACACACACACAGATCTTTTTCTGAAGATACATTTTTGGGGGATTTAGGAGACCTAAAACTTGTATTTCGGAGAAGTCTTGATATCTAATTTTGGGTGGAATAAAATATCTTCGCTATCCACTATCTACGTGTACATACGGAGCTAAAGATAGTAAACATGTATTTTTAGAGAAATATCACTGTGTCCATAGACACACAACTCAAAAACGAAGATTCATTTATACAAACTTGGTATTTAAGATAGTATGTCCCATGAATGCGAGGCGAAGGTTTGCAAGAAATCTCCCACTCTAAACTACTCTATACATGGACATTTTTAGAGATTTCATTTTCTCAAAAATAGTTTTAAGATTTTTTTACTAAAAGCTGTATATCAAAGATCTCGTCAAAACATACAATATTATGTATTAAAATGTTTGTTGTAGAGCTAACCGTTTCCTGGATATTTCTTGTTATTAGTTTCAATTCTTGGTAATACACCCGTGAAATTTTGAAAATCCACAGTATCTGAAATATTGTAATATACTATTCTTAGAGATCGGATATATGCACTTGCATGTTGCATATGTATTTGCATATTTAGTTCTTTTTCACCGGTTACTGCACATTTTAAACAAAAACTAGTGATAAAGCATATTCAGGGCTATATTCACAATATTTTAAAAATCCAAAAAGGTGTGCTCAAGCTTGTTCTCATTTAGATTTTTATAGTGACGGTGGGTTTCAAACCCGGCAGAGGTCGATGGATTTTTTCGGGCGTAAAGATCCTTAGCATGGTATCCTTCGGAAGGGAAGTAAAGCCGTTGGTTCCGTATCGTAGATTTCCGGCACGTAAAAGAACCCCAAGCCTGAAAAAGAGGCCTCTGAACAAAATTAAGCGGTCTTTCACGCCCAGTATAGAAGTGGACACTGAGAACCACAGTAGTTAATTAGCGTTCATAAATAAATCTCCATTTCCATTTTCACATTGTTTGTCGCACGTCCATTGTTTCAGTTTAGTTTTCTATTTATTTGTACAAGTTCAACGCGGAGTGTGTAATGTGGAGTGTACCATGCCACCCTAAAAAAAATGCCGCATCCTGGAATATTTAGTCATGTAGGAAATACATTATACTGTCGAGTTTGCAAGAAAAACATTTTGTGCACAAAACAGTTTCAAATAGACCAGCATGTCAAGACAATTCTTCATATATAAAAGAGAGGTCCACGACAACTTCTAACAGCAGCAGTGATTTAACCTCCAGAGGGAAGAATAAATTAAAAAATAAACAAAAATAAAGAAACCTTTAACACAGCTCAATGTGAAGCATTCATTGCAAGTAATATTCCTCTTCACAAACTTACAAAGATTTTCTGCGCAAATAGTGCTTAAATCTGCATATACCAGATGAATAGCATTGTATAGAATTACATGCCGACAATTTATCTACACGTTTTGGAAGAAATACGCAATGACCAAAGATAAAATCATTTGGAGTTCAGCTGATGAAACTACCGAAAATTGTGGCCATTACATTGCTAATTTAATCGTGGTATTATAAAACAAGAGCCTGCTTGCTCCTGTTTGGTTGCCTGCAAAGAATTACAAAATATAAATCATTCTACGATCGCCAGAACTGTGAATGAGGGTATTAAAAATATATTTCTATAATCTTCTGCAGATGACAGGAGATGCTGCTTCTTACGTAATCAAAGCTGGCATAGCCCTCCAAGTATTTTACACAAATATGATTTTTGTGACGTGCTTCGCTGAAGGAGTACGATCGACTTGGGAATGTAAACAAATTGTTTTCATCCACATTAAGGCTTACAGAAAAAACTATAAAATGTTCCTTTACCTCCAGAAATAGCAGTAATTCATTGGGGTACCTGGGTCGAAGCTGTGTTGCTTTACAATGAACATTTTCGAGGTCATCAAAGACGTAGTAAACGACTTCGATACTTTGACAGTTTGGCAATGCAATGAATCATTTAACGATTCCGGTACTCAGAAAAACATTGCTGTTATTGCCACTCATTTTTTCCCCATATACCTGTGAGTATTAGAATGCTCTAAACTATAGTTTCCCTGATGCTCTACGCCTACGAAGTGTGGGGTATGGCAGCAGACTCCTGGCTTCTCTGGTTACAGCGGATACAGAATAGAGGACTCCGGTCCATATTCTGTATGTCGACATTTCCCTTTTAGGCTGCTCCATGAAGCTTCGGCCCTCCCTAATGCGGAAGATGTCATTAGGCGCCGGGCTCAGAAATTTTACGCTAGATTGGGCGAACATGGGTACGCACTTGTCAGATAGCTGGGTACCGAACGCCGGTACAGGTGGTATCGGGTTCCCCGCATGCTTGCGGGTACTTTCGTAACAACGGCTTCAAATCAGCCAACAGCAAATTAGCTGAATCAAGGACTCCCCCCTCTCAAAATTGGGCATGGTCAATCAAAATTTTCCAACAAAAACAATTTTTCACAAATAAACACCAGCGGAGCAGAGGAAAAGAATGCTGCTCCAGAAAAATGCAACCGTTCAAGGAGCCTAACTAGCGCTACGTCCTTAACATCATCATCCGAAACCTCAGCATACAAAACCTTAAGCTTCACATTCCTGTGGTTAAACCCTTACCAGGGTTGGTACACAGCAGCTACATCTAGGCTCACCACGAGTCTACCGGATCTCGCACGCACGCTCTAAACTCTAGGTTTGAGGTTGACTGAATCTATTCGTCTAGTGAACTCCTTACTGGAGGTATCCCCGAGGAAACTTAAAAAGTTACAAGCATTTCAAACAATAATTCAGGGTTTGAAACTCTGTGTCAAATTGATAGTTTTATTACGGGTGAACTTTTACCAGAAACAATAAGGGTCAATATAGCACCCAAATTCAAATACTTTTTCGCTTATAAACATGTTTTGAGCGATCGACGACACAATTTTACTACTGAACATTTGGAAGAGTACCTGATCGTTTCTGTTTACCATAGTAACAAAATGTAAACGAATTTGTAAGCGATATCTTTTCTGATGAAGTAAATAATAAAAACTGCCGATTGCACATTGTATTTAAAATTATATATATATATATATATATATATATATATATATATATATATAACACATTTATAACCTCATTATTTGTATTAGTTGATGCTGCATATTTTGACACTTCACGCAAATTTTAATTATTTTCATACATATTTGCATGCATATGTCGAGCTTTTTATGTTGCATATAATCCAGTCTCTAGTTATTATACACAATACCAGGGATATTTTTGCCTTGTATCAGCACTATAGCTTGCATGGTTGCTGAAATAATACTTTTTATATTCCAAATTAATTGATCTAATAAAATTGAGCCACGTGATCTATTTTTACCTAAGTCCAGTTTTATATAACATGAGTCTACAGCTAAATCTGTCAGATTATTTTGTTTATATTAACCATAAGTAGTAGAGAAAAGTTATTCCTTTTTAATGTCCTCAAAACTCTTGACTATCTGAAAGTGTAATATTTTATGTTTTACAACTGAGGCATTGTTTCGAAAATATGACAATTTTTTTAATGTACTTTTTTCTATTTTAAAAAGTCAGTTCAGGAGACTCCGGTGCTGTATATTCTTTCTTTTTTCTCCATTTTTTTCACTTTCCCTACATTTCCTTTGTTTACCGTTATCTTTTCACTTACTATATCCATGCCCAATGCGGGACTCCAACGAATGATTCCTTGCGCCACGAAGCACCAAAGCTAGCCATGGGGCCCGACGTTTTTTATAGGTAGTGTCACAATTTGGAAAGAAATCGGTATAAAATTGTTCCCTAAGGAACACTTTTGACTATGGGAAAATGCTGAAAAAAATGCGAAAAAATAAGATATAAAGTTTGAAGTGCCTATTAGTAAGCATGGTGCTTCCCATTTATAGCTTCAGTTAGTTGGTGAAAGTGATATAGGTATTTTCCTATTTTCCTAAAGTTTAGAATTCATATCTATATATTATGAACCATAATATTTTCATAATTTTTTCACAATTTTTTGTCAAATTTCATCTTAAAATATTCATACTTTTGTCAAACAGGAAGTCGTCCGTGTTTCCTTTATTTTACTGCCGGCTATGCAAAGAAATGAAATTCAGTGATCATCGCATAGTGAAATCTTTTAAAACATCCTACATATTTCCTTATTTCTCTTGTACTTATAAGGGACTAACTAGTAAGACCATTCTGCTAATTTATATTCCATAAGCTTTTATTATAAGAAGAATATTTTGTAAGAAGTTTGTGAAACAGGTAGAGAAAGTCTTGTGATTGGAACGTCAGATTTATTCTTTATGATATATCAGTTATTCTCTATTACATAGGAGGCTAAATAAATAAATGAATTTATGAAGTAATTAGCTGGCATTTAGGAGCAAATTATCTGAACGTAAAAGCAGGTTTGCTAATTGGTAAGGAATTTAATTTGGTTCTTGAAATGTAAATAAGGTGACGTGATTCCATTTGAAACGCCCAATGTAAACAAATGTAAAAATTATGGTAATGCTGCAGAGAAAATCTGTGTAAAATTAATTTTGTCTGGCTGTAAGCTAGCGCGGAAATGTAAGTGGAGGGCAGTTTCTTTTCATATCCTCTACAAGCGAGGCAATAAGGAAAACCCGAACCGTACAGCTGCTCTAAATTGGAACTTTAATTCTAGCAGCGAGGGAGAGAGAACTCTTTAAATTATTCTTGAGCAACCGTTTTCGCATTAGGGATGTCTTCGCCCCGGTTCCGGCTGGTTTACCTCTCCCATGTGGCCGCCGAGATTTGTGTAGCAGTGGTACCTGAGCCACTGCAGCTCTCCATTATTTGTAAGCATTTCTTTATACAGATTGCAATAAGCCTTATCGTTAATTCCCACCTCGTTTTTCAAGTACTTTGAGACCGTTGCTAAGGATTTAAGTTTCACAAACGACTTTCTCTAGCCACAGTGACCCGGTGCTACTAAAAAGATGTTGTGTGTTGTATTCACCTGACCTCTACAATCTGCAACAAATTAATAGATAAAAAGCTTACTGCACCATCTACGACGGACGTTCAATAAGTCCTTAGAAAATACCAGAAATTGCACTCGTAGTATTGAAATAAGTTTATATTTAGTAACATCGTCACTTACAAGATGGCAGTTAAAGTTTAAGGTATTTTCATAACGTGCCTTTGTTGCAATAGGCGATTGAATTAATAATGTTGTACTACTTTAGAAAGATGGAGAATAGCGTGCGGTAATTAAATACTTCTATTTTAAATAGAATGAGATAAAAGCCGAGTTGGCATATCTACTCCTGCGTTTGCAACAAATTACAATTGAATAAATTAATTTAAGCGTGGCCGTACATTCACAAATGATGAACATCGCTCCAGACATTCAGTAAAAACTTCCTCCGAAATGATTTGACAAAATCCAGAGTATAGTTTTGAGTAATCAACCAATCAAAGTAATCGATCTTAAAAGATTTGGAGAAACGCTGGGAAAAGTGAATCGAGCTGGAAAATTCTACCAGGAATAATTTGTTCCATCTTTTCTTAAAGACTTGTTGAACCCTTTTGTACTTCATGCTAATGGAGATAAAATGAGCAAAAATGAACTTATTAGCTAGTTGTTTGTAAGTAGAAGGGAAATAAAGCTAAAGCGATACTCATTTTTTAAAAGCTGGATGCTATGTGAATGAAATTCCTTTATTTGTACGGCCAGAGGTTGACAAATTACCGTATTAAAAAGTATTTTAAAACTGCAACCAATAGTAAGGGATATCTCGTAAGGCCAGCTCTACAAAAAAATCAAACAAACAAACCCCCCCAAAAAAAAACAATCCAAAAACAAAACAAAAAAACATTGATATAAATAATCGTTTTAATGATATCTACTTTTTTGTCTGGTGTGTTTTTTCTTTCGGTTCAGGAATTCAAAATTCATTCAGAATAAAGAGATCTATAGAGCCTATTCCCAGAAATTCAGCATATACGTTTGTTCATGGAAATATCTTTACTGTAAGGTATTTTAATCAAACCCTTGAAAACTATTTTTGAAAAAATCAAAGTCTATTTTTAATTTTCCAACTAAGAGAAGCTTCAGGTGGGGAAATTTTCCTCAAAATCTTCGTGTCGAATTCTTGGGAGGTACTAAAACCTAATACTAAGTTTGGTATATAAGGAAATTTTCGTTTTTTTGTTATGCTGTCCACACATACATACACTAATATTTTTCTAAAAATGTTTATTATTTTTATTCAGAATATCTCAAAAAATATATTTCCGGAGAAATGTCGGTATCGAATTCTACATTTATCTACGATGTACGTACTGCATACATGCTAGAGAAAGTAAACATTTGACGAGTGCTATTCAATGACTTGCTCTACAAACTGTTACAAAAGGTCATTCCTATATGTACATCGTGGTAAATCAGATCAAAATTAGCAGAAATGGTTGCATTACTTCCTTACAAGTAGAGGGGAAGTAAATTAATACACTAGGTTAAAGCGATAGTCAAATATTCTTAAAAAGCTGGTTGCTTTGTGAAACAATCGACATTCAGTTCGGTTTGCACGGCCAGGAGTAAATAAAAGAGAAATGACCTCACGTTTGAGAAAAAAAGCTTAAAATTGAAACCAATAACAAGGAATATAGCCCGCCTGGGTAGCGTGGTGGTAGCACGTCTGCCTCACGTTCAAAAGGTCATGAGTCCGAATCTCGCTTCGGGTGAGTTACCCGGGTAAGGTTTTTTTCGGGGTTTTCCCTTATCCTGAGAAGACGAATGTCGAGTAGCTCCATGGACCCCGAGATCATTTGAGCATCATATCATCAATTACATTCATCGTCCGATATGACCAAATCAGGTTAAAGGACGTTAAATTACAAAAAAAAACAAAAAAAAAAAAAAAAAAAACAAGAAATATCTCGAAAACGATTAAGTCTATACAAAAGAAATTGTTTTAGTGAGATCTGCAATTTTGTGTGTATTAACTTTTTCTTTATCTTTTACAGTTTACTATTTACGCAAAGACCACTCAGAATAACAGGACTTCAGAGGCTCTTTCCAACAAATTAAAAATACACGTTTTATTTATCGTATAATTATGTATAAAGTAGGGTATATTAATCAAGATAGTTTGAACCATTTTTGGGAAAATAAAATTTTTTTAAAAATTTTACAGGTAAGTTCGTGTGTGGGAGGGGAGGGGCTCTTGAAAATGTTTGTGTAGCATCGTTGGAATGTACTAAACTTAAATACTAAGTTTTGGGTGGAATACAATACTTTATCCACGATGTTTTTTTGGTAGTGTTTAACGCCCGCTTTAACTACTTATGGCATCGCGGGCGGTGACACTGATGGTACATGAATGATGATGGAGCACCGGTGGAATGCGATGGCGGGGAAAACCGGAGTACCCGGAGAAAATCGCACCAGCGCCGCTTTGTCCACCACAAACCACAACGCATGCGGTCGCTTGGGATCCAACCCCGGCCGTCTAGGTGTCCGATGTAGGTTGTATATACGTGGCAGAGAAAGCGAAAATGTGACGAGTCCCATTCACATGACTTCTTGTATAAACTGTTTTTACAAAAGGTTATTCCTTGATCTACACTGTGGTAAACCAGATCATCAGCAGAAATGGTTTGTCAAGGTTGTATTTAGGGGTGCTTTTTGAGCTGTACATAAGCGTAAACACACACACACACACTGACGAATCATTTTTCTCAAAGGTTTTCAAAGCATATATGAGGGCGGATCGAAAAGTAGCACACAATAATTTTTTACAAAAAAGTTTAATAGTTAAATAAATTGCAAAAGAATTGCACCTTTTACGTATTTTTCGACACGCTCACCAACTTTCTCAACACATTTGCCCCATCGTGATATCAGTTTCAGCATGCGCTGTTCGTAGAGGTCCATTTTCTTGGAATATAGCCATCTGCGGGCTGCTGATAGATATTCTAAATGCATCATTTATTATTTAATTCGTCATACCTAATTCTTTTCAATCACCATGGCATACATAAAATGTCTTCCGAATTATCCAACTTAGCTAATATAACATATTCTATATTCCTGTGGACACTCTCCAACTGGTTACCAATGTATGTGAACAACATAACCAAAAATCGAATTCAGCATCAAACTTTTCCCCTTTGTGAAACATAAATATTTTAGAAATAACACCGGTAATAAGAAATATGTCGGAAATTATAAACTCCACAAAAATGGAAAACTTACCATTTAACATAAGTTGCGAATTTTAACGAAACCCACATTTATTGTGCAATAAGACTGTATCTTCTTGTTTTTTACACTTATACAAAATAACTCAGAATGAAGGACTTAGACTCTTCCCAGAAAACTTTAGATATACATTTAATTTAGGAAGAAAATATCTTAAACACAGGGTATTTTAATCAAAATCGTAAATGATCTTTGAAAATTTAGACAATCTTCAGGAAATATTCAATTCCAATGTTGCTGGGGGTGAGGGCACTTTCTTGAAAATCTTTCTGTCAAATGTTTGGAAGATCTGTTGAATATCACGATAGGTATTTAAGCGACTTTTCGTTTTTAAATTATGCTGTTCACAAGTGTACACGGCCTTTTACTAGCAATTATTTTCTGATTGACGAGGATAGCAAAATATGTAATAGTAGTGAAATTTCAGTATCGAATTTTTTGGGTGGGATGCATTACCTACCATGTCTAATATATACATTAACCTACATAAAATGTAGTCCATAAAACAACGGAGCTATTTATGTTGGTACTACAATATCTAGTCCCATCCTACCAGATTAACAATCTTGTGTTATCTATTTGTAGCCACTATTTTGGCAGGGAACCCCAATATGACCAACCAACTTAAACCATGTATTTTGATTCTACACGATCGTTTTCTTCATATCGGCCATGTTATTTCCGTGCGATTCTTTGCTGATGAAACGTATCATGCAAGATTTCTAGCATCCTCCTGCTTAACGAACAGTGAATCAATCCATCTCAAAGCGAAGGGTAAACAGAGAAGAAAATGACTTCGTAATTTATAAAGTCAGCATTATTTTGTGTGTCATTCAATCGCAATATCCAATTCTTGTTGAATTGTATAGCTCTGTGCAGCGATTATTCGTTATAATAAATTACCATACAATTTCATTTTTAGCAATGTGCCATATTTGAATACGAATAGAAAATATGTTAAAAATTCGGGAAGTTTGTCCATAAATTTTTTCTACGCTTACCTATTACCGTTTCCACTTCTAGAAGCAGTCTTGACACACCTTTTTCTGCATCGCGAGAAGCGCCGTCTACGAATTTTCTTTTATCTCTTCTATCATTGCAGATCTTCCACTCTTTCAACGCGGTATTCAACTTTGGAAAACAAAGGGAAAGAGAGAGAGAGAGAGAGAGAGAGAGAGAAAAAGAAATTACGCGGGGTCCAGGTATGGAGAGTACGGAGGATGAAGCAACACAGAGATATCGTTTCTTGTGCAATAATTACGCACCAACAGGGATGAATGTCCGGGTGCATTATCGTTATGCAAAAACCATGAATTTTCTCGCCACATTTCAGGCGCTTTCCTTCTCAAATTTTCTCGCAGGCGTCGCAATACGTCCCGATAGTACCATCAGTTAACAGTTTGTCCCTGTGGCACAATTTCATGATGAATTAATCCTTCAAAGTCAAAGAACATGACTTTGAATTTGACCGAACCTGAAGAGGTTTTCTTGGTCTTGGAGAACCTTTCCCGATTGAACCTTCGTCTCGACATCATAACCTTAGATCCACGTCTCATCACTATTTAAGATTCTTTTAAGAAATATCTCGTTCTCATTTGCGAGATCCAAAAGATCTTGAGATTGCGAGGCGATGTTTCATCTGGACTTGAGTCATGAGCCGTGGGACGAACTTGGCGGCAACACGATGCATTCCAAGATGCTGTGTCAGGATGTCATGACATGATCCAACAGAAATGTTACATTCTTCTGCAACCTCTCGGACAGTCAGTCTTCGATTGGCACATATAATTCCATTGACATTCCTGACATGAGCGTCGTCGGTAGAGCGTAAGCAAATTAAAAATATTATTCTGGTTGAATATGTACTGGGGCTGATGGAGGATATATTATTATTGTTCTGCCAGTTTTTTCTATAAGTATTATTAAAAGGTGACCTGCAATACCAGGTCGAATATTATTACTAATCGATTCAGTACATACTATGAAAGGTATTAAAGCCCTTTCGAAGGGCGTCCTGAACGAGGATCATCTTTAACATCCATCCGGGCGTTTTTAAATCGTGTGAGCCATTCGTATCACCGAAGGGAGTCAAAATGCCCTATCTTGCCAATGTTAAAGTTTGAGCCATTATCTCACCAGCTATTTAAGATAAGCTATATATTTTTTCAAGGTATATTTAGCAATATCTTTACAGTTAATAGATGAAAAATAGAATACTTTCGTTCATTAGAAGGAAATATTATTTTTTTAATAAAGCGCTTACAATTTTATTGAAAAGTGAAGCTTTTTAAATTTTTAAAAAATAACTAACCCACATACATAATATCTTTTTCTTTATATCCTGTTTGAGTGCATTTTTGTGGTAAAAATTGCTATCCTTAGTGCCAGTTAGCTTCTGAGATAATGGGGCAATTGAATAGAAAATATTACTTCTTGAGAAGCTGCTTTCAAACATAAAATTAAAAAAAAAAAAAAAAAAAAAAAAAAAACCACCTGGAGGAAATATGAGCGGAAAGCCAACGCTGCGAATAGCTGAAGTAAATTTGTCTGATAAATTAAAAAAAAATCTCCTCTCTAACATTACTATTTACAAAATTATTGATGTTTTACCAAGTGAGTTCACCAAAAGCTTCTAAGCACTACTATGAAAGAATATTTTCAAAAATATTTTTTAACAATTTACAATTAACGTACCGATATAAAACTTATACCAAAATGAGCGGAGGATTCGAAATATTTATATGCAATTAAAATATGAAATGGAAAAAAAAAAAATGAAAATCCCATTTCCACTCTTCTTAAGCATTTGGTGTGTCTCTGTAAAGGTTTTAATGCAGACGCGTTGTTCCACTAAATCTGTCATTCTGAAATTCACAAACTGTGCTGCTGAAGCATTGTTCTTCACACTCTACAGCATTTTACAATAATTAATAGACATAGATTAAAGAAACTTTCGGCATTTGCACATTAAACACAGGCGTGTGCAGGGATTCCAGCCGCATGTCGCTCCAACACTCCATTGGCGCTATATTACGAATGTTTCAGAATACTTTGAACAAACCTTGTATGTTACTTAAAATAACAATACTTATACATACATGGAAGATTTTCAGAAAACATCCGACAATGACCTGACAACTCAGGTCTACCAATTTTTCTACATTGATATCCGTGGGGGTTTCAGTTAGGGCGTTTTCTATCTTGCATATAGTTTTTTTTTTTTTCCAAAACATGATGGACCTCAAACGGGGCTGCTCCTCCCTACCACTGAGCAATAACCATTAGCAAACAAAAACGTGCCTGTGCTAGGGGCGAGAGGCAACGTACTAAAATTTGTTTATTGAAGACACTGCTTGGAAGCCGAGAATCTCGCCTAAGTTAAGAGACCAGTAAGTGGAAGTCGCAACAGCGAGGGCTGTTTCCAACCGCAAAATTTAAAGTCTTTGGAAGAAGAGTCGGGTAGGGCCATCATGTTCTGAAAAATACTGTACCAGCCCAGAAAGCTCTCGCAAGGTGCGGAAGTGGTCACGCCACTACAACGCGTCAACCCTTTTTTTTATTATTATTTTTAAAAACAGTAGCGGAGTCTGATCAGGACTCCGGTACTGTATCCCTATTTACATTTCCCCCCGTAGGTTTTACTGAGACGCTATAGCGAGCGTGGCCATGGGGACCGGCTCCCTTAAGGGGGAAGGTTACTGAACAACCTGCAAGTGGACGAGCTGCTGTCTATTAACTTTCCAGGTTCCTGTCGGGGATTGTAAGACGTTTCTCCTCCCCACACAGGCATCGCCGCCCAAACGTGGCTTCAAGTCCCGTCTTGGGCATGGGTATTTATTTGTATGTTAATAAATGTGTATATGTTTTATGCGTAAGTAAAAAAAAGTAAATAAGTGGTTCGACAAAGTAAATGCAGAAAAGTGGCAAGAAAAGGAGAAAAACTTGCCCATTCTCGCACAGATATCGTGACCACTGCCATCAGAAATCTATGCTAAAGAACTATCATTTAATTATCATTTTAATCATATATTTGTTATTCTAATACACATAATTGAGTTTAAGTAGGTGCCACTATTTTTAAAAATCTGAAGCGTTTGGTTCACACAAATTTCTTTGCCTATTCTATAACAAATTGTTACAAAGCCTTATGAATTGTCTTACTAATTAATTGAAGGTAGGTACATAGAATACACTAAGTTAAAATGATATTAGCGTCTTTTAAAAGCTGTTAGCTATATAATAATACCGTTCTGTTTAACGTGGCCAGCAGTAAATAAATAATGAATAAAAGAGAAACTATGAATAAATGAATCGCTTGGAAATATGATACAAAGTATATTAAAATGTATAGAATATAAATTGGGTATTTTAACGAGATCTCAGATTTTTAGTAAGATTTTATCTGACTCTTGTGGTTCACGAGTTACAAAAGTCATCCAGAATGAATATAATTTTAGTGGCTTTTCCCATGGCTGCGCCATGGCCACTGATTAGACCACTCGTCTCTCGCGTTCGATGCCAGGCGACCACATTTGGGATTTGTGGTGGACAAAGCGGCGCAGGGACGGGTTTTCTCCAGTTTCCCCCGCTATCCCATTCCACCGGCGCTTTATCTTCTTCCATGTATCATTAATGTGGTCGCCTTCAGTGTCACATGCAGGAAAAGGGGAGGGGCTTTAAACATTTATCAAAGAAAACGGGTTATTCCCAGTAAATTCAAAATATACACCATATTACTCATGAAAGTACGAAACATATGGCACTTAAATTAAAATCGTTTGACCCATTTTTGATAAAATCGAAGCTTTCTAAAAATATTTCTTGTAAAGAGTAGTCTGAGATGCCGATTTCCTTGACAATTTTTTTGTCGTATTCTTGAAAGATACTGAACTTAAATATCAGTTTCGTATTTAACAGACTTTTCGATTTTCAATTATGCCGGTCACACACATTACAGAGATTTTTTTTCTAAAAGTGGATTTTGGAATTCAGGGAACTCGAAACACATATTTCCGGCGAAAATTCGGAATCGAATTTTTGGAAAATAGCATACGTATGTACTACACTTATTATACGTAGTAGAGAAAGCTAAAGTAAAAACATAAAACATGATTTGCTCCATTCACATGCCTTTCTCTACATCTCTGTAACAAATTGTTATTAAAGGTTTAGTTTTTTTACCTATTCTTGCGAATCGAGATAAACTTAGCAAATGTCTTATTACTCACTGCTTGAAATAGGAGAGAAACGGAGTACCATAAGCTAAAACGATAGTGAAAGCATTTAAAAGCTGGTTGCTCGTTATTGAAATTCCTTAATTTTGTGGCCAGAGTTGGCAAAATTGCGTACGAGAAAACTACAGATATCTATTTTAAATATGAAACCAATATCAAGAAATATCTCGGAAATAAAAGTAAATGAGACAAAGTACTTATGTATTTTATCAAAATATACATTTTTAATGTAGTAAAATTGATTTTGATAACGTTCAACGCAAAATTCATCCAGAATAAAGACATCTTCAGAGGGTACTCCTAGAAAATTTAAAATATACATTTTGTCATGTAAATATCTCAAATATACGATACTTCAATCAAAATATTTACAGAAAGTTTTGAGAAAATCGAAAATATTCGAATATGTTTGCATGTAATGTGTAGTTGGGAGATTTTCTTGAGGATACTGAATTTAAATACCAAATTTGGTATTTGAGGGCTCTTCGTTTTTGGGCTATGCGGCCTACATAACCACACATGGAGATTTTTATAAAAGTGCTTTTTTTGTTCTTAGGAAGTATAAAAACCTATATTTCCGGCGAAATATCGGTATTTAATTTTTGGGTGTAATACAATATCTTCTCTATACACTAAGTACAATGTATGTGTAGAGACAGTAAAATTCTATAAAATACTTTGTATATTGAAAATTGTCAGATTTGTCTTCTTTAAAAAGTGGCTATAAAGTCACACTTGGAAATAAGATTTTTTAAAATGCGATCTCAGCTTCTAGTTAGCTCAACTTCTGAATGTGCACTCTAGTGTTTTTAAGGAAGTTCAACGCGTTTAATTGTCTTCTCTCCGTCCATGGAAAACTTTTCGTCCCGTTGTTTTACGTTTTTTTTTTAACAGAATTATTTACTTTTTTAAAAAAAACTGAACACTGTAATTAGTCGGTGCTGGAAAAAGGCCACCGTGTTTGCAGAATGGTCCTCTTATGAATTATGCACATGGCACTACAGGCTGTTCCAACGACGGCACGATCAAATGAATTATTCAATTGCAATCCCATACATGAAGCGTAACGTCTATTACCAACCAAGGGACACCAATATCCTCTTCTCTCTTTATCATTCCCCTCACTGCGTGCGTGGGGAGGGAAATTGAGGTAGCAGTATTCAACGTCCTGTTCTCTTTGTGCTTATTATAGCCATCCCACCTTCCGGAATTCCGGAAATCTTTGAATTCAGAGCATTGTGCTTCTGTGTTTGCTCCCTCCGCATTTTCTTTGCTTTTTATTCTTACTCTTCTCTTTTTACTGTGTGTTATGGAGGAGGAAAGATGTTATGTTTTTATTATTTTTACCTAGCTTCATTTTACATCTTTCCGTTGTGTTACTTATTTCCCATTCTTTATGCATTTATTCTTACATGCAGAAATGGCTTTTATTTCATTTACCCGTTTTTTATTTACAGCCGCACACCACATTGTGTATGCTTCTATAATTATTTAGTATTCTAGCCAAACATTTGTTTGTAAATTGCACTTGTGTTACTACCCTTTTTACTTTCTCTACACCCACTATGTGCATAGTGTATAGAGAAGGTATTGCACTCCACCCAATACCTCAACCGAGATTTCACCGGAAATATATGTTTTAGGGTCCCTTATATCCAAAAATAAGCATTTTCACAGAAAGGTTCGTGTCTGTGTGGCCATGTGTTTGGGAACACGATAACTCAAAAACGAAAAGTCGGTAAAATACCAAACTTGATATTTAAGTTTAGTATCTTCCAGGGATGCGACACAAAGATTTTCAGAAAAATCCCTTCACCTCAAAGTACCCTTTACGTGACATTTTTTTCGAAAATTTGATTTGCGCAAAAATGGCTCGAACGATTTTGATTAAAATATGAAATATTAAAGATATTTACCTGGCAAACAAAATGTATATCTTGAATTTTCTGGGAATAGCCTCTGGAGACTACTTTATTCTGACGAATTTTATGGAATTTTGCATAACTGCTTAACCGTAAGACCTAGATAAAAAATTATTGTATAAGAAATGTAGAAGACGTTAAAACGCATAATTTATGTTATATACATTTTTTTCGTGGAGTTGATCGTTTTTTAGATATTCATTGTTTTTGGTTTCAGCTATGAAAAACTTACTTTTCTCATATAGGAATTTGTCAACTCCTGTACATGTAAACAAAGGTACTTCAGTCACATGGCAACCAGCTTTTGACTATCACTTTAACCTATGGTACTCCCTTTTTCGCTTCTACTTACAAGAAAACAAGTAATAAGACCATTTCTGCTAATTTGTTCTCGAGTAGTAGGAAGTAAATAGAGACAAGATTTTAACAATAATTTGTTGCAGAGATGTAGAGAAAGTCATGTGAATGGCACACATCAGATTTTTCATAATTAATTCTGTAATATGTTTTGGATTGTTTTTCGGGTTGCTCCTTAGTTCCGTTCACGAATAAATTGTTTCATTATTTTAGAAATCCAAAAAATTGCTCCATTAATATTAATTTTCTGCATATTAACTAATAATTATTGTATCCGACTGTAACTAATTTTATATTAATTAAGCAATATAATTTTCAGATTCACACATTTTTAACGTTTTTCCTTATTGTTATGCCAAATGTTAATTTTTTTGTTTGGATACTCGTAGTTAGCCAATCCTAGAAACATTGTAGACTCCTTAATCTGTCGTCTTAGAATAGATCTCCTTTAATCTCAGTCGATTAGTCTTGGAGAAGCTGCTAAATTACGAACGTGTAATTCAAGCGATACACACGATTTCCTCGTTTCCAAAATAAGTTACATTTTCTTTTATTAACATGGATGTCGCATTTGCCATATGTCAATCACTGAAATTATTACATCTTTAATTATTCATTGTCCATGCGAAAAGAAAGGCAGTATTATATGCACGGACACTCCGACACATACAACTCACAAGAATAAAAAGCATATAACGCTGGCTTCCCTACATTACCCAGCAGTTCTTTCTTACCTTAAAAAAAAAACTGTACTTTTGTATTTAAATTGCTTAACAGAAAATGTATTTTTAACTATTAAAATTTACACACTATGCACAAAACATACCATCTATAAACCTATGAATTATAAATTCTCACTTGTATTCGTTTTGTAATGTATTGCTATCAAAACTACGCTAAACTTTTTATTGCGACTTTTGAGATTCGGCGTCACTTTCCCTATGCTTACGTCTCTTTCTCTCTGCCTTTGGCTTACTTTTATCACCTCAATTTCAAATAGAATTTGTTCACAAAATCCTCAGAGAGATCTTAAATTAGAATCCCACTATAGGCCTAAAGAATGAATGTCGAGTGACAAAGAATTTTCTTAAAACAAAACGACTTTCATAATTTATTAACTTCTTACCTGCAATAAAGATACAGCTTTAAGTAATCGTTTTAGTTTGAAAAATGAAGTAGAATTGAGGTGACAAGATAGAACATTTCATTTCAAGTACATGATATAATATATGTTGGTACAGGTCGCGCGCCTGTTCTTGATGAATGACATATTTTGTAAATGAGAGGTTAGATGCGAGTCACTTAGTCATCTTTACTGGAGCATTGGTACACAAAAGCAGGAAAGGCAATCAGATGTGTGTACGTTGTTCTCATGTTTCTGCGCTGCAGTTGTACAGTCATACAAAGCAAATATCACACTTCCAGTGATATCAGTCACATGTATTCTCTCCCAACCTCGGTTACTACTTACACTACACATTACACCTAACTTTCTTGTATTTCTTCTATTCCCGACAGCTCACTTTCTTCTTCTGTATTGCATTCATTTTCATTAATAGCTAAACATCTCTCGTTAAAACACTGGCAGTGGGATAATCCCGCAACCCATAACACTTTGTAGTCAACTGTATGTTGTGTATTCTCGAAACGTAATCATTAGCACGGAAAGTTTTTGTTATTGTAACATAAAATATTTGCTGACATGCTTATCAAGGGTAGGCTAGCTCACTGTATCTCCCTTAAAGACCATTCATTACATTAAAAATTATACAGTAACATAGAAATATGACTTTTAAAACATTAATATTATCTTTCAACTTTATGAAGCATAGAGTTGGATTCTTGTACTGAAATAACAACTATGGAAATGAGATATTAGAGACTAATTGTTGGGAAATTGAGAATAAACTTGACCAGAAATACATCAGTAAGAGAGGTGTTGGATATCCTTAACAATATACAATTCAAATACTAAAACAAAGACAATTAAAACCGTTGGACGTATATCCTGTCATTCAGAGGATAGGACACCCAGAAAATTTTGGAAGCAAGATCGAAAGGTAAAATCTCAAGAGGAACTATACTATTGTCCAAAAGCTATGCATAATTCAGCACTTCTTAGTTAGTTAGTTACCTATATTGGGGTGTAGTTATTCCTAATGGCTGCACAGGCCTTGGAACACCACAATGGTTCAAAAACTCTGCAGCAACTGTTTTCCTTCCTTACGACGAACATTACAGAAGTGTTCTCGGACGCTGGCGGACTGCAATTCGTTTTCTTATTGCATTCAAGGTATGCTCTGTAGGGTTTATATCCGGAGATTTCTGCGGCCAGTCCCTGCGCTAGATATCTTCCTCCTTAAAACGTTTTTCAACAGGTGAGGCTATGTGAACATACATTATCATTATAATGATTGAAGTGTGAACCAACTGCACCTCTAATAAGTCGTACATAAAGGTACCACTACCTCGTTCCTGTACCTCTGGGCATTCACAGTACCACTTTAAAAATGTGCTGATCTGTACGTCCATTGAACGTTTAGCCTGCCCACACATGTACACTACCACCGTCACCATATAGCCACTTTTCCACGGCGTTCGAGGGATTACTGTGCAACGAGAATCATTGGTCAAACTGAATCTGGAATCGTCTATGAATAGGCAGGTTCTTCAATCCATTCTAACTCCAATGTTGACGTTGGTGACTCCACAATAAACAGCACATGATGTGTACTCATGAGAATGGGATATACTGCTGGACATTTGACAAAGAGACTGGCTTCGGCAGATAGTTGGCCTAGAAAGAACAGATATCCTCTGGTAGTAGCCGTGCGCTTAAGATAAACCAGCGGTCCTACTGTCACTTTGTGACCAAAGAGAGACCTTGTACAGCTTACTCGAACATCTCATGTGTCTTGAAACCATCGCCAAAGCCTGGAAATGACATTTTGTGGAATATTCAGGCCTCGAAAAATTTCGATCTTTGATTGACCCGGTTGTAGATGTCAGTTTATCCTATCCTTCAAAGCAGGGCTCAGTTGACGCTTTTGACATATTGTTTTGTTAAAAAGGTACCCTCTGCTCACAATGGAACAATAACGATGAACCACATTGAGTCTGATACTCTGGCTTTGTTGACATACGAACTACATGTTTATTCAGAGATAGAGGCACCGCCTCCCAATGCATAGAGCACGAGTAAGATGACGCACACATGAAGAAGCCTAATGGCAATCATTAGCTTTTTGTTTTACCTGTTCTAGTCCGTATACACAATGTACATTTTTATAAAAAAAAAAGTGTGTGTTTGTGAGCATAACCCAAAAATGAAAAATACCAAACTTGGAAATTATCTTTAGTATCTTCCAAGGATGCGACAGGAAGATTTTCATGAACATAACCCCCACCACAAAACTGCCATTTACATGGAAAATTTATTGAAGATGTTGTTTTTCTCAAAAATGGTTGTAAAGATTTTGATAAAATAGTGTATATTAATGATATTTATATTGTAAATCAAATGTATATTTTGAATTTTCTGAGAATAGCCTCTGAAGACCTTTTTATTCTGGATGAGATTTGCAGAATTTTGCATAACTGTTAAACCGTAAGAAATAGACAAAACCTTACTACACACACACACACACTCACACACACACACTGTAGATCTTGTTAAAATAGATAATTTTCCATAGAGTTCCCCGTTTCTGATATGTTCCTCGTTATTGTTTTGAGTTTTAAATTTTTTCTCAAACCGAAAGCGAGGTTTCGTTTCATCTCTTTTGTTTTACTGCAGGACATTCAGAGCCAACCCAACTTTAATTGTTTCACTGTATTTCCTTATGTTCTTTCTACATACAAGAAAGCAAGTAATAAGACAATTTGTGCGTATTTAGCTTAATGAGTATGTCGTAGATAAAATAATACTCTTTGTTAGGAAAGTTGTTTGTGGAAACAGCTAGATAAAGTCATGTGAACACATCAGATTTGTTTTTTTCATTTCTCTATTTTTCCAATTATTCCTAAGTTTTGGACACGAGGTATACTTGGAATACATTGAGAAACTGGACAGAGTAAATGAGAAGAATGATCTGGTAAAGTGGAAGAAATGGATCCATGCTGTTAAACATGAAAGTTGTGTCATCAACTGTACCTGTTCCCTCTATGACTCTGGGCCTCTGGTGTTATTTCTTGCTCAGAGTGGCTCTCATCTAACTGCATGTAGCGCACTTCATGAGCTTCATTTGGCGCTGCAAAAATTGCTCGTCTGACCGAGGCCTGGAAAGTTATAATTGAACTCGCTGGTCGGTGTTCTTGTATGGCTTCAGTATATAGCTGTGAATAGCCGTTAGATAATATCGAGAGTTCGTTCTGCTTTGAAGGAAGTTTATGGCCCAGTTGCGTATCTTTGGGCCCTCAAGGCTCATAACTTTTATACACCGAAGTGTGGCTCTGGTGCCACATCTTGAAGCAGCTATTCATATTTTTCGTGACTGCGATCCAACGTCCCTCGTGTTCACTGCCACCTTTTTCGTGATTGCATTTCAGAGGAAACTGGAATATATTTGTTACAGACAGTACACTTAACTGTCTGTTAAGTGCTAATATTATATTTGGATTTAAAAGTTTCAATAATAATAATAACAATAATAATGATAACAATAGTAATAATAATAATAATAATAATAATAATAATAATAATAATAATAATAATAATAATACTGCACGAATACGGCTGGGTTTATGCATGCGATAGCTATCGGAATATTCCGGCTAAATATAGTATACTGTATTATTTCATCTACTGAGTTCTATGTACGTACATAGTAGACAGAAATTATTGTATTTTACCCAAAATTCGTTACAGAGACTTCACCAGAAATGAATATTTTAAGGACCTCTGATCAAAAAATGCATATTTATAAAAAGGTGTGTATGTATGTGTGTGTGTGAGTAGCATAGCTCAAAAACGAAAAGTTCATTAAATAGGTACCAAACTTGGTATTTAAATTTAGTATCTTTTAAGGATGTGACAGAAGATATTCAAGAAAATCCTTCAATCTTTCAATCTTCACATGGAAAAAAGATTCCAAAAGCTTGATGTTTTGAAACGTAGATCTAACGATTTTCATTTTGATCCAAATGTCATATTAAAGATACTTACATGGCAAATAAAATGTATCACATATTATTTTAAAATTGAGCTTTGAAAGCCATGTTAGAAGCAGTATACACATCTACCCAACTGCAAAGCATCATTTCAAGAGTTAGAAAATTGACTGTACCATCTTACGGCATTTATCTATATCTGTGGCTTATATTTATATCCTGATGCCATTTCCAAATGTTTCGATATTGGTTTTGACATTTACCGAATCGCTAATTGCAATAGCAACCCTAGTTATTTTGCACCAACGTTAAGAAAAGTATAACTTTCTACATAAACTGCTAAAACGAGAAGAAACAAACATAGGATTAAGTATATTCAATAAGTTTATTGCTGATATCAACAACCTGCTATATGCTGTTTGCATTTACAATGTTTTATGCTTTGGATTTATGTTAATGCAATGAGTACATTTTTGGACAACAAAATTGGGAAATTTCTGTTCTCATGTACCGGCGTAATTTAGAAAAAACCATGGTAAAGTTTAAGAAAAGTTTAAGTATTTTGAAAATAACATCATTAAAACCAGCATCAAGGAAAATCTCTAAAACGGTTTCCCGTTAATATATGAGGGGTACTAGTGCGCAGACTTCAACGGCAACTTTCTGACATTAAACTCAAATATAAGTTGCTGTACCACTTTTCTCAATCGGGTAATATTGATAAATAAAAAATCTGATGTTTTACACACACGACTTTCTCTAGCTGCTCTACAAACAAACTTCTTATAAAAGATTATTCTTCATTCTACACAATAATAATCGAGATAACTATATTCTTATTACTTAGTTCGTTATAAATAGAAGGAAACTAAAGGAATGCGCTATGCTAAAGTGATAGTCAAATGTTCTAAAGGCTGCTGTTATGCGATTCTCATTGCAAATTGCTTCTTTGCTTGGCCAGGAGTAGAACAAAAGAAAAATGGGCACTCCCTGCCTTAGAAAAGTATAACTACTTCACAACTGAAACTAATAACAAGGAATATCTCGAAACAATAAGCTCCAGGGAAAAAATGTATATGACATAAATTCTGTATTTTAACGAGATCTACATTTTTTGTGCAGTAAATATGTTTATCTCTTATGGTTTGCCAGTTAGGCAAAATCCAGCAAAACTCATTCAGAATAAAGAGGTAGGTACTCAAAGGATATTCCCAGAAAACTCAAGCTATACTATACTTGTCTGCAAATATCTTGAATATAAATATTTATTTTATTCAAGCCGTTTAGAACCCTTTTTGAAACAATCAAAATTTTCGAAAAATTTTCAATGTAAAGGGTAGTTTGGTATGCGAGGATTTTCACAAAATCTTCTTATATACCAAGTTTAATATTTTACCGATTTTTCGTTTTTGAGTTATTGTTCACAGACACGGGATCACACGGACACACACGGACCTTTTTCTAAAAATAATTTTTTTTTTGGATACAGGGTACCCTAAAATGTCTATTTCCGGTGAAATCTCTGCATCGAATTTTTGGGTGGAATGCAGAACCTTCTCTATACCCTATGTACAAAGTACGTGTAGAGAAAGTAAACAAAATTACCAAATGTTTGGTTGCCAGTAATGCACCACTGCTGTATCGTTTACTTCTGCAATTACAATGGCGAGGTAGAGCTACAAAGGACGAGTTTTTCGTTCTGTTTATCATTTGCCAAAATGAGTCGTTCAGTCACAAAGTGATGACAAAGAATTGGATTCCGGCGTGCCTGCAGGAATATAATCGTGGTCTTACACTTGACAACGACGGAAGCAGAAGTCACAGTAATTTTACGCCTAGACACCTTAAACAACAGCTGGTTTTGTCAGTACTTCAGGCGCGTTAAACACATTCAGGACTGTGGGAAAGTTTACAAATCAAGATACATATATAGATATTCTTTTGCTTATGGTAAACCTCAATCCTTTAGATTATTTTCCTAAGGACTTTGAGGACTAAATGAGGACATGACGAGTTTGCTACCATTGACGATCTTCGGCTCGTGTGTTTGAAGCAGCCCTAGAGAGTGAGCAGAAAGCAGAAGCTCTGACGAGGGTAAGCCAAATTTGGCTAAGATGCGAGATGTTGCAGTTATTGACCATTAATATGTTTTCTGTCTAGCAATGACGTGACTTTGATTTAATTGTTGCACGATGCACCTGAATGGCGCATTTCTGTAATTCACATTTGAATTTGCTTTATCTTTGATTATCAGATTAAATATTATGCGTAGCCTGTTGTGCAACTTTTAATTTAGGTCTCCTTAATAGGATCGCATAGCTTAAGAAAACCGCCCCTCGTTATTGACAGTATAAATTACACAGATGTACAGCGAACTGGATATACAAAACCAAACTTGCGACTCTTCCCCTGCTGCCAGACTGTGCAGATAATGTATTATATAATGCTCAATTATTTCCGCCACCTTTCAAGATAAATGACATTGTTACTGGACTTTTTTGTTCGTCGTATTTGGATCTCTCAGCACGCGAAATCAGCACTCATTCCCTTATTATCCTGTATATACACACACTCTGGCCCGGCTTTAAATGAAACTAGTGTTTTGTTCAATACTTTCAAGTAAAGTAAATTTACACAATGCTAATGAGATGAACATTAGCAGAATGTTCTTATTACTTAGTTCCTTGCAAGTAGAATGCGCTATGCTAAAGTGATAGTCAAGCGTTTTAAAAGATGTCGTTATGCAATTGTCATTGCAAATCGCTGCTTTATATGGCTAGGAGGGGAACAAAAGAAAAGCGAACACTTCGTGACTAAGTGCTTTACAAGTGAAAATAATAACAAGGAGTATCTCGAAAATGGTTACCTCCACAACAAAAACATAAATGACATAAATTGTGTGTTTTGACGAGGTATACATTTTTGTGCAGCAAGATTTTGTCTATCTCTTACGGCTTAGCAGTTAAGCAAAGAATAAAGATGTCTTCAGAGGCTATTCATAGTAAATGTCAGATATACATTTAGGATGTAAATATCTTTAATATACGGCATTTAATCAAAATCGTTAGAGCCATTTTTTAGAAAATCAAATTTCCAAAAAGTTTTCCATGTAAAACGTAGTTTGTGGTGGGGGTAACTTTTTTGAAAATTTTCGTGTCTTATCCTTAGAAGATAACAAATCCAAATACCAAGTTTCGTACTTAACGGGGTCTTTTCGTTTTTGAGCTATGCTATACACACACACACACACACACACACACACACACACACACACACACACACACACACACGGAACTCTTAACTCTTATAAATATGCTGAGGGAACCCCAAAACCTATTTCCAGTGAAATCTTGACATCGAATTTGTTGGTTGATTTCAGTACCTTCTCTATCCACTATGTAATTTGTGCATACGGGCTAGAGAATGTAAAAACAGTGATATTTAATGTTTTGATGTTTTATTGTCTTTGAGTTAACTCTATTCCCACCCTGTTATTGGTAGCATTGGTTAGTATTCCTTCCTCATTTGATTGTTATTCATTTAGTATGTCTATGATAAATAAACAATCTTGGTTTTCTTTACGAGCATAAAAACTCAACATGAAGAATGGTGCGAGCCTTCTTTGCTAGCAAAACACATCTACATTGGCTCCGGTGTTTGGTTTCTGGCATCCGAGGACAATTATCCCCTCTTTTCCACTATTGATTTTTAATTTCATTGCATCCCCGTTTGGTACTAATATCATATTATCATTGAAAACTGGGGTTATTGATTTTCTTCCCCATTGTTGTACGTTGTTCGGCTGTATAATTTGCCAAAGCGATTTTACACGGTAAATTTCACAGCTATTGAAATGAGTTTATTGAAGCGTTGGGTTTTCCACAAACTTTTGATAGCGCTGGAACACTAAGCAACTGGTGCGTGTTTTACTCTTATTGTTTAGAGACCTCTAAAGCCTGTTTGGGGATTTTTGGTACTATTCTGATTAATATTCGTAATTCTCTGTGCTCTGCTATGTCAGATGAACTGTACACTGAGTATTGTTTCGCTTTCATAAATACACGCTGAATGACTATTACTTATTTATTAACAATAACAGTAATTCTAATAATAATAATAATAATAATAATAATAATAATAATAATAATGCATTTGCGCAGTATTAATATTTTCACATCTTTTTTTGGCTAATTTTTCTTTTGTTTCTCACCACACACCTATTCCTTATCTTCCTTATCAGTCTTCTTGCTCTCATTGCAGTTCTTATTTCCCGCATCCACGAGTTTCGAGGTATTCCTTTTGCTCTTTTTCCATTTGAACACATTTTGCGACAGCCCATCTTCTTTCATTCATCTCCTTATGTTGCTACTTATTATTATTAAGGGGTCTAGCCATTCGGTTATTAAATCCATTTTAGATTATTAAATGCACCTTTCAATGCCTATTTTTAAAACCATAAACTCTGTTGCGATTATCTCTAGTTCCGTTCTGTTTATCATAGTTGTTTTTAAATTGTTCATATAAATGTGTTTAAGAGATTGAAATAAGAAGTGTGGAAGAATGGAATTTTAAATAAGAGGTAATATATTTATGTTTAATGTAATTTTTTGCAAATGATCAAGTGAAGTCGTAAAAGATAATGAAGTTGCGAATTATATTTGCAGGAAACCACAAAATGTATGCAGCAAGTGAGAATTAAACATAAATGTGAATAAAACATAGCACTGTACCTAATCTAGGAATTGAAATCGGACATAAAAAAAAAAAGATCAAAACTTTTTAATGTTTCAGTTTAATATTACAGAAAGAATTATCATCAAAAGCATTTTTATAAAGTGGTCCATGTGTACTGTGTGCATATAAAAATAATTTTTAGAAAAAGGTCCGTGGATGTATTCTTGTGTCTGCAAACGCGATAACTGAAAGATCAAAAGTCGGTAAAATACCAAACTTGGTGTTTAATAAGTTTGTCTTCCTAGGATACGGCACGAACAATTTAAAGGAAATCCTCCAACCCTAGACTACCGTTTACGTTGAACAAATGTCAAATTTTGATCTTCTCAAAAATATCTCTAACGATTTTGACTATAATACCTATATGAAAGATAATTTACATGGAGAATAAAATATATATTTGATATTTCAGGGAATAATCCCGGAACACTTCTTCATTTTGGACAATTTTGCTGAATATTGCATAAGTATAAGTTGTTACTGATAGGCAAGAAACTGCTAAACAGAATATGTAGATCTCGTTAAAACACACGATTCATGTCATAACCATTTTTTTCGTGTAACTGACCATCTTTAATCTGTTCCTTGTTACTGGTTTCAGTTTTAAAACACCTTAAACATTTCTCATACAACTTTTTAAATTCCTGGTCATCAAAACAACGGATTTCAATTTTATTGCATAGCGACCAGCTGTTAAAGAATTTTACTATTACTCTAGCCTAGTATGTTCCCTTATTTCCCTTCTGCTTACAAGGAAGCAAGTATAGCAAAATTTCTTCTTATGTTTATCTCGATTAGCATGAAGTAGATAAAGGAGTGATCTTTACAGGAGTAATATGTTACAGAGATGTAGAATAGTAATGTAAATAGAACACATCATATTTTTTGAGAACTTGGCATACAAAAGGAGTAAATAAAGGCCATAGTATTTCCGAAATAAATAAAATGATGATTATGAAGACGGTAAAGGTGACTTAAATATGTTTTCAGGCATCCAACCAATAATAAAGTTATACCTAGTTGTGATCTGAACTAAACAATATCTGAGAGCAGAACCATTTTAACGCTTCAAGACACATTTATGTCATAAAGTAATACTTATATTAGAGTATTATTAAAGTAAACAAACACGAAAGGACAAAAAGCGTCATACAGCTAAAGTAATACAACCATTTTCCGCAATGGAATTTCTGTAAGGCACTGCTGCTCGTTTTTGTGCACAAAATTAGGGTTAATGGAAAACTTTGACAAAGTATTGGATAAAGAATAAAGTGGTTTTTGCTATTTGAAAGAAGTGTTTTCCATTTTATCGTATAGCAAGTTAAAGGAGAGGATTTTCGTTGGACCACAGATAAGGAAGTTTCCAAGAGAACAACTGTTTGAAACTAAGCTAACTTGTGTAGCTCCATGTTCTTCCAAAGCTGTGGTACAAGGTTTTCTTGGCCAACTATAATCTCTTGCAGACAGTTTATTCCAAAGAGATGTCGCTTGTCTCTGTCTTTATTCCAACTGGGAACTTCAGACATTTTGGATGATATTAGTGAGCAAAAGGAAAGCTTTTAATGGAAAAGCTACAACAACTGAAACAAGAATGTTACGATGGTTACTCGGTTCTGTAACTAAAGAACCATTCACTTAGAAGCATTAACAGTAATGGAGGACATAAACCTATGACGTGAACATAAGATTTGTCCCAGGCATTAAAACAAAGATAACTGTGAATACGGTTAAAGTTGAGACAACAATGATTAATGACGATGTAGCTGTGCAATTTTATATTTCTACCATTAGCATTTTTCAGATTATACTTGCAGGGTAAAGGGAGCATATGTACAGACATGTTGATAATTGGTCGAAATAAAACTGCGAATTATAGACGGATCAACCTCTTAAATTTAGCATATCACTTTTAGGAGAAAATTGTAAACAAAAAATTAAGCTGATTTAAGAAACGTTGCTAAGTAAAGAGCAGTGTGGTTTTAGACCTGGACGTTCCACAAGTGATAACTCGTTTATACTGCAATTAGTATTTGAATACAGGAAAAAAGGAGTTTAATTTTCAAACTCAAGTTGCCTTGATTTTGCCCTCTTGATTTTGTTAACGCTTTTGAACATTTAGCAGGAAAAATTTATGAAAAGTTTTGAAAGAAATTTGTATCCATTATATTTGATAAATGTAACACAAATTTTATAATGCAACTAAAAAATAACGCAGACAATCTGAAGAAAATTAGTAAAAAAACCAAAAAAAAACTTATGTGTTCTATTCACATAACTTTCACTAGCTGTTTCGCAAATAAACGTTTCTTAACGTTTTTATCTGCATTATGCTAATTGAGATAAACATCAAAATTTCTATTATTTTCTTCTTGTAAATAGAAGGGAAGTACAAGAATCTACCACACTAAAGCAATAGCTTGATACTCGTAAGCCACGCCACTCTCGAGAGTGTGGCAACGAGAGTCCCGTGAATTGAGAACTAGTACTCACGAGCGAGGCGACTCGAGAATTCTCGTAACTACAGACGTAGTAGTTGAGGTATGATGAGTGGAATAAATTGGTTACGTGATAGCTAGGGACCGGATTTTTTGGTTTTAATCTATTTTTCCCCTTGTAAATTAGAAAGCTTCAAAGTATTTTTATGTTTCAAGCGGTTTGGGTGCTAATCTGATTCAGCCAAAAAGCTAAATGGGACATAAGACCTAAAACTCGCTAAACTTAAGTTTTTTTTTCTTTAGTTCATTGGAATTAACAACTTTTGTTAGCAATTCTTCTAGTCTTGTTTTGAGTGTACATGTGGGGTTATCCAGGGAAAGAATGATCTTGGTATAGAATTTGCGCGAATGAAGTATGCACCGATGACATCTTGCGATGTTCAAAGATCTTGATTTGCCCATAGGAATATACTAAAAAACAATAGAAAATTTGCAAATTTTGTTGGTTGTGTATAGCTGCAGTGCTACCAAATAACATTTATTTTATGTGAGTACTATATATTAAAAGCATGTGCTTGATATGTTAATTATAATGTTCTAGCACGCGTTTACATTATTTTCATTTACTGTAAATATTAATAGCATGCTTCCATGAAGTAAAATAGTTTTCATATTTATACCTATATTATGTTTAAAAGGCTTTTGTTGTCGACTTCCTTAAAAAGCTTTGAAAAGGCAGGAGCATTGTTTAAAAACCTAGAAAAAGCCAGGAAAATTGTTTATAAACCTACAGAAGTTAAAAGAAGATAGTAGAATGCTAAAACTACATTTATGAAAAGCAAAACTCCGGGTCCTATTAATAACACAATATGAATCATCGTTTAACAGCACAGCATCGTTTAACGCGTTTACACGTATGAATCAGCAATATTAATGTTAATGACACACCTATCATTTGTGTTGCTATGTATATAACTTATACTCAAACTTCAGATAAAACCGAAAATAAAATTACTTCATGCAACATAAACTTCTTAGGAGTAATAAAACATTTAAATACTTATTTGTAATAAAAGTGCACACCAGGTACATTTATATCTGCAGATTCTGTGATAGCACATTTCGTTTTTAATCCGTTCTCTAGTGTGAGTTATTTAAACGTCATCCCTGTCTTGGTAGGCTATTTAAAGCTCAAATCATTTAAACAGATGAAATAATAGAAGTTACAGATCTTAGGCCAACATAACTTTAGTATATGTTCTTCTCATTAGGTAAACATGCATGATTTTATCAACTTTTTACCCATTTTAACAATTCTATAGACCATTCCTTAATCACCTGAAGGAACGTTATACATTTTTCATCACTTCTGGTATGTTATGTCTCACCCGTCAACAAAGTTCCTCACGTATCAGTTTCGCACATTTTATTTCTTGAATAAAATGAAACTGTCTACCGTTGCGATTTATTATCGGAATAGCACTTCTTCATTCTACACAAAAGTTTTAGTGAGCAACAGGATTGTCAAGTTATATGATGGGCAAAATTAAGTTTTCACGGATGACGGATTTTTTTATGGATATTATTAGCAATTGTTAAGTAATATTATATTGATTTACTTTAGGAAAAACTGTCACGGGTGGAAATATTTGTGTACCTACAAGACCTACCTTGTCTGGTAAGCAATGCAGCAGCTGTATTTTATTTAGAGCTAACAGCAACAAACTTCTCGGGTGACTGAACAACTCCGCAAACATGACACTGTGGTATATGGCCACTTGTGTTTATTGGAGTGAATTCTGAATTCAGCATAGTGAACGCAGTACTATTGCGATCTTTGTTTTTTAATTGCCTTATTGAACAGAAGGCTTTGCGGTTTGTACGACATTTTAGAAAAGAATGGTTAAATAATGAACAATTAAAGGGATTATTGTCGGAGGTGTCCAGCGATCCTCGTAGAGCGTGGTGCCAATAGTGCCAATGCAATGTAAGCGTGCTCTTGACACATTTGTGACACAATGTAACTGTGCATGGAAAAAATAAGAAACATCTAAAAGCAGCTGAACCCTTTTTAACTTCACAGTCAAAAATACCATTTCAGCCTATTAAAGACACGCATGGACGTGCAGCTGCACGTTGTTTGTAGTTAATCACTTCCCCTGATCATCTTTCAGACCTGACCAAGAAATTGTTCCAAAGTGTTGACTTTGAATTTTGATTTTTATTTTTGAAAGAAAATGCGGAAATTACTAATTGTTATGGATTTTTACGGATTTTTATGAGCTGGTCTGACGAAAAAAATAATCATTTGCTAGGAACTCTGGTGAGCAACGCACTCAACCTGATGCTGCGGAATACGCTTATTGTAATAAAATGCAGGTCAAAATAAACACGTGCACTGCTTTCGGTTATTCAGCTTCATTTGATAGCTGAAAGGTGAATGTAAGTACCAAGGTCAAGGAGAGACGTAACATATAATTACAATAGGTATCTGTTTACTTTGTGACTAACCAAGTAGACAGAGGAGAAGCGTATACATACCTACCACAGCGTTTAAAACAAACCAGCGCCAGGGAAAAAGATTTTGTTCTACTCAAATAAATGTGCTTAGATTATAGCGGATAACAATTACTGCTTCAATAATGTTTACATACTGATTTATAACAAAACTATAGATCATTTGCATTCTGACTCTGCGGCGAGTTTCCGCGCATTGCACCGCAGTTTACTATTAACGAGACTCTCGTAAGCTCTCTTCCTGCCAGCCAGGGGCCAGGAGCCAGAACTAGTCAAATCTCCACGGTACCTATCCGCTTTTCTCGCGGATTTACCCGTGTGATATAAAAGATGTAGTCTTGTGCAAGCGTTTATGTCTGTGTCGAAGTAATGTGGGCAGGGTGTTTCCCTCTGTGCAGCCGGCGCGGGCTGGCTTACCTACCTGAGTGGTCACCCACCCAGAGAGGGACCAGGCCCGATGCTGCTTACCTTGGCCAGCCGCTTGCGGGCTGTCAAGGAAAGCAGTGGCGGCTAGCGGGGAGAACTGAAGGGATGTAGGTACGGGGTGGGGGAAGCCAGTGTTGCAGATCTGGTCGGAGTACAACTGGACGGTCACCCGTCCGAGTCGGGACCGGGCCCGATGCTGCTTAACTTGGCGGGTAGAACTGTAAAGAAGGGAGAGGCGGCCGGAAAACTACCATCCCAAGGCGTCCTTGGGAAGGCGGTAGCTTACGCGTCTCCTAGGCAGCGTGTGGTCGTAAAGACCGAGAGTGTTCGTTCAGCTACTACTACTGGCTGCGAGAGGCGAGCGAAGCGGCAGCGAGACTGAAAACTGATTTGACCGGCTCTACGTCGGACTCTATATGGAACAGTTGAAATTTGCTTCTTTTTGCTTGCTAGGAGTAAACAAAAGAGAAAACGTCCCCTTTGAGAAATGTAAAAAGTAGCTTAAACCTGAAACCAATAATGTGGAATATCTTGGAAATGTACAACAAAAATGTATGACATAAATTGCGTGTATCGACGAGATCTACAGTTCTTGTATAGTAAGTTTATGTCTGTCTCTTGCGGTTTATCAGTTGTACAACGTCTATAAAACATCCCTACAGAATGATGAAGCTATTCCCAGAAAATTAAAAATATACATTTAATTTGTTCATAATATATTAAGCAAATGATATTTGAATCAAAATTGTTAAAGCCATTTTTGAGAAAATCAAAATTTTCGAAACATTTTGCATGTAAAGAGTAGTTGGTGTGGAAATTCTCATGAAAATTTTCTTGTCGCATCCTTGGAAAATTCTGAACTTGAAAACCAGCATTTCGTTTTTGAGTCATGACTAGGAGCTGTTCCTTAATGTTGTTGAACTGCTTACGGTTTAATGACTTTCTAACTAGACAAGAGAGGTTCAAAGTTAACAAAATGGCAGCAACTTCTTTTCTGTTAAAGATTTGTGTAAAGTTCCCAAAAATATCACAATTTGGGAACATGTGCTATTTTGAGAGAGCAGCTAGTTCACTTCCGTGGGAAAACTAATGTTCTCATATGATTTAAAACCAGCTACTTCTCCAATAGATATGTGATACATTGCCGAACAATGAAAAAAAAAAAAACTATTGCTGCCAACTCAATCTTTGTTACGATTATGTAAACCAATCACTTCTGTCCAACCTTAGTTCACCGGCGATGTCAACAAACCAGAATGTATTATTCCGTGAACGCACGAGTACAGACCACGTAGAGCTTAGCTATGTTCGTCTCCTGCACAATTACAGAAAACGCACGTTTATGTTTCACTAAAGGCAGGAAATAAATACCTATCTGCTTTCACTTTTTACGATATTGATTAAAGCTATGAGATTTAATAAATCAGAAAATAAAACAAGTAGACGAGTCGTTATTCACTACGAAAGGTGAAATTCTCCCGTAAAATTACAATTGCATCTGTTCGATGGCGTAGTGCATTCGTCCATCACTCCAACCCCAATATTTTGTGTAAGTGTGTGTGTGGACAACCATAAACTGTACCTACTTTAATGCACTGCCCTTTAATTTAATATACTGCAAAAATACAATGACATACCCAGAAAAGATAATCTGAAAGTGAAAATGGTTCCACTTCAACCTCCGAGTCATCGGTTGCAGATGCACTGGACCTGTCCGAATCATCACCGGGATTGATAATTTTTCGGTCAACGACAATGTACACCATTCTCTCCAAATCCCAAATTGTTTGCTCTTCCCGAACACCAGTAAATTCGGCCGTTAAACTCAGGATATTGCCTAATGCAAGAGTATAGTATTCTTCACCAAACTTACAAACAATTTTTTTTTCTCGCAACTTTTAGAGGTTTTCCTTGCTTACGTTTCACTATACTGGTATTACACGCCTCCGCCATTGCTTACATATGCACGTATACTACGCTCTCCACATGGTAACTAAATCACCCGTTACAAAGAGAGAACGTCACAACACACATGCATTGTCACGTAAGGGAATGGTGATTAAAATTAAACCAATTTCTGTTTATTAATACCTCTTATATTATTTTGACAACATTGCATAGTTTAATATATTTATGTACTTCTTTTACCAAATAAAGAGGAACTATGTTTTTATAGAGAAAAGCGGTAAAACGTTCAATAACCAATCGAACCGTTGCAACCTGTTACACTTGTTTACATTACCGGGGAACTAAGAATGGACCGACGAAACGTAATTTGTGACAAATGAAGTTCTTAGTTGCCAACTGGTTATCCCCAAACTCTCAAGTTGGACTATACTCCACCCCTCTCCGGAGGACACAAAATTAGATAAATTTTTTCTCTGTGCCACCAAGGTAATTCGCGCACGCGGTTGACAAAATTAATCCACTACTTATACAAGTCAACCTGTTCTGAGGGAGCGTCGAGTGGTGTTGACGGGTAAAGGGGTAGACTGCCTAATCGGTTTTGCATTCTTACTCGCCTTGTATATTGTACCAGTAAGACACCAATGACAATTATGGAGTCCCACTTTATACGTTTTCATTTTCAGCAAAATAACAGCGCCAGCGTATGTTTGCAAACAAAGTAGTTCTTCTTGTTTACTCAGTACATGATTTGTCTTGTCAAAAACCAGAAATCATATAATACTGCAACGCCACTAAAGGACGTATCGATGAGCTGGACAAAAAGTGTTCCACTTACTCGTGCAGTCGAAGAAGTGGACGTTCGGCAATATGTTTATTCTACTGTTTATTGGTCATCAACGCAGTAAATGCATATATTCTACAGAGGAGTACACATATGAAGCTCCTGTAGACAGAGGTGTTCTCCTGAAAGAGCTTTTCCATAGTCTTGTGCTAAAACATATGCAAAAATGGACTCAGAACCCAGGACTTCTGCAGGAGTTACGATTAATGACCCGCCGCTTTTAGGCCCAAAAATTCTAATAGAAGAAGTGGTGGAAGCAATATAGGCCCTTAGAATGGGAAAACATGCAGAATCTGTCCAGCTAGCAAGAAAAGAAAAGGAAGACTTCTCATTTTTGTTAATCTGCATGAAACTAATACGTAAGCTTGTAATTTGCAGGACTCGGATTTGTCATGTGGTTTTGTTTAGGCTTAAAAGCTTTATTATGTTCTGTTATATTGGTTCTTCGAGAAGAAGTGGAAAATGTTTCAAAACATTTATTTCAATACTAGCTAATGGAAAACATAAACGTATCAGTTTACGAGGTATAATTTGTTTTCTTTTGCTAAGTGTATCTGAATGCCAATTAATGCTAATGTGTTTTGTATTTTTATATTTATTTACCTTGTATTCAAGACTCTTTGATGTGCAAAACACAGACCTTACCCACTCAAAAATGAGAGGTCATATTGACCGCACCACCGTGTTAGTGTCCCATGTCTGCCACCACCTTAATTAAAGATTAAGGAAAGTATTATTACTGCGAACAAACAAAAGATGTAAATTAGGCAGTGTATCCTCGCTGTTATTCCTCCAAGTTCATAGGGTCATGCAGATTAAGGAAAGTGTATCGAAGGGTCACAATGCATGATGTAGTTGTGTTCTTTAGACTGGGTTATTCAGAAACTGTTGCGAGTACAACAGTCAGATTTTTCTATTTCTATAGGCTCCCCCATCCTCCAAAGAGTGAAGCTCAGGCCCTTTTATAGCGTGCCTTTTAAAATAAATGCAGCATTTTCATTTCCCAAACACTATAGTGTGGATGTTTATTACAGCGTAAGCTTATCACTATTAAAAATTTAAAAAGTAAAAATAAGAAACTGATACTTAAGACTATGCACAAAGCAGTTTAGTAATCCAATGTTTTTGTCTTTTAATTTCAGGCGCATTTTAGCCTTAAATGAAGTCCAAACGTTGAAGATTCCCTATATGACTTGATAATATAGCTTTATTCGCTGCCATTTCGGTGAAAGCTTGAATATCACCACAGTTTCAACCATTTAGAAACTCTGTAAATGGTAGAACGCACTCGGCTCCAAGAATCTCATAAGAATAAAAGTCCTATTCACTCAGGAAAATGAAAAGCATAAAAAGTAATTTTCTCCAAACGTTTTCTCTGCGTGAGAATGTGGAAGGGTCTTCATTTCTCCCTTTGTGTTCAAGCTTCCGCAACCGTATGTGCTTATTCTTTTGTTCAACCGGATTGTAAAAACACTGGGATATAATATAGGGTTGCGTTTGTTAAAATCCTCTTCCGGTTGTAAATTTAAAATCGCGGTATCCTGGCAACAATGCTCAACCATTTATTTAGATTTGTAAATTGGCATTGTTCCATTGTGTTGCAGTTCTTTAACCAAGCTTGCCGCGACACTCTCATCGGTTTCATGTGAATGGTGCCGTCCCGTTAAGTCCCCTTTACGAAAAACCGATAATAAAAGCGCCTGTTGCCATTGTTTTGTCCGTTTTTGCTCATCCACAACCGCTTTCCAAGTATGAATGCCTATTCTTCAAAGTTGCTATTACAAACGCTCGCCGGCCAATATACCGGATTTGTATCTCTTTGTCGCAATGAAACAGTAATGCGGGGAAAAAAAAAAAGTGCATGCTTTTTGTCGCTATTGGAGTGCGTCTTTTTTGACCCTCCATTTACAATTCCCTGACAAGGGAAGCACACAATCTCACCGAAATAAAACCCTCTTAAACATTTTTGTGTTAAAGATGGTGAGGGTAAGCTTGGATTTTCAGGGGATGTTGAAACCTCAATGCCGAGAATGAAAAATCTGTTAAATGTATGATCCATTTATCTCAGGTCTTTTCACATATCAGCCTGAAACTGTTACATATTGCCTTCAAAGTTACTGATCTACATTCATCCAACATGTTTGTTTATTTACTGGTTATTTTTTCTTTATTGTAGTCTCAACAATGACCTACCACATATTCGATTTAGTTAATCTTATGTCGATCTTTAATGATCCTTTCGTTACTTCACTGACTTCATAATGTGAAGTTTTATTTTATTTCACATCCCTTTAACAATTTGGTAATATCGTGGCAGAACTATCTAGAGGTACCTTCTTGGCGATACGTGTTAAGCAACCAGCCTTTCAAGATCTCTTCTCCAAACCATATTACCTTCGCTTCTTGCCGCCGAGTCCCGCCGCACTACCATCCGTAGTCAGATAGTGCTATCTATAGTTATACGATAGAGAACAACTAGCCATAGCCTCCTTACGATACTTAACACTAGAATTTGTAAAACATATTTAGTGACATTCCTTTTACGTATGATTATCGCTTTACTTATCGAATCCTACATCGAAATTTGTACATTTGGATTGAATGTGTATCTGGCTTAACAAGAAGTAGGTAGAAGGATAGGCTTTGGGAGAATATTTAGCAGAAGAGTGATCAGAGGATCATTGGAGTAGAACGATCAGAGTTTTACTGTCTCTATCATCTATGTACAATGTACGGTAGGTAGAGAAGGCATTGTATTTCACCCCAAAATTGGATGGCCAAACCTTACCGAAAATACCTGTTTTGAGACCTTTAAATAAAAAAAAATTACAAAGAGTTTCCTCTGTGTGTATGTGTGTGTGCAGCATAGCTCAAAAACCAAACTTGGTATTTTAAGTTCAGTATCTTTTAAGGATACAACATGCAGATTTTCAAGAAATGTCCCTAACCCGAACTACCCTTTAGCTGAAACACTTTTTGAAAATTGTTATTTTCTTAAAAATAACTCTAACGATTTGGATTAAAATACTATATGTTTAAGATATTTTCATGACAAACGAAATGTACGTCCTGAAATTTCTGGGAATACCCTCATTCTTAATGACTTGTATAGCTGGTACACGGTAAGAGATGGATGATTACTTACTATACGAAAATGTAGATTTCGTTAAAGACACAATTTATATACATTTGCTTGAAGAATTAATCGTTTCGGAGACATTCTTCGTTATTAGTTTCAATTTAAACTATTTTCTTTTTTCTCTAAAACGGGAAGTCATCTTTCTTTTCATCTCTCTTTTGTTTTACAGCTGTTTTTGGAAAGGGAACCGAATTTCAATCGTTTCATATGGGTGAGCAGGTTATAAAGAGTTGACTATTGCTTTAGTTTAATGCATTCTCTTACTTCTTAGAAGGAACCAGTTAATAACATAGTTTATGCTAATGTTAGTTCCATTAGCATGAAGTAGATAGTACAAGAAGTTTTATAACAATAATTGTTTGGAGAACATTTGGAAACAGTCATGGAAATGAAACACATCCAATAATTTTTCTCTCCTAGTCATACAAATTTCTTGGAATTTCTGCCATCAAATAGCGACACGTTCTTTAAACGTGTAACTATCGCTTTACTTACCAGGTACTAAAACGAAATGTATAAACATTGATTGAAGATGTATATGGATTAATAAGAAGTAGATATAAAGATATATTTTGGTAAGAATTTTTTTCAGAAGTATGATTGGAGTAGAACACACAAGAGTGTTTATCAGAGGCAACATCGTGCGAGAACGTATATTAAGAATATTTTTTAAGTCTCTTAGGGTCTCCTGGTCTGGTCTTATTCACACGATCTCGCTACTTACGATATTTGATGTGACGCATCGCAATGCTGCCAACTTCAGAGACAGGAAACAACAGTGACTCTTTTTATGAGCAGGTTTTTATGGTGGTCGTGAAGAATTTTACTGCGAGGAACAGCCATAAGATGTCTAGGGGTTGGGAGAATTACCACTTTAATAATCACCACTACCATCACCTCTCTTTGGGGATGCATTGCTTTCTTTACTGCCATAATGTCTTTTTATGTTTTTAATATGGGAAAATTTAGGTAGCAGGTTTTGAAATTTATTCCTGTCTATCTTTTGTTGTGAAGCTGTTCTTTAATGATCCACAAAGAAGTTTTCTGTTGCATTTTTAACTTTTTTATTCACTAAAGGTTATGCTTTATTTACCTGGATCTTATCTTTTGAACCTGTCTGTTTTCGTTGCCTGAAAACGTGGACTATTCCGCACTATTTGCCATTGACAATTTCCCAAAAGTGCATCTACTCAACTAATGGAGCCTCTGCTCCAACTCAGTCATCAAAATGTTTTCTTATGGAGCTGCAAAGCGTCTTAAGCAATGCCACACGACTTTTTAGCATATTTAGAATTCAAATTGGGTGGAACTTCTTTTAAGCTTGTCACAGAAATGGAACTGTGGATAAATTGGAAGGCAACTAAAATAAATAATTATTGCATTTGGAACTAGAGTGTAAAGAGCTCATTCGTGCCGTGCGAAATACGAGGGAGATTAAAGAAGTATCCGTGTTTCAACATAGATGCTGATGCAGAGGCAAGTTGGTGCTACCATTGTGTACTGTCATTTATTACACGTTGTTGAAAAAACTTGATATTTATCTATAGATGTGACAGATATTTCAGCTAGTCATTCAATGTGTTTTCGCTAAAATGAAAAAAATTGCAGTATCGCTCAGTAATTCGCTGTATACCTTTGTTTGGGAAAACGAGCAAAGGAATAAAACCAAAATTGTATGCTGTTTATGCGGACTTTTCGGTATTTATGACAACAGATGTTGAATCAGCGAGTTTAAACGTGGCCAAACATTATTTGTTGATGATAAGCGTCCAGGACCCCCGACAGAAGTGGTTAGCAAAAAAAAAAAAAAAAAAAAAAAAACGTTGAAAAGTGTTCAAACAGAAAATCTTATGTGTTCCACTCACATAGCTTTCCCTAGATTTTCCAAATGCATACTATTAATACAGAGGATTATTCTTTTGTCTACATCATGCTAATCGAGATAAATATTAGCAGAGGTTGGCTTCACTCTGCATAGTCTCGCTTGAGGAAATTTAGGTAGGTAAAACTGAAACCTCTTAACAAGAAATATCACAATAACGGTCAGATCTACAAGAAAAACATATCTGACATAAAATATGTGTTTTAAAGAGGCTATATTTTTTGAGCTTTAATTTTTCGTCTATATCTTGTAAAATTCGGCAAACTCGCCTAAAGATGTCAGAGGCTATTCTTAGAAAATTCAAAATATACCTTTTATTTATGATGTAATTATCTTTAATATACGGCATTTTAATCAAAACCATTAGAGCTATTTTTGAGAAGAACATCCTCTAACATTTTTCTATGTATAGGATAGTTTTTTGTGAAAATCTTGGTGTCGCATCCTCGGAAGATACTAAACATAAATGGCAAGTTTCGTTTTTAACGGACTCTCTCTCTCTCTCTCCCTCCCTCTCTCTCTCTCTCTGTCTCTCACATACACACACGCACACGCATATTCATTCCCGCATAATCGGACACACACAGACCTTTTTCTAATCTTTTTCGGACTCAGGACACCCCAAAACATGTATTTCCGGTGAAATCTCGACATCGAATCTAGCTACTATATAAATTGCATATACATATGTCCTAGAGAAAGTAAAACGTTCTGATCATCGAACGAAAGTCAGCGGGAAGGCAATTCCAATTTTGTATGAAAAATTGGAGATAAAAATAATGACGGCCCGTTGCGTGCTGCAATTGCTCATAGTTGCGCCTTTCAACTTCACAGTTTTGTTTGGATCTATTTAAGCGAAGTTCGAAGCATTTTCTTGCCTCGAGTTGTCACCGTCGCGGTCATCATTATACTCCGGAAAGTAAGCATATAGTGCATAGAGAAGGTATTGTATTCGACTTAAACATTTAAAATAATATTTCAACGAAAATACATGTTTTGAGATCCCGGAATAAAATAGCATTTTTAGAAAAATATCCGTTGATATGTGCAGCATAGCTCAAAAACGAAGAGCACGTTAAATACCAAACTTGGTATTTGAATTCAGTATCTTCCAAGGATACTATCCTTTATATTGAAACAAATTCGAACATAAAATGTAAATCTTGAATTTTCTAGGAAGATACTCTGAAGGCCTCTTCATTCTGGATGACTTTTGATAGACAAATAATTTGCTGCACAAAAACCAAATCTGTTAAAACAAACAATTGGTACACTTTTTTCACGGAGTTGTCCGTTTCTGAGAGATTCCTCGTTATTTGTTTCAGTTTTAAAAAACATGGTTAAATTTTTTCTCACACAGGAACTCGTCAACTCCTGGCTATGCCAAGAAACGAAAATTTCAATCACATAGTTATAAGCTTTTAAAAGATTTGATTATGTCCCTTCTGATAATAAGGAAATAAGTAATAAGACCATTTCTGGTAATGTTTTTCTCCATTAGGATGAACTAGATACAGAAATAAGATTTTTAACAATATTTGTTACAGAGGTGTAGAGAAAGTGTGTGAATGGAACACATCAGAAAATATTTGATGCATTTGTTGAACAAGAAAAACTGTTTCACCTCAACAACGCACCAGTATATTCATCTGGAGCTGCCGCCGCCAACCTACACGAATAACGTTATGAATGCTGCCACATGATCCAGATTCGTTTAATCTGGCTCTCTGCGATTTTTTCTTGTACCAAAAGATGGAAAATAGCTTTTGCGGGAACACAATTTAAATCAAATGAGGTCACTGTGGGGATACAGGCGAATTTTGCAGTGCTCAACAATTCCTATTTTTGGAGGGATTAAAGTTTGGAGAGGTAGGTATATACCGATAAATAAGTATTGTTAAGGTGATTCATCTGTGAAATTCACATAAACATTGTGAAAAATTAAAAAAATATTTTGTCTCATAATAATATGACATGAATTCTAAACGGAAAAATATAGTTTTTCCCACTTAGCGAACTTCAACTGCCAATTAACTGAAGCTATACTTTAATAGACGCTTGCTGATTAATAAGCACTCCCAACTTTAAACCTTATTTTCTCTCATTAACTTTCTTATTTTCTCTCATTAACTTTCTTATTTTCTTTCATTAACTTTCTTATTTTCTCTCATTAACTTTCTTATTTTCTCTCATTAACTTTCTTCGAACACTTTTGCATACTCAAAATATTCCACACGATGCAGTTTGTCATTAATTGTTTTTGCTCTTTTATACTGCCTCCCAAAAGCACATTACGTTTTTCGAAATAATGTTCCAATTTTTGTAAATAAATATTTTATTTTTCAAAAATCAAGAGTTTTGAAGGGTGCGGAAAGCATCATTTTTCTCTACTAATTAGGGCTAATACAAAATTTGTAATATGACAGGTCTATTTTCATGCCCATCTTCTGAGAAACTGGACTATTTTATGTGATTACTTTTAAAAATGCAGCAATTTTCTCAGTTTTACTAAAACAGTTAATTTAGGCAATAAACATTTTGTATTTAAATCACCTTGCAAACTTGAATGTTGATACATGATAGAAATATTATTATTATTGTATACATTATTGTATCTTGCGTACTGTAGGTTTTCCAAATCTTACGGATACATCTTTTAAGAAAACCAATGCTTTTAAATGCTATTACAAAGCAACATTGGGCAAATTTGATTTTTGTGGGAGGATACGCCTACGTTGAATAATAAATAATTTGTGTTTAAAATAGACAAACATCTTCATTCCTAACATGGGGTACTTATGTAATCACAAAACATAAATTTCAGAAATTATCCCGCAGTGACGTTGAAGCAGCGGACAAAACTTAAAAACCGGTTTCTTCAATAATGCTTTTCCAGTAACTCGTAGAAAGTGATGGATCAATATGTCATCGAGTATGCTAGGTCAGTCAGACTGAACCACAGAACCAGTGCCTCAATGTCGAAGGAATGGTAGGAGTTTAAGTGAACTAACTCTTCGTTAGCTATCCTGGAACATAATTATCGAGTTATAACCATTATGTGTATTTTGCGATACAATAAAACTCGAGTTTTGCCCGTGCAACGAGTTTATTTATAGGTATTAAACACTTAATTCGGAGAACCGCTCATTGACATCAGAGGAACCAAAGAGCATGACCTGACTGCCCAGGGAACAAGTCCGTAGGGTTTTCCATTAGACCGGTATTTATTTTATACACCGGTCCCCTTGCTCACGCAAAGCCGAAGTGGAACCACTTACGAGCGATCATCCCATAAGGGGATGACTACCGAAGACCCCTTTGGGGGCGGCAGTTGAATGAATGAATCATTAAGTGTATTTATTAACAATATAAAGAGCTTCATCAGTCGCACTGGTCCACAGACCGTATGTGCTTTTGCAATACAGAAAATAATAAACAATATTAAAAAACAAACAATAACAAAGAAATAAAAGTGTAAACACGAAAATAAAAACACAAGAATATTCAAATACAGCAATTTAAAGTTACAGTACAGAGTACACCTTATTTATTATATAAACATAAGAGAAATATATGTCATAAAATATACACAATATATAACACCACAAAATAACAATGACATAAATATGACAAAATACGTATGTATGTAAAACATTGTAATCGCGTTTGTTAAGCTATTCTTATCCCCTCTATTGTCAGTGTTCTCAGATCTCAAATGTCTTGCCTTAAGTATACATTTACCTAGTCCGTCCACGTCTTTAGTGCCTACCAGTAGCGTCCAACATGCTTCTAGCTTTACATTCGCGGTGGTAAAGGATCGCGGTAAATGTTTTTCCCTCCATTCCTACGTTATCCTATATCTTATGAAGATGCGAGTCCACGACTCGTAAATGAGGCAGATTCTCATAACATTCTCGTCAACAATGTATGCTCCGCCATGCTCCTAGTCTAATCCACGCGAGGGGTCTAATGAGTTTGGCACCTGTTCTGCTCCATACCCCACTCCGATTTTAGCCCAGACTGTACTTCTAATGAAACTTTCTCCGTGCTTTGCGCAATTATTTGCGGTTCTTAATTTTTCTACAAATGCTTTGTATGTTTGCCTGCCCCGCCACCCAAATGTATCCCATTCCAATGGCTACTAGTTGGTGTCTACTAAACTCTTCAGGTTAGTAGTCGGAACCACTGCCATGTCTAATCCAACCCAATCCGAACAACTCCCTTTCGGAAGGGGTCCAGATATTCGGGCCGATTTACTTCTAGTAACGTCAGAAGAACCATGGGTGCCCGCAACTTCTCCCCTATTGAGTATTCACCGCAAGCAAAGCAAAGGAAGCATTGATTTTGCTTTAATTATTAATAATACATTAACTTCTTAGTGAAATTACTTTTGTAATTAGACAAAAACTTTTAATGTTTCGTTTAGACTCAACTAAATATACTGATTTGGGTTTGGAGATTAGGTTTATTATTATTATTATTATTATTATTATTATTATTATTATTATTATTATTAATTCTCTTAAATTTCCTACATATGATTATTTCTAAAATTTGGAAATGCTTTTTACAAACAGCAGGTGCAAATTGCTATAGCTTGTACTTTTACAAGTAGTTTTCTGGAGCCCTACAGATTGCATAGAATGCTTGCTGATAGTCGTAATTTTGATACAATCCCAATATCCTATCTTTTTCTGGGAACCTGATATTTCTCCCTGCTACCTATTTGAGGATAACCCAAGTTGCTAGTTATTAGAGGCTAGGAAAGAAAATCAAGTCAATCTGTTTCCTTGTTAATAATTGTGGCAGTTTAGTATTACGCGATGTTGCAGAGGTTTCTAATGGAACGTTTGATTGAAAGGTTTCATTTCCAAATATATTTGGTAATTGGGAGTAGTAATTGGTGGAAGCAAATTGTGAAACTACAAATTGTTTGTGCTTTATGGTGAGAGCGTGATTGTAGCGGGGGATAGAGAGCATGTGTGAGGGAAGAGTGCTGTGTTTTGGGTGAAATTCTGGATCGACGTTCCTTTTATTTTCCTACGCAAGAAGAAATAAATCATCGTGGATGAAAACTCCAGCATCAGAGAATTTGATAAAAAAAATCGAAGTATACACTTCGATAAAGGTATTTATTGCGTAATTGCTTAGACGTAAAAGTAGAGCCAGGTCTATTGGTCGTATCTAATCTTCTCAACAGAAAATAACTGTATGGAACAGTGATTTAAATAATGTATATAAGTTGATTAGAAGGCACTCACAAGGTTGTAAAACTCATTGGCACTGCATTCTTAAATCTCACGGCTTTAATTATAGAACAGGTAAAAATTAAAATGAGAGAAAATCATACATTTTATGACTATGTTATAAATTCAGAAAAGAAGCAATTCTTCTCTGCATCACAAAGTAATAGATATGCCCAATCAAAATCATTTTTCTTCATTATTGCTAGATACATTAGGCGCGATTATTTATAAAATAACAATAGTGATGGTGCGCAAAACAATGAGTGTATAATGTTGAGTCGGTATTAACGGCTCAACTGTGACGGAAAAAAGAGTGTTTAAACAAGAAAAACAGAAACTAACCAGTCGTGTTGGATACCATCCCTCGGAGAAAAAAATCTTGTGTTCCATTTACATGACTTTCTCTGCATAGTGGTAACAAACTATTTTGAAACGATTCTTCTTTCATCTACTTCATGCTAATTGAGATAAACATCAGCAGAAATGGTTTTATTTCTTAGTTCCTTAGTAGAAGAGAAATAAGGAAATACCCAAGCTAAACCGACAGTCAATTCTTTTAAAAGCTGGTTGCCTTGTGGTTGATATACATTTCTTTGCATGCCCAACAGTTGACAAATTCTCTTAAGAGAACAGTAATTAACTATTTAAAAACTGAAGGCAATAACAAGGAATATCACGTAAATTATTAATTTCAAGAAAAAAAAGTATTAGGAATAAATTGTGTGTTTTAACGAGCTCCACAGAAACTTTGTCTGTCTCTGTTTACCATTTATGCAGAAATCATTTAAAATGAAGATGAGGCTATTCGCAGAAAATTCAAGTTATCCATTTTGTTTGTAATATAATTGTATTTAATGTACGGTATTTGATTGAAATCGTTAAGCGCCATTTTTGGAGTAATCAGCATTTATGAAATTGTTTTCACGTAAAGGTAAGTTTGGGTGGTGAGGTTTTCCTGAAAACCTTTGTGAGGCATCCTTGGAAGAGACTGAACTTGAATATCAAGTTTGGTAGCTAAGCGACTTTCTGTTTGAGAGTTTTAATGTTCACAGACAAACGGAAACGGACACACACACACACACACACAAACACACACACACACACAAAAAATACCATAGACTTTAAAACGTAAATCTCCGTATGAAAAATTTAAATGGAATGCAATGCTTTCTATACCTATGTATTATGTACTAAGAGGAGAAAGTTTTAGTTGCATGTCAGAGTCTAAGGTCGGATTAACTATGTGTGTATATTTGAGTGATGTCGGAGGGTATTCTGCAGTGCAACCATTGACTTCTTGTACGCCAGACTCCAAGAGAACAGGATGAGATGAGAGTAATTTCAATGGGCGGTCGAAAGCGGATAGAGAAGAGCCACATGGAGGGTCCCTAATATATTCCAAGCACGTCTTCATCCCGTTACGGGGAACGTTAGGAGCCCGTGACACACGTCTGACCAAAGTCTCTGAGTCTATAGACATTACAACGTCACCGACTCTTACAGCTCTGAAAGAGATGAAATGAAAGAACAGGAAATTCGGGAGAATCGAGAAATCTGCCAGCATTTGTCTTGTGACCCACAAAAATCCAAGAAGAAGCCTTAGGGTCAGAGAGGTCGGCGGCGTTAATCGATCCCACGACCTCCCTAATGCCAGTCTTGGATGAAACGCCTGAGTCACCTGTCGCCTGACACTGCTTGTATGTGCCATGCTGAAATAGATTCATAAACATGACTTATCAATCTTATAACACTAAATAGGAAATTACCCCTTAATTTCATTTTCTAAATGTCCTGCGTTTGGTGTCATGCCAAAGTCCTCCCTGAAAATCCTTTGCCGTGACATTTCAAATAACAGGAATACGTGAGAACAAAAATGTTCCTACTTTTATGCCATCGCTTTTGTGTCATTTTGACAGCCAGAATTTGCAAATATAGAGAATAGGTAATTTTAACAGCTCCTTATTATACTTATTTATTGTCATTGACGCAAACTCTGTAAAGTATGTTTGAAAATGGCAGTGTAAATTAATTTCCTAAAGGCTATTACAATGCAAATTGGAGTGCATGATTATCATAATGTGAAACAGTAGCAATGTTTTCACCCACATATATGCTTTTATGCAATGTTAAAATGTTTCGTTTTTTGTTTGTATAAGCTGCCGCTGGACAAACACCTTTTTGTTATAAAACACTAACGGGCACAGATAGTAATGATATTGAAAATGAAGTTTTTATTTTTTTTTATTTTAATGCTGATTGGGTATGGATGCGTAGGCCCTGTGTTATACATATCCTTAGCTTCCGGAGAAAACCATGTCAACTCTTGAAGATCATCAAGTTAATCATTCTGAACACATACTTGCTAATGTAAGCTAAACTTACAATTCATTTATGACTTTCCTTGCAAACAAACAGTGTAAGTACTTACACTGAGGGTTTGGGAGGTCATTAATACAGTACAATTAGGAAATGACGTATCACTCGAGACATGTGCTTCTTCAAGTAAAGAATCTATTGCAAAATTCAATAACAAAAAAGTGCATAACAAGGTTTTGGCCATATCGCATTGCCATATTGCCTTTCATTTGTTCACATCCAGAATTCATTTTTACTTTCTCTACACATACTATGTACTTACTGTATAGAGAAGGTACTGCATTCCACCTAAAATTCGATACCGAGATTTCCCCGGAAATGTACGTTTTGGGGTCCCCTGTATAAGAAAAGTATTTTAGAAAAAGGTCCGTATGTGTTCGTATGTATTTGAAAAAGATAACTCAAAAACGAAAAGTCGGTAAAATACCAAAGTTAGCATTTAAATTTAGCATTACACGCATGCGACACGGAGCTTTTGAGAAAAATCCCTCCAACCCGAACTACATGGACTACATGGAAAAAATTCGTAAGTTTTTATTTTCTTAAAAATGGCTCAAACGATTTTTTTAAATGCCGTAAATTAAAGATATTTACTTAATACATACTGAATTTTATGGAATAGCCTCTAATGAGCTTTTTATTCTGGATGAATTTTGCGCAACTGGTAAACCGAAAGAGATAGACAAAAACTTAGAACATATATAATTTAGATCTCGTTAAAACACACAATTTCTGTAATATAGTTTTTTTTTCTTGGAATTAGCCATTTCTGAGACATTTCAAGTAATTTGTTCCAGTTTTGAAATATTTAAGCTTTTCTCAAAATTTTCTCCCGGTCATGTATAGAAACAGGGACGGGTTTTCTCCGGTTTCCTGCGCCATCACATTCCACCGGTGCTCCATGGTTGAAAAAGCGGTCATTAAATACTATTAAAAAAAAACGGCAACCAGCTTTTGTAATATTAGACCATCACAATAATGTGTTACAGCGGTGAGTGATGCAAGGAAAGTCATTGAATGGAACACATCAGCTTTTCTTCATGTTCTTCTTTTTCATATTTTCTTAATGTTGAAAAGCAATGTTTATTTACTAGTTTTTTACAGTTTTTTATGTATTTCAAAAAGTAATTGGCTAACCACGAACTATAAGTTACTTATCAGATCTCGAATGTTTGGGAAAACCCGGCGCTGCGGCCCCGTATTCCCAATATGCACTCTCAACCAGATAAGTATAACTTATAGTTCTTAGTACGCAATACACTATTAAATATCAATGAAGTTTTTGTTAGTCCATCAAGTGGACAATAAACCGAGCATTTGTCTTGACTTGTAGCAAAACAAAGAGGTTACTCCTCTCTACTAGGCAACAGAGTGTGGAATGGGTAAGGCACCTTTCATCTGTACATCGCTGTTCTTGCTCATGCCTGCGTTAGACTAAACCTATGGCGAATATGTCATATACAAATTGTGCATTTAGTAATACTTAAGGAGAATTTCTCAAGAGAATAAACGTCTCACATTTTAGAGCACATAATCGTGCTCAGTCCAGCATGAACTGCAGTACT